>OY856410.1:82095817-82778317 GCA_963693085.1 Alisma plantago-aquatica
GATTCTTGATTAGAGAATAGAAGAATAATCACCCAGGAATGATCTAGAAACTCCACCAGCAAATGTCTATACACCACAACACTCCAGAGTAGTTCAAAATGCAAGGAAGTGAAGAAGAGAGTGATTTGTGTGAGTTTGAGGGGCTAGTTTTGTATGCCTTATATAGGATAGCAATACAAACCAGTTGGGGATGCATTACCCTATGTGGCACAGTCTGTGGCACCCAACAACTATCTAGTCATTGGGGGCGACGGTCGGTAGCTGCGTGACATCAATATGTCCCTGTTGGAGATGCATTGTCAGTCAAATGGTGTCAGTGCGTGTGTATTTAAGGAATGTGTCTCAGTTCCTTCCATATTGGTCTCACTGGGAGACAATACGTATTGATCTTAGATGCATTAATCTGTGGTGGGGTCAATGTGTCACATATCGAGACACCTTGATCTCTCATAGAGCAATACACCTTGTGTCCTGATGTATTGGCCCCACAGTAGGGCAATGTGCCTCTGACTAAGACCTATTCCTCTAACAGATGGCAATGCGCAACTCGAGTGTATGTATTACCCTTAGAAAGAGCAATACATCTCTAGCTGGGACATTTATCTCTTCAAACATGCCATTTTGGGAATTAAATTCAAGAACATGTCATTTTGGTAATTAAAATGGATAAATATGACATTTTGTTTTTTGGCCGACATAATGTCCTTAAGAGATTCATGGCCTTTACAAATGTAGAGAAAAACTCATATATGTTTATTAATGTTCCACATAGACCACATTGGGATCTTGAGACTAAATGGATCTAGATTCCTAAATACACTATAATGTTGGGCATAAATATGTCAAATTGACATGGGCCATAATAATATTTACAAAACACATTTTTGGAACATCAAATGCCCTCAAAAAGCTTATATCTATTTATAGAGTATTGACCATAACAATTCATACATTAGGCATGAATGCTTGAGGAGAAGATTCCATGAATCCTTGATCTACTACTGTTGTAAAAAAAATTTAAAAAGTTTTGAATGCATTTTATTTTACTTCTCCTTCACGTGGGACATTTGTAACCATTTTTATTATAATCATGCACAACACAAGCCCAATGGCCACAAGTACAATTAAACACTTTGTCATATTCATAACGTAGAATCTTATCAAGATAACAATTTTAACCACATTAGCATAAACTTGCTACTAGTATATTCTAGAATATATGAATTGAGAAAAACCAAAGAATATATAACACCATTAAAATCAATAAATTTTTGGTCATAGATAATGTGTACCCTACTTATAATTCTTAGAACTGATCACTCTTCTACACAAAATGTTGGTTCAACTGACAAAAGCAAGGGCACTACACGTGCCTATACCTTCTATCAAGATGGTGATGCTACTATCCCAACATGCATCATCAATTTTGATGTCAATGTCGACATGCACCTATCTCCTAGGAGAGACCCTAGATGCTCCTGACCTCTACTAAGGGCATGTTTGGTAGGGTGTAGTTGTGTGACAAAGTGTGAGCTTGATGTATGCTTTTATATTGCAAACTTACACTTCTAACACTAGACTACACCCAACAAAATTAACCCTAAGGATAAACGTACAAATGTTTGTCACTGCCGCACTAGCCCTTCTGCTAACCCATAGTCCACCATGTTCCTTTTCTTCATTTCTTGCAATTCATGGTTTCTTTTCAAGTTTCAAAATATCATAAAATAAAATATTGTATCCGGTCAATTCCATTTAATTACACATAACTGTTGCATTGAGAAACTAAATTTTAATACATTTCATACAATGACAATTCCTAATTTACTTAAACCTGAGGCGCTGACAAGGTATTTGAGTCGAGGTTGAAATATAACCTAGCATCCTAACCTGAACAAGGAACACCCACCTTCTTCAACAACTTCATCTAGTCGCACTGACTTGAAATCACATATGGAGAGGAGACAACACTTTCTGCATAAACCTGGGACTCTGACGAGGTCTTCATTTCACAAGAAAGATCTTCCCTCGCATTCCTCCCAAAATTTGGCACAGACACCTCCTTCTACAAAGCAAGATCCCAAACTTTGGTAGGGATTCTAGGGGTGTGAATTATATCTTGCTCCTCTCCATTAGTATCACACTAGCTAGATGGAGTTGTCACTTTTGACAAATGCATGTCTCTATTCCCTTCACCCCTTCCATCCTAAGGGTGCCACACTCTTTCTCATCCCCGACCTCACCCTTGAACTCTACATTTCCCACCCATCACTTGAATGATATGTGATATCATAAGTCTAAAGAATGATGTTAACCGATGACATATGTCTTTAGATTGAGGACTTGAACAATGAGATCATATGTGTGATAAGAGTATATACATTCTTGTTATGTCCCTAGTTGGATATTACCATGAAAGCATAATAGACAATAGTAATACATAAGACTAGAATGTGTGTTGGTTGATGACAAAATCTCATTAGTCATTATATGCGATAGCTAACCAAGAACATAGGTACTTGTTAGAGAATAGAGTACCCGAAAAACTGACCTTGAGAAATGATACATATAAACCATTGAATGGTAGTCAGAATCAACTCTCATAGTGGTGGGGGTGAATGTAGTTCTTAAACCTAAAATCACTACACTCATCACATGTCGTATAATGAATAAGGATTACCACAAAGGTAATACTCGGGTACATTATGACACATGCAAATTGACTGTGAGTGATGTAGATGGGTTTTTCTCCTCCTACTAGAGATTGATATCTTAGACACTTGATAAGAGAGACTACGAAATGAATGTCTATGCTCATGTGAGTCAATATGAGATATTGAGGTCACGTGTATCTCAACAGTCTGCTCTAGTTCAAGAAACATGGCTTGAATGTTGTGAGGATTACGATTCCATACCTCAAGTTCAATATGTTATCAGAGACAAAGGAACTTACAATCACAGTAACATTGATCATAGATTGTAGGTTGAAGTTGTTCTCCAAATTTTCAATTACTTGGAATGATGTGTTTCTAAATACCACTCATTGCTTGTGATGTCATAAATTGGTTATGAGCATTCACTGCCAACATAACTTGGGACCTATAGGGTCACACACTTAGGATGCAATTGGAAAAGAAGTTTATTCATGAATATGGTAGATGCAAAATAAGTTTACTCACGAATATGGTTTAACTTGAATAATGTAGTGTTTATGTATTCAATTTAAACAACATTAGTTGTACATTGGTTGAACTAGAATCTAAACCGGTCAGTTCAGAAATGAATTGTGCGGTTTAGAACGTGAATCCCTAGTTCAGAAGTGAAACGACCATTTTAAAATGTGAACCGACCGTTTCATAAGTGAACTGACCGTTTGAACTGATTGTTTCACATATGAACTGACCTCTTAGTGGTTTGCAACTTCCAAGAAATTTTTGAAATTCCGTCTCTGTGACTCCCAATTGATTTAGAAACCCTGATCCTGGACCTCTTATAAATAGAGGGGTAGTCAAGGCTTTCAGGAGACACAAAAATAAGATTTGACAATTATTGTCTTCTCATAGTTGTGGCAACATGAGAGCCCGAGCAAGACTTACTCATAAAAGGAAGCGACATCAAAAGAGAGCAGACAAGGGAGATTAAATCAATACTAGCACATTGACATCAAAGCGACAAATCCTTCCTAATAGTTCCAAAAGAAACATCAGGAGTTCTCCATGGTCCTTGTGGACTACACAGAGGTATGAAGGTTGCTGCCACCCACTATAAGGACATTGTCAACCTCTGACCGTGGTGATACACTAGGAGGGTGCCACCAACAATCATTCTGGTGTTGTATGTGATAGAAGCACATCACTGCAAGGGTCACTGAACTTTCTCCAAGACCAGGTATTTGCCTTGCAACCTTCCTTTAAAATTCATAGTTATTGACGTGATCCATTGGTCAAGGGGAATATGGTAAGGAATTTTTGTTTCCTCTGTCATCTCTATCACCATATTTCCCTACACTAGTATCAAGGATAGGTTAATTTACTATGTTTTGGTATTTAATCAATATGATCAAATTTTTATTTTTACATTTATTTTATTATGTATGATTTGAGTATTTAAAATTATTAATTTGTGTATTTGAATAAATATCGCATACAATCCCAATATATATATTTATATATAATATGATAATATATATATGCAATTTATACGTGTCACCCTAAAAATTATTTTGATGGTTGATGTAAGTGTGATTATGACCAGAACCCCCTAGATATGTGTGCATGGATGAATGATTTTATTCTTATCTTTTAAATTTAGTTTGCATATTGAGGTACTCTCTATTGTTTCATATATAAGTTAATGTTTTCCTTCCTCTACTCCCCTACAATGTAACTTGAGGTTTTACTTTCACAATGTAATAAGTTAAATTTGAATAAGATAGTTTTATATCCTATTTTGGAAAAGCGAAGACATTTTGCACCAGACGAGTCGACCGACTCAAAAGTCAAACCAATCGAATAGAGGACCAAGGAGGCCATATGGGTGGAGGAGCTGATTGATTGACTGGTGGCCTAACCAATCGAATGGAGGAATTGAGATGCCACTTGAACCAGAGGCCACTCGACCGATCCAAGAGACCAGTCGAACAACCTGGTGGCGAACCGATCGATTCAAGGGTTATGTCAACCGACTGAACTAGTTCCATCATACATTTTTACAATAAGAGGTTGTTACATATGATGTGGACCTTAGGTAGTAGCAATTCTTTGTGACTCCAAATAATTGCACTAGTGTGGTCATAGTTATCGCTTGCAATTTTAAATTGCATGTTTCATTTGTTGATATAATATGTATATGATAAATATTGTTAGTATGTAGTGATTAGATATGTATATGTATTTATATAAATATAAATCCAGCAATACAATATTAAGTCTTAGATGCTTTCCATAAGTAATACACATAAAAAGCTTGGTTGACTAAGCATGGGCACACCAAGAGTGGTGCGTTGTCTATCTCATGGAAGTGTAATGGTAGTTATATGGGCCTGCCTAGCAGGGTGCATTACTATCATCTTAGCTTTTGGGTCAGGACTAACTAGGTTACCTTAATAAGATTAAGTGTCTAGAAGCATGCAGATGGACTATGTCAATGAGTTCTACATACCATCCATCCAAAAATTACATGAGATGCAATTGACAAATTTTGCCTACTTAATAATTAATTATGGATGTTGGTGTTGGCCATGTAATAATGTAATTGTTTTGCATTTTGGCTCACTAGAAGGTTGTACGTTGCAATCTTAAAAATTGATATGTGAAGGCTACCAATTTGAACAAAATATAAAATTAAATTAAAGGTCAAATTAATATTGTCAAACTTTATTACAATCAACCCAAATCAAAAGTGTTTTAACAAATTGCAATTTTTTTGTAGAAACAAATGACAACTAATACACATTTTCCTTGCGACCAGTCTTTGAGAAGGACAAGTTAAACGAAAATAATTTCCATGACTGGTTCAGGACGTTGAGAATCATTATCACACAAGAGTGCAAGCTCTATATCCTGGAGACACCAGATTCGAATGAAACTGATTCCACAATTCCTAAGGTTAATAAGGATGCTTACAAGAAGCACTCTAAAGATGTCATAGATGTCAAGTTCCAGATGCTATTTCCAATGAACTATGAGTTGCAATGACATCATGATAACATGGTAACACATTTTAAGAAAATGTACCAAGATCAAGCAAGACAATAGAGATATGATGTCTCCAAGGCATTGTTCAAGTGTAATATGGTAGAATGAGATCCAATATTTCCCCACGTGCTCAAGTTGATTGAGTATGTGGAGAACCCTGCTAGATTGAGATTTTCCTTAGGTCAAGAGTTGGCCATAGATGTGATTCTGTAGTCACTTCTAGAATCATACAACCAATTTTTCATGAACTACAACACGAACAATTTTGTCAAACCATTGTCGTAATTACTTGGCATGTTGAGAACCACTAAAGTGCAAATGAAGGACATACCCAAATCCATGATGAAGATTATAAAAGGAAAGGGGAAGCCCAAGGGTAAAGGAAAATCTAAGTAGAGTTCTACTACTGTTAGAAACCCAAATCTTCTACACTCAAAGCAAAGGGAGTGGTGACCAAGGGAGGCAATTGTCATCACTGTCACCAGCTTGGACACTAGAAAAGGAATTGCCCTCTTTACTTGAAGGAACTGAGGAAGAAGAAAGAGGGGATAGATATCTCCACTTTAGGTATATATACTATTGAGATAAATATGTCTACTTCTTCATCATCGATACTAAATATTGGATGTAGATCTCACATATGTTCAAATATACATGATCTGAAAAAAGTAAACCTTTGAGTCAAACTATGTGTTGTGAATGGAGAAAGAATTCTTTCTACTACAGTTGGAACATATTATTTATCTCTATCCATGGGGCTTATAATAGAGTTAGAGAACTGCTATAACTGTCATTAGTACAAACTTGCTACTAGTATCTTTTTTAATATATGAATTGAGGAAAATCAAAATATGTATAACACCATTAAAATAAATAATTTTTTGGTCATAGCTAATGTGTACTCCACTTATAGTTCTTAGAGCTAGTCACTCTTCTACACAACATGTTAGTTCAATGCACAAAATCTAGGGCACTTCAAGTTCCTATACCTTCTATCAATATGGTGATGCATCTATCACAACAAGAATCATTAATTTTGATGTTTATCATGACATGTACATATCTCCTAGGAGAGACCCTAGAGGCACTTGACCCTATTGAGGGCATGTTTGGTAGGGTGTAGTCAGATGACAAAGTGTGAGTTTGATGTTCACTTTTACATTGCAAACTCACACAACTAACACTAGACTACACCCAACCAAACTAACACTAAGGATAAATGTACCAGTGTTTGTCACTACCGCACTGGCCCTTTTGCTAACCCACAGCCCATTGTGCTCCTTTTCTTCATTTCTTACAAATCGTGGTCTCTATTCAAGTTTGAAAATGGCATACAATAAAATATTGTAGCAGATCAATTCTATTTAATTACCCATAGGTGCAATGAGAAACAAAATTTTAATACATTTCGTACAATGATAATCCCTGATTTACTTAAACTTGAAACACTGGAAAGGTATTTGAGTTGAGGTTGAAATCTGACCTAGCATCCTAACCCGAACACAACATACTTTCCTTCTCCATCAGCTTCTTCTAGTCATCCTGAGTTGAAACATTGGGCTCTGAAGAGGTCCTCGATTCATAGGGAAAATCTTCCCTAGCATCCCACCCAAAATTAGACAAAAACACCTCCTTCTGCAAAGCAAGCTCCTAAACTTTGGTAGGGATTCCATGGATGGGAATCACATCCTGCTCCTCTCCATTAGCATTACACTAGCTAGATCGAATCATCACTTTCAAAAAAATCATGTCTCTATTCCCTTCACCCCTTCCATCCCTAGGGAATCACCCTCTTTCTCATCCTTGACCTCGCCCTTGGATCTACCTTTCCCACCCATCACTGGAATGATATGTGATATCAAATGTCTTAAGAATGATGTTACTCGATGACATATGTCTTTAGGTTGAGGACCTAAATAATGAGATCATATGTGTGATAAGAGTACATACATTCTTTTTATGTCCCTAATCAGATATTAGTGAGGAAGCATAATAGACAACAGTAATACATAAGACTAGAATGTGTGTTGGTTGATGATAGAATCTCTTTAGTCATGATATGTGATATCAAACCAAGCATAAAGGTACTTGTTAGAGAATAGTGTACCGGATAAACCGACCTCGAGAAGTGATACATGGAAACCATTGAATGGTATTGAAAATGATCTCTCATTGTGATGGTGGTTATTGTGGCTCTTAGTCCTAAAATAATTACACTCATCACATGTATTTCGATGAATAAGGGTTACCATAAAGGTGATGCTTAGGTACATTATAACACATTGGGATTGACTATAAGTGATGTAGATGGAAATTGCCCCTCCAATTGGAGATTGATAAATGGCCATGCTCATGTGAGTGAATATGAGATATTGAGCCCACTGACCGGCCTAAATCACGCGTCCAAAAGTGGAGGCAGATTTGAGGTAGTCGAGCTTTTACATTTATAAACCCGAATCCTTCTAGGCCCCCGCAACTTTGTTTACGGGGTCAAAGTAGATATATGGGGTCAAACACAGGGACAAGGGGGTAGTGTTGGGAACCCAGAATCGACACCCTACACTCCGGTAGGTATAAAGAGATATAAATTCCCAAAAGTGAAACAACAAGATGTCACAAGTAAAACAAAGAAAACTATATCCAACTGGAGCTACATGAGAGATTTAAGGTTTTAGTCATTTAGCAGTTTTTAGGGGTTTTCATGCAACAGAAATAGAAAGATAATACTAGAGCTAGGGCAAGATGTGAAGGATAAGACTACAGCAAAACAAGCGTCAACAGTAACACCCTGCACCCCTCCTCTCAGAGCGGGTACTTGTAACCAAGCGTCAACACCCCTCTCGAGGTTGTCAGACTTAAGTTAGAGTGGAATGTTACTGAAACAACTCCGTTCCAGGCACTCTCGTACTCCAGAATCGGACCAAACACTAGAGACACAACACGACTCTCGAAGCTTTTGCGACGGGAAAACACGATTTGGTAGCTAAGCGAAACGTGATCCAAACATGCAAGCTAGAGTTCAGATATCAAACATAGTAGTCATCCAATATATCACACCAAGCATAGAGCAGCAAGTAATTAAGCTTTTATATTTCCATACACATTAAGGGTCTTAATACATTGCGTAAGAAAGGAATTAAATAACAGAATTAAAGATAGATGTCGCCTTCTTGATGTATAAGGGCGACAGACTACAGCAGCTCTCCCGCCCGATACCGGACAGGGGCCTAGCCCGATACAACGGTGTCGGGTGAGACACTCTCTCGAGCGGCACACCGTGACGGCCGACTATATCGTTCAAGGACCTGGTCGATACACTCAAGTCGGGCGACACACCCTCTCGGGCGGCACGCATGATGGGTGAAGCGTATCAGGTTCGATATCGTGTCGGGCATGGAGCGACGCATCCTACTGTCGGGCACTTGTGTCGCTCATCATCGTTGGCCGATATCGGCCCGCAGTGTCGCCCGGGACGGTTCTAAGTGAACTATCCCCTCCCTCTCAGGACGAGGAAGGGCTCACCTAGTGTCGCCTGGCACGAGCACTGGGGCACGATACTCCTGCTCTCACAGTTTCCTCTGAAGATCACTCAAAGCTCCCAACTGTCCGAATTCCGAAGTATCCGAACTGTCTTTTCGGCTTCCTGTAGCTGCTATTTATAGGCAGCAGTTGGAGGAAGTTATGGTGCTCGAAGCACCACGTGTCCTCCTTATTTGCAGGTCGGTGGACGACCGATATTGGTATCGCTCGGCTCAGGAGTGTCAGCTATCGGTCACGTGATGGATGGCGTGCCTGCCAGTGGGTGGCTGTGTCGCCCGTCAAGTTGGGTTGTCGGGGTGAGCTGGGCTCCCTGTCGGGCAGAAGGCGTGTCATCCATCTGCTCCTTCTTGCGCGGTATCCTTTTGTCATGCGTCATTATGTCGCTCCACCTAGTCGGGCAGAGGTTGTATCGGGCGTCAAGAAGACCGAAATAGACTTGGACTTATTCTGTGGGCCGGGACGGCCTTATTGCACCAAAATGAGGAAAAACTCTGCAAAATATGGAAATATAGGATTAAGAGCATTGCTTGGCCAATTATTGCGAAAGTGCATACAAAAGAGAGGAAAATAGCTAAAAATGGAAGTTTTGATAACAGAAAAATAGTCTAAAATATCACAAAAATTGGTGTTATCAACTCCCCCAAACTTAGCGTTTTGATTGTCCTCAATCAATATTTAAACTTTATTTTGTGATGCTTCTTCTTATTTGGTACAGCTTTCAGGCCAAGAGGTAAAGAAAGTATAGTAATGCCTTTAGAGATAATGCTGTCTCATTACGAACAAAAGACCTTGTGTTTCCTTCCTTATTATTTCAGTAAAAAAATTTCTACAGCTTCAGCGAGACTTTAGTGTATGATTCCGAAGTTAGCTTCCACACCAAACAACTTTATTTTTGGGGCAGAAAGTTGTGTAAAGGGTAGGCTAAGGCTTTTTGGGTTTTTCATCTTGTTTTCCATCAGTCCATCCAGGTAAGGGTCCGTTAACGGGAAAGTGGTCCCTGCAGTCCAAGCCAGTTGGCTTTAGAGCAGTGATTTCACATCCTATGTACCACTGCCCCGGATCTACCATGCCTAAAGATGGGTACTTTTGGAAAACAAGCAGGTATATATATTTTTTTCTTTTCTTTTATTGGGCACAACTCTCATGCTTTTATTCACACTCATAAGGCTTCTCTCTCTTTTTGGGATTTTCGTTGGGTAAAGGGGAAACAAAGATATTTCTGCCGTTTGGGCAGCTTTTTCCTTCTCCATACTCGTCTCTTAGCTGTTTGCGAGATTATTATATTTTTTGAAATTTTTGGCATGGAAAAACGTAATCTTCTGTTTGTTTGAAGCAGCATTATCAGAAAGATATAACGGAACTTGTATCTCGTTAAGCACAAAGAAAACTAACTTTGCAAGCAGTTGCATCAGGTTTTTACTAAAAAAATTTCAAAATTTTAGCATGAACATATAAATGTACACATGACTCAGGAAAAAACAAAAGAATAAAGAATTTGAGACAAAAGAATGAAGAAGATTAAGTTAGAAAATTTAGACAAAATTTTGTACCTCCCTCACTGGTACATGGTACCCCCCCCCCAAACTTGCTCCACACTCTGTCCCAGAGTTGTGAAGTAGATAAGGTGAGGTAATGTTTATTCCAGTGAGGTTGCGCCTGCATCAGACAGAAGCTCCCACACATATTCGCCCCTTCTTCTGTGATAGATGATGTGGTTGAGCTGGTCAGGCGTTTCCTTATTCGCCATCCATTCCAGGATGTAGATGCCACAGTCGTTGGATAAGGGAAGCTGCTGCGGACTGCGGTGGCAGAACTGGAGTTCGTGCCATTTGCCTCCTTGCATGTCGATGAATGGTTGGATCATCTTTGCCACCTCGTCGTAGTATTTGCGGACCAGGCGATACGCGTCAGGACTGTCAGGCGATACGGGGCGATAAGATGAGATACCCGATACCGTTATTCGAGAAGGAGGCGGTGTGTCGCCCGACAGCGAAACAGGTGAGGCGGGGCAAAGATGAGCAACATGGATATCGCCCGTCATGGCGTATCGGGCAGACGTGATTAAAAGGTACGTTGCGCGACATTCATATCGGGCGATACAAGGCTGCGGCACGGTCTGCCGGGCGATAGGGTATGTCGGGCGATAGGGTATGCCGGCCATTACCTTGCTGTGATCTGTACTTCCGCACGACACGAGAGTAGGGCAGTCTTGCGCGACATGGGAGCAAAATCACAAGGTCTTAGCACGATACGGGAGCGAGAAAACAGTAAGGCAAGGAGCCCGACACGGTAAAAACTCGCCCCTATAAATAGCAAACTCAACCGGGGTGAAACAGGTAAATCCGGGGCGCGTGTCGGCCGTCAGGGCAACTAGTAAAACGGGCAAGTTCATCCGTCGGCACGACCCTTGCGATCCCCGAAATTCCCTTGCCCGATATGGGTGCATACATAGCACCGGTTGGGTTGCTATCTGATATATCATGAAAGCAAAGCAGTTTAAAAGTGGTTGATGAGTAAAAAATCATTGGACGAAGACTAAGATTCTGGCCTCAGATGGTATTACCCATTCCGGTCGATAAAACTAAGGCGGTGGCCCATAAGGGTAAGCGCATGTGGCGCATGCGCTAACTCGGGCCTTATTACATGCCATAATGTTCATAATGTTCATTTTGCTTGAAAGTAAATGCACCCTATACTAGGAATTTAAAAACAGCTCAGGTTGCCTCCCGAGAAGTGCTGAGTTTTCCATCCTCAGCTGGACGTCTTTGACTTCTTCTTCATCCTTTTCCTCCACAGTTACTATCCTGATCTCTGGGCTGGTTCAGTGTTGGACGGGATCTTCCCCGACGGGTTCTTTACGATCTCGGCGAGCTGAGCTAGCTGCTGGTCGATTTGGCATTGATGCGTCTGCATGTCCGCCAACTGTACCTGCAATGAGTTTAAAATGCCAGAATTGGATAGCGCACTTTGCGCTAGCTGGTTATTAACGGTGTCCTGCTTCTTCAAAAAATCAAACAAATGTCCCACCACATCTGCTTGGTTTGAAGCCTTGTTCTGTCCTTGCTCTCTGGCTGATCCTTGATACTTAGCTTGCCCCTGGAAACCTCCTTTGTTCGGCTGGAAGGGGGTGTTTTTGATGTATTGACTTGGCCCTCCCCTCTTCTCAAAAGCTTGGGGCGGCCTAGTGGAGTTATGTAGCTGATGAGAATTCTCAACTGTCTCTTTGTTACCATAGCTGAAACCAGGGTGGTCTGGTCTTTTTAAATTTACAAAAGAGACTTTTTTAGTCTCTTCGACCTCAGACTCAGTGTCGCTTGATGCTTCCGGTCAGGTGTAGATGCAATTATCTACCCCATGGCCACCTTCTCTACATGTTACACATTTCATTACTTTTTCCACCTGCTTCTTCCCTTTCGCGTCGGATTCCCTCAGCTGCTTTACATCTGTGGCTATTTTCTGAATCTGAGAAGTGATGGTCTCTAGAGCCTTGGACTCAAGAGAGGACCCTTCACCGACCTTTTTTGCCTGTCCTCTGTCAGATCTATCATATTCAGCGCCGGGTTGCAGCTCGGCCATATTTTTGATGATCCTTTCAGACTTGCTCAGTTTTTTTCCTAAGAAGTCACTTCCTACTGCCGCATTCAGTGACACCCATTTATCGGGAGTCAGGCCATTGTAGAAGGTGGTGATAAGGAAGCCCTTCTTGTAATTATGATGGGAGCAATCCCTCAGGTACTCTTGGAACCGCTCCCAGGCGTCGTGAAGGCTTTCGTTTGGCTTTTGCATGAAGGAAGTTATTTTCTGCTGAGTTTTGACCGTCCTCTCAGTGGGGTAAAACGTATTTACAAATGCTTTAGCTAACACCCCCCATCCGTTCAAGGACCGGTGGGGTAACCCGAGGTACCAGGACAGTGCTTTGTCCTCCAGTGAGAAGATGAATCCTTTGCAGTTTATAACCTCCTGGGGGACCCCCCGCATTTTTATCGTGTCACATATGTTCTTGAAGGCATCGAGGTGATGGTAGGGGTTGTCATTTTTTGAACATCCCCTGAAACGTTTGTTCTGAATCATAGAGATCACAGAAGGCTTAAGCTCAAAATTGGCTACGTTGAATCGCGGGGTGATGACGGGACATCTGGAGTTGTTGGCTTTTGTTGATGCCAACTCCCTCAATGTCTTCTCCTCCTCCTCGGAGTCATCGTTGTCGCTAGCCTCATGATGTTGTTCTTGGTTGTGGTGTCGCCTGTGTCGCTGACGGTGGCGACGCCTAACTTGGGGGTGGCCTTCCTCGGAGTGCTCTGATTCCTGATCTTCATGCCGATCGTTGCCTCCATAGCGGTCATTTCCATCTGGTGGAGGTGATTCAGGCCCCCCCTTGGCGTTCGTCTCCATAAATGGATGGCTCCACACGAGGCGGCATGACAGTTGGAGTTGGTGATCAGTGGAACAGATCACTGTTCTTCAGAGTTCCTGAAATAGCACGAAAACTCAAGTTTAGAAAATTGAATTATTAATGTTAAGCAAAGAATAATAGCAAGGAAAAAGAAAAAGAAAAAGAGTCCTGTCAAACTCATTTCTAAGCTTGAGGCACCGGAGTGTAGTTAGTGGATTCGGATTCGTCTACAGTATCGTTTTTGCCTTGTCCCCGACAACGGCGCCAAAAAGTTGACCGACCTAAATCACGCGTCCAAAAGTGGAGGCAGATTTGAGGTAGTCGAGCTTTTACATTTATAAACCCAAATCCTTCTAGGCCCCCGCAACTTTGTTTACGGAGTCGAAGTAGATATACAGGGTCGAACACAGGGACAAGGGGGGTAGTGTTGGGAACCCAGAATCAACACGTTACACTCTGGTAGGTATAAAGAGATATAAATTCCCAAAAGGGAAACAACAAGATGTCCCAAATAAAACAAAGAAAACTATCTCCAACTGGAGCTACAAGAGAGATTTAAGGTTTTAGTCATTTAGCAGTTTTTAGGGGTTTTCATGCAACAGAAACAGAAAGATAATACTAGAGCTAGGGCAAGATGCAAAGGATAAGACTACAGCAAAACAAGCGGCAGCAGTAACACCCTGCACCCCTCCTCTCAGAGCGGGTACTTCTAACCAAGCGTCAACACCCCTCTCGAGGTTGTCGGACTTAAGTTAGAGTGGAATGTTACTGAAACAACTCCGTTCCAGGCACTCTCGTACTCCAGAATCAGACCAAACACTAGAGCCACAACACGACTCTCGAAGCTGTTGCGACGGGAAAACACGATTCGGTAGCTAAGCGAAACGCGATCCAAATATGCAAGCTAGAGTTCAGATATCAAACATAGTAGTTATCCAATATATCGCACTAAGCATAGAGCAGCAAGTAATTAAGCTTTTCTATTTCCATACACATTAAGGGTCTTAATACATTGCGTAAGAAAGGAATTAAATAACAAAATTAAAGATAGATGTCGCCTTCTTGATGTAGAAGGGCGATAGACTACAGCGGCTCTCCCGCCCAATACCGAACAGGGGCCTAGCCCGATACAGTGGTGTCGGGTGACACACTCTCTCGAGTGGCACACCGTGACGGTCGACTGTATCATTCAAGGACCTGGCCGATATGCTCAAGTCGGGCGACACACCCTCTCGGGCGGAACGCATGATGGGCGAAGCGTATTGGGTTCGATATCGTGTCGGGCATGGAGCGATGCATCCTACTATCGGGCACTTGTGTCGCTCGTCATCGTTGGCCGATATCGACCCGTAGCGTAGCCCGGGACGGTTCTAACTGAACTATCCCCTCCCTCTCGGGACGAGGAAGGGCTCACCTAGTGTTGCCCAGCACGAGCACTGGGGCACGATACTCCTGCTCTCGTAGTTTCCTCCAAAGATCACTCAAAGCTCCCAACTTTCCGAATTCTGAAGTATCTGAACTGTCTTTTCGGCTTCCTGTAGCTGCTATTTATAGGCAGCGGTTGGAGGAAGTTATGGTGCTCGAAGCGCCACGTGTCCTCCTTATTTGCGGGTCGGTGGACGGCCGATACTGGTATCGCTCGGCTCAGGAGTGTCGGTTATCGGTCACGTGATGGACGGCGCGCCTTCCAGTGGGTGGCTATGTCGCCCATCAAGTTGGGTTGTCGGGGCGAGCTGGGCTCCCTGTTAGGTAGAAGGCGTGTCGTCCATCTGCTCCTTCTTGCGCGACATCCTTTTGTCGTGTGTCATTGTGTCGCTCCACCCTGTCGGGCAGAGGTTGTATCGGGCGTCAGGAGGGCCAAAACAGACTTGGACTTATTCTGTGGGTCGAGACGGCCTTATTGCACCAAAATGAGGAAAAACTCTGCAAAAGATGGAAATATAGGATTAAGAGCATTGCTTGGCCAATTATTGTGAAAGTGCATACAAAAGAGAGGAAAATAGCTAAAAATAGCAGTTTTGATAACAGAAAAACAGTCTAAATATCATAAAAATTGGTGTTATCACCCACGTGTATCTCAATAGTCTATTCTAGTTCAATAAACATGGATTGAATGTTGACATGATGAAAATTATGTGCCTCGTGTTCATTCCAGTATTAGAGACCAAGGAACTATACAATCATAGAAACACTGATCATAGATTGTAGGTTGAAGTTGTTCTCCAACTTTCCAATTACTTAGATAGCAATGGTGTGTTTCTAGATAATGCTCATTTCTTGTGATGTCATAAATTGGTAATGAACATTCACTACCAACCTAAGTTGGGAACTATAGGGTCACACACATAGGATGAACCTAGAAAAGAAGTTTACTCATGAATATGGTTTAATTTGATTATTAAACTGTTTAGGTATTCAATTTAAACAACCTTTATTGTACATTGGCCGAACTAGAATTTGAACCACTCAGTTCAGAAGTGAACTGCCTAGTTTAGAATATGAATACCTAGTTCAAAAGTGAACGTCTTGACCATTTTACAAGTGAACTAACCAGTTCAAGTGTTGAATTGACTGTTTCACATATGAATAGATCAGTTTGGTAGTGACCTGGACAATTTGTGGTTCACAACTTCCATACAATTCATGAAATTCCTTCTCTTCGACTCCTGATTGATTTGGAGCCTTGAACATGGACATCCTATAAATAGAGTCGCAATCAAGGATTTTAGGAGAGACAACAATAAGCTTTGATAATTGTTATCCTTTCATAGTAGTGGTAACTTGAGAGCCTGCACAAGTCTTACATGTAAAAGGAAGAGATATCAAGGGAGAGACAACAAGGGAGAGCAAGTCAATGCTAGCACATTTGCATCAAAGGGACAACTCCTTCTTGATAGTTTTAAAAGGAACAACCAGATTTCTCCATTATCCATGTAGACTACATAGAGGTATGGAGGTTGTTGCCACCAGCTAGGAGGACATCGTCAATCATTGTCCGTGGTTCTACACCAAGATGTCGCCTCCAACAACCATTCCTATGTTTTTTGAAAAAGAAGCACGTCAGTGTAAGGGTAGTCAATGAACTTTCTCTAGGGCTACGTATTTGCCTTTCAACCTTCCTTCACAAACCATAATTATGGATGTGATCCACTAGTCAAGGGGAATATGGCAAACAAATTTTGTTTTCTCTGCCATCTCTATCTCCATATTTCCCTATAGTGGTATCAGAGCCAGGTTAATTTACTATATTTTGAGATTTAATCGATACAATCATATTTTAATTTTATTGCTTACGATCAAAATATTTAAAATGATTAATGTACATATTTGATTAAATACCATATATGATCCCAATATATATATATATAATATGATATGATATATATGTAATTTATACACATGCTCTAAAAATTGTTTTGATGGTGGATGTCAGCATGGTTATGACCAATACCCCCTAGATATGTGTGCATGGTTGAATGGTTTTATTCCTGCCTTTTAATTTCAATTTGCATACTAAGCTTCTCTCTCTTTTCTATATGTAAGTTAATGTTTTCATTCCTATGATCCCCTAAAATGTAATTGGAGGTTTCACTTTTACAAGGTAATAAGTTCAATTGGAATAAGATAGTTTTATTTCCTATTTTAGCAAAGAGAAGGTGTTCTACACCAGATGAATTGACCAACTCATGAGCTTAATCGATCGACAGGATGACTGAGGAGGCCAAATGACTAGAGGAGTTGATTGAGACGGTTGGACCAACTGTGACCCTGGGCGGTGAGTGGGGTAGGCGAAACGTTCTGCGGTAGCAAAAACCTTCATGCCAAAGATCTAGAAACTAGGGAAATAGATATCAATTGGTAGAGTCGAGATTCCACTTGAACTAGAGGCCAATCAACCAATCCAAGAGACCAATCGACCGACCAGGAGGCCAACCGATTGACACAAGGGTTGAGTCGACCGACTGAACTGGTTCCATCATAGATTTTTAAGTATAGTTTCCTTGTGGCTCCAAAGAATTTTATTAGTGTGGCCATAACCATCGCTCGTAATTTTAAATTGCATGCTTCTTTTGTGGTTATAGTATGCATATGATAAATATCATTAGTATGTTGTTATTGGATATGTATATGTATTTATATAAATATAAATCCCTCAGTTCAATGTTAAGTTTTAGATGCTTTCATAAGAAACACACATGAAAAGCTTGGTTAACTAAGTTTGGCCATGCCAAGCGTGGTGCATCATCTATCTCATGGAAGTGTGATGGTAGCTATATGGGCCTTCCAAGAAGGGTGCATTATTATCATGTTAGTTTTTGGGTTAGGTTTAACTTGGTTACCTTAATGAGATTAAGTGCCTAGAAGCATGCGGGTGGACTATGGTAAGGAATTTTACTTACCATCCATACAAGAATTGTATGAGATGCATTTGGAAATGTTGCCTACCTTAATAATTGGTTATGGATGTTGGCACTGGCCTGGACATAACATATATTTTAGGTCCTTACTCACTAGAAGGTTTTATAATGCAATCTTCTGAATTGATATGTGTGGGCTATCAATTTGAACAAAATAGTGGGAGTGATAATTAATTAAAGTTCTAATTAATATCATCAAACTTTATTTCAATCAAATCAAATTAAAAGTGTTTTGACAAATTGCAAATTTCTTTTGTTGAAATAAATGGAATCTAATAACACATTTTCCTTGTGATTGGTCCTTGAGAAGGACAAGTTAAATGAGAATAATTTCCATGATTGGTTTAGGATGTTGAGAATCATTCTCACATAAGAGAACAAGCTCTGTATCCTAGACACACTGGTGTCGAATGAACCCACTCCCACTGTGCCTAAGGTTGACAGGGGTTCTTACAAGAAGCACTCTAAAGATGTCGCAGATGTCAAGTGCCAAATGTTATGCTCAATGAAATATGAGTTGCAGAGACAGTATGAGAACATGGATGTTATTGATATGGTAACATATTTTAAGAACATGTACCAAGATCAGGAAAGACAAGAGAGATATGATGTCTCCAAGGCACTATTCAAGTGTAATATGGCAAAAGGAGATCCAGTAGGTCCCCATGTGCTCAAGTTGATTGGGTATGTGGAGAACCTTGCTATACTAAGATTTCCCTTGGGTCAAAAGTTAGCCGCAGATGTGATTCTACAATCACTGTCGGAATCATACTGCCAATTTTCTATGAATACAACATGAACAATTTTGACAAGCCATTACCATAATTATTTGGCATGTTGAGAACCACTAAAGTGCAAATGAAGAAGGACATACCCATATCTGTGATGATGATCATAAAAGGAAAGGGGAGCTACAAGGGTGAAGGCAAAGCTAAGCAAAGTTCTAAAGCCAGCTAGGAACCCAAATCTTCTGCAATCAAATCTAAGGGAGAGGTGACCAAGGGAGGCAATTGTCACCACTATCACCAACATGGACACTAGAAAAGGAATTGCCCTCTTTACTTGGAGGAACTGAGGAAGAAGGAGGGGATAGAGATCTCCACTTCATTTATATACATTATTAAGATAAATACGTCTACTTCTTCATCATGGGTACTAAATACCGGATGTGGATCTCACATATGTTCAAATATACAGGATTTGAAAAAAAGTAAGCCTTTGAGAAAAGGTGAGGTCAAACCATGTGTTGCGAATGAAGCAAGAGTTGCTTCTACTACATTTGGAACCAATCATATATCTTTTCCATTGGAGCTTGTAATAGAGTTAGAGAAGTGCTATTTTGTACTTGCCATTAGAGTAAACTCACCACTAGTATCTTTTGGAATATATAAATTGAGAAAAATCAATAAATGTATAACACCATTAAAATTAATAAATTTTTGTCATAGCTAATGTGTACTCTACTTATATTTTTTAGAGTTGATCACTCTTCTACACAAAACATTAGTTCAACTGACAAAAGCAATGGCACTTCACGTTCCTATACCTTCTATCTAGATGGTGATTCCACTATCCCAACATGCATCATCAAATTTGATGTTGATGTTGACATGCAACTATCTCCTAGGAGAAACCCTGGAGGCTCTTTACCCCTGCTAAGGGCCTATTTGGTAGGGTGTAGTCGGATGACAAAGTGTGAGTTTTATGTACACTTTTACATTGCAAAATCACACAACTAATACTGGACTACGCCCACCCAAACTAACCCTAAGGATAAATGTACGAGTGTTTGCCACTGTCGCACTGGCCCTTCTACTAACCCACAGTCCACCGTGTTCCTTTTCTTCATTTCTTACAGTTTGTGGTCTCTATTCAAGTTTGAAAATATCATACAATCAAAAATTTTAGCTGGTCAATTATATTTAACTACCCATAAGTGTTGCAACAAGAACCTAAATTTTAATACATTTCATACAATGGTAATGCCTAATTTACTTAAATATAAGGCATTGGAAAGGTATTTGATTTAAGGTTGAAATTTGACCTAGCATCCTAATTCGAATACGGAAAATCCTCCTTCTCCAATAGCTTCTTCCAGTTTCCTAAATTGAAATCACATCTAGAGAGGGGACACCACTTTCTGCATAAACCTAGAGCTCTGATGAGGTCTTTGATTCACTGGGTAGATCTTACCTAGCATCCGTACCAAAATTTGGCACAAACACCTCTTTCTACAAAGCAAGCTCCCAAACTTTGGTAGGGATTCCAAGGATAGGAATCACATCCTGCTCCTCTCCATTAGCATCACACTAGCTAGATGGAATGGTCACATCTAAAAAATGCATATCTCTATTTGCTTCACTCCTTCCATCCCCAGGGAATCACCCTCTTTCTCATCCCCGACCTTGCCCTTGGCCTCTGCCTTTCCCACCCATCACTTGAATGATATGTGATATCATATGTCTAAAGAATGATGTTGCTCGGTGACATATGTCTTTAGGTTGAGGATATGAAAAATGAGATCATATGTGTGATAAGAGTACATACATTCTTTTTATGTCCCTATATATTACTCTTGAAGCATAATAGACAACGATAATACATAAGACTAGAATTTGTGTTGGTTGATGTAAGAATTTCGTTAGTCATGATATGTGATATCAAACCAATCACATAGGTACTTGATATAGATTAGTGTATCAGAAAAACTGACCTTGATAAGTGATACATAGAAACCATTGAATGGTAGTCAAAATCAACTCTCATAGTAATGGTGGTGATTGTGGTTCTTAGACATAAAATCACTACACTCATCACATGTCATTCAATGAATAAGGGTTACCATAAAGGTGATACTTCGATACATTATGACACATGGGGAATGATTTTTAGTGATGTAGATGGAATTTACCCTCCTATTGAAGGTTGATATCATAGACACTTGATAAGCATGACTGAGAAATAAATGGCCATGGTCATGTGAGTTAATATGAGATATTGAGATCACGTCTATCTCAAAAATATGCTTTTGTTCAAGAAATATGTACTGAATGTTGAGAGGATGGTGATTCCATGCCTCAAGTTCAAATTGGTATCAGAGACAAAGAAACTATACAATCACAATAACACTGAGCTTAGATTGTAGGTTGAAGTTATTCTCAAACTTTCTAATTACTTGGATAGCAATGATGTTTTTTAGACACAGCTCATTGGTTGTGTTGTCATTCATTGGTTATGAGCATTCTCTACCAACGTAACTTGGGACCTATAGGGTCACACACATAGGATGCACCTATAGAAGAAGTTTACTCATGAATATGGTTTAAATTGATTACAAAAGTGTTTAGATATTCAATTGAAACAATATTGGTTGTACATTGGCTGAACTAGAATTTGAGCCACTTGGTTCAAAAGTGAACCGACTAGTTTAGAATATGAATCCCCAATTTAGAAGTGATACAATATTTTTCAAATGTGAATCAATTGTTCCTTATGTGAACCGACCAGTTCAAGTGTTGAACCGAATGTTTCACATATGAAGTGATCAGTTTGGTAGTGAATTGATTGGTTCATGGTTTGCAGCTTCCAGATAAGGCTGAGGTCAAACTATGCATTGCTAATGGATCTAGAGTTGCTTCTACTATAGTTGGAACCTATCATTTATCTCTACCCCTGGGGCTTGTAATGGAGTTAGAGAACTGATAATTTGTACCTACCATTATTAGAAGCATTATTTTTGTATCTTGTATGGACAATAATGGATTCAATTTTCATATAAAGGATGGTCAATCCTTGAGAATTTCAAGGATTTCATGAATGAAGTACATAATCAACTTGTTAAAAGTATTAAGGAACTTCATTCTAATCGAGGTGTAGAATACATTAGCCAAGAGTTTGATGACCTTATGAGAGACCATGGTATCGTATCACAATGGATTCCACCTGGATCGCCATAGCACAATGGTGTATCAAAAAGAAGGAATAGCATATTACTAGATATGATGCAATCAATGATAAGTTTTGTTGATCTTTTGACTGTTGGATCCTAGATGGGTGATTAGATGCTCTAGAGGGGGGTGAAAGGAGCTGAAAGCACTTAAACAAAATTCATTAAACCTTCAAGATATATGATAAGATAAGGTTGCTAAATAGGTAATTTGAGTGCAACTAAAACATTCATAGCAAGGGAGAGAGATATTGAACATGCACCAATTAGACAAGCTATTTAGAGTGGTTCCACACTTCAAACTAGAAGTGTGTCAATCCACTTGCCTAGAGAGGTCAACCTCTAGGAATTCCAAACTATTGCACTCTTATATTCATTCATAAGACATACAATACATGACCAACCAAAGGACTTACCTATCCAATACAAAGAGTCTTCAACCTTACCAAGGACTTACCCACTTTGCAAGAGTCTTCCTCCTTTCTTCCAAGGACTTACCTACTCTTTCCCAAGTCTTCAGCCTTGCAGGAATTACCCACTCTTCTTGGATCTTCCTCCTTTGACTTCACCTTCACTCGGAGAAGCTTCCACCAAGGTCTTACCCACATGAGCTTGAATCTTCTGCCTTCTCCAAGGGCTTACCCACTCTATCTCCAAGTCTTCAGCCTTGATCTTCATCAAGGGACTCCTTCCCTTGTTCTTCTTCACCTCTCTTGGACAAGAGAGAGAACCTTCATCTTCATGATTGAAAAGATAGAAAGGGAGGTGGTGGAAGTGAGAGCCTCACAAGATATACATGTTGGACTAGCTCTCTTACAAATTTCCTACTCACTCTAATGGATGTAGCAAGTGATTAAGCTTATAGAGAGAGAGGAGGCTGTAGGAAGCACTCAACTATAGAATAGGGGCCTCACATAGAGTTTGCAATGAATGCTCAACCTTGGAATGAAGCCCAAGGGGTCCTATTTATAGCTGGGGATGCCTCTTAGCCTTTGGGAACACTTTTGAATGAAAACTAGCCGTTTTGTGGCTTGCAACGGATATATTTTCACTTGTTGCAACTCCACAACGGCTAGAAACACTTTTCTGCACTTTTCCGTACAGTGCAATCGGTCGAGTTTCTATAAGGGTAACTCGACCGATAGAGTAAAAGACATAGACGATATTCAGACCATCGGTCGAGTTTGTCCTGAGAAAACTCGACCGACCAATGAAAATCGATTTGGTCAATTACTCCATCGGTCGAGTTCTATGTAAACACAACTCGACCGATGCAATCTCTATAAAATTGATCAAGGATGATCGGTCGAGTTTTCAGGCTAGGAAACTCGACCGACAAAGTGCCTGTAATCAATTTTCAAAGTTGCATCTAAAGTGCTCTAATATTCGATCTAAGTGTTCCTGATATTTTTCTAAGCTTAATTACACGTCATACAATCATTACAAGTGATTTACAACATGATTCTAATGGATATACTTCATATTACAAAGACATGCACTTGTATTGACTTTGACTTGTCTTTTCTCCAATTTGATATGCGCAAGTTAGGGCAATTGGAGTGTGTCTATACCTAATCTGAAATCACTCAAGTAGAGACATTAGAAACCAATATGTGGAATGGTTAGTCATCATCAAAACATGGGTTTAGTCAATTTAGACGTGAGTCAACATTGACCTAATTGACCTTGAGTCAACACTAACTTCCTTCTGGGGCTATGCTCTTGAAACTGCGATGATTACACTTAACCATGTATTATCAAAATCGGTTCAAAAGACACCATATGAGATATGAATTGGGATCGTCACAAAATGTCTTTTATGACGATTTGGGGTTGTGGAGCTTATGTGAGGAAAACGTTTCCTCAAAAGATTGGCCATATATCAGATAAATGTTATTTTGTATGATATCCCAAAGAAACCAAGGGATACTACTTGTATAACCCATTTTTCAACAAAATGTTTGTTGCTAGGGATGTTGCATTCCTGGAAAAGGAATTTATTTCCAAAGGAATCAATTGAAAGAAAGTAGAACTCAAAGAGGTTCGAGAACAACAAGTAAAGATTGAACCTATTGAGGTACAGGAGGAACAAGTAGACTCACAAACTATTGTGGAATATCAATTTCCTCATTTAATAAAAGAACCTTGTAGATCTAGTAGGGCATGCCTTGAGCCTGAAAGATTTGGTTATCTTGTGAGTCAAGAAGGTGGTGAGTTGGTCATACATGATGATCCAATGACATACCTAGATGCTACTAAGGGATCATAGTCTAAGAAATTATGATCCAATGACATACCTAGATGCTACTGAGGGATCAGAGTCTGAGAAATGGCTTGAGGCCATGAGATTTGAGATAGCATGCATGTACACCAATAAGGTATACACCTTAGGGGATCCTCATGAAGGGGTAAAACCCATAGGGAGAAAGTGGGTCTTCAAGAAGAAGACCAACATGGATGGTAATGTAAAGACCTATAATGGTAGATTTGTTGCAAAAGGTTTCAAACAAGTTCAAGGTGTTGACTATGATGAAACTTTTTCACCAGTTTTCATGATTAAGTCCATCAGGATCATGCTTGCTAGTGTAATTTATTATAGCTATTAGATTTGGTATATGGATGTTAAATCTGTTTACCTTAATGAGAGTCTTCTTGAGGATGTGTACATGACACAAAACCTAAGGGTTTTATAAATCCAAAGGAAGCCCATAAAGTCTAAAAGCTACAAAGGTCAATCTATTGATTGAATCAAGCATCTTGGAGATAGAATCTTCATTTTGATGATACAGTCAAAGAGTTTCGCTTTATTCAAAATGAAGATGAACCTTGTGTGTACAAGAAGGTTAGTGGGAGCATAATTTTATTCCTCATATTATATGTAGATGGCATACTATTTATGGGGACTGAAATTCCTACTTTATAGATGATAAAGAATTAGATGGGAAGTATCTTTCTATGAAGGATTTAGGCAATCATCTAATATCTTAGGAATCAATATCTATAGAGATAGATCTATAAGGCTTCTTGGCTTAATCTATAGTGCATACATTAACAAAGTGTTGATGTGGTTTAGCATGCATGACTCAAAGAGAGGGAATTTTCCCATGTTACATGGAATTAGCCTCTCTAAAGCCCAATGTCCTAGTTCTTGATCATGAACAATAGATATTAGTTAGATCTTGGTGAGATTCATTGGACTACCGTTAAGAACATCCTTAGGTACTTGAGAAGGACTAAGGATCTATTTCTTGTTTATGGTAGTGAGAAAGAGTTGAGTTTTAGGGGTTACACCAATGCAAGCTTCCAAACTAACAAAGATGATTATTGGTCACAATAAGGATTTATGTTTTTCCTCAACAAGGGAGTTGTGAGTTGGAAGAGTTCTGAGCAAGAGATAGTTATTGATTCTACAACAGAAGATGGACATATTGTTGCATCCAATGCAAAAAAGGAAGCTGTCCAGATCAATAAGTTCATCTGTGAACTTGGGTCATTCCAAAACACATTAGCGATAGAATATAGTTGTAATGTGACAACAAAGGATCTATTACCCAAGCTAACGAACCACGACCGCATTAGGTTTCCAAGCACATACCACGACGGTTCCATCTCATACGAGAGATTGTACATTGAGGAGAGGTGAAGATTTGGGATGATACTAACAAAAGCAAATGTTGCTGACCCACTGCCAAAAGTACTTTCACAAAAGAGGCATGATGGACATGTTAGATCACTTGGAATAAGATTCATGATTGTTTGGATCTAAGTGTGAGTGGGAGTCTATTGGTATGTATGCACCTAGAGTTGATCATGTGATGATTGTAATGAGGCATGATGTAATTGATTTGATAATAATAACAAAATGGAAATTCCATTTATTCTATTTTATTTAGTTATGAGATAATGATGTAAGATAATAAATGTATAAATAATGACGGTATTCAATGACATATGTCTTCAAGTTGAGGACATGAACAATGAGATAATATGTGTGATAAGAGTACATACATTCTTGTTATGTCCCTAGTAAGATATTACTATGGAAGCATAATAGACAATAGTAATACATAAGACTAGAATGTGTCTTGGTGGTTGAACAATTCTAATTATTCATGATACGTGATACCAAACCATGCACATAGGTTCTTGTTAGAGAACAGTGTACCAAATAAACCCACCTTGAGAATTGATACGTGGAAACCATTGAATGGTAGTCTAGATCAGCTCTCATAGTGATGGTGGTGATTGTAGTTCTTAGACCTAAAATCACTACACTTGTCACATGTTGTTCTGTGTACTTTGACATCATCCATAAAGGTAATTCTTAGTCACATTATGACACATGCAAATTGACTGTCTGTGATGTAGATGGGATTTGTCCCTCCTATTGTATGTTGATATCCTAGACACTTGGTAAGAGAGACTAAGAAATACATGGTCATGCTCATGTGAGTCAATATGAGATATTGAGCTCACGTGTATCTCAATAGTATGCTCTAGTTTAAGAAACATGGATTGAAAAGTTCAGAGGATGATGATTCTGTTCCTTGAGTGTAGGGAAATCTGAAAATAGAGTAGGTACCAGAAACAACAATTTAACTATTATATTCCCCTTTAGAGAGTAGATCGTGTTAATAAATTTGTAGTGGGAAGATTGGTGGTGAGTCTATACCAGGTCCTGGAGCAATTCCAATGAAAATTCCCTCATTTTAGCATGCACTTTTCTTCAAGTTGTACCAGGACAATGTGTGTTTCGAGCTCCTTTTTGTTCACCACATGCATCAATTTGACTTTGTCCTCTAAGCGAACAGGAAATGACCTCCTTGCCTCTATATTATTCCACACAAACCACCGAGAACTCCTGTCATTCTAGATGAAAGGACAAAAATGAGTTGTCCCTTTGTAGTCAGTGTTCTAGCACTGAATTCTTCTCCCACTATTGTATCTCCCTTTCTATCACTCTCTTTGATGGGTACAACTTGCTTGAATTCTCTAGGTTACCACAACTAGAGAAGACAAAACTATTAGAGAGATTGATGTATATGAGAAGCCTCATACCCCTCTATTTATAGGAGGGTCAGGTCAGGGTTCCCATATTGAGCGAGACTCAAAGGGGATGAAATTTCACAAATTTTCAGAACATGTGAACATCGGAATGATCAGTTCAGAGGAGAATCAATCGGTTGTCATGTTAGCCGATTGGTTCAACTATTGAATATGTCATTTCAACATATTTCCCAATTGCAATTGTGTTGGAAATTAATATCTCATTAATGCATAAAATGATGTCAACACTAATCCTTGATCCGTTCGAATTGACCAGCCAAACTGTCAGTTCACAACACGAACCAGTCAGCTCATAGACATGAGTCACTCAGTTGACTTGCTGAATTGATTGTCTCATGGTTCTGATTGCCAGTATCGGTTCAATTGACGTAAAACTTAAATTGATCAATTCAACACTTGAACTGGTCGATTCAAAGTCTAGACAATCAAATTTAAACCATTATTATTTAAATAGAATACCTAAATCTTTGTAATCAAGTTAAACTACACTCATGAATAAACCCCTATTCCAAGTGTGTCATATGTGTGTGACCTTATAGGTTCTGAGCTACATTGGCAGTGAATCTCCATAACTAATTTATGACATCACAAGTAATGAGTGGTATCTAGTAACAAATCATTGCTACCCAAGCAATTTGGAAAGTTGAAGAACAACTTTAAACTACAATCTATGATTGGTGTTATAGTGTTTGTATAGTTCCTTTGTCACTCATATCCATAATGAAGTTGAGGCATGGAATCATCATCCTATTTAACGTTCAATCCATGTTCCTTGAACTAGAGAAAACTATCTGAGATATATGTATGTTCAATATCACATATTGACTCACATGAGCATGTACATGCATTTGTCAACCTCACTTATCAAGTGGCCAGGATATCATACTCTTGTAGGAGGGCAAAATCCCATCTACATCAGTCAAAGTCATCCCCATGTGTCACAATGCACCCAAGCATCACCTTTATAGAAACCCTTAATCAAGGTCACAGTGGATGATGTAAAACTATACTGAACGACATGTGATGAGTGTAGTGATTTTAGGTCTAAGAACCACAATCACTTCCATCACTATGAGAGATAATTCTGACTACCATGTAATGGTTTCCATGCATCACTCTGAAGGTGGGTATGCCCAATACACTACTCTCTAACAAGTATCTATGTGTTTGTTTTTATATCACATATCATTACTTAATGAGATTCTATCATAAACCAACATACACTCTAGTCTTATGTGTTAATTTTGTCTATAAACCTTCCACAATAACATCTGACTGGGGACATAACAAGAATGTATTTAATCTGGACATCTATATGATCTCAATCTTTAGGTCCTCGATCCTAAAGCATACATCATTGACTAATATCATTCTATAGACATTCATTATGTTATATAATTATCTCATAGATGAATAAAATAGAATAAATTGAAAGATTGCCTTTATTATTAATCAAATCATTTACAAGATATGCCATTACAATCATCATATGATTGGCTTTTTAGACATACATACCAATAGACTCCCACTGGAAATCAGAGTCAATCACCCTTGAACTTAATCTCAAGTCATATAACATGAACATCATAATTCTACTACAATAGTGTTTTTGTCAAGGGGTTAGCCGCACCGCTTTCGATTGGTAATCTACAAATCTTCACATCTCCTCACTATACGATCTCTCGTAATAGATGGAACCACCTTTATATATGTTGGGAACACTAATATGATCTAGGTTCCTTAGCTTGTGCAATAGATCTATTGTTGTCACAATATAGCTCTATTGCATCGTGATACTTGGAACCACCCCAAGTTCAGAAACAAAATTCTTGATCCAAATAGTCTCCTTTACAGTATTGGATGCAATAATATATTTGGCCTCTATTGTATAATCTACAAATATCTCTTGCTTGGAACTCTTCCATCTCATAGCTCTATTGTTGAGACAAAACACAAATCTAGACTGTGATATGTTGTCATCTATGTTAGTTCGGAAGCTTGCATCAATGTAACCATTTACCGCCAACTCTTCCTCTCAGGTGTAGACAAAGAATTGATCCTTAGTTCTTATCAAGTACTTAAGGATGTTCTTCATGACTATTTGGTGAGTATCACCTGAATCTGACTGATATATGCTTGTCATGCTCAAGGCACATAGACATCAGGACAAGTACATAAGATTGTGTACATGATGGATCCAATTGCAGATGCATATGGAATTTTACTCCTAAGTTCCCTTTCTTCTCTACATTTGGAACATTGATCACTAGAGATAGTAACACCATGATACATGGACATGTTTTCTCTCTTTGAGTCCTCCATGTTGAACCTCATCAACACTTTGTCAATGTATGTGATTTGTCTTAGTCCAAGAAGACTTCTAGATCTATCTCTATAGATCTTGATTCCTAAGATATATGATTCTTTGCCCAAGTCTTTCATAGAGAATGTATTTCCCAACTAGGTCTTTACCA
The DNA here is from genome assembly GCA_963693085.1 of Alisma plantago-aquatica. Taxonomy (NCBI): domain Eukaryota; kingdom Viridiplantae; phylum Streptophyta; class Magnoliopsida; order Alismatales; family Alismataceae; genus Alisma; species Alisma plantago-aquatica. The sequence continues at coordinate 82,125,352 of OY856410.1, forward strand.
TCTATAAAGTAGGTATGTCATTCCCCATTAATAGTATGTTATGCACATATAATATGAGGAATACAGTCATGCTCCCACTAACCTTCTTGTAAACACATGATTCATATTCATCTTGACTAAATCCAAACTCTTTGACTGTCTCATCAAAACAAAGATTTGAGCTCCGAGATGTTTGCTTCAATCCATAGATTGACCTTTGTGACTTATAAAATTTATTTACATCCTTTGGATTCATAAAACCCTCATGTTGTGTCATGTACACATCCTTAAGAAGGTTCCCGTTAAGGAATGCAATTTTGACATCCATCTATCAAATCTCATAGTCATGATAAGCTACAATGGCAAGCATGATCCTAATGGACTTAACCATGGCAACTGGGGAAATGGTTTCTTCATAGGCAGCACCTTAAACTTGCCTAAAACCCTTTGCAACCAATCTTCCCTTATATGTTTGTACATTATAATCAATGTCAGTTTTCTTCTTGAAGACCCCTTGAACCCTATGGGTTTTACCCCTTCACGCAGATCCACCAAGGTCCATACCTTTTTGTTGTACATGGATTCCATCCCAAATATCATGTTCTCAAGCCATTTCTCAGACTCTAGTCCCTTAGTATCTTGTAGATAGGTTGTTGGCTCATCATCTATGACCAACTCACTTCCTTCTTGAGTCACAAGATAACCAAATCTTTCATTCTCAAGTTGTGTCCTACTAGATCTACAAGGTCCTTGTGTTACATGAACTACTTGAGATTCCACAATGGTATGTGAGTCTTCTTGTTCCTCCTATATGTCTACTGGTTTAATGTTTTCTTGTTGGTCTCAAACCTCTTCAAGTTCTACTTTTCTTCCACTGATTCCCTTGGAGATAAATTCCTTTGCTAAGAATAAAACTTCTCTAGAAACATGTACTTTGTTGTTAGATAGAGAATAAAAGTAACATCCTTTGGTTTCCTTAGGATATCCAAAAAAATAACATTTATCTTATTTGTATCCAAGCTTTTAGGGAAACTTCTTTATCACATAAGCTTCACAACCCCAAATCTTCATAAAAGACACATTGGGACACTTCCATACCATATCTCATATGGTGTCTTTTGAACCGATTTAGATGGTACACAATTTAGTGTAAATGAGGTGATTTCTAGAGCATATCCTTAGAAGGTAGTCGGAAGTTCAAGTAAACTCATCATTGATTGCATCATATCTAGCAATGTGCAATTCCTTCTTTCTGATACACCATTATGCTGAGGTGTTCCAAGTGGAGTCCATTGTGATACAATGTCACGGTCTATCATAAGTCCCTCAAACTCTTAGCTTAATTATTCTCCACCTTGATCAGAATGAAGTGCCTAAATACTTTTTCCAAGTTGGTTCTATACTTTATTCATGAAATCCTTGAATTTTTCAAGAGTTTCTGACTTATGTTTCATCAGGTAAGCATAACCATTCCTAGTGAAGTCATCAATAAAGGTAATCAAGTACTGATAACCACCTCTAGAATTTTTATAAAAGGGCCACATACATCATTATGTTTGAGTCATAATAGATCACCAACCCTATCACTATTTCTAGTGAAGGGATTCTTAGTCATCTTGCCCAATAAACAAGACTCACGTGTCTCTATTGATTTGTAATCAAAAGAGTATAAATAACCATCTTTACAGAGTTTAGATATGTGATTCTCATTTATGTGCCCTAGATGACAATGCCAAAGATATGACTTGTTTGAGTTATTGAGTTTTAATATGTTGGTATATTTGTTATGAACATCTATCTTTAGATCCAACAAATAAATACCATAAGACACTGGGGCACTACCATAAAAGATCTCATCCTTTGAATTAGAACATCAACCATTCTTAATATGAAATTCATATCCATCCTTGTCTATATAAAATGCAAAAATGATGTTTATATTTATGGAAGGCACATAATATCATTTTATTAACTTTATTATAATCCCTATTGGTAGAGACAAATCATAGGTTTCGTCTATAGTGGTAGCAACTCCTGCTCTGTTTCGGACTTGTATTTCAACCTTGTCCTTTCTTAAAGGCTTACTTATTTTCATATCTTGCATATTCGAACATATGTGAGACCCACATCCGATATCTAGTAACCAAGATGAAGAAGTAGACAAATTTATCTTAATAACATATATACCTGAAGTGGAGATCTCTATCCCCAACTTCATCTTCCTGAGTCCCTTCTAGTACAAAGGACATATTCCTCTTGTACTTTTCTTTCTCCTTATATTGAGTGTTGAAGATCTGGATTTATGCTTAGCCTCAAAACTCTTCATGTCCTTACTTTCATCATGTGGACCCCATTCCTTTGACCGCCATCGTGATTTTTTACTTCTTCATTCTTTCTTCGACATTTATCAATATGCTAAGCAATTCCTGACAGCGGTCTGGCCATGTTATTCAAGTGGTAACACTCAATAAAATGGCTATTTGATTTAGGCAATGATCGTAGAATCATATCTATGACCAACTCTTAGCCCAAAGAGAATACAATTATTCTGTATGTTCAACATTTCCAATCATATTGAGCACTTAGATCTATATTGGATCTCCCTCTATCATCTTACACTCAAAGATTTCCTTTGAGACATTGTACCTTTCTTGCTTTGTATGATTATGGTTCATATTTGTAAGATGTGCTATCATCTAAAGAATCCCCATGTCTTCACACTGCTCATGCAAGTCATAGTTCATGCAGCATAGCATAAGGTGTTTTATGTCTAAAGAATCATTGGCATGCTTCCAGTAAGCATCCACCTTGGTGCGTCCCCGCTAGTGGTGCTTTTACACCCCACGAGGTCGGAGCGCACGGGATATGGGATTGTGCTTTCAAAATTTATAAAACCTAAACTAGCTACCTACGTCTACTAAAACACTACACCCGCAAGCGCACGGGGTCGTGTTGTAGTATAGGAAGGTGGCAAGTAAAGGGTCGATCCACAGGGAAAAGAGGGGGCACTAGAGCTAGGGTTAGTTTAGCTAGGTTCCTACTGCAGAGACTAGGGTTAAGGGTTTGAAGGTTGATTTGGATTGTTAACTAAGGATAAACAAGCAATTTAAAGGCAAGAATGAAATCTATGTTAACCCTAGACTGAATTAAGACTAAGCAAGCAAGGAAAGATTAAGCTAGGTAGGAAAGGGCAATTTACACTAAGGCAAGCAATAGAGAAGAAAAAGAACAATTAAAGAACTAAACTAGCATAAACAAGGCAAGAGCAAGGCAAGAAGCTAACTAAGCAAGAAAAGAACTAACTAAGCAAAGCAAGCACAGAACTAGGGTTTTAAGCAGTAAAGAGATGTGTGGGCTGTTTAGGGGTATGAACTTATCACTTAAGTTGGGGGGGTGACATGTGAACATTATGATTCCATTTAGATTATCCAAACCAAACAACAAGTTAGAGTCTAATGAATTAACCTAAGCTACTAACTAGCCATGGATATGCTAGATTGTGTATAGGGGAACTAGTCCCTAACACCCCCTACTACCCTTACGAGGCTCAATTGGGTTAGGGATTAGGTTTAATCCAATTAGAGTCTAATCAAGTCTAGGTTTCTACATTATACATTCCTAGGGCAATTAGGGGCCGAGGGTAGTAATGGGGGGTGAAATTAGGGTTTTGGGACCCAATTCCCCCACATTCTAGCCTTGAGAAGGCTCCATGCTAATTGCACTAGAATTATCCAATCTAGCTACTTAGATCTCTCACTTAGGCTTAGGGAGATTGATTAAGATGTAGGAAGATGGGAGGCAGCCTAGGGATCCAAGAATTGGACCTAGGGGCAAATCCCAAAATTCACACATATAAGCAATTTGCCTAAATTCCTAAGTGATTTCACACACAAACCATCAATTAATCCATGGAGGAAGAGATGCAAATAGAACACAATCATTAACAAATGAAATTACAAAGTTTACATGTCATTTTCCCCCAACATGGTATCAAAGTAACATATATTCCCCCAAACAGCCCACCCAAGGGGCCTAGCTACTCATATACATGGAAAATACAAATAGAGAGGGGAAGAAGATAGAGGTGGCCATGGAGCTCGAAGTAGTGGCTGTCAATACTCTCTCCAACAGTAGTAGGTCGACCTCCTCCCTCCTCCAAGGTGCAAGGGTGAATAATGAAGGGAATTATGGGTAGGAACTAGTCTAAACTAGTGATTTGGTGGTGAAAATGGTGGAATGGAGTGGATTTGAGGTGGAAATGGAGTGGAATGGAGTGGGTGGCAATTTGGGGAGCTAGGAGGGGGTAGAAGGTAGCCAACCTTGTGCCCCAGCTGCCACCTAGGTATAAATAGGTGTGGGGGAAGCACTAGGTTAAGTTAGGGGCAAAATGGGGAAAGCAGTGGAAAAAATGGCTGGATTCTGTGAGTAGCACGGCCGTGGTGGGGTACCACGGCTGTGGTGGGCAGGGTAGGCCATGACCGTGGTGTAGGGGCACAGTCGTGGCATCTGGCGAACATTAACCTGTTGATTTCTGGCAATAAACATTACGGTCGTGGGCAGTGGCCACAGCCGTGGTGACTCTGGCTTATCACGGTCGTGGCCGAGGGCCATGCCCATGGTGATTCTGGCCATTTCTCCTGTTAGAATTGCTGCTCCTTGGCAATAAACATAACGGTCGTGGGCAGTGGCCATGGCCGTGGTGAGGGCTTGAGCAGGCTGATGAGCTTCAAACATTGTCAATTTCGGATGTCCTTTCTTGGTGATGACTATTTGGCCACTAGGGTAGGTTGGGGGAGCTTTGGGGCCTTCTTTGGGCCCCTCCATCACATTCATCCATCCATTGTGTGATGATCCCCAAAGAGAGAGAATTGCTGAAAAAGACTTACGAAGCTCGTATGACCCTTGGGAGGAAGATCAATCAAGGAAAGCATTTGAGAGGATTTCTTATGATGGGGGTGCAAACATTTTGTTTTTGGACCGTGGTTGATGGTGAAAGAACAACAAGCCTGGCTGAAGGCATGAAACTTAGTGCTTGTGGGAGGCAACCCACATAGGTTTGGGAAATTTTGACCCAACCTTCACTTTTTGATACAATTGCTTTGTTTTTACACTTTCCAAGAAAACACACACACACACTTGTGTTTAATAGTTTTTGTCTAGTTTTAAGATGTGCAGGTGGTTACAGGGTGAAATGAAGGAAATTTGAGTACAATTGAAAGAAGGATTCAAAGAAAAAATCACTTTGGGTCAAGTTTTTGAGTGTTTTGATGTTCCTCATTTTGAGAGTAGTAGCTACAGGGACCACCACAGCCGTGACACGTCAATATGACTGTGGTCATTTGCATGAAAAACACACCAAGTCCCTGGATTCAGAAGCAAAATTGAGAAAAGCTACCAAAGGACTGCACCACGGCCGTGCCAGGCAGCACGGCCGTGCAACCTGAAGCCACCACGGCCATGCTACGCAGCACGGCCGTGCAGCAGACCAATTTCAGCCACTCAAGGCAGATTAGTGGGGCATCTACTACGCATATCCTCCACCACAGGGAGGAACACCGCCAGAGCCTTGAGAGAGCCATGATCGTCTACCCTATCATCCTAAACTCTAGGATCATGCTGAGGACAACATGATTCAAAAGTTTGGGGTGGTAGGGCAGGTATGCCCTAGTTTCACTTTGCATTTCACCTGCCACATCCACTTTTGTTTTCTTGCTTTTGCTATCTACCTTAGTCATCTTTGCTGCTTTGCACACCTGCATTCCATATAGTTTACCTTATTGTCATTTTTTTGCGTAATTTTCAAAAATTTTGCTCATTTGTCATGCATTGCATATCATGTATATTTTTGGTAATTTCTACATGTTTTAGCTAGGATTTGCTTGTTTACTGCTTTAAGTTCAATAATTTAGGCTTAGATGTTATTGAAGGCAACTTGGTACCGTTTTGGCCAATTCTGCCCAAATTTGGAACTTCTTGTCTAAAAATTGTGTTTTGACCCAATCTCTACTATTTTGAATTAAAATGTTGACCTTTGACAAATGCAAGTGAATCACCATTGTTTGTTGCTGAGTGGTATCAATGTTTGACTTTTTACATGTGCATCACCTCTCTTAGGATTGTGATTGAATTGGTTGAATTGTGAAATTGAGCAAGCTTTGATCGCTTAGTGTTTGTGGAATTACGTGTTTGATATATCAATTCCATTTTGTTAATTCATGTGGTGTGATATCTTGGATGAAGTGTTGGATTAATTCTCATGCAGGATGTCTTATGTGGAAAATCATACCAATGACCCCTCTTTAACCCGACTATTCTTCCACCATCTTCATACCCCTCCGCCTCATAAAAAGATGCCCTAGTGCACATAATCAACCTTGGCCACCTCTAAAAGTTTGGGGTGGCCATATCTTTATCTCCCTGCTTCACTCTATTCGCCATTTGCCCTATCTACACCAAGGGCAAGAAAGAAAAAAAAATGCAAAATGCAAAAATAAAATAAAAGGATGCTCCTGTTTAAGAGCATTCAAATAAAGAAAAGATGAGTGTGTAAAAACACTCCAAAAATCTTAATGCAACCCTTTCTTCCACTTTCATACCCATTGAGCTAGGAAACATCAAACTTAGCTCATTTTACCCTTTTCCGCAGCCACGTGGGTCATTTGGTGTGATTTGAAATATAAGATTGAATGCATGAATGTGAAACAACACTCCTAGTCATTCTTGATTAACGCCACCATGAAACGGTTTACCCGGAACTTAATGGAAGAAATATGGATAACTTGTGTATTCTATGCACTATATTTGAAGGTCATATGCTTTGTGCTCTTTTCATGATTGGATTGAGAAAGAAGGAGAGGAGAGAGGTGAAATGCATGCACTTAGTCATCTTTGATCCCATTCAGCAACAATCGTCTTTTATATTACGTTTGTCATTTTTTTTGTGAAAGTTTGTAGAGAGATTGAGTTAGAGCATACTTGAGGACAAGTATGTTTCAAGTTTGGGGTGGTGATGCAGCCCTATTTTAGGGCTTCATCTTGTGTTATTTTGCTCTTCAATCACACCTATACCTGTTAGATTACATGTTATTCCCCCTAATATGAATATCAATGCAATTTGTGCTTATGGATGTTCTTTGCACTATTTTCAGGTATTTGGACATCGATCTTAATAAGCCTTAAGACCCTCAAAAATCTCATGCCATAGGTTTTCTCTCCCTTTAGGAATGGGTCTTCATAGGCACCAAAGAGAGGGGTCTCAATCATATCCATTTGCTCATGGGAAGTAGGGGGAGCATGTGATAGTTGTGGTGGTGGCATCGGTGTTGATGGCCCTTGGACTTTAGGTGGAGGAGGGCATTGAGGTTGGAAGGTGAACTGGTGGGAGGGTTGTGGTGATGGAGGTGGTAGTATGAATTGAGGTTGAAAGGTGAACTGGTGGGAGGGTTGTTGCAATGGAGGTGGTGGTGGTGTGTAAGGCTTAGGATAGCCTTGGAGTAGTGGAGGAGGGAATTGAAGTTGGAAAGTGAAGTGGTGGGAAGGTTGCAATAATGGAGGTGGTGGAGGTGTGTAAGGCTTAGGATAGCCTTGGAGGTAGGGTGGTGGAGGAAATGGATGGGTTTGTGCATTTTGGCCTTCCATCTTGTTTTCTCCGAGTGGCTTGTCACATGCACAAGGCACAACCAAACAAAAGAAAGTAAGTTAGCAAACCAATATACACAAAGAATGCAAAGAGTAATGAATAAAGAATAGCAATGATGAGGGCAGTAGGAAAAGTCAAAGAAAAACTAACTAGCTAGGCAGAGTGCCTCTAATCCCCGGCAACGGCGCCAGAAAGCTTGGTGCGTCCCCACTAGTGGTGCTTTTACACCCCACGAGGTCGGAGCGCACAGGATATGGGATTGTGCTTTCAAAATTTATAAAACCTAAACTAGCTACCTACGTCTACTAAAACACTACACCCACAAGCGCACGGGGTCGTGTTGTAGTATAGGAAGGTGGCAAGTAAAGGGTCGATCCACAGGGAAAAGAGGGGGCACTAGAGCTAGGGTTAGTTTAGCTAGGTTCCTACTGCAGAGACTAGGGTTAAGGGTTTGAAGGTTGATTTGGATTCTTAACTAAGGATAAATAAGCAATTTAAAGGCAAGAATGAAATCTATGTTAACCCTAGACTGAATTAAGACTAAGCAAGCAAGGGAAGATTAAGCTAGGTAGGAAAGGGCAATTTACACTAAGGCAAGCAATAGAGAAGCAAAAGAACAATTAAAGAACTAAACTAGCATAAACAAGCCAAGATCAAGGCAAGAAGCTAACTAAGCAAGAAAAGAACTAACTAAGCAAAGCAAGCACAGAACTAGGGTTTTAAGCAGTAAAGAGATGTGTGGGCTGTTTAGGGGTATGAACTTATCACTTAAGCTGGGGGGTGACATGTGAACATTATGATTCCATTTAGATTATCCAAACCAAACAACAAGTTAGAGTCTAATGAATTAACCTAAGCTACTAACTAGCCATGGATATGCTAGGTTGTGTATAGGGGAACTAGTCCCTAACACCCCCTACTACCCTTACGAGGCTCAATTTGGTTAGGGATTAGGTTTAATCCAATTAGAGTCTAATCAATTCTAGGTTTCTACATTAGACATTCCTAGGGCAATTAGGGGCCAAGGGTAGTAATGGGGGTGAAATTAGGGTTTTGGGCCCCAATTCCCCCACATTCTAGCCTTGAGAAGGCTCCATGCTAATTGCACTAGAATTATCCAATCTAGCTACTTAGATCTCTCACTTAGGCTTAGGGAGAACGATTAAGATGTAGGAAGATGGGAGACAGCCTAGGGATCCAAGAATTTGACCTAGGGGCAAATCCCAAAATTCACACATATAAGCAATTTGCCTAAATTCCTAAGTGATTTCACACACAAACCAACAAGTAATCCATGGAGGAAGAGATACAAATAGAACACAATCATTAAAAAATGAAATTACAAAGTTTACATGTCATTTTCCCCCAACATGGTATCAAAGTAACATATATTCCCCCAAACAGCCCACCCAAGGGGCCTAGCTACTCATATACATGGAAAATACAAAAAGAGAGGGGAAGAAGATAGAGGTGACCATGGATCTCGAAGTAGTGGCTGTCAATCCTCTCTCCAGCAGTAGTAGGTCGACCTCCTCCCTCCTCCAAGGTGCAAGGGTGAAGAATGAAGGGGATTATGGGTAGGAACTAGTCTAAACTAGTGATTTGGTGGTGAAAATGGTGGAATGGAGTGGATTTGAGGTGGAAATGGAGTGGAATGGAGTGGGTGGCAATTTGGGGAGCTAGGAGGGGGTAGAAGGTAGCCAACCTCATGCCCCAGCCGCCACCTAGGTATAAATAGGTGTGGGGGAAGCACTAGGTTAAGTTAGGGGCAAAATGGGGAAAGTAGTGGAAAAAATGGCTGGATTCTGTGAGTAGCACGGCCGTGGTGGGGTACCACGGCCGTGGTGGGAAGGGTAGGCCATGACCGTGGTGTAGGGGCATAGTCGTGGCATCTGGCGAACATTATCCTGTTGATTTCTGGCAATAAACATTACGGTCGTGGGCAGTGGCCACGGCCGTGGTGACTCTGGCTTATCACGGTCGTGGCCGAGGGCCATGCCCGTGGTGATTCTGGCCATTTCTCCTGTTGGAATTGCTGCTCCTTGGCAATAAACATAACGGTCGTGGGCAGTGGCCACGGCCGTGGTGAGGGCTTGAGCAGGCTGATGAGCTTCAAACTTTGTCAATTTCGGATGTCCTTGCTTGGTGATGACTATTTGGCCACTAGGGTAGGTTGGGGGAGCTTTGGGGCCTTCTTTGGGCCCCTCCATCACATTCGTCCATCCATTGTGGTCCAAATACCTGAAAATAGTGCAAAGAACATCCATAAGCACAAATTGCATTGATATTCATATTAGGGGGAATAACATGTAATCTAACAGGTATAGGTGTGACTGAAGAGCAAAATAACATAAGATGAAGCCCTAAAATAGGGCTGCATCACACCTCAGCCCTAGGTGCATCAAGAGCATGTGTTTCTGGCATTGGCATATCTCGAACATAGAGCTTATCCTCATCATTGAGAACCAATCTCAAAGTCCACAACCAGTAGTGGGAATTCATCTAGTTAAATTTGACATTCCTAAGGACTGATCACAATGAGGATTTGTTTGCCACTTGTTTCTACAAGAGAAAATTTGCATTTGCCAAAACATTTTATTTTTTATTGGATTCGAATAAAATTTGACAGTATTTAGTTAGGCCTTTATTTACTTATCGCTCCCACTTTTTATTCAAATTGATAGCCCTCTCATATCAATTTGGATGATTGTAGTGTGCAACCTTCTCATGGGCCAATATCCAAAACATTTGAGTTATTACCCGGCCAATGCCAAGGTCTGTAATCAATTATTAAGGTAGGAAACGCTTTGCCAATTGCATCTTATGTAATTCTTGGGTAGATGGTATGTACAACTCTTTGCCATAGTCATATGCATGCTTCTGGGTGCTTAATCTCATTAAGATCACTTAGTTAAGCCTGACCTAAAAGCCAACATGATAATAATGCACCCTGCTTGGCAGGCCCACATAACTACCATCACACTTGCACAAGATGGACACCGCACCACCCTTGGTGTGCCCACACTTAGTAGATCAAGATTTTCATGTATGTTGCTAATGGAAAGCATTCTATACTTTATATATTATTAAGGGATTTGAATTTATTAATAAATATACATATCCAATCACCACATACTTGTGGTACATATCATATACATGCTATATCTCACAAATGAAAAACATCAAAAATTAACCCATAAGAGATGGTTATGGCCATAATATCGTAATTCATTGGAGACACAAGGAATTACCACCACCTAAGGTCTACATCACATGTAAAAACTTGTTGTCGATGAAGGTCTATGCTTGAACCAATCTAGGTTGATCGCTTCAACCCTTTAATCGATTTGCTTGCCTCTTAGTCGATCAATTGGTTGTCAGAATGGTCATATAGTCTCTGGTTCAACATCTTCTGGACCCCACCAGTGGATCAGTTGGGCCACCAACTGATTGGTTCAACTCCTCCTATCATCAATCCTCCTCGGCCCTTCAGTCAATTGAATCGTCTTCTGAATAGGTGGTTCGTCTGGTGTTGAACATCTTCTTCCTCATAACAAGAATTAAACTATCCTAATGGTATTTAACATATTACATGGTAATAGGATAACCTCGATTTACATTCGTGGGGAGCATAGGAAGAAGAGAATAATATTTTTACATATGGAAGAGAAGATATAGGCTTAATATGCCAACCAAGATATAAACATGATTTTAAAACCATGCACATAGATCTAGGTTAGTGGCCACAACCATGCTTCACATCCACCAACAAAATCAACTTTTAGGGCAACATGTGTAAATTTCACATATATCATATCATATATACATCATTTGGGATCATATGAGGTATTTAATCAGATATGCACATAAAATAAATTTAAGTATTCACATCGTACATAATAATCAAATGAGGAAAACCAAAATTTGATCATATTATTAAATCCCAAAGCATAGTAAATTGGTGTGGCTCTGATACCATTGCAGGAAAATATGGCGATAGAGCAGGCACCGAAAACAAAAATTAAACTACCATATTCCCCTTTAGATAGTAGATTGCATCAACAACTATGTAATGAGAAGGATAGTTGCAAGCTTGCACTTGGTCTTGAGTGAGTCCAATGAAAATTCTCTCGCTATAATGTGTACTTTTCTACAAGTTGCTTTGGACAATGTCTTTGTTGGCCTCCTGGTTGTTCGCCATAGACAATAGTGTAAATTTGTCCTCTAAGTGGCGGGAAACAACCTCCTCACCTCTATAGTAGTCTACATAGACCACCGGAAACTCCTATCATTCTGGATGTATAGACAAGGAGTTATCTCTTTCTAGTCAATGTATTAGCACCGACTTGCTCCCCCACTATTGTCTCTTCTTTGCTATCCATCTCCTTGATGGGTGGGACTTGCTCGGGTTCTCCTAGTTACCAAAACTAAAGAAGACAACAGTTGTTAGAGCGATTGATATATTTGAGAAGCCCCAATACCTCTCTAATCATAGGAGGGTCAAGGTTCCCCAGACTAAGCAGGAGTCGAAGGGGATATAATTTCATGAATTTTCACAACTTGAGAATAGTGAAATGATCATTTCAAAGGTGAACTGACTGGTTGACATGTGAGTCGATGTGTTTAATCCTTGAACTGATTGTTTCAACATGTTTTCTAGTCACAATTGTATTGGTAACTCATATTTGATTACTACACAACATGATGTCAACACTAATCCTTGATCCAATCAAATTGATAAACCAAACAGTCGATTTGTATTAGCAACTCATATTTGATTACTGCATAACATGATGTCAGCACTAATCCTTGATCCAATCAAATTGATAAACCAAAAAGTCGATTCACAACATGAACCGATCTACTCGTAGGACAGAGTCGATCAGTTCACTTGTTAAACTGATCATCTCATGGTTCTGATTGCCAATATTGGTTCAACTAACATGACACTTGAATCGATATATTCAACACTTGAACTGGTCAGTTCACAGTCTAGTCAGTAAACTTTAAACCACTCTTATTTAATCATGAGTGGTATCTAGAAAGACATCATTGCTACCCAAGTAATCGGGAAGTTGGAGAACAAATTCAACCTATAATCTGTGATTGGTGTTATAGTGATCATATAGTTCCTTTGTCACTGATATCTAGATTGAACTCGAGGCATGGGAATGTCATCCTCTTCAACAGTCAATCCATGGTCCTTGAACTTGAGAAAATTGTCTAAGATATATATACGCTCACTATTGCATATTGACTCAGACGAGAATGGCCATGCATTTCTCAATCTCGCTTATCAAGTGGTCGTGATATCATACTCCTATAGGAGAGACAAATCCCATCTACATCAGTCACAATCATTGCCCATGTGTCACAATGCACCTGAACATCACCTTTATTGAAACCCTTATTCAAGGTCACAATGGATGATGTCAAATTATATCCAATGGCATGCGATGAGTGTAGTGATTTCAGGTCTAAGAACAATAATCACCACCATCATTATGAGAGATTATTCTGACTACCCATTATGATTTCCTACATTACTCTCAAGGTGGGTCTGTCCAATACATTATTCTCTAACAAGTATCTATGTGTTTGGTTTGATATCGCATATCATGATTTAATGAGATTATGTCATCAACCAACACACACAATAGTCTTATGTGTTATTGCAGTCTATAAGTCTTCCACAATAATAATGGACTAGGGACATAACAAGAATGTATATACTCTTAACATTTGTATGATCTAATTGTTGAGGTCCTCAACCTAAAATCATACATCATTGAGTAATATCATTCTATAGACATTTATATAGTTATATCATTATCACATAACCGAATATAATAGAATAAATTGGAAGATTTTCTTTATTATTAATCAAATCATTTAGAAAATATGCCATTACAATCATCATATGTTGGGTGTCTAGACATACATAGCAACATCAATTTCAATCCAGTATCAAGACAAAGTAACTATACAATCATGGTAACACTGATTGCAAATTGTAGGTTGAAGTTGTTCTTTAATTGTCCAATTACTTGGGAAGCAATGATGTGTTTCTAGATACCACCCATTGCTTGTGATGTCATAAATTGGTTGTGGACATTCACTGCCAACAAAACTTGGGACCAATAGGGTCACAACATAGGATGCACTTGGAAAAGGAGTTTACTCATGAACAAGGCTTAACTTGATTAATAAAGTGTTTAGGTATTTAATTTAATCAACATTGGTTGTACATTCGCTGAATGAGAATTTGAACCCAATTTAGAATGAACCATTCGGTTCAGAATATGAATTGCCTAATTAAGAAGTGAGTCGAACATTTGAAAATGTGAATAGATCATTTCAAAAGTGAACCAATAGGTTCAACTATTGAACCAACCGTTTCACATACGAACTGATCAGCTCAATAGTGAATTAAGTTGTTCATGGTTTACAACTTCTAGAACATTCCTAAAATTCTATATCTTTGATTCTTGGTTGATCTAGAAACCCTGACCCTGACCCTGACCCTGACCCTGACCCTTATATGAATAGAGGGGTAGTCAAGGCTTTCAAGAGACACAATAATAAGCTCTAACAATTATTGTCCTCTCATAGTTGTGGTAATGTGAGAGCCTAAGAAAGTCTTACCCATAAAAGGGAGAGCCAACAAGAGAGAAACAACAAGGGAGAACAAGTCAATGCTAGCACTTTATAAGGAGTGGGATCCCAAAGGGGAATCACTCCCTACTAAAATAAAAAGGCAACATCCCAAACCAACCACCAACATAAATGTTTTCTCAAAAAAGGATGATAACCAATTTATTGAACATGAATGTATCATAACACCAAAATAGAAGCATAATTAAAAGATGTATCTAACCATTACAAAGCTTGTTACCATCACTATCCTTCACCATACAGGGTGAGATAAAAGGAAAGACTAACTAAACATAGGACTAGATGGGGATCACCTAACAACTTCAAGCAAGTCTCCCACGAGGTTTCAGCTACACTTGTTGAGGTCTAGGTCCACCTTGATTGCCTTCTCCTATTTCAACACATGGGGTTGGAAGCGTACCCCACAAAAGGAAAAGAAAAGATAACATCAGCAAAAAGTTGGTATATGCGTACTAAAATAGGGTTGAGAAATTTATAGAATAAAAGGTAATCGTGTAAAGAATGCTTCCCACGATAAAGTAAAGGACTACCCAATTCGGTATAAAATAATATGATCATAACAAAAGCGATACTTTCCATTAAAATGATAAGATTGTGTCATACTAGCACATAAAAAGTATTAGAGAAGACACCCCATAAGCATCAATATGCATGCATGTGAGATAAGCATAACACTAGAATAATATTAAGACAAAGGCATACAAGCCTCACAAACTTGAAACCTGATAGATAATTATGTACTGCCAAAATCCCAATATATATAAAAGGTGGGCCAAGCCCCACAAACTTGAAACTTGGGTATGGGGCACCACCACCTCCATCCCAATAATAACAAGGGCATACTGCCCAAAAACGAATGCAATTACACTACTTTAGTGCTACTGAATCACATAGCATGTTTAACATAGGGGCAATTAGAAAGTATAGTCAGATTATACAAATGTGTTGATCATACTAATAGTTAACATAAACATCCACCATACAAGTGGCAAAAGATATCAGATATCATCAAATAGCATTCCAACATGAACAATGTATAAGAAAGAGACTAAGAGTAAGTCCAAATATGATCACAAGACCAATAACAATATAAGGTACTTCACACAAATCATATTTTCTACAAGAATAGGATATGGTGTAGGCTAATGTCCATAGGACCCAGAGAAAGAAGAAAAGTAGGTTAATTGCTCAAAGGAATAATAGGGGATGAAAACATACATTTAGAGAGAAGAATTAGAAATTACTCAATATAGAAATAATGTGTAACATACCAAAACTTTGGCATATTCTCTTTTTGGACCTCTTCCAAGCTTTTCCTTCCCTTTCTATCTTTTTTGGCCTTGATTTTTAAATTGTGGAATTTGTAGTGGTTTGGTGAACATTTATTCAATATTTGTAGCAATAAAAGGGTTTATGCACAAATACCTCAATGAAAGTCTATTAAAGGACCTTATTTAGGTGTTATAAACCTTAAAATAACTTTTTATGTGTTTTGAAATCATAAAAGGAGCCTAAGTTTCGAATTTGGTTCAATTTTGATGTTCTTTGTGCAAGCTATGCAATTTTAGGTACACTCAGGACTTTTATGCAATTTATCCAATTGGGTGGTTTTATTTGCAAATTATCACATGAATTATAATATTTAGATATTCCCTTACCATTTTCTAGATTTTGAACCATGGGGAACCTAGTTGCACCTTGGTTTGAAGGTGTTTCTCTCCAAGGGCATTTAGGGATTACCCTCTTTATATAATGAGCTTATCTTTACAAGCTATCAACCAATGGGGTTATTTCTTTGATTGGAGGATGGTGGGGATGGCATAGAAGTCTCCATGGGCTTCTAGGACCGAAATTTGATATACAAGAAGTCTCTATGATCTGTTCTCTTGCATGGCCATGAAGCCCTAGGCTAAGGACACATGGAAAGTCCCATAGACACCTCATGCTTTTCCCCTTCTTTATAAAGCCATATCTACCCCTTCCCACCTCTCAATTCAAAAACTCTTTCTCTCCTTATCTTTCCCCCAGCTTAGATCATTGTCCCTACTCTGTTTGGCCACAAAGGTGTTGTCCCAAGGTAAAATAGGGTGCTTACCTTGGTGAAGAAGGCTCCTAGGGTTTCAAATTTTCTCTATTTAGGGTTTCTAAAGCTCCTTCTTGGTGATTTTGACCAAAAATAGTAAGTTTCCTCCTTTCCTTCCCTATTTTCATGCTTTTAGTCTTCCTACCACCTTCTTCCAGGTCGTAATTGTGTCCATTCATGGTGAAACCCCACCTAGAACCCTTAAACACCTCGTCTCCATGTTCTTTGGTTAGGGTTTTTCACGTCTAAAGTGGAGAAGGTATTTCTTGCTCGAGATAGAGCTTTGTTGGAGAAAACAACCACTCTAGCTCAAGAATCATGATGCTTGAACCTATCCACCTTTTCTATAGGCAAGTTTTATAACCCCCTTCTCATATATTGCTTACTACATGCTTAAAACTCATGCTTCTATGTTTAACATCGATGATCTCCATCTCTATTTACCATGTTCTTCTAGGGTTTTGGTTTCTTGTTGTTTTACCTTCTCTAGAAGATCTAGTTTGGTTACCTATACAACTCCAATCCTGATCTTGGGTCAAATGGTGGCTTGTCCCTCTCTTTCTCTCAAAGTTTTTTGATTTGTCATTTCTTGACTGGTTCAAATTGAAAAATTCGTATCTTTTAATATGCTTATCCAAATTTGACAAATAAATATGTTTTTGAATCAAAAGATTAATCTCTATCTAACAGAAATCTTTTTGAGGTATTATTTCAAGGTTTGGGGAAGGGTGATTTTTGGAATATGAGTTTAATACATAAAATACATAAAAGGTACATTTTATTCATCATAACTCCAAAATTAACATAAAAATATGTTTTCTTGATCAGGAGAACCTAATAAGTTCATTGGTGATATTTTCAAATTTTAAATATGAGTTTTGCTAAAAATGTCTAAAATTAGGGTTTCTATACATTATTGTGCATTATGTACTCTAATACATGTTAATACATTGAAAATAGGCAAAGTGGAACTTGGACTCAATTAAAGTGGTGAAAGTTAGTAATTAATGTTAGTAACATAGGTATGTGCATTCCTTACACCCTATGTTGGAATAATTACAACCAAACCCTATATATCCCTAATGAGGCTTTAATGAACCCTATTTCCTCTATTCATGATTCTTTTGTTAATTGCCTCAAAATCATTAGTGATATTCTTTTTCTTGGGTCTTGTAGCCCACTACAATGTTCTAATTGATATGATGCTTTTACTTGCCATGATTTCATTTCCAGCATGCTGATTTTATAGACTATTTAGCTATAGTAGTAGTACTTATGTACAACCACCCATAGATAGGGCATGTGTTATTTTTCCATGGGGAATGTCTTATTCTGATCCATAAAAATATATGTAGGTTACTGGGAATGCATTAGTTCTCTCCTTACCTATAGGTTGAGGTCTGGTTGGTGCCTTAACCCTACTTAGTTAATGTAGTCAATATTAATGATGCATGCACAACTTTTTATTGTTTTTCTTGATATAACAAGTGTCTATCTTATTATGTCTCCTAATCTTGTTCTCTTCATCTTATGATGAAAACTATTGTTTATTTACATGTTTTCTTTTCCTTAATATCCTATTCATATTTGTTGACACATACTTTGTTTTCCTTTCCCTTTTGCTGGGTGCTTTCCCAACCACCCATGTTTAGATCGAGGTGTTGAACATGACCAAGGAGAACATAGCTTCCAACATGGACCTAGCTCTTGGAGTTGTTTCTTGGAGATAGATTTAAAGTAGTTTATACTTCCCTCTACTTAGATCCTTATGTTGTATCATACATGTAAACCCTATGGGATATTTGAAAAATACTAGAGGGGGGGTGAATAGAGTTTTAAAATGATTTTAACAATTATTGAACTCAAACAACCACAATTGGAATTGGAAGAAGGAGACAAGTGTTTAGAGTGGTTCCAATCTTAGCAAATACTAAGATTGTCAGTCCACTACCCGGTTGCTTACCCAATCGAAATTTTGAAAGTATTTATTTTATTACCTTCTCAAGGATTTATACAAAATACAATACTTTCCTTACACCCCTTGAACATCCTTCACTTGAAGTAGATGCACCAACTTGAGGTAGCCTTCTTGAAGTAACTCCAAGCTCCCCCTTGAAGTAGCCTTCCTCTCTAGAAGTAACCTCCCATTGCACCAGCCTTCTTGAAGTAGCTCAAGGTCTCCTTCTTCACCAAGAAGATCTCCACCCTCTCCAATCTGTAGCCTCCAACCTAGGAGTAGCAAGGAGAGTACCAACAATAATAGAGAACAAGAAAGGAAAAAGGAAATTACAACTTATCCTTTTATAGCCCAAGGCTTGATTTGCCTAGATCAAGCGTGTAGATCTCCTAACCAAAGTGTATGGAATTGTAATTGTAGTGGATAGGAGATGCTAGCCTATAGGACACGAATTTTGAGCTCAGGAAGGAAGTAGCCAATTGTCACAATGCTCAATTTTCTCACAAACAGATTGCTCAAAGTATGCTCAAGGATTTCTCAAGTGTAACAAGTAAGTTTGAGTGTCCTATGGCTTGTCCTATTTATAGGAATGGCCTATGGATGCTTAAGGACGTTCTAGACACCTTCTAGGGGTTTCTAAGTGCTTAACTAGCCGTTAGGTACAAGTTTGTTGCTTTAGCAACGACTAATTAATTTACTCTGCAGTTGCTGTTAGAGTTCATCTCGGTCGAGGAATGGTCGACCGAGACACCTACTCGGTCGAACTCTTTTCGACCGACAGGCTCTCTGAATCAAGTGTATGCAACGTTTATCTCCAACTGCCAACCACCTTGTCAGCTGTGTCTAACGGCTACTTGGGTCTTTCTCGGTCAAGAAGATTGTGGACCGAGAGTGTCTCGGTCAAGGAGTTAGTCGACTGAGATTGACCCTGTTTCACTTTTCCAATTAAAGCACTAAGTGTGTGTATGAGTGTGCATATGTGACACTATTGAAGGGGATGACCTATCTAAATGTGATGTTTAGCTAGGGAGAATCTAACGCTTGATTTACATGAAATCTAAGTACTTGTACATTATATATTTGTACAAGTTTTTACAAAGCGATTACATTTTATGAAAATATAAATATGTAAGCATATGGATTTCCCTAATACTTTGTCATCCACCTTGTTCCTGCACACTCAAGTAGCACGTTAGATTAACAAGAATGAAATGTTTGTCATTATCAAAACAAAGGGATTTACAGATGTCCATTTAGCCAACAATCTCCCCCTTTTTGAAGATGACAAACATTTCCAAAATATAAATGAAGGAAATATAAGACATATGAGTTTCATACCTTAAGATTACCTTTTGTAGCTTTCCCTCTTGTTTATAAAATGTGTGCTTATTATTCCCCATGAATTATGGAACATGAAATCCAACTCATTAGGGAATATATCAACTTTCAATGTAAGACCAAGAGATTTATGAAACTCATTGATTGAGTTTTGCATAATTACTAAGTTTATATTTATTTCTCCCCCTTTGTCATTTCAAAAAGATATCCGTTTAATAATTAAAACTCCCCCTTAATTAGATGTCCCATTAAAATCCAATGAAAAAGATGTCCATTAAAAGCCAAAATTTTAAATTTTAGGTATTTACAAAGATTTCATCCATTTTAATTTATTGTTATTGATTACTCCCCTTATTTTGTATGCTCTACTATAATAGTCTTATAAACCATATTCAAAAGATGCCATAGAAGAAACATATTAGAAGATGACATATATGCTTTTGAAGAGTATCCATTATAAGAATTAAAGATAACCAATTTCATTATAAACAAAGAATTGTTACAATCATGGAAAGATAACCAAATTATGTAGAGATAACCCTTTTATTACAATCATGCAAAGATTTCATTACAACTAATACAACTCCAAATCTCACTGGAAAGACTTAAGAATTACATCAATATCAGGATCTTTCCCAAGAAAAGGCTCAGCTCCATAATATTGGACCAAAGTTTGCCACTCCAGAGCACCTGTCTTGGTTGAGGCATACGCCTCCAAGAAGGTAGGAACACGATCAAATCGGAAATGAGCAGCAATATCTTGTAGTTGCATTGATGAAAACTGAGTGTGTGTGAGATCTGTAGATGGTGGAGGTGGAGTTTGGTAGTAGTTGTAAGAAGGATTATATGGGTTGAGCATGCCATGATTTAAAGAATAAGGATATTCGTCTGGTTGGTTTGGAGAAAGGGTTTGCATTCTTTGGTTTAGATAAGTCATGGCATGATGGTTATAATCTAGTTGTTTACTTAGATGATATTGTGACCCAGCAACATAGGTTAAGGTGTTTTGGATGGGATCATAGGATGGGTTGGTAGGAGGAGGTGGTGGTGGTATATCTTGAGTAGATGTTTCACCATCCGTCCTAGCCCTCTTGTGACCAAAATCAATTCCCATTTTCTCTACTGTGTTTTTGCTTATTTTTTGTGGTCTTCTTTCCCACGTGTATCCCATATCCTCAATTTGTGTCTTAAGAAAATGTTGAGTAATTTGGCATACAAAATCAGCATATGGGGGATTGCCAGAAAACTCAAGCATGTTTTTAAGAATGATGCGGATAAAATTTGTGGGAATACGTTGGATAATGGCATAGATTAGACACATGCGAAAAATAGGAACTTCAGACTTATTTGCTCTAGGATGTATGTTTGTTGAAACAATAAGGTTTACAATCCTAGCTGCAGGTTTGAGATTGATAGCGTAGTATGTGCTCCTATCTTTGTGACAGGTTGTATTGGATTGAAAAATGGTTCTTTTGATGTCACTAAGACTGACGGTATGGTCACCTTGGGAAAATGTATTAAGTGGGTTTCCATTGGTAAGGTCAAGATTGTCTTGATATTCATCTAAGTCAATGTTTAGCATGTCAAGAATATCTTCTTCAGTAAATCGAAAGCTATGCCCATTGACCATAGAATAGAAGAAGGTATGTTCATTTTCGGTATGGGAGATGAGGTTTGCATAGAACTCATTTACCACTTTTGAGGAGTAGGAGGGAAAAGAAGGGTTAAGAAATTCTTTCAAATTTTGCACCTCAAAAAGATCCTCCAGGTCGACGATGCTGAGGAAGTCCAGGACTTCAACTGGCCATCGTGGAAGAGGAGCTTTGGAGGAGAGCCTTAGATATCGATCACCAGCATCTGCGTCGACGAAAGGGATGTCATTAGGTTAAATCTCAACTAATCATATACATTTTGATAATCCAAACTAAAACAAGTAGTTTAAGATGTACATTTGGAAATTTTAATTTCTTGGATTATCTTAGTGTCTTATTAGGTTAAGTTGAGATAGACATAGAGATATACAACTTTAGAGTCTTTGGTCATATCTCAACTTAATTTTATCCATATAGTTTGGGGGTTTTGGAACCCATACTAACTCGACATCCTTTTTCTTGTAAGGACATGAAAAAGAATAGTGTCCAAGGCGCAAACAGTAATGACAACATATAGAATCAACCTCATATCTCTTTCTATGATTTTGTTCTAGGTTGTTCTTGGGTACATATGTATTTGTGCCTTTAGGTACATACATAGATTGGCTCTTTGGCACTTGTGTTCTTCCCCAACTAGGTTTTTGATAAGATTTTCCTTTAGGCTTGTAACCTAGTCCTCTCCTTCCAATTTGATGGTAAGAATTATTTAAGATTTTATCAAGAGTGTTATTATTACTCAAGCTACTAACTTTTTGTTGCATCTTAACAATCTCATCCATTCTCTTATTGATGTCTAACTTTGCTTGATCTAGATTAGATAGCAAGGAATCTATTTCTTTCACAATAATATCATAATCTAGATGTGTACATAAGATAGGTTGTTTTTGAAGATCATTTACTTGAGTTTGCAAATTTAATTTTTCTAGAGAAAGAAGATTGCAATTTGCTTCAATAGATTTTAGCTTAATATCATGATCTTCAATAACCTTTTTGAGATCTTCATTTTCAGATGTGAGAGCAAGAAGCTTAGCATGTAACTCATCATTTGCTTTATTAGATTTCTTTAATTTCTTCTTGCATTCAATATATTTATTATGTGTCTCTTCCAGACTCGCAACTAGCTCTTCTTTAGATAAATCAAAAAGGCTTACCTCTTCTTCTTCTTCTTCACTTATTGTAGCAATAAGGCATTCTTTATGCACATCTTCCTTTATCGACCTCCATGGGCAGTTAAGTGTAGTGTGCATTGTTCCTAAGCACCAATTGCAACTTGTTGAAGATTGGTCCATGCTTTTCCGTTGCTTGCGGTTGTTAACACCACCACCCTTCATTCTTCAAGACTCGATTAGAGCTCCTTGAAGCCTGCTCTGATACCAAATTGAAAAACACTAGAGGGGGGGTGACTAGAGTTTTAAAATGATTTTAACAATTATTGAACTCAAACAACCACAATTGGAATTGGAAGAAGGAGACAAGTGTTTAGAGTGGTTCCAATCTTAGCAAATACTAAGATTGTCAGTCCACTACCCGGTTTCTTACCTAACTGGGATTTTGAAAGTATTTATTTTATTACCTTCTCAAGGATTTATACAAAATACAATACTTTCCTTACACCCCTTGAATAGCCTTCACTTGAAGTAGATGCACCAACTTGAGGTAGCCTTCTTGAAGTAACTCCAAGCTCCCCCTTGAAGTAGCCTTCCTCTCTAGAAGTAACCTCCCGTTGCACCAGCCTTCTTGAAGTAGCTCAAGGTCTCCTTCTTCACCAAGAAGATCTCCACCCTCTCCAATCTGCAGCCTCCAACCTAGGAGTAGCAAGGAGAGTACCAACAATAATAGAGAACAAGAAAGGAAAAAGGAAATTACAACTTATCCTTTTATAGCCCAAGGCTTGATTTGCCTAGATCAAGCGTGTAGATCTCCTAACCAAAGTGTATGGAATTGTAATTGTAGTGGATAGGAGATGCTAGCCTATAGGACATGAATTTTGAGCTCAGGAAGGAAGTAGCCAATTGTCACAATGCTCAATTTTCTCACAAACAGATTGCTCAAAGTATGCTCAAGGATTTCTCAACTGTAACAAGTAAGTTTGAGTGTCCTATGGCTTGTCCTATTTATAGGAATGGCCTATGGATGCTTAAGGACGTTCTAGACACCTTCTAGGGGTTTCTAAGTGCTTAACTAGTCGTTAGGTACAAGTTTGTTGCTTTAGCAACGTCTAATTAATTTACTCTGCAGTTGCTGTCAGAGTTCATCTCGGTCGAGGAATGGTCGACCGAGACACCTACTCGGTCGAACTCTTGTCGACCGACAGGCTCTCTGAATCAAGTGTATGCAACGTTTATCTCCAACTGCCAACCACCTTGTCAGCTGTGTCTAATGGCTACTTGGGGCTTTCTCGGTCGAGAAGATTGTCGACCGAGAGTGTCTCGGTCGAGGAGTTAGTCGACCGAGATTGACCCTGTTTCACTTTTCCAATTAAAGCACTAAGTGTGTGTATGAGTGTGCATATGTGACACTATTGAAAGGGATGACCTATCTAAATGTGATGTTTAGCTAGGGAGAATCTAACACTTGATTTACATGAAATCTAAGTACTTGTACATTATATATTTGTACAAGTTTTTAGAAAGCGATTACATTTTGTGAAAATATAAATATGTAAGCATATGGATTTCCCTAATACTTTGTCATCCACCTTGTTCCTGCACACTCAAGTAGCACGTTAGATTAACAAGAATGAAATGTTTTTCATTATCAAAACAAAGGGATTTACATATGTCCATTTAGCCAACAATATTATGATGCACTTTTGTAATCTTTTGTGAAAATTGAATACAATCATTTGTATAATTCCGTTGCAACACTTTCTTTATTTTGAATACCATTTATTGAAGATTTGAAAATTTTACTCCTATTCCAACATACCTTTGAGTGTGTTCATAATGTATATTTTATTCTTCGAACTTTTCTTTATTAGGGAGTGGACCCCCCTCTCAGGTCCCACTCCTTAGACAATGTGGGATGCAATCATACATTTAGAGAGAGGAATTAGAAATTACTCAATATAAAAATAATGTGGGATGCAATCATACTTCACTTAAGAATCTAAACAGTCCAAAATCTATCCTAGATCCAAGCCTAGATCTCCAAAGCACCTAGGATGCATATATGTAGAATTACGGTTAGGTTTACATTAATTATTCAAAACCCTAAAAATTTCCTTTTTTATGTTAGTGAATTAGGTTAACAAAACCATGCCATGTTTTAAATTATCTTGTTCAGAGTTAAAAACATATTTTACAATATTTTTTTATTTATAGATTATTAGTTATGTATTTTGCAAGTTATTATATAATTAAGAAAGTCCATGAAAATAACATATTTTTAACATTAGATTTTGGCAACAAAACCAATACCATTAGTTAGCTGGTATTTTCCTAATTTCAGAACATATTTTATTTTATTTTATTTTTCTGAGCTACAAATGATTAGTTATGAATTTTAAAAAATTGGCCAATTAAGAATATCCACTTCAACACTAAACATTGAGAGAAAGAAAGAGAAGGAGAGGGCGCTCGCACTAAGTTGGTCCAATCATGGGCGCCCAACTCAGTCGGCCACACAAACAAGCTGGCAAGTCATCAGAATGGAAATAAAGTAAATTAAGCATTAAATGTCCAAAATACCCCTAGTGTGAAAAATCAGGTATAGAAGATATAGGAGGGTAATCAGTGGAATCACTCACGAAGATTGTCCCCCACTCCTGTTCCCCCCGCTATGGCCGAAGCATGACCATCCAGGAGACGCCACAACCCACTCCTCAGATATGCTCAGCCTCAAGTGAAGATCTCCTAAGCTTCACGACATCAAGCCAAAGTCGGCAAACCTCAAATCAAGAGCAATGGTGCACTTAGTCACTGGGTTGACAAACTCTGTTGAAGATTGATGCAATCACAATAAGTTCATGACCACAGACACATGAAATCAATGAAGTAAATGCTCAAACGTCCTTATCTAAAGCCTACAACATGAGCAAACAAAAACCAAAACCACAGATCTAAATATGTGACAGCAAACCTGAAAAGTTCTCAGGACATCAATACAGATAGGTGCTCTACTGACCCATTGAATCAGACCACGATGTGATCAAAGAAGGATGCAAAAGCGGAAAGGGAGTTACCATGAGCGTGTATGTGCGGGCAATCAAGGCAACACCACCTATCAACCGCAACAACCGCCAGAGTCTAGAAAAGGAAACGAGTAGGTCAGGCACTATGGCAGGGTGTTTGGGCAAATTGAAGGAAGAGGAGAGTTGTGAGAGTTTTGGTGATGATTTTTGGGTGGATGGCTAGGGGTTTTTATAGGTTAGCATTTATCTATAGAATTGGAGCTTGACGCCTCTTTTGGGTGTCTTGTCAATACAGAGAGTTAGGTATTGTGAGAGGGCTCATCTTGTGTGGAATTGAAAAATTAAATAGATGGAGGAAAAATCATGAGAAACGATTCAGAAACGAGGGAGATTCGTAGCAGAGAAAATCGAAACCACTATTCACACCTGACTCGGTCTCCTACCCAAGGTAGAAGATGACCCACAGTCGTCATATCAGGGATCAAATAGCCCAAGTTAAATCCAAAATCAAAGAAAGGTGTGACAGTATGTACTTTCCAAATCTTATTTGAAATAAAGTGATTTATTTAATTATTTAACATTTTCTCTCTCATCTTTTGAAGGTGCAAACGAACCCCAAATTAAATGAAATTTTGTACATAGGCCAATTAAGGCATGTAGATTCCGATTATGCAATCAGATTTCATATTTGGAAACTTTTGATTCATTAAATTGGCAAATCTCATTTTCTCTTTCCTCATGCATTAATGGCCTAGGATATGAATTTGTCCTTAATTTCACATGTTGAAGTTGTTTCTACATTTATTTAATATTTCGAAGGTTCTACACACTTTCTCTCTCCTAACTTCACCTTTTCATAAAATGTTTTCCAAATTGGATGAAAATTCACCCAAAGTCTATTTTTAATGTGTAGTTTATGAATCTAAGATTATTTTCCACTTTTAGAGTCATTAAGAATTTTATTTAATATTTTGAAGGAAAAGCACCTTTTCTTTTCTACATAAAATAGTTGTGATTATTATTATCCTAAATTATATGAAACTTGCCCTCCAAGCAAAACATATCCAAATAAAAAAATCTGAAGTTATTTTTAATCAATTAGTTCCCTTGTATTAATTTTAGCCCTTTATTCATTATTACCACTATTTCTTACTTTAATTATTTCATCAACACATTATCTTACTTAAAGAGTTATTATTTCTCTGCTTTGTTCTAAAGGGTTATAGAAAATTATAGAATGAATTGACCTTATCTTATTCTCATTTAGTTTATTAATCTCATATTTATTTGGATAATGTAACATTTTTTCTCAATTATGAACACATAGTCTTCTTATGCATTTTATCTCACTTATCATTATACCTTAAATTATCATTACTTCATGTGACATATTCTATGTATCCTTTATTGGCATAAAGATTAATAATGAACGCATTAAGCCATATTGGTTTTATATGTCCACATGTTAGGGTGATTTATTTATGCATTAACATGTTAGGTTTTTCAATTAGCTACTAACATGTATATCTTTATCCTTGTTTGGCTAATCCCAAAGACTAAGGTCTCTAACCTCTTAATCTTGGAATAGGATTAGGTCGTAGATTTCGATATGTTACAACATACCACCCCTTAAAGGGATTTCGTTCTCAAAATCTAAATATCCAAATCTAACAAATAACTATTTATCACCCCTTCAAAAGTTTCATCGTAATAAGTCAAGAAAATCTATAGGTACAAGGATAAATTCCTTACATATATCCACAAGTCATGCCAAAAGGAAACACAACTTTAAAGTCTAACTATAGGAATAAGGGTTACCTTCAACATGATTATCATCATAGACTTCTTGACCATCCAAAGCAAAAACTCTTCCAGCTCTCCTTTCCATGTGTCTTCTGCCATTATTGTTACCATTATTCTGATGAGGCACTTGAGGTTGTTATTGTTGTTGAGCTGGTTCTATTCCATTATGAAGCTTGGGGCACTTAGGTCGAATGTGTCTAGGTTCATCCCAATAATGACACATCACTAGAGTGAACTACCAAGGTCTATCCTGAGAACACTTCTCTGGAGGATGGTAACCATTGCACTTAGCAGACTTGTCTCTTTTCTATTCATCTCTTGAGGGCTTCCTCTTCTTGTCAAACTCCCTAGGTTGAAACCCTGGGTAAGACTCCACATTAGCCTTGTATACCATATGCTGAAAGGTCAGGGGAAGTTGTGGAATAAGATCATATCCCACATTGTAGTTGAGTCCTTGTAGATATAGGTCAGCTCTACATTCTTCACTAAGTCCAGAAGCATATCTATCAAGAAACATGAACTTTTGCACATAAGCAGAAACAGTCAATGAACCTTGCTTCAGACTATAGAACTATACTTCCTTATTCTTTAGATTAGCAGTGCAGATGTACTTCCCACGAAAAATCACCAAAAACTGCTCTGAGATCGTGGTAGAGACATCATGAGTCCTTGCTATCCTGTTCCACCAAAATCGAGAAGGTCCATCCAGATCATATGAAGCAAATCTAAAATTTTGGTGCAGAGGACATACCATACCATCAAAGGTCCTCTCTATGGCTAGTACCCAATCATCATCTTTGTCGACCATCTCTATTTCACCTTCACCCTTGAAGGAGGGTGGTTGCATCTAAATGAATTCCATAATTGAATACTCCTTTGTCTTATCAAGCACAAGTGAGTTGTTCATCTTCCCTGTCATAGTTGTGGGAAGAAGTTTTCGAAATATGGCCAACTCTTACTCAGGAGAGGTGACTGTACCCGTACTAGCAGTAGTAGAGACTAGGGTTTCCAGTCCTACTGATGGTCCACTTCCAGTTGGAGGAGTACCTTGAGTAACTGGAGGGGTAAACGGAGGATCCACCCTTAGCATCCTAAACCTAGGGTTTTGAGGTGTCTCAGAGCCAGACTAGTTGTCAACATATGAGTTATCTCCTGCCATGAGGGTTTTTCTTGCACAAGGCAAGGGTACTAGGTATAAGCAACCTATGAAATAGGTAAACATCCTAAATGAAACAAGATTGAAATAGTTATATAACCGATAACCACTTGCTCTAATACCATGCTATAAGGAGTGGAATCCCAAAGGGGAACCACTCCCTACTAAAATAAAAAGGCAACATCCCAATCCAAACACCAACATAATTTTTTTCTAAAAAAGGGATGATAACCAATTTATTCAATATGAATGTATCATTACACCAAAGTAGCAATGGAATTTAAAGATGTATCTAACCATTACAAAACTCATTATCATCACTATCCTTCACCACACAGGGTAAACATAGGACTAGCTGAGGATCACCTAACAACTTCAAGCAAGTCTCCCACAAGGTTTCAGCTACACTTGTTGGGGTCCAGGTCCAACTTGATTGCCTTTTCCTAGTCCAACAATTGGGGTTGGAAGTGTGCCCCACAAAAGGAAAAGAAAAGATAACATCGACAAAAAGATGGTATGTGCATACTAAAATAGATTTGAACAATTTATAGAATAAAGGTAATCAATAAAGAATGCTTCCCATAGAAAAGTAAAGAACTACCCAATAGGGCATAAAAGAATATGATCATAAAAAAAGAGATACTTTCCACAAAAATGATAAGATTGTGGCATACGAGCATATAAAAAGTATTAGGGCACACACCCCATAATCATCAATCTGCATGCATGTGAGATAAGCATAACACTAGAACAATATAATGACAAAAGCAGCCAAGCCTCTCAAACTTGGAACCTGATATAGAATGATGTACTCTAAACTCCTAAAATATATAAAAGGTGGGCCAATACTCACAAATTTGAAACTTGGGTATGGGGTACAACCATCTCCATCCCAATAATAACAAGTTCATACAGCCCAAAAACCAATGCAATTACACTACTCTAGTGCAACTAAATCACATAACATGTTTAATGTAGAGGCAAGTAGAAAGTATAGTTATGTTATACAAAAGTATCCATCATACTTATAGTCAACATAAAATACACCATACAAGTGGCAAAATATATCACATATCATCAAATAGTGTTCTAACATGAACAATGTATAAGAAAGAGACCAAGAAAGTTCAAATATGATCACAAGATCAGTAACAATACTTCACATGAAGCATATTTTCTAAAAGAACAAGATATGATGTAGGGTAAAGTTCATAGGACTAAGAGAAAGAAGAAAAGTAGGTTAATTGATCAAAAGGAATAATAGTAGATGCAAACATACATTTAGAGAGAGGAATTAGAAATTGCTCAATATAGAAATATAGTGGGATGTAATCATACATTTAGAGAGAGGAATTAGAAATGTCTCAATATAGAAATAATGTGGGATGCAATCATACCTCACTTAAAAATCTAAACAGTCCAAAATCAGTCCTAGATCCAAGCCTAGGTCTCCAAAGCACCTAGGATGCATTTATGTAAAATTAGGGTTACGTTTACATTAATTATTCAAAAGCCTAAAATTTTCCTTTCTAATGTTAGTGAATTATGATATCAAAACCATGCCATGTTTTAGATTATCTTGTTCTAAGTTCAAAACATATTTTATTGTATTTCTCTAACATGTAGATTATTATTTATGAATTTTGCAAGTTATTATATAATTAGGAAAGTCCATGAAAAATCACATATTTTTAACATTAGATTTTGGAAACAAAATGAGTACCATTACTCATATTTTTTATTTCAGAACATATTTTATTTTGTTTTTCTAAGCTATGAATGATTAGTTATGAATTTTTAAAAATCAGACAATTAGGAAAATCCACATCAGCACTAAACGTTGAGAGAAAGAAAGAGAAGGAGAGGGTGCTCACTGAGTTGGCCCAATCATGGGAGACCAACTCAATCAGCCCCACATAGAAGCTGGCAACTTGTCAGAGTGGAAACAAAGTCAATCCAGAGTGAAATGACCAAAATACCCCTGGTGTGAAAAATCAAATATAAAAGAAATAAGAGGGTAATCAGGGGAATCACTCATGAGGATTATCCCCCGCTCCTGTTCCCCCGCCATGGCCGAAGAACGACCATCCAGGAGAAGCCAAAACACACTCCTCATAGCACTCGGCCTTAGGTAAAGATCTCCTGAGCATCATTACATCAAGCCGAAGTCGGCGAACCTCAAATAGAGAGCAATGGTGCACTGAGTTACTGGGTCGACAAACTCTGCTGAAGATTAGTGGAATCACAAGAAGATCATGGCCACAGACACATGAAACCAAAGAAGAAAATGCTCAAACATCCTCTTCCAAATCCAATGAACACGAGTGAACAAAAACAAGAACCACATATCCAAAGACGCGATGGCAAACCAAAAAGATCTTAGGACATCAACATAGATAAGTGCTCTACATGACCCATTAAATCAGACCACTAAATGATCAGATTGGGATGGGGAAGGGTAAAGGGGTTACTAGGAGTGTGTATGTGTGAGCAATTGATTTCCAATGCCACCTATCAACCACCACAACCGTCAGAGTTTGGAGAAAGAAACGAGTAGGTCGGGAACTATGACAGGGTGTTTGGGTAAATTAAAGACAAAGGAGAGATGTGAGGGTGCTGGCGATGGTTTCTGGGTGGATGGGTAGGGGGTTTTATAGGTTACCATGCGTCTATAGAACTGGGGCTCGATGCCGCTTTTGGGCATTTTGTCAATACATACAGCTAGGGCTCATTTGAGGGCATATCTTGTACATAATTGAAAAAGGAAACATATGGACAAAAAATCGTGAGAAAAAATTGAGAAACGAGGGAGGTTCGTGGCAGAGAAAATGTGATCCATTATTCACACCTGACTCGGTCTCCTACCCAAGTTAAATCCAAAATCAAAGAAATGTGTGACATTATATACTTTCCAAATCTTATTCGAAATAAAGTGATTTTTTTTATTATCTAACTTTTTCTCTCTCCTCTTTTGAAGGTGAAAATGAACCCCAAATTAAATGAAATTTTGCAGAAAGGCCAATTAAGGCGTGTAGATTCTGATTATGCTATTCAATTTCAAATTTGAAAGCTTTTGATTCATTAAATTGGCAAATCTCATTTTCTCTTTCCTCATGCATTAATAGCTCTAGGATTCTCCAAATTTGATAAAACTTTACCCACAAGTCACATTAGATATGTTGGATACAAATTTGCCCCTAATTTTACATGTTAAAGTTGATTCTATATTTATTTAATATTTTGAAGGTTCTATACACTCTCTCTCTTCTAACTTCACCTTTTCATCAAATATTTTCCAAATTGGATGAAAATTCACCCAAAGGCTATTTTTAATGTGTAGATTAGGAATCTAAGATTATTTTCCACTTTTGAGTCATTAAGTATTTTATTTCATATTTTGAAGGAAAAGCACATTTGCTTTTCTAAATAAAATAGGTGTGATAATTATTATCCTAAGTTTTATGAAACTTGTCCTTCAAGCCAAAACATATACAAAGAAAATGAATATGAAGTTATTTTTTATCAATCGGTTCCCATTTTATTAATTTTATCCCTTTATTCATTATTACCACTATTACTTATTTTAATTAATTCATCAACACATTATCTTACTTAAGGAGTTATTATTTCTCTTCTTTGTTCTAAAGGTTTGTAGAAATTCTAGAATGAATTTATCTTATCATCTTCTCATTTAGTTTATTAATCCCATATTTATTTGGATAATGTAACATTTTCTCTCAATTATGAACATATAGTCTTCATATGCATTTTATCTCGCTTATCATCATACCTTAATCATCATTACTTCATGTGACATATTCTATGTATCATTTATTGGTCTAAATATGAATAATAAATGCATCAATCCATATTGGTTTTATATCTCCACATGTTAGGGTGCAACATGTTATGGTTTCAATCAGCTACTAGTGTGTATATCTTTATCCTTGTTTGGCTAAGCCCAAAGACTAAGGTCTCTAACCTCTTAATCTTGGAATAGGATTAGGTCCTAGATTTTGGTATGTTACATAAGTTGACATCGAAAGGACAATTCCTTCATGTTAGTTCTAAAAGGAATGACATGAGGTTTTGGTGGTCTCCGTGCCACTACGTAGAGGCATGAAGGCCAAAGCACACGCTATGAGGATTTCGTCAACCTCTGGTTGTGGTACTAAACCAAGAGTCTGTCTTCAAAATGTTTTTGAGTTTTGTTTGAGAAAGAAACATGTCTTTGCAAGGGTAGTTGTTGTACTTGCTCTAGGACTATGTATTTGCCTTGCATCCTTCCTTCCCAATCTATTGTTGTTGACGTGATCCGTTGATCAAGAGGAATATGGCAAGCACATTTTTGTTTCCATTGTCATCTTTGTCTCCATATTATCTAAAAGTAATGTGACCAAGACTAATACAATGGTGGCTATCATAAAACCTTATCTGATGATGGGGTTGAGTCTACCTACTATCATTGATCACTTTTTAGGACATAATATCAACATTTCCACAATTATGTATTACACTATTGAGGTAGGCATGTATGGATACTTCCACATTGTCCAATGAAATTTTGAATAGATACATCCACATTTCCTCCCAAAAAACCTTCCAACTTTAGTTTGGAAACCTTCTATGGAAAAATGGCCACTAGACCAGGTAGGCTTACTCTCTCATTGCTATCCTCTTGGGAATCCCTTCATATTTTCATAGTTTGGATTTAGATTCCTCAAAAAGTTTATCAACTAATTGAAAAGTTAAGGAGACACTAACTTTGGAGAAGCACATCAAACAATAAAAGAACACACCTTATTAATTACGCCACCCTAGATAATAGAAATCTTTGTCATAGAGGAATCATCAACATCCAGTTACACTCACACTCCCCCTTGAAGAAGGTTATGTAGCATCAAAGAACAGAG
Organism: Alisma plantago-aquatica; assembly: GCA_963693085.1. Classification (NCBI taxonomy): domain Eukaryota; kingdom Viridiplantae; phylum Streptophyta; class Magnoliopsida; order Alismatales; family Alismataceae; genus Alisma; species Alisma plantago-aquatica. The sequence goes on from OY856410.1 coordinate 82,158,679, forward strand.
GATGAACAACTGGTGTCAATTTGTTAAACAAAAATGCTATAGTAAAATACCCCCTTGGTCAAAGTGCAGAATACAAAAAATATCTCACCGATCCTGGAAATATCTTAACAAAATGTTCATCTTATTAGGGGTATGATTCATACATAATCACATAGCTGGAACACTATTTTTTGCTAGATAATCAGTTCACATTTTGGGGACTGAATCAATTTAGCATCACTTAAAGATATCGACCAACATCCAATCTTTAAAAATTGACAAAGTTATGTCTATGTTGACCTGAAGCAGACATTGTGTCCTTCAGAAATTCATGGTCCATACGAATCTAGTAGAAAACTTGAATATGTTTATGAATATTTGACATAAACCTCATAGGGAACATGAGATCAAATGGATATGGATTCGTAAATACACAGTAAGTAAGGCATACAAATTTCACACTGACCGGGGCCATAAAAGTCCTTACAACACACATTTTTGGAACATCAAATGCCCCCAAAAATCTGTATAGATTATGACCATAACACCTTATACGTTGGTCCTAAATGTACGAGGAGAAGATTTCATGGATCTTTTATTTACTACTTCTTAACAAAAATTCAAAAAGTTCTCAATTTTGTATTACTTCTCCTTTAACTTGGACAATTAGAATCATTTTAATTATAGTCATCCATAACACAAACCCCATGACACAAGTACAATCAAATGCTTTGTCAGATTTATAATGTAGAATCTTTTTGAGATAATAATTTTAACTGCATTGGGATGAACTTATTACGAGTATCTTTTAGAATATATGAATTGAGCAAATCACATAAACCAACAATGTTTTAGTCAAAGATAATGAGTACTCTATTTATAGTTCTTGGAGTCGATCACTCTTCTACACATAAAGTTGGTTCAAATCACAAAATCAAGGGACGTCACGTGCAAGATGGTGATGCCACTATCCCAACATGCAACATCAATTTTGAAGTCGATGTTGACAAGTACATGTCTCCCATGAGCCATGTTAACATGTGAAAAGTTGTGACTGACATTGTTACAAGTTGATGTTTCCACCCTAACGTTGATAAACTTTTTTGTTATGATATCAAAAATTATTTTTTATGCTTAAGGGGATCAGATGCCCTCTTGTCTCGTACTTTGCATGGGTGCGGGGAGACTTTCACAAACCCCCTTTTAAAGTGGTTTTAAATAGAGATTCCACCCTATCGTACTACAACCTCATGGTATCTCAGATGTTACACTCTCCTCTCACCCAAGTATTCTTGTAGTTACTATTTTTTCATGTTTTCGTGTCCTATTTGGTTAGGGTATATGACCCCACAACCTATATGTGTATGTCAATTCATATTATCATCAATATTGAGGAAATATATAAAATGAACAGTTGTCTATAATAAATTATCAGATGTAACCCCCTCTAGAGGATAATAAACCATACACTAGGATCGATAGTAGTTGACTTTTTTTTCTACAAATAGATATATACAACTCATCCTCATTACTGACTTAAGTCCCGTCCATGCGATCCAATACTTATACCATAGACCTAAGATGACATCCAAGCCTAACTCTTTCATGTGACTAGCTATGTGAAAAAAATAAATGAATTCCCGAACTAAGACATGAGTGAATTTTACACCCAAATGAAAATATTAGCAAAAAACATAGAATTCAGCCTCACGTACAATCCCAGATGATTTTCCATGCGACACCTAAATTTAAACTAAGAGTATGAATATTCTCATATTCCAAAAGTATTGTAGATGTTATATATATACAAGTACACATACTTATATATAAATATGTATACATATACATATACATATATACATATACATACATACATATACATATATATGTGTGTATGTATATATATATATATATATACATATATATATATATATGTATGTATGTATGTATATGTATACACATATATATAAAGTCAGGCTGAAATGCACTCGAGTGTATCTGGAGAAAAATACACTCAATTCATTTTGCATGATGCATTTGTTTTTAAATCTAATATGTTGATCTTCTTAAACATCTTGTGAATAGCTCATATATAAAATTTGAGCCCATTTGGTAATTTATAGGTCATGTTATAAAGGCCACAAAAATAATGCATTTCAAATTAGTTTTGTGCGTTGATTTTGTTGCCCTTGGATGAGTGACTTACACTCATCCAAATGGGCTCAAAATTTTTATGTAGCCTAGCTATAGTATGAAAATGAAGATCATTGGTTTACATTTTGCAAAGTTACCGTCTTGATATGTAAACACAACTTGAGTGTAGCACGCGATCTGTACACTCGAGTGTATTCTAGCCTATCTCTCTCTCTATATATATATATATGTATATCTGTATATATATATATATATATATATATATATGTATAAGGAATTCACTTGCTGCCCGTACGGGTAGCGAAGTGAAGTTACCTGTGCCTAAATCTTACTACCAATGCTAAGTAGCAGTGGCAAATGTTGTAAATACTATGTTGTCGGCTCATCTGTTATTCGCCTGGAAAGTGGTGGCATTTATTTGTAATTATCAAAACTTTTGCCGTTGTGTTTTGAGGAGGATGTGATGGTGGGTTGGGAAGTGACTAAACTTACATTTGGATAAGTACATCACAAGTCCCGGTAGTCATTGTATTAAATTCTATAATTTATACCATTCATCTTTGTTCCGCAACGGCTGATACAAGTAGCAATAGCACACTCGCTTTAGCAGAGTTAACACCTATTTCCAGCTGACGACAAATTTTCTCACAAACTACCAGAATTTAGAAATACAACACCCAAACTAGGCCTAAGAATATATAATTCTTGTAATGATTCTCTCTTATTAGATCTATTATTGTATTTCCTCCATAACATGACACTAAAGGGCATCATTATCTTACATTCGGCTTTGACAAAGATATTTCATATTGACGCATCAATTATTGTTTACAGATCGAGGTTTGAAATTAAGAATAAGCCAAAAGTTTCAAGGTATGATAGAATAATAAGTTCATATTACAAATGACACTTGATTATTACAATATGAGTATCCATATTACAAAAGTGTCACTTACATGACTATTGGCTCTTACCTATTACAATGTGACTGTCTATATTACAGATAACACTTACTTATTACAATATGACTATCCATATTACAAATGGTCACCTATATTATGGTTGACTCTTCCATATTACATTTGATTGTCCATATGAAAAATGACATTTGCTTATTACAATATGACTATCCATATTATAAAACTATCACCTACATTACAGTTGGTTCTTGCCTATTACAATGTGAATGTCTATATTACATATGACACTTTCTTATTACAATATGAGTATCTATATTACAAAACTGTCACCTACATTACATTTGGTTGTTGCCTATTACAATGTGACTGTCTATATTACAGATGACACTTATTACAATATGAGTATCCAAATTACAATACTATCACCTACATTATGGTTGGCTCTTGCCTATTATAATGTGACTGTCCATATTACAAATGGAACTTGCTTATTACAATATGAGTATGTATATTGTAAAACTATCTCCTACATTACGGTTTGCTTTTGTTTATTACAATGTGACTGTCCATATGACATATGGCACTTGCTTATTATAATATGACTATTCATATTACAAAAATGTCACCTACATTACAATTAGCTCTTGCCTATTACAATGTGACTACCCATATTACAGATGTCACATGCTTATTACAATATGAGTATCCATATTACAAAGTTATCACCTACATTACGGTTGGCTCTTGCATATTACAATGTGACTGAAATTGTTACATTTTGGGGGTTGGTATGAAATTGTTGTCTCAAAATACATTACAAATATATAACAAAAGAAACCCAATCCAAGCGCAATTTGATCCCCCTCCCATTTATAGTTGGATGATATCAGTCGCTGTCACCCCGGGCTCCGGCACAGTCAGTAGCATTGTCGACGCGCATAACTCACGGTGATAACCTTGTACAGAGATCGAGTAAAAATGATATTTGTAATAGAAACAGTGTAGTAATACAAAACGAGTATTTTTATTACAAATTTGGTCATCTCATTACAAACGTTGCATGTCTCATTACAAATATGTATCTTTCTATTACAAAACAGATGCAGTGAATTAATGACCCTTTTGTATATACATTACAAAATGTCTATCGACCTTACAATTTATTCTGACATGTTACAATTTTTTTATGTATGTTAGAAAATACACACCCACCTTACAATTTGACAATTTGTTCTCTAAGATTATAGTTTCTGTGTATGGATTACAAAATGTATACTCGTCTTACAGATTATTCCTATGTATTATTATTTTGATTTTGAAGCAAAGAAGAGGAAGCTAGCTACTTTCTTCATATTTACTTTCAGTTCTATTTGTTTCATTATTGTGTCTATAGGAGACGAAGTTTGAAGCATGGAGATGTATCAAAACGACCAAAATAGACCTCTGAATAACAATTGTTATTATTATGATGATTTGTTCCTCCTACAGCCCCAACCTCCTCTGCCATCTCTTATCTACTGCTCCATTGTGGTTGCAGCCCATTTCCTACCCTCCATGTTGGTCAAGAATAAAACAAAACACCTAGCAGTCAATCTAATTTACTACCAACCAAGGCATTAGAAGCCCCATCTTGGAGGACGAAGAATGACAAGGTCTGCGGTTGGTTGACTTACCAGAAATAATCCTCATTGCCACGCCGAAACCAACCCTGAGGCTACAGCGGCCTTGGTCCTCCTCCTCCTATTTTCCCTATCATGTAGCTCGTCAATCTGGATATGCTCTTCCCATTAGTCCTCGGAGTAGAACGACATGGACATGTCACCCTTGTACATGTATCTGTCCTAGTTCCTCCTGAGGTACCTCCCGCACATGTGATAGTCGTCTAGGAAGTGATGTCTCAGAGAAGCTGCGTTGTTGCCGTCTTCCTCTTCAAGGAATCAGGTGGTAGGGGATAGGTTGGGCTCCTACGGGATGCTCATCATCATGGCCTTGGCCAAGGAGCTGATGTTGCGGATGGTCGAGTGCCTAGCTCCCATCTTTTGGGAAGCCATAGGGGTAACATGGGTCCGTAGGGGGAACTCCGACTGAATCGTTTGGCTCTGGAGGGTATGGAGCTACGTCGTCCCCTACCACCTTGCCTGGGCTATTCCACCACCAGCGTCGTCAGGTGTCCTTGGATGCACATGCCAGCACTGTGGGCTCGGTGAGGTTAGCTTTGGTAGCAGTTATTCCCCAATCCCTAGACAATAAGGAGACCATTAGGCGGCAGTGATGCAATTGGCAACATTAGCGGGCTCCAGTACATCGACATGGCCGAGGGGAAGCTCTCGGGACCGATCCTGCTGAAATTGGGAAGACTAATGAAGCTGGAGACCGTGTACCTATATAGGAACTAGTTGATAGGCCAGATCCCCAACTCGATCAGAAACCTGACCTCTCTCCAAGCATTATATCTGTTTAATAATCGCATCACGTGATCTCGTCCGGGAGTGTGTCGATTGTGTCCGGAAAAATCAAGTCAGAGGAAGAGGTATGAATGCGTGCATCGACTTATTTATAGAACTGAATATCACTGAAATTAGCAAAGTTGGAAGTATTTACAAGTGAGCCATCATGCCTCCATCCACAGGTAATATAATTAAGCTATATGTGTGGGCGGTGAAGACAATTTTATATATATATATATATATATATATATATATATATATATATATATATATATATACACACATATATATATAATCAGGCTAGAATACATTCGAGTGTATTCGGAGAAGAATACACTCAAATAGTTTTTCATGATGCAATATTTTTTTTCAAAAATGTAATCTGTTGATCTTCTTAATCATCTTGTGAATAACTCATATAAAAAAGTTGAGCACATTTAACCATTTATAGGTCATGTTATAAAGACCGCAAAAATTATGCATTTCAAATTAGTTCTGTGCGTCAACTTTTTTGCCCTTGAATGAGTGACTTACACTCATACAAATGGGCTCAAAATTTATATGTAGCATAATTATAGTATGGTAATGAAGATCAATAGTTTCCATCTTGCAAAAAATAGTCTTGATATGTAAACACACTTAAGTGTATCCATGCAATCTGTACACTAGAGTGTATTCTAGCCTGACTCTCTTTCTCTCTCTCTCTCTCTCTATATATATATATATATATATATATATATATATATATGTATATATATATGTATATATATATGTATATATATATATATAAAATCAATACTCACACATGTAACTAAGATCAACTATCAATACATCTAGTTTTGTAATAGGAAGGAACAACATTGTCACGAGATAGTCAAAATCTATAATGAGATGGCTAAAATTGTAATATAAATACTCATTTTCTAATACAGTGTGAAACTTATAGAATTATGTCATAATATTATTTTCATGTTGTATTTACAAAAGTGAGTCCTTTTATTAAAATTGTGTACCTTCATGTTAAAAAAAACCCATGGGTAATTAAATTTACTTATTCTATAGACAATGTACCCCACGTGTATAGATATATATACTATAAAAAGAGCGGGTTCATGTTGTGCTCTCCTTGATTCTCTCTCTTCTCATAATTTTTCTCAACCTTTTTTTATATTTTATTATTTTATTTTTACTCTTTCATGAAAATCAATTGCTGCAAACCTCTCCACTTCTCTGTCACATTCCTTCCTTCAAACATCTATTTTAGAGTAAATAAATAATCTGCTTCCAAATTTTCTACAAATAGTTACGCGAGAATTACCATTATCCTTTTAACAAAATTTATTTTTCCAACATTTAATGTAAAATAAACACATTCAATGGGGGTACATGCATGTGCACGTGTGTGTTAACTAGTATATATATATATATATATATATATATATATATTATTGATTCGGATTCAACACCTCTACTAAAATCCACACCCCTATCTCAAGAATATGCACATAGAACTATAGCACAATGCATCTCGTGCACAATTTCTTTATGGTGGAGAGATATAGAGTAATAAATATTTTTGAATGGATTGTTTGTGGAATGAAAAAAAGAGGGAGATAGTAGAAGGATAGTGGGGATGTAATTAATGGAAAGAATGAGACAATGGATGGACAGAGGAGATACAATGAATAGAAAGAAAGATATAATGGACAGAGAGAGAAGGTGTAATAAATAGAAAGTAGGAGATAGTTGATGGAGAGAGAGAGAGGGTGTACTAAATATTAAGAGAAAAGTAGTAGACTGAACATTTTTAGCATTATTCAAGTATAAAATAGGTATTATAGTTTTTATTAATGAGAATTATCTTTTTAAAAAGTAAGCACTGTATTGTTAATGTTTATTTATAAGTACTATTTAATTCTCACTATATGATATATAAATATATATAATACATATGTATTATTTAGAATTATGTACAATATAAAAGTTTGTTATATGCCCAAAATTGTTTAGTAGTTATATTGGTATAGTTTTAACTTTTAAAATTCATAATATGTTTTAATTATTTTTAACACTAATAATAGGTGCTTGTATATTTCTCTATCTATCTCTCTTCTGAAATCCTTTTAACTTCTGGTAATGTTTGAAAATCTTCTCTATATAGTAGTAGAAAATTGTTTTGTATTCTGTGTTTGTGTTGATCGAGGTCTGGGTGTAAGTTTGGGCAGAAGAGTTGTGCTCGACATAAAAATATTTTATATGAATTAATCAAAATAATGATATAAACAGAACAAAAATTTCATAAATTATTTGAATTGGGGCACATTGTGCTCCTTTATTCTGGGTCGAGTATATGATAAATTTTAATACTATATTGAACAACATTAAATACTTTGTGTGGACTTAGTATTGAAATGTGTTAAAATATGACTATCGGTGGGTGAGACGTTATATGCACCTCAGAAGTGGAGAGAACATGAAGAAGACAATATTCTGAATTTGAAATGAGTTTTTTGGTTTATAAATGGAGGAGGGACAAATGCAAGTTTATTTCTGTGGGTGGTTGGGTGACATTATTCTTTTTTTTGCAGTCATCGCATGCTTGCAACCATGCAACTGCAGTTGCTGACTTCCTGGATTGAATTCTGCCTGTACTATGTTAGTGAGTTTTTTGTGTAGTGTCATTGTATTATCAGTACTACTTTGAGTTTGTTTAACTATTAATATTTGACTTATCAAATAAATGTATAGTAACATGGTTTTGGTGGAGTCAAACATTATATGTAGTTGAGAAGTGGAGCAAAAATGTTTACATAGTTTTTTTGATGTTGATGGATTTTGGTACCGCCTTGAATAAGATTAATTATTGCTTTTAGGCTTAGTAGTGAAATGTGTATAATGTGACTATGGATGGGTGAGACATTATATGCAGCTAAGAAGTGGAGGAAAAATGAAGGGTAGAAAGATGACCATAACTCGTTGATGACCATCTCAACAATGACAATATACTTCTAATTTAGCCTTTATCACATAGTCTGAGAGCTTTGAATATGTATAACAAGGATGATACAAAATTAGATCAACCCTTTATCATTTCATTAAGGCTTTAAAATCACAATAGTGCTAGATTATTTTATTATCATCCTAAGTTCATATGTTTGAAGCTCAACTATGATGTACAAGCACGAACAAAATCACATAATAATATTACAAAGTTTCTATTATGTAAACTTAGAAAGAATAATCATCAAGATCAAAACAATAATATGTTGTCTCCAAGATTCAAGTAAGTTCCGGACTTTTTTACAAAAATATCATGAAATCAACTCAAGCAAGCTAGAATATAAGGACAATGCAGGATCTAAAATTTTCCATTCACGAACATGGTAAGAATAAGAAAAATAGAGATAGTCATATGTGATTTTATAGGTCAAGAATGAGATTTCAACTTACAAAATTTGTACAACAATTTTTTTAGGATGATACAAAGCTTATAAGGGAGAAAAGTACTTGCAAAGCTTGATATTTATATTTGCTCACCTCAAGACATGGAGAAAAAATATGAAAGGCCGTATATTTAGAAATCTTGAGCAAAAAAGTAGTTCAAATTCTCAATTTGGTGAAGATCGGTCCTAAATATCTTTGATAGACCTCCTTAGCTAATAAATGTAGGTATGGAGATATGGGAAAGGAGAAACATAAATTAGTATTGCATTTTGGCTCCAAAAACAAGCTACATACAAGGATGGAGAAATAAAACAAGATGATAATGATGATTGATGAGAAAGTAATTGTGGATCTATATAAAGGAAGAACATGAATATGATTTTGTCCTACAACACACAAGGAAAGGCCAATCTTTGCCTTTAGTCGCCTAGAATCACCCAATTGTCTCTCCATAGCTTCAAATGCAAGAAAATAGAAATTTGATGTCATAATGATAAAACTAAATATGAAGGTTCACTTATGAATCTATCTTGTCCAAATCTCAATCCAACTGGATTCACGAATCTGGCTTGGATTCATAGCTTGATGCAGCAAATGGGGAAAATCAAATAGAAGATGAAATAGAAAAGTGAGAACATAACAAGCTCACATATCTATCTGGATTCACATTAATCAAAGTAAGATTCAATAAAAGATCATCCTGGCTTCAAATTGTACTTAAGAAACTTGATACTACAACTTGTGTGAAAATTAGCAAACAAACCCCATTAAATATGTCTGATTTCACTAGACCTTATCCATCTAGGACCAAAGGATCATGACCCCAATTGCATTATTATGGCCGAATTCAAGGAAATATGCATGGAATATGGGCCCAACTTATTTGCAAGACAAAACTTTTATTTATCCCAAATTTACTCTAATTCAGGTTGAATTCATATCGTCCAACACTTGACCCACCACCAAGATGATTAATACATGGAAAATGGCCCAGCTGTAAGACACACTTATTACATCTCAATTTCAACCTTTTCATCTCTAATATAGAAGTATGGTTCATTGCTTGATTCATGCTTCCTGGCATCTAACCTTTGTCTACGGATCAAATTTGTCTGACAGCGGACGCATTGCTCTGTGGTGGGACCAATGTGTCCTAAGCGAGAACTACCCTGCTGCGGAGGAGAGCCTCGATGAGGATGATATATTGGCTCGCTGGTTTGATGGTGCTCCTGGATTTGCAAGTATATATACTTCTACTTCACCTAGCTACCTGCATGTATCTACACTTAGGTTAATCTACTGCAGGCTCATCTTACCTATCTGTAAGCTAGTCCAGTAATATAATTCCATTTTGATGTAGTTGTTTCAAGACAAGAAGTTCCTGACCGCTGCTGAGAAAACTGCTCAAGCTGTTTGGAAGCGTGGTTTGTCGAAGCTAGTTGACCTTTGCGATGGAATTAGCGGGAATGCATATGTATTCCTCGCTTTATACGGCCGGGCGACAGGCAGGATGGAATATTTGTACAAGGCTAAAGCATTCGCCGCCTTCCTTGTCACCGCTGATGAACAAAAACAGCTTGAGAACAAGAATTACCTCAGTGACCACCCTGTGACACTGTTTGAAGGTATGGGAGGAATGGCTTATCTCTTTCTTGATATGGTGAATCCCATGGAGTCGAGATTTTCTGGCTACGAGCTCTAGAAGCTCGTTCAAGGAACAGAATCATGAGACCAATATTACTCTTGTACGTGTTAAGCAATGCGGCCTGTGTTACTGGAAAGAACTGCATTTCTTCACAGACTTGTGCAATCGATTGTCCCGATCCACCCACGAAAAGAACAGGAATTGCAGTCTCAATTTGTTGTTCATCAAAAACACTAAGTTATCAAGTAAACAATAGATTTATTTTTTACTAGAATGAGTGTATTCTAGCGTTTATGATGTCTTTTCACATTGAAGAAGAAGAAGATAAGTGGGAAACAAGATGCATCACTAGTCCTTTTTGGAATGAATATCACATATACTATTTTCTTTTTGTGACACCTAAAATTACATGAATTTCTCATATTGAATGTATATTCAAATCATTCAATCAACTCATAGGTTGATTGTGAACTCAACTTAACATTACAACACTTAACTGAAATATTCGACATGCAACCATTGTTCACAAATCCTATTAAATGCAATCTCAAGATTATTACCCAATCTAGGGTTTCCAATTACTTGTTCATTCACATCATCTTTAACTTGCAATTGGGATTAAATGTTATTAACCGCCTCCATTCATAGTATTCATGATGTAGGCCAAATCATGTGAGGAGAGATTAAACTAAGAAATATGAGTAAGCTTAACGTTTTAAGTTTACATGAGTTTGGGTCTTTACAACTAGTTTCACTTGCTTGGAACCCCATTGACCTTTATTGGTCAAGTGGAAGCCTTCATGCCATATCCACATTTTGATAGCCCACCATCATAATCTTAGGGTTAATGTGGGCTCTGATCTCCAAACCACGATATAAACACGATTTAAACTTAGCGGAAGCGAATCGATTAACAGCGGAAGACAAAATCACGGGAAATTAAAACTTTTCGAGACAAGAGCTTGAATCCATAAAGCTACATTCATAAAAGGAGATAAACTATTTACATCTCATGATAATTACTTCTTGAGTAATTATATACAACAAGATACAAAATCTCAAGAACTCATAACCAAAAGACTCCAAGACCTGAGAGTACAGAGGACACATAGGACTGACTCTAACTACACCACATGGCAGGCTAAATCTCCACCTGAGATTTACTGTTGCTCCTGGTGCTACTGCTGCTGGGACTGGTCACCTGTAGACCTGTTCCTCCGTCCTCGACGTCCACCTAAAAAGTTGAAATCTACGGGGTGAGACAATTGTATATAATTGTCCCAGCGAGAGTTATAACTCTCCGCCAGAAGCTTTATTATAATATCAAAGAATAACTTAAGCAGTAAAAGCTTACAAAGTATTCATTAGCAGATACAGTTGTATACAAGAGCTCAACATTTATCAAGCGTGAAGAACATATGCACTATACAGTGTAACATCAATCAATTAGCTCATAGTTACCTTTAACAGGTATACTACGTTGTAGATTATGTTTTTCAAACATTCTTATTATTATGCTCTGTGGAGATGAGGTTTACCACTCATACCCCAACCAATCACTGTTAAGTGCCTTAGTATCATACTAGGTCATCGAAAGAGCCGAATTCTCATGACCTTCACCTTCCTCAGTCAGTAAGAGGATCACTTGTAGGACATCTTGTGTCTCTACTATTATAGCTCACCAGGGTAATGTGGTCCTTCGTTATTTTAGAGTTACAGTGGCATTCTGTACTCTCTTCGTCATCAGGAGCTTTCATGTTTATCTTCACTGATACGGATATCTAGGTTTTCCTCGTCATCAGGAGGTTTCATGTTTACCATCCACTGATACGGTATGAGTTTTGTAGTGAAGGATTGACGGATTATACATCTACATCAAATTCCTACACTAGGATGTAAGGTTCTACACATCCATATACCCCACATACTCAACAGTATGTGATCCAGGAGTTCCTGTAGGAAAACCTGTTTCACCATCATTTGATCTCTGACAATGATGGATCTATGATTAGGGCTCTACATTTCACTTGATTAATTAGGTACATTCAGTATTCTTTTACATCATACATTGTTCTTCAAACAATAACAGTAGCATAACAGTTATGAAAGTAGAATACTAAATGTAACAAACCTAACTCACATCAATCATCATTTCTCAGTATACTCATCACAAGTCATCTCTAAAGCATGACCTTGATGGTATTCATGGCTCTTACAGCCCATTAAAATATAGGATGCCACTGACAAGGCATCAAGATATTTTACTATTCATAAAGCTAACAACATGCTTTCAATGAATATAGTATCATCATTCATACCTGGATATGATCACCTTCATATCAGAACATGCATGGTTAATTCAACTGATAAAGGTAATTCAAAACAAGAATATACTTTCCACTCTTGTCATAAGAGCTAAGTTCTCTGATTCTCATCAATTAGAGTTTGCTACTCATATTGTATGTCATCACCCTCGAATTAGGTTTTACTATTCACATTATGGTGAATTGAACTCATAACATCATCATGTATGAGGAACATCATCATTGATGCTCTCAGATTAGTTTAAGATTCATCATTTATCATAATTAGGGTTCCATGATCTCACATAGGTGGATCATACCCTAATCATGCACATTCATGTGTATTGAAGGTACTTCACTTGAATTTCCATCATAAAAGGGTACTTTCTCTTTCTTAAGATACTTTCTCTCTCCTCATACTTGTAGATGGTGATAACACCAATCTAGATCAGGTTGGGTTAAGTCCTCTTTGATTAACATAGACCAAATCACCACTATTGAGTGATTAGGGTTTGATTAGAACAAGGTTTCACTCAATTGAACCTTTCAAGGGTATTATGGTAAATTACACATTGATCATCATCATGGGTTAATTTACTAACCACTTGACCCTTAATGTCTTTTGGTATCATTAGGGTTCAGGTTGAACAACTATTAAACCATTTAAGCCTTCAAGGCATTAGGCAGACTTAACTTCAAAAGTCTCCAATAGGTTTCACACCTTCAACCTTCAAACGATCATGAGATCGTATAAGGTTGTAGACCGTTTAAGCTTTGTAGACCGTTTAAGGTTTGGTTGACATCAATACCATATAACGCTCAAGACCGTTTACCCTCATTCGGTCTTGAGGTCGAATGGTCTCATTCGGTCTTGAGGTCGAATGGACTCATTCGGTCTTGAGGTCGAATGACCTCATACGGTCTTGACGTCGAATGACCTCATACGGTCTTGAGGTGGAAAGCCCCCATACGGTCTTGAGGTCGAATTAACTCATACGGTCTTGAGGTCGAATGACCTCATACGGTCTTGAGGTCGAATGACCTCATACGGTCTTGAGGTCGAATGCCCTCAAAAGCTCAAGATCGTATGGACCTCCAAGGTGGTTCAAAGGGTAAACTCGATTAGGGTTTCCTATGTTGAAGCCATCAATTGGTCTCAAGCTTGTTAACCACTTACCAATTGAGACAATTAGGGTTAGCCTTAACCAATTGGTCACTCAATTGACCCTCAATTGATATCCAATTAGGGTTGGAGTTGGTTCAATTAAGGTCTATAAACGTTCAACCATCAACACTCAACAATGTGAATCAAATCGAAGTTAAACCCATCAATTGACCTCCAATTGGGCTCAAACTTGGCCCAAACGATCTTGGGATCATTTGAATATACTCCAAACGGTCTTGAGACCGTTTGCCCAAGAATTCATCAAAATCTAGATTGATTTGATAGGGGTTGAACCTTAATTAAGTCACAAATCAGCAATTTGATTATTTTAATAACCCATTGTAATTGGGCCCTCAATTGATCAAATTACCTTAACCCTAGACCTCCAAACGGTCTTGGGTTGTCACCAAACGGTCTTGAGACCGTTTGGATGAGTTCCAAACGGTCTTGAGACCGTTTGCCCATCCATCCTTTGGACTCTAGTGAAAATTCATCAAGGTTTGATTTATTGAGTTGATCATTACATCAATACTTAATTGCAATATAATTTGGTATCTTTGTACCTTCAATTGGTCAACTATACTTGACCCCAGACCTCCATACGGTCTTGGGTGATCCCCAAACGGTCTTGAGACCGTTTGGATGATTCCCCAAACGGTCTTGAGACCGTTTGGGCTAATCAACCCAAAATCTCAAATTAGCTCATTGTGATTTCAGCACTGATTTCAATTAGGGTTTGCCCTAGTAATCAACCTTCAACTCTTAACTCGTTTGTAATTAGTCCATAAAATTTGGTGAGTCATTAATTAACATAATTATGAACAGTAATATCATACGGTCAATGCTTAGTCAACCATCTTATACGGTCTTGAGACCGTTTGCCCAAAAAGGGCAAATTAACCAGATTGAAAATCAGAACTAAATTCAATTGAATTTGCTAATTGTTTTGCCTATATCTCACGATTCCTTTGGAGTTAACCTCTCAAATTTTGTGGGTGATTAACCTTCATAATTATGAACAGGATTACCATATGGTCCATGCTTGGTCAATGCGGATATACGGTCTTGAGACCATATGCCTTCATACGACCTTGAAACCGTTTGCCCACCAAACGGTTTTGTAAACCGTATGGGCAATTGGTTGAGGTCGTATGGTAAAGTGGAAAACTGTGGATAAGCATAGGAAATAACGCCCTCATCTTCTAGCTCAAGAACAACAATGGTTCCTCACGGATTTGCTTGCAAGGAAGCAAAGGAAGATAGGGAAGAAGAAGAACTAGAAACTAAAAGCATAGAAAAGATGTATATAACAAAGCATAGGTTTAGAGTTATAAAACCCGCCTAAAGCTTGCTCCTTGAGCTCCAAGCTTTCGAGCTCCAAGCCTTTAATGGCGTCCTAGAAGCTCCACAGGTCGGCCAAGGTGAATCCTCCAAGAAAAGTTGAGAAGAGATGGCTTGCACTCCCATGGTCGTCCTCCTGAGCTCCAGAGCTCTCCTTAGTCGGTTTGAGCAAGGGGAACAGTGAAGGAAACGAAAGAAACATTCCTTTGCTAAGTGAGGAAAAGGGCTTATATACTTCGGGTGGAATTTCAACATAGGCACATAGGTTTTCCTCACTTTCAACTAAGTCCCTCCTTTCTTCTTTGCTCGTCCCTTCTTCTTATTTCTAAGGACAACCTTCTTCTAAGGTCAAGAAATGAAGGCAAAGAAGATCAACCTATTACTAAAGCACACACATAAAAGGCTATAGTACTTACACCTTGATTATTCAATCACAAAGGTGTTTTTCATTATATGATTATTCAATTGAAGTGACTTCTTCATCATTTCTTCTCTAAATGATGACAAGAGTCTTACAAGATATTTTAGATGGTGTATTTTACAAGTTGCACCCCTCAAATTGGGTAAATTGCACTTTACTCCAATTTAGGGTTTCAAGCACAGGGATTGCTTCCACAGCTGCACCTTGGTGCTCAAGCTTGGGAAATCCCTCAAACTTTACCATAATCATTCTTATGATGTCTCAACATCAGAGGAACATCTCAACATGTGCAAATTGCAAGTTAACCCTTCTAACTGGGTAAATTGCACATAGGTCCCTGTATTACAAAACAATCAATTCAACATTGTTTAAAAGGGACAGAAAAGGGAAAGTATGTTCCTCAGGAACTTAATTACATGCAAAAAGATAATCACCAGTATCTTAATTACATAATTAGGCAAAACACCTAGGGTTAACTCATAACCCAGGTCAGGGATGTTACAAATTGTCCACCCCTTACAAGGATTTCGTCCCCGAAATCGATAAAACATATTAAGAGAAAAGGGCAGGATACTTCCTTTTCATCTCATCCTCTAGTTCCCAAGTGGCTTCTTCAACACCACGGTGGTTCCAAAGGACTTTCACAAGGCTTATATCTTTCTTCTTTAACTTTTTAATTCTGTTATCAAGGATTGACACCGGTCCTTCCTCATAAGATATATCATCATTCAATTCTACCTCCATAGGTTGTAGAATTGACTCAGTATCAGGGTGACATTTCTTTAGCATAGAAATGTGAAACACAAGATGTAACCTCTATAACTCTGGTGGTAGCTCTAGTTTATAGGCTACTTGTCCAATCTGTTCAATGATTGGATAAGGCCCCATAAATCTGGGAGCTAACTTCCCTTTCCTTCCAAAACGAAGGACTCCTTTCCAAGGCGAGACCTTGAGATACACTCTGTCTCCAAACTGGAATTCTAAGGGTCTACGACGTTTTTCAGCATAAGATTTCTGCCTATCCTGTGCAGTCTTAATCTGTTGTTGTATTACTTTAATCTTCTCTGTGGTCTGCTGCACAAGATCAGGACCTAACAACTGATGCTCACCAGTCTCAAACCAACACAAAGGTGATCTACAACGTCTACCATACAAGGCTTCATAAGGTGCCATATCAATACTATGTTGATAGCTATTGTTATAGGCAAACTCTATCAAGCTTAGGTGTAGATCCCAACTTCCGGTAAACTGGAGAACACATGCTCTCAACAGGTCTTCTAAGGTTTGTATAGTTCTTTCCGACTGTCCATCAGTCTGCGGATGAAAGGCCGTACTAAACCTTAGCTTGGTGCCTAAGGCTATGTGTAATTGTTCCCAAAAACGACTTGTAAACTGAGGACCTCTGTCAGAGACTATTGTGACAGGAACTCCGTGTAAACGCACTATCTCTTATACATACAACTGTGATAACCTTTCAGCAGAATAGGTTGTTTTGACAGGTAAGAAATGCGTTGTCTTTGTCAACCTATCTACAACTACCCAAATGGAATCATGTCCTTTGTTTGTCCTGGGTAGGCCAACAACGAAGTCCATGGTCACATGGTCCCACTTCCACTGTGGTATGGGTAAAGATTGCATTGTTCCTACAGGCTTCTGGTGTTCAGCTTTAACTTGCTGACACACATGACACCTCAGAACAAACTCTGCAACATCCTTCTTCATTCCAGGCCACCAATACAGTTCCTTTAAATTACGATACATCTTGGTGCTCCCTGGATGCATAGCATACATCGAAGAATGAGCTTCTTCCAGGACTAACTTCCTTAAGTTATCCACATCTGGCACTATCATCCTCTCATGATAACAAGCTACATGATCATCTGAGTCATGGAAACCATCTTGCTTCTCATTTCCATACTCTGATCTGATCTGCTGAACTGCAGCATCATCTTGCTGTGCTTCCTTAATCTGCTCTCTTAGGGTAGGTTTAATATGCATCTCAGCCAACAACCCGGCTAACAATGACACCTTCAACTGTACATTGTCTTGCCTTAAAGAGATAAACATATCTCTCTTAGATCACACTAAAGAGTTTAGTTGTGCTCTATCCATGGTTGATGTTGCTGATTTCCTACTCAAGGCATCTGCAACAACATTGGCCTTGCCCGGATGGTAATCAATTGTACAATCATAGTCCTTGATTAACTCCATCCAGCGACGTTGCCTCATGTTAAGCTCATGCTGAGAGAAGATATACTTAAGGTTCTTGTGGTCTGTGAAAATCTGGAATGTCTCTCCGTAGAGATAATGCCTCCAGATCTTCAAGGCATGAACCACATCAGCTAACTCCAGATTGTGTGTCGGATAATTCTCCTCGTGTTTCTTAAGCTGTCGAGAAGCAAAAGAAATTACTTGTTTATCCTGCATCAACACACATCCAAGTCCATTCTTGGAGGCATCACAGAAGACTACATATCCTTTTCCTTGTTCAGGTAGCACAAGCACAGGTGCACTTGTCAACCTCTCCTTCAACAACTGGAAAGACTATTGACACTTATCACTCCAAGAAAAAGGAATATCTTTCCGGGTTAACTTGGTCAAGGGTAAGGCTATAGAACTAAAGTTCTTAATGAACCTTCGATAATAGCCAACTAACCCCAAGAAACTTCGAATCTCCGTCGGTTTCTTTGGTTGTTCCCACTGTAGAACAGATTCTACCTTTGTAGGGTCAACACGAATTCCCGAGGCAGATATCATATGTCCTAGAAAAGATACCTCCGGCAGCCAGAACTCACACTTGCTAAACTTAGCATACAGCTTGTGTTCTCTTAGCAAGGTCAAATCTTGGCGAAGATGCTTCTCATGCTGCTGAGCATCCTTACTATAGATCAGAATGTCATCTATGAAGACGACAACACACTGATCAAGGAAAGGTCGGAAAACTCTATTCATGAGTTCCATAAATGCAGCTGGTGCATTGGTTAGTCCAAACGACATAACCGTGAACTCATAGTGACCATACCTTGTCCTAAAGGCAGACTTGGATATGTCACTATCCTTAATACGAAGTTGATGATATCCAGACCTCAAGTCTATCTTTGAAAAGACTGTTGCACCACGCAACTAGTCAAAGAGATCATTAATACTTGTTCTTTATTGTTACTTTATTGAGTTGTCTATAGTCAATGCACAACCGCATTGACCCATCTTTCTTTTTAACAAACAAGACCGGAGCACCCCAAGGTGAAGTGCTCGGTCGGATAAAACCCTTCTCAAGTAACTCTTGAAGTTGTTTCTTGAGTTCTGCCATCTCGACAGGCGCCATCCTATACGGAGTCTGGGCTATGGGTTTCATATCTGGGATCAGATTGATTTCAAAATCAATCTCCCGAAGTGGTGGTATACCAGGAAGTTCTTCAGGAAACACATCCTCGAATTCCCTGACTATGGGAACTTCGGCATGATTGGAACTTTCCTTGGTAACATCTACCACATGGGCCAAGAATGCATAACATCCTTGCCTCAACAGCTTATCAGCAACCATAGCTGACACAAGACAGGTGGGCAGAATCTTTCTTTCACCTTGAAAGATCCATGTGTTACTTTCATCAGCAAACACAGCCAACTTGGACTCACAATCCAAGACAACTCTATACCTCTCTAAGGTATCCATCCCGAGGATTATATCAAATCCTTGCTTATCAAGAGGTATAAGATCCACTTGAATGCGATGGTCAGAAAAGAAGAGGATGCAGGGAGAGCATACCTCCTGCAAAACGGCAAACCCACTCAACGGAGTCTCCAACAACAAACTATCTGCCCTATGACTAACAGACACATTGCAGTTACGAATCACTCTATGAGTGATGAAAGAGTGCGTAGCACCTGGGTCAATTAGAATAGATACAACACAGGATGTAGACATATCAATATATAAAAGTTCCATCTGACCTGCCACTATTCGTGGATTGACCACTGCATCTGGTGGGTTCATAGCATAGAACCTCGCTGTCGCCTGGTGTTGAGGTGGTGCTGATGATCCAGCTTGAGACGCTTGTCCACGTCCTCGAGCTGCTCCTTGAGATTGCATTCTCTGAGATCCTTGTTGATTCTGTCTCGGAGGCTGTGTCACACTGACAGGCCTAGAACAACAATCCTTCATCAAGTGTCCCACCTTACCACAGTTGTAGCAACTCCTCTCCTGTTGTTGTGGTCGGGGTGGTCCAGTAACTGACATCGATGCAGAACTGTGAGTCCCTTGAAGTGGTTGACTCCGTCCTCTACCTCTGCTTGGTGACCATTGAGTTTGAGAACTCGATCTGGGTGGTGGAGGGTTAGGTGTAGAGAATCTAGGTTTCTTGAAATCCCTAGATGAAGAACCCTGGAACTGTGGATATCTTTTCTGGGTTTGCCTCTTCTCAACCACAGATCTCTCTATCCTTCGGACTGACTCAACGAAGGTAGAGAATCTCTCTCGGTTTTCTAAGGCAGACACAGGGGTTGACATATCAGCATTCAAACCCTTCTCGAATCTCCTGATTCTTTCCTCGTCTGTGGCAGCCATGTGCGGACAGAACCGTAGCAATTCCATGAACTTAGCTTCATACTCGCTAATGTTCATCATGCCATGCCTCAATCTCTCAAACTGAGAGATCTTCTCATCTAGGAAGGTCTTTGGAAAATATCTATTGATAAATTCCCGACGAAACTCTTCCCACGAGAACTCTATTCCAGGTCTCTTCTGCTCTTCCATGTTCCACCAGTAACCAGTACTGCCTTTGAGAAGATAGACAGCATGTCTAACCTTCTCAGCCTCCAGGATAATAAGAATCCTGAAAGCCTTCTCCAACTCTGTTAACCACAGATCAGCATCTGCGGGGTCAGCAGTCCCAAATTACTCGGTAGCTCCGACACGACAAAGTCGCTCGAACGTCTTACCGATACCTTGTCCTTCAGGATGGGCAGGTACCCTAGGTGCAGGCATGGGCATCCTGTCGGTGATGTGTGTCATGGTAGTCATAAACTGCTTAAACATCGTCTGAACTGCTGGGTTACCCATATCAGTTGGGTCAAACTGGGGTGGCTCAGGTGCAGGCTGTTCTATTTCTGGAACCCTTGCACCGCCTCGAGGTGCACTAGCACTACTCTCTGTCACGTACTCATCATGTGGCTCTGCCATCCTTATGTATCTTCTTCTCCTGAGGAGCAGAAGATTCTATTAGATAAGGAAGAGATACTAAGGATAGACTCGACATCCTAAGTCCTATGCCTCTGTAGACTCAACGGACCTAGAGCTCTAATACCACTAATTGTGGGCTCTGATCTCCAAACCACGATATAAACACGATTTAAACTTAGCGGAAGCGAATCGATTAACAACGGAAGAAAAAATCACGGGAAATTAAAACTTTTCGAGACAAGAGCTTGAATCCATAAAGCTTCATTCATAAAAGGAGATAAACTGTTTACATCTCATGATAATTACTTCTTGAGTAATTATATACAACAAGATACAAAATCTCAAGAACTCATAACCAAAAGAATCCAAGACCTGAGAGTACAGAGGACACATAGGACTAACTCTAACAACACCACATGGCAGGCTAAATCTCCACCTGAGATTTACCGCTGCTCCTGGTGCTACTGCTGCTGGGACTGGTCACCTGTAGACCTGTTCCTCCGTCCTCGACGTCCACCTAAAAAGTTGAAATCTATGGGGTGAGACAATTGTATATAATTGTCCCAGCGAGAGTTATAACTCTCCGCCAGAAGCTTTATTATAATATCAAAGAATAACTTAAGCAGTAAAAGCTTACAAAGTATTCAATAGCAGATACAGTTGTATACAAGAGCTCAACATTTATCAAGCATGAAGAACATATGCACTATACAGTGTAACATCAAACAATTAGCTCATAGTTACCTTTAACAGGTATACTACGCTGTAGATTATGTTTTTCAAACATTCTTATTATTATGCCCTGTGGAGATGAGGTTTACCACTCATACCCCAACCAATCACTGTTAAGTGCCTTAGTATCATACTAGGTCATCGAAAGAGCCGGATTCTCATGACCTTCACCTTCCTCAGTCAGTAAGAGGATCACTTGTAGGACATCTTGTGTCTCTACTATTATAGCTCACCAGGGTAATCTGGTCCTTCGCTATTTTAGAGTTACAGTGGCGTTCTGTACTCTCTTCGTCATCATGAGCTTTCATGTTTATCTTCACTGATACGGATATCTAGGTTTTCCTCATCATCAGGAGGTTTCATGTTTACCATCCACTGATACGGTATGAGTTTTGTAGTGAAGGATTGACGGATTATACATCTACATCAAATTCCTACACTAGGATGTAAGGTTCTACATATCCATATACCCCACATACTCAACAGTATGTGATCCAGGAGTTCCTGTAGGAAAACCTGTTTCACCATCATTTGATCTCTGACAATGATGGATCTATGATCAGGGCTCTATATTTTACTTGATTAATTAGGTACATTCAGTATTCTTTTACATCATACATTGTTCTTCAAACAATAACAGTAGCATAACAGCTATGAAAGTAGAATACTAAATGTAACAAACCTAACTCACATCAATCATCATTTCTCAGTATACTCATCACAAGTCATCTCTAAAGCATGACCTTGATGGTATTCATGGCTCTTACAGCCCATTAAAATATAGGATGCCACTGACAAGGCATCAAGATATTTTACTATTCATAAAGCTAACAACATGCTTTCAATGAATATAGTATCATCATTCATACCTGGATATGATCACCTTCATATCAGAACCTGCATGGTTAATTCAACTGATAAAGGTAATTCAAAACAAGAATATACATTCCACTCTTGCCATAAGAGCTAAGTTCTCTGATTCTCATCAATTAGAGTTTGCTACTCATATTGTATGTCATCACCCTCGAATTAGGTTTTACTATTCACATTATGGTGAATTGAACTCATAACATCATCATGTATGAGGAACATCATCATTGATGCTCTCGGATTAGTTTAAGATTCATCATTTATCATAATTAGGGTTCCATGATCTCACATAGGTGGATCATACCCTAATCATGCACATTCATGTGTATTGAAGGTACTTCACTTGAATTTCCATCATAAAAGGGTACTTTCTCTTTCTTAAGATACTTTCTCTCTCCTCCTACTTGTAGATGGTGATAACACCAATCTAGATCAGGTTGGGTTAAGTCCTCTTTGATTAACATAGACCAAATCACCACTATTGAGTGATTAGGGTTTGATTAGAACAAGGTTTCACTCAATTGAACCTTTCAAGGGTATTATGGTAAATTACACATTGATCATCATCATGGGTTAATTTACTAACCACTTGACCCTTAATGTCTTTTGGTATCATTAGGGTTCAGTTTGAACAACTATTAAACCATTTAAGCCTTCAAGGCATTAGGCAGACTTAACTTCAAAAGTCTCCAATAGGTTTCACACCTTCAACCTTCAAACGATCATGAGATCGTATAAGGTTGTAGACCGTTTAAGCTTTGTAGACCGTTTAAGGTTTTGTTGACTTCAAGACCGTATAACACTCAAGACCGTTTACCCTCATTCGGTCTTGAGGTCGAATGGTCTCATTCGGTCTTGAGGTCGAATGGACTCATTCGGTCTTGAGGTCGAATGACCTCATACGGTCTTGAGGTCGAATGACCTCATACGGTCTTGAGGTCGAAAGCCCCCATACGGTCTTGAGGTCGAATGACCTCATACGTTCTTGAGGTCGAATGACCTCATACGGTCTTGAGGTCGAATGCCCTCAAAAGCTCAAGATCGTATGGACCTCCAAGGTGGTTCAAAGGGTAAACTCGATTAGGGTTTCCTATGTTGAAGCCATCAATTGGTCTCAAGCTTGTTAACCACTTACCAATTGAGATAATTAGGGTTAGCCTTAACCAATTGGTCACTCAATTGACCCTCAATTGATATCCAATTAGGGTTGGAGTTGGTTCAATTAAGGTCTAGAAACGTTCAACCATCAACACTCAACAATGTGAATCAAATCGAAGTTGAACCCATCAATTGACCTCCAATTGGGCTCAAACTTGGCCCAAACGGTCTTGGGATCGTTTGGATATACTCCAAACGGTCTTGAGACCGTTTGCCCAAGAATTCATCAAAATCTAGATTGATTTGATAGGGGTTGAACCTTAATTAAGTCACAAATCAGCAATTTGATTATTTTAATAACCCATTGTAATTGGGCCCTCAATTGATCAAATTACCTTAACCCTAGACCTCCAAACGGTCTTGGGTTGTCACCAAACGGTCTTGAGACCGTTTGGATGAGTTCCAAATGGTCTTGAGACCGTTTGCCCATCCATCCTTTGGACTCTAGTAAAAATTCATCAAGGTTTGATTTATTGAGTTGATCATTACATCAATACTTAATTGCAATGTAATTTGGTATCTTTGTACCTTCAATTGGTCAACTATACTTGACCCCAGACCTCCATATGGTCTTGGGTGATCCCCAAACGGTCTTGAGACCGTTTGGATGATTCCCCAAACGGTCTTGAGACCGTTTGGGCAAATCAACCCAAAATCGCAAATTAGCTCATTGTGATTTCAGCACTGATTTCAATTAGGGTTTGCCCTAGTAATCAACCTTCAACTCTTAACTCGTTTGGAATTAGTCCATCAAATTTGGTGAGTCATTAATTAACATCATTATGAACAGTAATCTTATACGGTCAACGCTTAGTCAACCATCTTATATGGTCTTGAGACCGTTTTCCCAAAAAGGGCAAATTAAGCAGATTGAAAATCAGAACTAAATTCAATTGAATTTGCTAATTGTTTTGCCTATATCTCACGATTCCTTTGGAGTTAACCTCTCAAATTTTGTGGGTGATTAACCTTCATAATTATGAACAGGATTCCCATACGGTCCATGCTTGGTCAACGCGGCTATACGGTCTTGAGACCATATGCCTTCATACGACCTTGAAACCGTTTGCCCACCAAACGGTTTTGTAAACCGTATGGGCAATTGGTTGAGGTCGTATGGTAAAGTGGAAAACTGTGGATAAGCATAGGAAATAACGCCCTCATCTTCTAGCTCAAGAACAGCAACAGTTCCTCACGGATTTGCTTGCAAGGAAGCAAGGGAAGATAGGGAATAAGAAGAACTAGCAACTAAAAGCATAGAAAAGATGTATATAACAAAGCATATGTTTAGAGTTATAAAACCCGCCTAAAGCTTGCTCCTTGAGCTCCAAGCTTTCGAGCTCCAAGCCTTTAATGGCGTCCTAGAAGCTCCACAGGTCGGCCAAGGTGAATCCTCCAAGAAAAGTTGAGAAGAGATGGCTTGCACTCCCCTGGTCGTCCTCCTGAGCTCCAGAGCTCTCCTTAGTCGGTTTGAGCAAGGGGAACAGTGAAGGAAATGAAAGAAACATTCCTTTGCTAAGTGAGGAAAAGGGCTTATATACTTGGGGTGGAATTTCAACATAGGCACATAGGTTTTCCTCACTTTCAACTAAGTCCCTCCTTTCTTCTTTGCTCGTCCCTTCTTCTTATTTCTAAGGACAACCTTCTTCTAAGGTCAAGAAATGAAGGCAAAGAAGATCAACCTATTACTAAAGC
Organism: Alisma plantago-aquatica; assembly: GCA_963693085.1. Taxonomy (NCBI): domain Eukaryota; kingdom Viridiplantae; phylum Streptophyta; class Magnoliopsida; order Alismatales; family Alismataceae; genus Alisma; species Alisma plantago-aquatica. Next base: position 82,184,132 of record OY856410.1, read on the forward strand.
ACACACATAAAAGGCTACAGTACTTACACCTTGATTATTCAATCACAAAGGTGTTTTTCATTATATGATTATTCAATTGAAGTGACTTCTTCATCATTTCTTCTCTAAATGATGACAAGAGTCTTACAAGATATTTTAGATGGTGTATTTTACAAGTTGCACCCCTCAAATTGGGTAAATTGCACTTTACTCCAATTTAGGGTTTCAAGCACAGGGATTGCTTCCACAGCTGCACCTTGGTGCTCAAGCTTGGGAAATCCCTCAAACTTTACCATAATCATTCTTATGATGTCTCAACATCAGAGGAACATCTCAACATGTGCAAATTGCAAGTTAACCCTTCTAACTGGGTAAATTGCACATAGGTCCCTGTATTACAAAACAATCAATTCAACATTGTTTAAAAGGGACAGAAAAGGGAAAGTATGTTCCTCAGGAACTTAATTACATGCAAAAAGATAATCACCAGTATCTTAATTACATAATTAGGCAAAACACCTAGGGTTAACTCATAACCCAGGTCAGGGATGTTACAGTTAAACTTCTATGCTAGGATACAACACAAACCCAGGTCCCTTGCGTTGCTTTCATGTATGAAATATAGGAGCACAACAACCTTTCTATATTGCCCTTATGTCTGAGTACTCTGGAGGGATCCCTTCAATAAGGCAAGACTTTATAGTACATCCAACTAATCAAGATATGAATTTCAAAATTATCATGTCACTACCATAATAAAATTATGGTATCCACCTAAACTACCAAGGACATGGATTTAATAACAACTACATGGACTAAGTGTAACATTATCTCAGAAGTCACTACTAGTTTCTTGTGATATACCCAAATTACTCAAAATGTTAACTAATATTTGAGATTCCTATCTGGCTTGCACCACGAAATGCAACCTATCTCATTCCTTCACTATGGACCTTAAAGGGCTCACAATGTTCAAGGCTTGTAATATATATTATGTGAGGATACACTTCACATAGTTTGCATTACACATCTCCCAATATTCAAATGGTAATATATGATAAATTCTTGTGTGAATGTAGGATAATAGTATAAACACAATCATAAACACTATGTAAGCATCATTAATCAATAACTACAGAGGTTTCATATTACTCCACTAATCATCACAACATCAAAAGGCACAACATTTATTTTCATTATCATATTCTTCATCATATACTTGCCTATATGTAAAATAGTGATACACACATCAAATTATTTTACCTCATAGAAGATATAGCATTTGTTAATACTGGTCCCAATATTTTGCAACAAAACACATTTAGTTGATAAGATACAAAAAATCTTGTTGTTCTTAATCTACAACATTTATAATCTCATGGCACAATAATTATTCAGCCCTAACCATTTCAGTATATTTTATAAGTGTGGAAGACAATAAAAGGAAAAGAAAATAGATAAAAGAAGAATAATAAAAAATGTTGGTTTAGAACTTCCAACCAAAATGATTCAAAAAACTGGTTATTGCTCTTCGATATAAATGAACCAAGTTTGTAGTGGATCTCTGATGACTTAAATGAAATAAATAAATTTGTACTAGATTTGTAGTGTTTGGTGTAATAATTGTCATCATACCAAGGAGGATGTGGTGTGATTAATTTGAGTATAGAGAACTCTATGAGGTTTCCTTTGCAATGGTAGACATATATGGTGTATATCGAGAGATATTTGGAACATTCATTGAATGTGTAACCTTGGGATGATTTCCATAAATGTCTGCGGGTGAGGAGAGATTACTTTGGTCATTTACATGAAGAGGTGATATGACCGTCTTCTATCAGTCCATAAAACCTAATATTGAACCAACAAGTATTTTATGTCAGCATAGAAATAATAAAACCACTTAACTACATATTAAGATAAACTTGTTGTATTTGTCTCAAAAGGTAGACAATATGACCTAACAAAATAGTAGAATACACGGCTAGACCATAATATGAACAACATGCCATATTGAATTGTAACTGTGGGAGAGGGATAAAAAATGTGGTGATTAGAATCATGCTAGATTTCTAATTACATAAGCATACAAACAAGGTTTTCCATTTTTATATCTTGATTTACCACATGGTAGATAGAAGTGGAATTTGGAATTAGCCAACTAATAAAAAGGAATATATTTTGTTATCAATCAAATACTATTTCTTTGTAAACCTTCTATGCTTGTGATTCGAAAGCTAGTAGTTTGTAAATACCACCAATTTAGGTGAAAGGAAGTACAACTAAAAATATTCTACAAAACTGTCAATCCTTTGAAAACATCGTGTGTTACTATTTAAATTCATGTTTCAGACATGTGTGTAGAATGTTAGTTTAAGAAACTCAATTTGTATTTTAGACTAAATCTTGTGAAACCAATGCCTTATAAGTAATGAAATTATTCAACTAATATTTTTGTTAATAGTAGTTTAACAATTTTCAACTACGAAAGAATATAGGATTAGGGTTTGGCACATAAGTGATATTTTGGTACTCACAATATTATTTCTCAGATTAGATATATCGGGCATCAGTCATGCTTAAGGATTGTAACCTGAACATACATCACCTTTATTTCATGGGTCAAAGTCTTGCCTCAAAACTCCACCAAAGATTCACTCATGACCATCTATGTGATACCTAAGACTATTGAGCTATGATCATATATTTGGGTATGACATAAAGGGTCATCAGCCCCACACCCCCAAAAACACACACCTCTCAGTTCATTCTCTATTTCTTGCACTCAAACAAGCAATGACTACTTTCTAGCTTAGATGCTAGCAATCATTGTTCCATTAGTAATTTTCTCTGTTTGGCAAAGCATATACCACCTTTATCAAAATTTTAAATGTACTTATATAAAAAATCATAAGACCTCTGTCGGGTATTTATTGTGTCAACACTTCCCATAATATAACTCAACATTCTCTATGCATGAACCTTTTTTTTACATTTTCAATGTTTTGAATATGATTTTCCGTCTCAGTTTTGGCTAGTTTGTGTTAATTTTTTTTAACATTTACCTTGAATGTCAGAATTACATGATTGTAATATCTTTTCTGTGATTCCACTGTGGATGCCAACACTCCAACTTTGTTTTCATTTTCACATTCTAGGTCAATTTTTAAGTTTACACAGTCTATATTGGCATTTGAATAGATTTTTTGTACAACACTAGAAAGTTCATAGATCTAGAGACCTTTACCTTTTTTTCTCTATATTCAGGTTCTTTTCTCTTATTCAGACCTAACATTTGAGCCAAAAACACTCTTTCATCTTCAATAAAAACATCAATTACGTTAGAACCATCTAGTTTTCTTTGATTTCTTATCTAGTATAACAATTTTATGAATTTTCTCTACGCGTAAATAACCTATTCTTTTTATTTCTTCAATCAGCACTCACGTCATCTAGAAACTACCCTACAATGCCATTGAAAACTCATCCCCTTCCAATACCATTATATAAAAAGAAAAAAAACTTCTCAACTCTCCATAAACCACTCTTCTACCTAGAAGTAAGCTAGTGTGAGTAGTTCCTGACCAACACATTATAGAGCAAACAAAGGAGGTAACTAAGTATTTGTTTGTAAACTAAAAATGGTTGGAGGGGAACAAAAACAAGTCGACTCTTGTAACTAAATGGGATGGTTTCAGCGGTTTGTACCCGAGGCATGTTTCCAATTAGCTTCTGGATTTTCAAGTTTTGGGAACACTCACACGCTTTCAAGAACAACGACGTGTGCCCAAACCAACCCCCAAAACCGTCTCCACGTGGCAGATTGCGATTGGCAGGTTTTCTTAGGATTATGCAATAGGTAAATAAATTTGTTTTGCTTATAACTTTTTAACCGTAATGCATTTTTAATGAAACAAAAATCATTGGATTCATTACAAAAAATGCAATCCAACAAGACTAATATTGACATATTTTTGAGAAAACAATAAAAAGATAATGTATATATATATGTGTTAATTGACACCCATAGATGGTTCATTAATGATTAGAAATGGTTCGTTGACACCCAAAGTATAAAAATTATGCCCAAGTAAATATTATACATGAAAAATCACATCTAAGGTAATTTTTAACCAAACACTTAAGGTAATTCACAATCAAAAACAATATAAGGGCGCCCATAAATGGCTATTGACACCCAAAAATGGTTAATTGACACCCAAAATGGTTCGTTGACACCCAAAAGTATAAGGATGACACCCAACCAAGGTATTGACAATCAAAACTTTTGGGCACTATTATGCTATTTTTGGGCATTATTTAGCCATTTTTGGATGTTATGTCACCCATAAATGGTTATTCGCACCAAAAATGGTTAATTGACGCCCAAAATAGTTAATTGACACCCAAAAGTATAAAGATGGTGCCGAAATAAGGTATTGACAACCAAAACAACATAACGACACCCAAATAGGTCTGTTTGACAACCAAGAACAACTTAACGACACCCAAATATGATTTTATACGTTAAATAGGGTATAAGGGTACTTACTATAAAGACATCATCTTTACTAAATAATCATGGTAAACAAAAACACCAATGTGAAGCAGTGTAAATTTAAACTTTGACGATATTCAATTGCATAAAGAGTACATTACAAAATTCCCAAAAGGGTGTACAACTTTATACACAACAACAAGATCTAGGTAGAGGAAGACTCAAACCAAATCAATATTGTCTCCAAGGAAAAACAACTTAATATATAGGCAGCTATGTCCAAGATACAAGGTTGAACTCTTTAATCCCTATCCTTAGACAAGGTCACCAAGCTTCAACTGCACACTCTGATCCTATACATGGGTGGTTGGGATCACCCAGCAAGAGAGAGATAAAAGTATGTGTCAATCAAAAGGATAAGGACAATTATAAATAAAAACATTGCTTAATAAAAGATCCACTATAATAAGAGAGTTAAAAGTATGAGGCAAGTATAATAATTAAGATTTAAGAACTTCTGTCAAGATGCATCTACCACAATAATAATCAACAAGCATGAATGATATTTTGACAACAAATATTCTAATGCAGGGTGAGGCACCTACTAGACCTCAACCAAGAGGAGAGGCAAAAATGCACATCCCAAACCTCAAATATATATATAATATGGGAAGAAAATGCACATTCCCCAGGGAAAAATTACACATGCCCTCTATGGGTGGTTTGTACTGATGTACACTATATTAGTTATTTGGTCAACAATTCCTCATGATGAGTAATCCACTTGGCAGTAGTGGAAATATAAATAATATTGCATCATAGGAAATGGGGAATAAAACCCATGAAACAATCTCAATAAATGAACCAACATTGGTAATAGTAATATTCAAGTATTTCAAATAAATGGGCCAACATAGGAAATAGAAGATTCAAATAATTAAAAGAGCCAAGTAAAGGCAAAAGAGATATATTCCAAGGCTAGCAATTGCGTCATTAAGAAAATGGGGGTTGGATAAAACCCAACTGAAGGATAGGTTATTTGCACATATATTCCACAATCTCATATTCCACATAAATAGATGTCACATACCTCATTGTAGATTCACATCCATCATTATCACTAATTAGATTGTATCCAAGATCATTTTCCCTAATTACAAATATTTCACTCGAATTAGCATTTATTAAGCATAAAGTATAAAGAAAGTTACCCATTTTAGACCTTATTCGAAATCCACTAATTTAGGACTCAAAACTAGGACCAAAAGATCACTTAGGTTTCATTGATTAGGAGAACATATCTTATTTCTTAATTTGGAGTTCAAATGCATTAATTATTAATTTTAGAACATTTAACATACTCAAAATGGCATTCAAAGCAAACTTTAGAAAAGGAATTAGAATCAAAAGCTAAACGCAGGAAGAAGGAAGAGAAAGACCAGGATAAAGCCATTGTACATGACCAAGATGGAGTGCCAAATGGCCATATGTTGTTGTACGCTGACGCTGCAGTTAAGGGTAAAGATGCGGCTATCGGGATAGTAGTCCTGAATGAGAACAAGGCATGGCAAGGAGGATCGGCCATGTATGTCCAGGTTGAATCTGTCACAGAAGCGGAGATTCGGGCGATAGAGCTTGCTATCAGAATATATACTGCAACCACCATGGGACCAGCAGTTATCATTACGGATAGCTCTAAAGCTATCAAAGCAATTGACGGCCCCCTAGAGAATTTTCCTGCTTTCACCAATTGGGTCCAGTCCATCCAAGACATGATCAACGATAAACCAGAGTTACAAATTGTGTATCGTCCGAGAGAACAAAACGTGTTGGCGGACATGCTGTCCAAACACCACCTCCAAAACTATAAGGAAGATCGTACCTATACGACCCCCCCTATCGACCCTGAGGGTCAACCTACCCCCCACCTCTTCTGTAATGGTAGGAGTCCTACCAAATTTAGTTTCATAGCTGATAATGTTTTGAATACCAGTTTAATGCCTGCAAGAGAAGCGCGGGATGAATAAAAGTAGCTTCTGACTTCACCCAAAAAAAAGGAATTAGAATCATGACTCAAAAACCGAAAAATCAGATTCTACATCAAAAATCCTTTCCAACGACTATTTATTTGCATTTTTCTGACCATGGATCAATTTACTATGAATTAAGTAAAATTGGCCAATCAGAATGCAAGAAAACCATAGTGTAACATTCATTTAAATGAAAATGTAAATCGATGTAAATAGAAGGTAAAATGACCAAGCTGCCCATGCGTTTAAAATGAAATCAATTAACATATCGGGGGCACAAGGGACATTAGAAAATCAAATATTCTTGGCCATGAAAAACAAAAGAAATGGCAAAAAGACAGCAATGCCCATGGCTGTTAAATGAGAAGAAAGGGTTGAACGGGGGAAAAATGGAAAATCACGCCAAGCCTTCTTCTCCCCTCGCGCACCATGGCTGTGAAGGAGAAGCTCGACCATATTGGGTGTTTCCTCATTTCCGAACCAAAACGCACGCACAGGTGCTCGAAATGAAGCCCAAGGGAAGACAAACTCACCGGCTTGATCTATTGGAGTGATGCTATCACCTAGCTAGTCACCGGAAAACCCACTGCAAGCTGGGGGGAAAGGTGTAGGTGTCGGGGTTAAGCGAGGAGGATGCGGGCAAATTGGCACAAGAGAAAGTTCGCTATGATGCCATAGGAGGTGAGGGAGGTTCCATTTATAGGTGAGGAAGGGTGAAGCACCAAAATGCCGCGGGAGAGGAGAAGCTTTAGCCGGCGCACATGGTCATTTTGGCCACAGTTCATGGGGGGTGTTGAGTGAGGGCTCAAATCATGCGGCTCGAGGAGACGAAGCCAACAGAACTTAAATTGTGGGAAATGATGAAGAGAAGAGGGAGAGCGAGGTGGAGGAGCCAAGGTGTCAGTTTGGTCGATGGGATGGAGGTTGAAGAAGACCCCAGAGCTGTTGGATCAAAATCGGACAGTGGGATCAGATGCGTGACACATAATCCGATGGGACCATATTTTGACACATCATATAAATCAAATCCATTTAATGCTAAGAACACACTTTATTTGAAACTTGTAAAATGCATTTGAAGGGTCAAATAAAGTTCAAATGCCACCAAAATTTAACCATATGTTAATTACGACTCCTAGAACAATGCTATGCCATTAGTTTCTCGTTTTACACATATTTTGGCCCTTACATGCAATATGGGCTATTAATGCATATTTAAATGTATAAAATGAATGATTAATTGTGAAAAGAGTCTTTTAATGACATAAGTGAGTGAAATTCGAGAAATTAGATACATATCAATATTGGGAGTCATATATCACCATATTATCCTCTTATTAAAGCATTACTACCCTTTGTAGAGGAGAGAGACAATAAAAGATTAATTACATTCATTTCTTACTCAATTACATTTAATTACTCCTATCTTATCTAAAGAGACCAGAAACTTCAACGTTGCACTGATAATGAAGCTTGCATGGGAATTCATCCAAAGGCGCAGAATACCATGGGTGGAGGTCATGAAGGGAAAATATGTCTCGAGAGGACAGTACAAGTCTACTGGTTCACATCTCTGGAAGAGTATACGGATCCACATCCCCTTTCTCCTGCAACATTCAAACCGCATTGCCATATCGGGTCATGATACTCTTGTGTGGTCGGATGAATGGATCGGACATGGGCAAGTACCATCCTTAAAAGTAGGTCTATCTCCCCCTGAGGACTTGATGGGCCTCAAGGTTTCAAGTCTTGTTAAGGATGATGGTTCGTGGGACCTAGAGTTCCTGGATTCATGGTTCACTCCTGAAACTATTAACCTTATCACAGACATGTCGACCCCGAGATCTTCTTATGGGGAGGATGTCCGTATTTGGAAACCGGAGGCACATGGTAGATTCATCGCAAATACAGCGTATACGCTCATTAATCAAACTCATGTTGATACAGTTCAGGCGCCTTTCCTAACCATCTGGTCAATTCCCCTCCCTCATCGCATCAAAACCCATCTATGGCTGCTGCTACATAATTGTCTCCTCATGAATTCTTTTCACGCCCAAAGGAAGATGACAGACGACGCCAGATGCCCGCGATGTGAAGCGTTAGTAGAAGACTGCATTCATGTCCTCCGGGACTGCAAGGAAGCCAAATTGACCTGGTCCATTTTACTGCCTCCTGAAGCTATCCATTTATTCTCAAGCACTACTGTCAACGATTGGCTGGAGTATAACCTCCAAGCACTACGTAATGTGAGGGATTGGGGTACTCTTTTCACTGTTACTTGCTGGAAGTTGTGGAAAAACAGGAACACCCTCATTTTTTAGCATAGAGCCATCCTGCACCATGTTCTAGCGGTGCAATGCTATGCAGAAGCAAATCTATACAGAAGGCTTTCTGTCAGATATCCAAGTCACCTGATGAAGTGCAGGTTCCAAGTATTGTTCTGAATAACCAATGCTCGCCTTCTTTCATCACAGTGGATGTGGCTACCTCTTCAGTTACCAATCAATCTTGTGCTTGCGCAATCGCTAGGAATGCTACTGGAGACTGGATCACAGGGTCAGCAATGCTGATAGCCGGTGTTGATGCCATGCAAGGGGAACTGAAAGCTATTTTACATGGTACGGAATTGGCTTTGAAAAACCATATCCATGATGGGATCATCATCTTCGACTCTTGGAATGCAGTACAATGGATCAAAGGAAATGTTGAGCCTCCTCCGAAGTACCTCACGATTACTATGAGAACTCGCGAGTACCTCTAGAGGGCGAAGATTCAAGACATTGTGCACCTGAAGAGAGATCAAAACAAGCTCACCGACATGCTACCCAAATTCTGCCTAAAACAGCCATCACTGCCTACGGACTAGTGCTCTTCAAACTTATATCTCGGACAAATCCCTCTTTAGTCGTTTATTTTCTAGTTTAGATTGCTGATGTAATCGGCCCTAGTCGGTATTGCCCAAAAAAAAAGAGATATAAAAACTCTAAATCATCATTATCCACTAATTATCAATCATTAATGGCCATATTGCATAATTACTCCTCAATTATCACATTAATTGGATTATTTGTGCAAAACCCAAACATTGACATGAATGTGGGTAGATATAGATTTCATCCTCAATAAAGGCTCAATTTCAATATTGAGGCCAAAGAAGACTCAAAAGGATGGGAAATTTATGAAAAATGTCCAAAAGGACTAGAAAGCAAATAAAATCTCAAAAGTGGGTAAATTGCATACAGGACCCTTAGATTCATTCTGTTACGACAGACCACCCCTTAAAGAGGATTTTGTCCCCGAAATCACAACAAGAGGGAAGAGAGAGGGTGAGTGTGTAACATCCCAACATTAGGTAACTAGGTGTTACTTAAAATCTATGATACTTCACAAGCTCTATACATAAGCCAAGTCTCACTAAGGTTTCCATTACCTTTTATCAAACCTAATATAATTAACATGTTTGGCTTATAAGCATAATATCCATCATGTAAAATCATCATCTTTATTACTCCATTACTTGTGTCACATTTTACTCACATTTGTTGTAACAAGGATCACACCTCAACATTAAGTACCAAAACATATGCATTTCCCTTATAAGGGTTTTAAATACAATTAGGGTTTACAAGGAAATCTCAACATTTATTAGTGTATTAGGATACATACCTAAATAACATAAATTCATTCTCCATTATCATTATATTACCATCATATGGAATTATCACAAATTATCATGTAACAAAAGACAATATTATCTAACAAGTTATTAAGCCTATATTAATCCAAATAATGTCACATTAATTTCTGTATTACATATAATCAATTAATGAAATCATAAACCATTTTCTCTTATAACACTCCATGATATGAATTATATATATTTAACATCACATTAAACATTAATAAATTCATTACATACTAGATCATGATAAGGTGATTAATGAGATTTATATTAGGGAACAAGGTGATATGCCTTACATATATTGATAACATGGTCTCAAATATAATTAGGTGATTATAATCCATTTATATGTACCAAGGTGTATTATGTTAGTATGACACCTAAGTCACTAATGTATCATTAAGACATTAAGGATATATATGTATGTATATATTGTTAAGGCTAAGTGATTACCTATTAGGGTTTAGGTCATCATGACCATTACATGTTATGCATGTTAAGGATGCATTAGAACCATTTATCTTACTAACCATACTATTAGGGTGACATGGTCAACATTAAGTGTATCAAGAGTATGTTAAGGTTCAAGGATATGAACTATACACTTAGATCACTTGTTATATATACATTTGCGTATAAACAAACAAGATGAATTATAAATATAATTTGTTTGTTCAACACTAACCATATGAACATGCAAACCTCTTATCTAAGGAGTTACGGTTTCCAAAACATAGTAACTTGATTTTGAATGTATTAAGGGACTCCACCCCCTTAAAGAGGATTTCATCCTTGAAATCAGAAACTCCAAAATCTATCAAGGTATAAAAGCACTACTACTAAATCCACTATACAAAAGGGTTGAGGTAAATCTATGCATGGGATCCAATAGTTAGTTGTCCCACTAAACACCATTATCATCCTCAAAGCATAATCATAGGGTAGGATACTCCCAACTTGGAAATCTAAGGCTCTTTCAAGGAACTTATGGGAGCATAAGGTGATTCTACATGATTAACCAAAACATCATATACAAGGTTTAAAAGGTTACTCAACATTAAGATGATTTATCCACAAGTATGCTATTTTGGGAAGTCAGTATCATCTGAGGCCAGGCCGGTGTCATAGGGATCTAAGAGTCCTCGTAAGCCAAGCTAGTGGTGCAGAGGAAAATTGTTACACCCCGATCTCACAATTTCCACTAATCATGAGATTAGGGCATAAATTGAGGATTTAACATAATACAAAGATCACCCTTAACTTTTTCTTCTCTTTCAAAACTCTTTGTTTTCTCGCATTGAACCAATAAACCAACTTTACAAGGGAATCTAAACATTGATTTCTCTAATTTGATTTCAATAGTAAAAATGCATGTATGAACATTCATTATGTTCCTCATACTTTTAAGCACATAAGACTTGTTGATTCGCACATATTGCAAAAAGAGGAATAATGTTATACATCATCATTTACAACTCTCTCTTATTTCTTTACAAGGACCTAGAGTGACAAGGACCGACTGAACTTAACTATACTCAGACTTAACTCTTATGGAAGATCTACTCGGATGCAATGATATCTTCTTCAAGTCCATGTGATTTCCCTAAAAAATGTGAGTAGAGTGGTGATCCTACTCGCTCAGTGAATGAGTACTTCAAAGAAACAGTCTAAAGTACTGATATAATTACATATATACTTTTGAGCAATTGATATCAGTTATAACAGCAGTAAGCTTTAAAGAGTCTAATGATTGACAATCATAAGTATGGCAGGATACTCTAAATATCTATAAGAGTGAATCAATATATGAAATGCTTGATTGATCATAAAGAGAACTAATAATTCAGAAACATATATAGAATAATTGAATAAGTGTACACACTTGTTTGACCTCTCATTCATTTTATTATGCCCTGATCATATGCAGTGTACTCTACATATGAAGACTCGTAGTGCACTATGATCACACCGTACAAGACTTAGCGAACACACTCGGGAAATGCTAAGTCTGACTACTCTCCTGGTCTGCAATAGGGAAATGGTTGTCTGGCCTAAACTGGACCCTTCCTCTAACCTGAGCACACAGGCGAAGAGTCAAGCCATGTCTTGGCTTTTCTGTACTCTAGTGCCACCAAGACTTCTGGTTGATGTTGGACACTACAAACTATAATTTAAGGAGACTTTCACTAGGGATTCATCCCCCATGCCACCTGATAGCACGTTTTGACCCCCGTATACTAGACGTTGCCAGGGTTAGGTCATTTCATCCCTAAGGCGCAAACCTCACATAGGGGTTCTACGGTGTTTAGGGCTCCTAAGTCTATTATTTTATTATTCCTAGAAAGCTCTTTCTACATTGTACCCTTCTCTTACTTATACTTGACTATGGTATCTCTATGGTGTTATGTCTACTTATTTGAAGTTATAATACAACATGTATATCATTCTAAACTTGACAGAACAGTATATTCAAAATATTGTAATATACTGAGTAATCAACATACTATACATGCAGGCAGACTAAAATTCTTAAATAAATAGATTACATGTCCACTTGGCACATACACACTAGAATCGTGCAATTTATCATCTTATTACACTGATAAGAGTTAATTACTTGACATATGAGTAATCGTCAATAGCACCTGCAACTTATCTGTAATTTCTCAAAGAATGTGCATATCAACCCAAATCTTGAGTTGTGCATCTCATAACTCAATTAAGAGTTAATTACTTATCATGACAAGAATTATTAAAAATAATTGAGAACATTGATATCACAATACTTGGTTCATTGAACACCCTACCCTTAGGGTTTCATTTAATCACAACAAATGCTACAAAGAAAGGTGTAATGCATCTATCACATACTTTTCAAATCTTTACAACAAATGATGCATGGGATCTCAATCCCTTATCACATTACTGGGAATTCTCATCCCTTTACATCATTATCATAATTACTGGATTTGGGTATTCAAACCCTTAGATCATCACATAGCATTGTTACCTTTGTAACAGGTAACCATTACCTCTAGGTCCTTAGACCAAGGTATTCATTTCCCTGGTTGTACAAGTATTCTCATGTCTCACAAGGCCATCACATATCTTGTCACCTTTCACTAGGCAACAACTTATTCCCATGGCTCCCATAAAGATTTCATGCGATATAAACATTCACTGAATAAAGACTACTATCAACAAATCATATAAAATCAATATATGTATGAAACCTTGGAACTGAGATGAATTTGGTTTCCATGCCATTCACTGGGATATAATGCATCAATAATAACATTGAATAAATAAATTTTATCATGTCAAGAAAATCCCTTCAAATGGATTTCACGATATCTATTCGCAAATATCCAACTTTCCTCACATCTAGGGTTTCACCCTCTTCACTGAGATACCAAACAAACACTACTCACTTTAAATGAAATCCAAGATAGTATCTAACATATATGTACTATGAATTTAGATAAACAATCATTCAAAACCAAGGGGATCTAGATAAGAAACTTTCTCTATTTACTTATACATCTAAATCTCAAATCCATATCAAATCTCTAGTGATTCACCTAATTCTTCTTCCTTTCAACTCGGAAACCCTAAAAATGAGGGATTATGAAGAAAGAGTGAGAAAAGGGGAAGTTTTGATACCATTTTGGATCAAATTAGAGGAGTGATGGAATTTTGACATGTGAGAGAAGATTCACCATGAAACTATATACAAAGAAGCAAAACTTACATGATTTCATCATTCCTCGGACTGCAAAACCCTAGGTCAGCATCTCCATCAATTTCTCCTCTCAAACCCTAACTCTCTCTCTCTATAGGATTTCATTTCTCTAGATTGAATAATGAATTATGAGAGCTCCTTATGTTTTAGGTTTACCATATAGAGCAATTGAGCTGCTTAGGTTAATTGCACAATGACCCCTCACTAAACTTTTTATTATTTTAGCAGAGTTTTCTGTCATAAAAAGGTTTCTGTGAATTCATATATTTCAGAGATCAAACCTTCTCCAAAAATTATGAGAATTGAGCATGTTTTGTATAATTGAGTTTCAAAGCTTCATTCAAAATTTGAGATTATTCCATTCTTCAATTAAATAAAAAAAACCTAATAGTGCACTGCTATCCGGAATTCTATAGAAATGTCAGTTACTGTAATTTGTCTATTGATAAGTTCTAAACGTATCCACAAATTATGAAAATTTTACATGTTATTTATGATTAAGTTTTAGATCTTCAGTTAAAATTTCATATGATTTTCTATTATCAGTAAATAACCAAAAATAAAACACTATACTGCTGAAAAACACTCTATCAGCATTTTGGTCAAAGTATAGTTTGACTGAGAACCACATTCGAAGAACACTCAAATATTCTGAAAGTTTTCTCCAATATGTATGATTGAGTTATCCATATAATATAAAAAAATCAGTTAAATATAAAATTTGTAAAAAATATGAAAAATCATTTACCGCACTGCTATCCTGATCACATTCCATACTCATGTACCATCAAAACCCTAATTTCAGCCAACTAGGGTTTATATTTCTCAAACCCTAATTTCTCAAAAAATAGAACACTTAACGTTCTTATTAGGTTTAAAACATCATAATTGAATTATCTCATTAATTAGATTTAAGTAAAGATCAATCCAATTAAGCATATAATCATCCAGGTAAACCCTAGTTTACCAATTAAGCTCAGATGTGGTCATAACAATTCTCCCTCCCTTAAAAAGGTTTCATCCCCCAAAAACATAAATATGCAAGTAAAGTACATTCAAGGTTTTTTTATGCTTCTGAAATCTTACATGTCATTATATTCTTGTATTTCATACTTGAATGCATTTTTCAACATTAAGTCAGTTATTCCTTTACTAAATCACAACATGTTTGAAATAGTTCTCAATGATAACAAACAAATTCTCTATACCACAATCAATCATAGGATAGAGAGAAACAACCATTTCAATATTTTCATACTCTTGAGGTGTTACCTCAACATCGATAATCTGATCCGACTATCTCAATTCATATTGCAAAATATGTACTATTGTTATGTATTACCTCTAAATCATGAAAGAGAGTTCACCATGTTCTTTTAAATTTTACTATTGTGCTACTCAAATAGCAAAACAGTCTTGAGTTAAAAGACTAGATTCAACAACAATTGTACATTACTACTCACAACATCCCCATTGGATCATGGATGCATAAGGTGAAGCATTACCATCACATTCCATATTATTCTCAAGTATGAACCCAAAAATAATTCAAGGTGTAACCATCGGGTTATAGCATACTAGGGTTTCGACAATAGTAACAGAGTACTCCATAATTGTATTAGTCATTCAAGGACTATTCATACCCAATTACCATCACTTAGTTATATTAAAGATAGGTATAACAAGCTACACCTCATTAGGGTTACATATCAATACAATATGGTTATCATCCCTTCTATTCATATGAGTGAATAGGTAAGACTACCTTATTCAGGGTAACCCTCCATTTGTTCCATCATCATTCAACCCATATCACCATACCACAATTGTACAATACTAAGATGGATTACTGGTATGAATGACTTAAACTATCAGACACCTTTAATTAACATATTGCTTGCACATGTACACTGAAATCATACGTAGAACCAATTTACATCCCTTAATATACCTTCAACAAATTATACTTCTAAAAACAAATTCACATATTACTAAAAGCCATTGTTTTCTCTTATCTCTCTCCTCATTCATTACTACTTACTTTTTGCTACTTATCCTTCTCATTTTAATCATGTAGATTAAACATCCCTAAAATTGAAACATACAAGGTATGAATAGATTATTCATCATTCTTGCTATTACTGCAAGAATTTATTTCATATCACACTTCACTCATATTGTATTTCTCCTTTTGTTCAAAACTCACCTCTTATATTTCAAATATATTTCTTATCCTTTTCTCTAAATCATTTCCATATTGTTTATCTTCCTTTCAGATGAGCTAGGATTACTATCAGTGCTAGTTTACTTCTCATAGTGCAAATTTCATGATCTTGTTTTATAGAGATGCTAGTATTCAAGGTCAAATCACTAGTGACAACCCTTGAACTACTACAACTCTAAACATTGTAGGGTTTGGCCTTTATCAGTAGTATGATGTTATTGTGGTGTGACTTTGCTCCCTTAATTTGAAATCCAAACTTTGGATCTCACAAGTTTTTACTAAAGTCTTACTTATCTTATCAATTGAATTTCCTTCATCTTAATTGGCCATTCAGATAGATTACATTATTAATTTACCCTTCTAGGGTTTCATCATCATATTGTGTGACATTATTACATTCACTAGATGTGTCTACCATGGTGATTATGCATCAGATATGATTCATTTTCTTATCATTGCATTCCCACATTTCTCTCATTAAGTAATGTATGAAAGAGAAGACGGTTTTGAGACTTAGAATTCTTATCTTCAAACATCCCATTAATACATTTGTCATATGTAGGTTTAATTAGTTATCAACAAGGATACTTGACTAACTAGCACTTGATTGAATCTCCTAACCTCTTTCTTTTATAATCTATATTACTCCACCATGTTTCAAACCCTTCCTTACTTTCCATAATCCTCTTACCATATGCTACTCTTCCACTTGTTATCTTTAACTTCTACTTTTCTCTTATGATCGTGTTGCTTATTCATGTGTATGATCATGTATACCATGTTGCACATATTTATTTTTATCCTTCTACTAATGTGAAGTTGAAATTCTAAATCAATAATCTCTCTACTAGTTTCAACTCATGTTTAATACATTACATATCCTTCATTTTAAATCAAATGACTCATGCATGGGTGAAACATAGTTTCTCTTATATCAAGTTTTTCCTTCCTGAGTATAGTCTACCTTTGTATAACTTATTCATTTTGTTAAGCTACACTTTTTTTAGAAACTAGTTTGTTGTTCTACAGAGACTTGGAATCCAAAGGCAGTAAGGATGAATGCATTAAACTTATTAATAAAGGTTTATTCCATGCTATCAATTATATCATAACCCTCATTCCTTAATCAAGCTCATCATTTCCAACATTTATCTTTGTTTTAACTTAGTTTCTTATCCTAGTCTTATGATTTACATATTTATCTAATTCTCTTTACTTTAACTCTTTTGAAGACTCTTCACTTATATTTACTTATCGTATACTTAACTCTTTTCTTCTATTTTTCCTTTGCTTTGGAGTACATAAAAAAATTGTACTCAGTTATATAATCCATTCCTCATGATTGATTCTTACTACCTTGGCCCTTACATACTTTTCTCATATCTTTTCTATATTTCATATTTAGAGTTCATATAATATTAATCATTAAACTTAATCTGAACCTTACGTCGTGTTCCTTTATTCCCAATTAAGGATTTCTCATATGAGGCCCCAAAGTTGGGTCTCAGATATTAGTTCCAAATGATTCTTAGCTATTATAAGCTTTCCCATATGTTTCAACATCTTAGTGTATGTACATTCTCACTATGATGTGGGTCTAATTTATCCAGAGTCTACTCTTATCATATTGTTAATAGGAGTCGTTAGATCCCAGTAATGCATCCTGCCAGCCAGACCAAGCTGAACATGTAGTCCTGAAGCCAAGAGGTACTTAAGATTAACCAACTCCTATTAATCTTAAATATGTGGAAAGAATATCCACTTAGGAAAGCTCAATCAAAGATCATTTCTAGTCTACTTGATACAAAGAATGTAATCAATAAATACTACAACTGTATAGTGTACAACAAATCTTAAAGACCCATATATATTTCAAAATACTAAATATCTGAATTTAAACATATAAGAGCATTTCTATTCATTTCCAATAAAACAACAATATGAAATGAAAGTTCTATCTCATTTTATATTTATGCTCTTAATTCATGTTACTTGTCTTGTTTCTGACCCTACTATTTCTAGGGTTCCTCTCTATCCCATCCTTCAACTATATACCTGGCCAGGGTATACATGAAAGAATAGATAGAGTAGCTTGATACTGGTTGATCTAAGTACTCAGATACCGGGCCAGGATATCCAAATACTCAAATCCCCAGAGCTAACATCATAACATCTCCTATCTGCCCCACTTATGACTCTAACTTACTAACTTAATGGTCCCTGACAACTCAGCCTAAGCTCTGATACCAAGTTGTTACACCCCGATCTCACAATTTCCACTAATCATGAGATTAGGGCATAAATTGAGGATTTAACGTAATACAAAGATCACCCTTAACTTTTTCTTGAAAACTCTTTGTTTTCTCACATAGAATCACATAAACCAACTTTACAAGGGAATCTAAACATTTATTTCTCTAATCTGATTTCAACAGTAAAAATGCATGTATGAACATTCATTATGTTCCTCATACTTTTAAGCACATAAGACTTGCTGATTCGCACATATTGCTAAAAGAGGAATAATGTTATACATCATCATTTACATCTCTCTCTTATTTCTTTACAAGGACCTAGAATGACAAGGACTGACTGAACTTAACTATACTCAGACTTAACTCTTGTGGAAGATCTACTCTGATGCAATGATATCTTCTTCAAGTCCATGTGATTTCCCTAAAAATTGAGAGTAGAGGGGTGAGCCTACTCGCTCAGTTAATGAGTACTTCAAAGAAACAATCTAAAGAACTGATATAATTATAGATATACTTTTGAGAAATTGATATCAATTATAACAACAGTAAGCTTTAAAGAGTCTAATAATTGACAATCATAAATATGGCAAGATACTCTAAATATCTATAAGAGTGAATCAATATATGAAATGCTTGATTGATCAAAAAGAGAACTAATAATTCAGAAACATACAAAAAATAATTGAATAATTGTGCACACTTGTTTGACCTCTTATTCATTTTATTATGCCCTGATCATATGCAGTGTACTCTACATATGAAGATTTGTAGTGCACTATGAACACATCGTACAAGACTTAGCAGACACACCCGAGAAATGCTAAGTCTGACTATTCTCCTGGTCTGTAATAGAGAAATGGCTCTTTGGCCTAAACTAGACTCCTCCTCTAACCTAAGCACACAGGCGGAGAGTCAATCCACCTCTTGGCTTTTCTGTACTCTAGTGCCACCAGGACTTCTAGTTGATGTTGGACACTGCACACTATAATTTAAGGAGACTTCCACTAGGGCTTCATCCCCCGTGCCACTTGATAGAATGTTCTGACCCCCCATATACTGGATGCTTCCAGGGTTAGGTAGTTTCACCCGTAAGGCGCAGACCTCACATAGGGGTTCTACAGTGTTCAAGGCTCCTTAGTCTATTATTTTATTATTCCTAGAAAGCTCTTTCTACATTGTACCCTTCTCTTATACTTGACTCTGGTATCTCTATGGTGTCACATCTACTTATTTGAAGTTATAATACAACATGTATACCATTCTAAACTTGGCAGAGCAGTATATTCAAAACATTGTAATATACTGAGTAATCAACATACTATACATGCAGGCAGAGTAAAATTCTTAAATAAACAGATTACATATCCACTTGGCACATACACACTAGAATCATGCAATTTATCATCTTATTACACTGATAAGAGTTAATTACTTGACATATGAGTAATCATCAATAGCACCTACAACTTATCTGTAATTTCTCAAAGAACGTGCATATCAACCCAAATCTTGAGTTGTGCATCTCATAACTCAATTAAGAGTTAATTACTTATCATGACAAGAATCATTAATAATAATTGAGAACATTGATATCACAATACTTGATTCATTGAAAAAACCCCTACCCTTAGGGTTTCATTTAATCACAACAAATGCTTCAAAGAAAGGTGTAATACATCTATCACATACTTTTCAAATCTTTACAACACATGATACCTGGGATCTCAATCCCTTATCACATTACTAGGAATTCGCATCCCTTCACATCATTATCATAATTACTAGATCTGGGTATTCAAACCCTTAGATCATCACATAACATTGTTACCTTTGTAACATGTAACCATTACCTCTAGGTCCTTAGACCAAGGTATTCATTTCACTGGTTGTACAAGTATTCTCATGGCTCACAAGGCCATCACACATCGTGTCACCTCTCACTAGGCAACAACTTATTCCCATGGCTCCCATAAAGATTTCATGCGACATAAACATTCACTGAATAAAGACTACTATCAAGAAATCATATAAAATCAATAAATGTATGAAACCTTGGAACTGAGCTGAATTTGGGTTTCCATGCCATTCACTGGGATATCATGCATCGATAATAACATTGAATAAATAATGTCTATCATGTCAAGAAAATCCCTTCAAATGGATTTCATGATATCTATTCGCAAATATCCAACTTTCCTCGCATCTAGGGTTTCACCCTCTTCACTGAGATACCAAACAAACACTACTCACTTTAAATGAAATCCGAGATAGTATCTGACATATATGTACTATGAATTTAGATAAAAAATCATTCAAAACCAAGGGGATCTAGATAAGCAACTTTCTCTATTTACTTATACATCAAATTTTAGTCATAGACAAATTCCCTATATTTCAGTTTACTCTTATAACCTCTGTGAATACTTAGGGAATTCTCATTAGAATGCATTGTATACATTTCTAATATGATTTTATCATCTGAAATTCATTCAAATAAAGGAAGAATCCATTTCATATCATTTTGCAACAACTAAGAACAAATAGACAATTCAAGGTTTGTAGTCGCATACTAAGCATTTAAAGATTATGGTTGATTCAACCAATTTTCGTGCAATATACTGTTTAAAGGAAGTTTCCACTCACCATAAGGTTTGAAAACACCTTAAAAACGTATCCCATTTCTGAAAATCTCGAATCCATATCAAATCTCTAGCGATTCACCCAATTCTTCTTCCTTTCAACTCAGAAACCCTAAAAATGAGGGATTATGAAGAAAGAGTGAGAAAAGGGGAAGTTTTGATACCATTTTGGATAAAATCATAGGAGGGACAGAATTTTGACATGTGAGAGAAGAGTCACCATGAAACTATATCCAAAGAAGCTAAACTTACATGATTTCATCATTCCTCGGATCGCAAAACCCTAAGTCAGCATCTCCATCAATTTCTCCTCTCAAACCCTAACTCTCTCTCTCTAGGGTTTCGTTTCTCAAGATTGAATCATGAATTATCAGAGCTCCTTGTGTGTTAGATTGACCATATAGAGCAATTGAGCTGCTTGGGTTAATTGCACATTGACCCCTCACTAAACGTTTTCTTATTTCAGCAGATTTTACTGTCATAAAAAGGTTTCTATGAATTCGTATATTTTAGAGATCAAACCTTATCCAAAAATTATGATAATGTATTATGTTGTGTATAATTGAGTTACAAAGCTTCAGTTAAAATTTTAGATCATTCCAAACTTCGATTAAATAATTAAAAATGAATAGTGCATTGATATCTAGAATTCTGTAGAAATGTTAATTACTATAATTTGTCTACTGATAAGGTCTAAACACATCCAAAAATTATGAAAATTTTACATGTTGTTTATGATTGAGTTTTATATTTCCAGTTAAAATTTCAAATCATTTTCAGTTACCAATAAATTACTAAAAATAAAACACTATACTACTGAAAAGCACTCTGTCAGCATTTTGGTTGAAGTATAGTTCGACCGAGAACCACATTCAAAGAACACTCAAATATTCTTAAATTTTTCTCCAATATGCATGATTTAGTTATTCATATCATATCCAAAATTCAATTAAATATAAATTTGTAGAAAATATGAAAAATCATTTACTACACTACTATCCTGATCAAATTCCATACTCATGTACCATCAAAACCCTAATTTCAGCCAACTAGGATTTATATTTCTCAAACCCTAATTTCTCAATCAATAGAACACTTAACGTTCTTATTAGGTTTAAAACAACATAATTTAATTATCATCATTAATTAGATTTAAGAAATGATCAATCTAATTAAGCATATAATCATCCAAGTAAACCCTAGTTTACCAATTAAGCTCAGATGTGGTCATAACAAAAATATTGTCAGCCCCCAGACCCTGACCCTTTCTAGACACCTTTTCTTTCAACTTATGCCCTAGTAGCAACCTAATAGACTAATCACAAAAAGTTGATCAAATTATATTTCTAATATGAAATTATTATGTTCTAAATCAACTAGTCATCATTGGTCACTCTAAGGTGAAAAGCTTACTAAAGGGAAACTATATATGGTAAGGGTTTCTCACTAGAAGACAAATTGAAATAGTCAAGACTCTGACTGCCTTGATGATTTGATACCATGATGTAAAGACATCATCTTTACTAAATAATCATGGTAAACAAAAACACCAATGTGAAGTAGCGGAATTTTAAACTTTGACTATATTCAATTATATAAAGAGCACATTATAAAATTCCCAAAAGGGTGTACAAATTTATACACAACAATAGGATCTAGGTAGAGGAAGACTCAAATCAAATCAATATTGTGTCCAAGTAAAAATAACTTAATATATAGGCAGCTATGTCCAAGATACAAGGTTGAACTCTTTAATCCCTATCCTTAGGCAAGGTCACCAAGCTTCAACTGTGCACTCTGATCCTATACCTGGGTGGTTGGGATCACCCAGGAAGAGAGAGATAAAAGTATGTGTCAATCAAAAGGATAAGGGCAATTATAAATAAAATCATTGCTTAATAAAAGATCCACTGTACTAAGAGAGTTAAAAGTATGAGGCAAGTATAATAATTAAGATTTAAGAACTTTTGCCAAGATGCATCTACCAAAATAATAATCAATAAGCATGAATGATATTTTGACAAAAAATATTCTAATGCAGGGTGAGGCACCTACCGGACTTCAACCAAGTGGAGAGGGGAAAATGCACATCCCAAAGCTCAAAAATATATATAATATGGGGAGAAAATGCACATTCCCCAAGGAAAAATTACACATGCCCTCTATGGGTGGTTTGTACACATGTACACTACATTAGTTATTTGGTCAACAATTCCTCATGCTGAGTAATCCACTTGGCAGTAGTGGAAATATAAATAATATTGCATCATAGCAAATGGGGAATAAAACCTATGAAACAATATCAATAAATGAACCAACATTGATAATATCAATATTCAAGTATTTCAAATAAATGAGCCAACACGGGCAATAGAAGATTCAAATAATTAAAAGAGCCAAGTAAAGGCAAAAGATATATATTCCAAGGCTAGCAATTGCCTCATTAAGAAAATGGGGGTTGGATAAAACCCAACTGAAGGATAGGTTATTTGTACATATATTCCACAATCATATATTCCACATAAATAGGTGTCACATACCTCATTGTAGATTCACATCCATCATTATCACTAATTAGATTGTATCCAAGATCATTTTCCCTAATTACAAATATTTCACATGAATTAGCATTTATTAAGCATAAAGTATAAAGAAAGTTACCCATTTTAGACATTATTTGAAAGTCACTGATTTAGGACTCAAAACTAGGACCAAAATCTCACTTAGGTTTCACTGATTAGGAAAACATATCTTATTTCTCAATTTGGAGTTAAAATGCATTAGTTATTAATTTTAGAACATCTAACATACTCAAAATGGCATTCAAAGCAAACTTCGGAAAAGGAATTAGAATCATGAATCAAAAACCAAAAAATCAGATTCTAAATCAAAAATCCTTTCCAACGACTATTTATTTGTATTTTTCTGACTATGGATCAATTTACTGTGAATTAAGTAAAATCAGCCAATCTGAATGCAAGAAAACCATATTGTGATAGTCATTTAAATGAAAATATATATCAATGTAAATAGTAGGTGAAATGACCAAGCTGCCCATGTGTTTAAAATGAAATCAATTAACATATCGGTGGCACAAGGGACATTAGAAAATCAAATATTCTCGGTTGTGAAAAATAAAAGAAATGGTGAAAAGACAACAATGCCCATGGCTGTTACACGAGAAGAAAGGGGTGAGCGGGGGGAAAATGGAAAATCGCACCAAGCCTTCTTCTTCCCCTTGCGCGCCATGGCCGCGAAGGAGAAGCTCGGCCATGTTGGGCGTTTCCTCATTTCCAAACCAAAACGCACGCACAGGTGCTCGAAACAAAGCCCAAGGGAAGACGAACTCACCAGCTTGATCTATTGGGGTGCTGCTATCACCTAGTCGCCGAAAAACTCGCCGCAAGCTGGGGAGAAAGGTGGAGGCGTTGGGGCTAAGCGAGGAGGATGCAGGCAAATTGGCATGAGAGAAAGTTTGCAATGATGCCGGAGGAGGTGAGGGAGGTTCTATTTATAGGCAAGGAAGGGTGACGCACCGAAACACCGGGGGAGAGGAGAAGCTTCGTCCAACGCACATGGGTGTTTCGGCCACAATGCGCGGGGGGCGTCGAGTGAGGGCTCAAAACGTGCGGCTCGAGGAGACGAAGCCAAAGAAACTTAAATCGTGGGAAATGGTAAAGAGAAGAGGGAGAGCGAGGTGGAGGAGCCAAGGCGTCAGTTTGGTCGGCGGGCTAGAGGTTGAAGAAGACCCTGGAGCCGTTGGATCGGGATCAGACAGTGGGGTCGGACACGTGACACATAATCCGAAGGGGACATATTGTGACAAATCATATAAATCAAATCCATTTAATGCTGAGAGCACACTTTATTGGAAACTTGTAAAATGCATTTGAAGGGTCAAATAAAGTCCAAATACCACCAAAATTTAACCATAGGTTAATTACGACTCCTAGAACAATGCTATGCCATAGTTTCTCGTTTTACACATAATTTGGCCCTTAAATGCTATATTGGCTATTAATGCATATTTTAATGTATAAAATGAATGATTAATTGTGAAAAGAGTCTTTTAATGACATAAGTGAGTGAAATTCGAGATATTAGATACATATCAATATTGGGAGTCATATATCACCATATTATTTTCTTATTAAAGCATTATTGCCCTTTTTAGAGGAGAGAGACAGTAAAAGGTTAATTACATTCATTTCTTACTCAATTACATTTAATTACTCCTATCTTATCTAAAGAGATATAAAAACTCCATATCATCATTATCCACTAATTATCTATCAGTAATGGCCATATTGCATAATTAGTCCTCAATTATCACATTAATTGGATTATTTGTGCAAAAACTCATTCATTGACATGAATGTGGGTAGATATAGCTTTCATCCTCAATAAAGGCTCAATTTCAATATTGAGTCCAAAGAAGACTCAAAAGGATGAGAAATTTATGAAAAGGGTCCAAAAGGACTAAAAAGCAAATAAAAGCTGAAAAGTGGGTAAATTGCAGAAAGGACCCTGAGATTCAATCTGTTACACTTAGACCCAATAACAACTTAATGGCGCATAGAAATACCTAATTGACACCCAAAGATGGTTAATTGATGCCCAAAATGGTTCATTGACACGCAGAAGTATAAAGACGTCCATAAATGGCTATTGATACCCAAAAATGATTAATTGACGTCTAAAATGATTCATTAACACCCAAAAATATAAAGATGGTGAATTGACACCCAAAGATGGTTAATTGATGCCCACAATAGTTTATTGACACCCAGAAGTATAAAGTTGACGCCCAAATAAGGTATTGTAACATAAAGGCGCCCAAATAAGTTCGTTTGGCACTAAAAATTTTAGCCATTTTTTGGCACTATTTAGTCATTTTTGGATGATATTTAGTCTTTTTGGGCGTTTTCAGCCATTTGGATATCAAAATTACTCTTGTTTGAATATATTTTATATCACAAATTTAATGATTTTTATTTCGTACAAAAATTTATCACGGTTTAGAAATTATAAACAAAATAATTTTCTCTCTCATCACATCACCTAATCATATCATTTTTTTGTTAAAAATGTATCAATATTAGTCTTATTGGAATGTATTTTTCATAACAAATGCAATGATTTTTGTTTCGTCAAAATATTCATTACGGTTAAAATGTTATAAACAAAATAAATATATTTATCAATTACACAATCTCCACCTACCCATTTAATTAAAACTCGTCATGTCATACACCCCAACCCCCCCCCCCCTATACAAAACTACTCACCCACCCAGCTGGCCGCGGTTAGCACCCACGCGTGAAGGTACTGCGCGTGACCAGATCATTTTTGTTTCCAAATAAAGTGTGGGCCTGCGAGCAGCTCTGTTGGACCCACACCACCCTGTCGCGTACATTCGTGTGCTTCGATTAAAAAGTCCAGCTTAGCGGAGGATAAGCGAAACCATTAACAGTAAGGAGGAAGTGCAAGTGAAGGCTCTGCGCAAACTCACGGGGACGCGTTGGTGGGCAGGAGGAGCTCCAGCAGACAGTGGTGTCGTGTCGTTTCCGTGAAGTTTGCACAGATGGGCTGTCA
This sequence comes from Alisma plantago-aquatica, assembly GCA_963693085.1. NCBI lineage: Eukaryota > Viridiplantae > Streptophyta > Magnoliopsida > Alismatales > Alismataceae > Alisma > Alisma plantago-aquatica. The sequence goes on from OY856410.1 coordinate 82,210,776, forward strand.
GATCCTGTTGTTGAGAGGCATGTGCTAGTGGGGGTAGCATCGGATATCTCCTGATCCTGTTCATTGGTGCTGTCGTGGGAGAATCTGCTTTTGTCCGAGGCCTTTGTCCGTGTTCTATTGGTGGGGAATGATGGAAGACGGACGTAGACCGGTCTGTGAAAAGCTCCATCGAGCATCTACGGAAATGGTAAAAGAGTTGGAGGAGCACTGGATTGGCTTGACGCCTTTGGTACTGTATCAAATCCTTCGTACCGCCGGACGATATCCGCTTCGCTTTCTGGGGTTGGAGTGGCAGTCTCTGTCCACCAATTGGAAATGGAAACGTAACATTTGGTACCATGTAGTTCGATTCCCTAATTGCAAAGGCCAATTATTAGCTCGAGTGTGCATTGTTTCCAAATAGGAGTCCTGATAAAGAGCCACGATGTGATCGCAGCGCAATGATGTTTGTGGGGTGCAGGAGCAAGAAGAATCTGTGCTAATCCAGCATAGCGAGACCGTGTACCTGGGGTGGGGCTTTGGTAGAGATGGCAAGGATGTTGAGAAAAAGTTATATTTGCGGAAAATCTCATTATGTTTAGTTACGTAACCGTATCAACAGGTTATGGTAGGGATATTGATTTAGCTTTTAAACCGAGTGTGATGCGGTTATAGAGAAAACAAACTATCATAAAATCACAATGCATATAATTTAGTTTAAATATAGGCAAAAAAATCGAAATGACACATTTGCCATTTTTTATTACCTAAATGACACGTTCTTGAACTTATTGCCCAAAATGGCACATTTCGGAAGCAATGCGTCCCCTGCTGGGGACGCATTGAGCAATGCGTCTCTACGGCAGACGTATTGGTCCCACAGGAGGGCAATGTGTCCCAGTTCGGGACGCATTACTCTGTTATGGGACCAATGTGTCCCGTCAGAGGACACATTGGTCCCACAACAGCGCAATGCGTCCCGAATCGAGACACATTGTCCTACTGTGAGACCAATGCGTCCCATGCAGGACGCATTAGACCAATACGTCCACATGCATGACGCATTGCACCAATGCGTCCCCATGCAGGACGCATTGCGTTTTTTAATCATATTTTTGCAGTCACTGATATTGTTTCATGGTTATTGATATGTATATTAACAATATTGATTATATTTGTACATTTACAATTCTTTCACTTGTATTTGGATGTCTATAATATACCCAATTATTATAAATTTGTCAATTTCAATAGCTCGTAACATGCATATGGAATATATAAGTGTATTGCAACCAACATCAGTTGGTTCCTAATTGATTATATAATAAGAACTTAATCCAAAAAAATGAGATAGCAATTAAAAACAAGGTTAAAACATGAACCAACATGACGAGAAAATAATACACAATAGAACAATATGATAGATCCAAAATGAACTAATGTGATGTCATAATATGACAAATCTACATACAATAGATGTCTTCACAAAGGCATAATACACAACAGAACAATATGATAGATCCAAAATGAACCAATGTGATATCATAATATGATAGATCCACATACAATAGATGTCTTCACAAAATCATACATACAAAATTGTACATACATACAAAACTGTACAATATATAAAAACGAAATACGTCGTCCTCGCCCACGACGTCCTCGCCCACCTCCCTCTACATCTGGATCCTCTGTACCGATGTCATCTGGAGATGGCTGAACTGGGAACAACTACGTAGGAGGCTGCTGGCGAGCATCAGGGAAGAAATGAAAAGGTGGAGGTGGGGTGAGGGGTCTCTGAAAATTTGGATAGGATGCATCAGGTGGGGTGCATCCTGAGAAATCAAACAGAGTAGGTGAATATGTGACATAAGGTGGTGGTTGGCTCTCAAGAATAATTGGTGGTGGGAATGGAGTGTATGGAACAGAAGAAGAACTTGCTCCATAGTATGATGTTGGTTGAGGTGGGGTGATGAATGGGGAATATGAAGCAGCTCCTGAAAAATATGGCACTGTCGGTCCCCATGACATGAATTGAGAAGTGGGAGTGGGAGTGGGCTCAGTAGTAGAAGTAGGAGTAGGAGTAGGAGTGGGCTCAGAGGTTGTGGTATGAGTGGGTATGGGATCCCACATCCGAGCATAGTCGGGAAGACTATCAAAGTAACTCCCTTGATGTTATAGATGTCGTCTCTGGCCTGTGCAGGGGCGTGCTCTACTGCCGCTCGGATCGCCACCTGTGTTTGTACCTGTAAAACAAAGTATGTACACATAATAAAGACCAATTACATATATTACAAATAACAAAGATAAATAATAACAGTTTGTAAAAGAAATAATAATGATACTCACAAATTCCTGTTGGCGATAACTTTGCGGGTAGTATGTGCTTGGAGGCATAGCTGGAGGGGGCACGGTGTATTGTGGATGATACCATACATAGTGAACCTGAGGACTGAAGACTGTATCAGCTGTTGGAGCGGGAACTAAGCTCTCATGTCTGTTGTTCTACATCTGCACCTCCCACCTATGATGAAGCATCTAATCCTCAGCCGCATGACCCCTCCCATATATCCGGCTAAGCTGCGGCAGCTCAAGAGTAGGTTGTACTTGAACAAAGCCGAACTGTCCAAGTACTCTGTCAGGGAAGTTCCACTCCACTATTGTGTAGCATAACAGAGGCACTCGTGCCAACCAAATATCACTACCATCTCTACAAATGGCAGGCAATCTCTCGAGAACATCAGCAGTGTAAGGAGTCAACTCTATCTGTTATTCATATAGACAACATGTATCATATAAAATGGAGTAAATTGCAAATAAATAAAATATATACCATACAACATGTTAGTAGAGGTAAGGAAGTTATACCTGTGAGGGCAAAATCTGGTCAAATGCCGAATCGTAAAATTGGATTGTTCCCCTGATAGTTTGACTCCTTTGGACAAAGGTAGGCCACCTATTAAATTGACAAACTAAATGTAGATAAACACTACATAATGTTTGGACAAATATAAAAATTAATTGTGTAGATTTTTAATCTGTAACCCAAGAGAACATCTTCTGACCAATCATCCCAGCGCATTGCAATTCTACCTGGGCGTCCAATTCCCAACCTCTCCCAACACCACAGCTGTAATAGGCAGACACAACCTGATAGATGGGCAGTTCTCCTGGACCGGGTGATGGCCTTATACAACTCCCTATATAAGAAAGCTAGAGTTGCAGCACCCTAAGATAGAGTTCCACAATGTGCAAAATCGGACACAAGAGGGAGGTACCTAACATGCACTCTATCCCCGATACTATCTGAGATAAGGTAACTACCTAAGAAGTATAAGAGATATGCCCTAGTGTATCTTGTCCTAAGTTCTAATTGTTGCTCTTCATCACCCGCGGTCAGATCCATATCCTTAAAGGTCTCACGCAGCCAAATCAAGGAGATATGCCCCTTAGACATCCCATCTGGTGCATCTCCTAAGAAATTCTCACAAAGGTGAGACCATAAAGAAAATTGCCCCTCACCTACACCTAAAGGATATGGAGCTATAATCGGTGGGCCATCAATCCTTAGGCCTAAAAGAACTGCAACATCCTGAAGGGTTACCCTCATCTCAAAAGGGGGAAACCTAAAAGTATTGCTAGAGTTGTCTCACCTGTTAACTAATGCAGTTATTAAAGTGGGGTCAAGGTGGATAGTGGGTAGCCTATGAACAAGCCCAAAACCAGCCATGGGAATATTTTCTAAAACATCTGGGTCAGTAATAGGCCATTCTGCCAACATGATGTGGTGATGGGAGAGTCGCTAGGTTGCTTGTCTAGGAGCCATATCTATGAAAAGTGCAAATATTACATTAAATGAAAAGTGCAAATATTACATTAAATGAAAAGTGCAAATATTGTACAACATTTAAGTTTGTCAAGATTCTTCATTAGATAAGATGAAATTAATTCAAATACATGAACTACCAAACAATATAAAAATACAACATGAACTACTAAAAGAGAAATACTACAATAATTAGTTGCTACATTTGATTCAATATCTCATCTAGAGGTTCATAAAATGGCCACATTTGATGTACAACTCGATGTATCTCTGGATGTGATATAGCTAACTGGTTTTTAACTTGTTCATTGATTGGCATTGCTTTCTGTTTCGTGTGATCCCAATACCAACCAGGTAGCTCAAGAAGTTCTTCATACATGTGAAACATTTGCTTTAAAAATTGCCAATGAAATTTTGCTTGTTCTTTTGTCACTATAAATCCTAACTTGTTGTACAAAAAATCTGGTACGTCATTCCAGTCATCATCCAATAGAGTTTGATGAGCCATTTTTCCCTGTAGGCACTTCGTAGTTATTATTTGGATTAACTCTACGGACATGTGAAATGTCCATGTCCTTCGATGAGCCATCTATAAAAAAACCATTATAAATTCATTGTTTTAGTGAAATTGCAAACGTTATATGACTTGAGTAAATTAAAATTCCAAACATTACATGACTTGAATAAATTGAAATTGCAAACATTACATGACTTGAGTAAATTGAAATTGCAAACATTACATGACCAGACATCATATGACATTTGGACAAGTGTGTCTATTATGGCCCTTTCTGCCACACTTATGACAGTGATATGCATACTGATTTGGATCAACATCCATAGTTGAATGCCTTCTCTTTTTCTTTGGTCTTCCGGCTTGCCTTCATTTCCTAGGGGGTAATAAGGGATAAATACCTCTAGTTTCATCAAATTGAGGCCAATACCTCTTGTCGGGAATACCACGAAATTCAGTCATGTATGCATTTAGATAAGCCTCATTTGTATAATATGCACTCACAAGTTCATTAAGATCCCAATTGATAGAGTCTGCAACCACCCAAACATGAGAACATGGATAATGCCATTGTTGTGGAAAACCACAACTGCATTGGCTGCCACCATTTGGACACACTATTACTTGAAATCTATATCCATCCATGTCACCAACAAGCCATTCATCATTGTTCACACAGATGTGTATTGTCAATTTTTTTGCATCCTCTCAAACATTATAAAGCTTATCATGAACCCTAAAGGGCCATTTCAGTCCATCTTGTGCACGTTTATTTGCGAGATTACGCCTATGCAGCCACATGGTCACGGAGAGATAGTTTTTGGCAAAAATTAACGCTTGTATTGGCAAACCTCTAACACCTTTTAAGACTCCATTACACCCTTCAACATGATTGGTAGTCAATGACCCATACCTGCAACCTCTATCATATGCGAGAGCCCAAAGTACTGGATTTTGGCCTAATAAATACGCCTTCGCTGCTGGTTCTATGGTTTCTATAACAGTCATATGACGATCAAATTCCTGTGTATCAATTGTGGATCCCACCTTCCACAAAAGCTCCCTCAACTCCTTGGACTTGAACTGCTTATGGAAGTTCTCCCGAAGATGTCGAAGACAATAACGATGTTGAGCCCAATCAAATTGTGATTCAAGTGTTGGAAAAATCCCACTCATTCGATCAGAAATAATACACAAGTCTATACGTCGTGGAATGATTGGAATACAAGTTTGTAGACAACCAAAGAACCACTCCCAGGAGTCCTTATTTTCTTTCTCGACAACAACAAAAGCAAGTGGAAATAGACCATTATCAGCATCTATGCCACATGCAATGAGAAGTATGCCAGTATATTTTCCTATTAAAAATGTGCCATCAACAGTAAGAACAAGCCTACAATAGGCCCAACCCCTCACATCTGGACCAAATGCCCAAAACACCCGCTTGAATCTACGAGTGCCTTCAGTTTGAAGGGTATAATCATCAATAAGGTGGGAATATATAGTTCTTGGAATATATTGTGTCAGAGAAATCATGAACGACAACAAATTATGATATGATGATTCCCAGTCCCAAAATATTTTACAAACAACCTTCCTCCTCGCTAGATATGCCTTCTTGTAAGATATATTGAGCCTTAGTTCAGCATTCACCTTGTCACGAATTTCTCGTGTCGACATATCCAATCGTGATACTAGGATTGGCATTATCATTCGAGCAATATAAGATGTTGTGACTTGGTGATGATCATGATTCATAACAGTTAATTCACAATTGTGGCTTGCTTTACAATGTTTTATCTTCAACATGCCACCTGCTCTTTTGGACTGGCAAGCGGTCAATCTCCAAGGACATCGTTGATCATGGATACAAACAAGTTTAAGATGACGATTATTTGAGCATAATGTACGGTACTGGACATTCTTTTGTACCGACCATTTTTGGAGTGTCTCAACCAGTACAACTTTGGATGCAAATAAAGCACCCTCATATATAACAACACTGGAAGGATTGTAATTGAGACGAAATTCATGACAAAAATCTTCCACCCAGTCATCATCTTGAAAAGCTTCATAGTTGAAATCAATGTGTTCATGTTGGGGCCATTGGTTGTCAAATATGGATGGAATAGAACTCAATGTTGCAATAGAGTCAGGGAATGGATGTGTGTGCTCATCATCGGTTTCAGTCAATGACTCATCCTCAGGTGGTTCACTGTTATTACCACCTTCAATATCACTATTGTTATCACCTTCGTGATCACTATCATTATCTCCCTCCTCAACCTCAACACCAATATTCTCAGTAGTAAGATTTTGAGAAAATTTAGGTGGTTGACTCCATTCAACAGTTAAATTGCTAAGACTGAATTGAGGTGGTTGACTCCATTCAGTAGTTAAATGACTTTGAGAGAATTGAGCTAGTTGACTCTATAAATTATTGTGAGGGAATTGAGATTGAAATTGATTCAATAGACTCATTAAACAAGGTTGTTGGTGGATAGATATTTTTTCAAGAAACACATCAATATAGGCATCAGCTGAAAGTGATAACAAGGTTCTATATGCATCATCATCATCAACTTGTACGAGCTTATGATTTTCTCCAGGGAAAAGATAGGATATTTTGATAGAGAAGTGGTTGGGATTGATGTCAAGTGTTGTATAGATATATGATTTTAGTTCAGATAGGGTATTAATAAGTGAAATGTTTATGGGTCTAACAGATCGACTAGAATAAGACCCATCAGAGAGAAATTGCCCATCATATCACATCTTCACAATTTGTGAATTTGAACTAGATGCCATGTTCCTATATTTTAGAATATTATATTAACATCAGAAAGAAATTCATATTTTATAACATTATATTAATATGAATTAATATTTTAGAGCAGTGACATCATTTTTAAAAGAATAGTTAAGATTTTAGAACAATAATTTTGAATTTGGAATTAAATTTATTTTACTACTTTTTCTATAACATTAACAATGAACAACAATTCAGAACATCAATTTTGCTATTTTTCAGTAAAATTAACTAACATTTCATAACAACAATTTTGCTAATTTTTTAGTAACACTAACATTTCAGAACAACAATTTTGTAATTTCGAACAATAATTTTTCAGGTATTAATTAGCCTTCAATTGTCATTTTCTACATCATTATTTCAGTAATGTGGAATTAAGGAGTAACAATACAATTATTTCACTATAATATTTCGTACTAATGTTAAGTTCAAGTTTTGGAAATTAAAATTTTGGTAGAATAAATACCTCAAATGGAGAGATATCCCTTGACAATCGAAGAATATAAGAAGAGAAAGAAGAAGCTCCAAGATCGTCTCCAAACAGTAGAAGATAGCAGCTCCAAGATTGCCTGAAATAAGCTAGAAATCGCCTCCAAGAAGTAGAAATCTGAGCAAAAGCTCCATAGCAATGAGAGAATAGAGCAAGAGTAAGGAAATGAAGAATAATGTGAGTTTGGGGGGTTGATTTCGGTCAATATATATAGGAGAGCAATGCGTCCCGGTTGGGGACACATTGCGCCCATGTGGCACCGCGCCGCGGCCCCAACGGCAAAATAGCCGTTGGGCTGTGCCGGTCCAGGGGCTGCGCCCGTCCCGGACGCATTGCCCGCGTGGCATTTTTTAGCCGTTTCTAGCCGTTGGGGCGTCTTCGCGTGCGGCGCATTGGCCCCACAGAGGGCAATGCGTCCCGGTTCGGGACGCATTGCACTCCTGTGGGGCCAATGCGTCCGCCGCCGGGACGCATTGCCTCCTGCGAGGGCAATGCGTCCCAAAAGAGGATGCATTGCTCCCGAAATGTGCCATTTTGGACAATAAGTTCAAGAACGTGTCATTTAGATAATAAAAAATGGCAAATGTGCCATTTCGGTTTTTTTGCCTTAAATATAATGGCATTTGATGTATAAACAAATAACAATTTTTATCTTTTGCAATTACGTTGTACATAGTTGTCATTTTTGTACAATTAATAAAAATGCATGCGTCTCTTACATGTGAATATATAATCAAATATATTTTACTTCTATATATATTACAATAAATTGTGTATTTCACAAACTTATATATTCATTTTTGTAAAGTTGGCATAATGCGGTTGTTGAAGGAATCATAAAATATATTATATATATATTTTTATTGACTTATTTCAAATAATGTTCTAGATTATAAAGGTGCTGTCGTGGGAGAATGTGCTTTTGTCCGTGGCCTTTGTCCGTGTTGTATAGGGTGGGGAATGATGGAAGACGGAGGTGGACCGGTATGTGAAAAGGTTGAGCATCTACGCGGAAATGGTAAGACACTTGGGAGGGGAATAGTGGAAGACGGAAGTGGATCGGTTTGTGAAAAGCTTGAGCACCAACGGAAATGGTAAGGCCTAGTTTGGACGGGTCCATCTCGACTACTAGTAGTTGATGCAATAAATGATACTTAGGACCTCTATATTCGGTACTTATGATTACTCTAAGATAGTCTTTGATACAGAGTTTTGCCGGATTCTAAATCCCGTCAGGATCGGGGTGCTTCGCAACTGCCATCTTTCGTGCCATTTTGCTCAGGTTGCAGGTACGGCCCGAGGCGCACAACACTGCTTTGCACAACTGGCATCCTTCCATCCCACCGCAGGCATCGAATGTCAGTAGACGACTACTAGGATTTGTGATGGCAACGACTAAACTAGGCCTAAAAGAGTTGGAGGAACGATGGATGGGCGGGGCGCCTTTGGTACTGTATCAAATCTTTCGTACCGCAGGACGATATCCGCTTGGCTTTCTGGGGTTGGAGAGTGGCAGTCTCTGTCTACCAATTGGAGATGGAAACTCATCATTTGGAACCATGTGGTTCGATTCCCTTACCGTATGTTTGGTTTGTAGGATTCCGAGTAGGATGTGACTTGAATTCTGCTACTATTCCTAATCCTACGTTTGTTTGCACAGAAACAACAGAAGGATAGTACTCCGACGGAAAAGAGACTCCTGACGGAAAGGGATTCAAAGTTCGGCCCTCCCCCCTAGTACTGGCGTGGTATACACACCTAAGGCCCAATCGCTCTCCCGACGACTGATTTATTTGCACCTTCTTCACAAGATCTGATTTTCTCGCCCTATCTTCACCTTGGCTCGGCCCGCCCATCCTTGTCAGCGGTGGGTGACGCTCATGCCCCTTCGTTTCACGCCGCCAAGCTTAATCCTTTTCTGTTTATCTTCTTCTACGACTTCGTCCATTTGTATGAAACTACTCTCTAGGTCAACTCCAGGTCAGTTTCAGCCTATCCACGACGGGATACTTCCATTGTTGTCATGGCTAAATCGATCGGAATAGTGTCGTTGATCACTATAAATATTATACTAAGAAACTTTTTAACATTGTTGCATCCATTACAATGATGCAAATTTGGTCTAGAGAAAGTTTCTATATTACGACTCTTTGCAAAGCAATACGTTATCTAAATCAAAATTCATAAGATAACTTTTTGTTAGAAAAAAGTCATCAATTTACATATTAAAGAGTATTAAACAATGATAGATGGCTTGTACACAACAAGTTCGGCGTAAGCTTTTAATTTGACGTTGTTAAATGATTTGTCATTTTTCACATCCAGATTTAATTGCGCCAGATAAAGCTTGGGTTATTCATGGTAAAGAAGTATATCAAGAAGGAAACAGAGTGCCAATAACACGTGTGAACTAACAAGGAAAGCAAGGATAGAAATCATTTCCAATTGTACATCCAAACGTAGGATGAAAAACTTAAGCTCCTATCCCTTACGTGTACCATCCTAGTTATTTTATGATGTATCCCATCATAATCCTTTCCTTTAAACCAAACATGACAGCTATTATTCAGGTCGAGTGTGCATTGTCTCCAAATTGCAGTCCTGATAAAGAGCCACGATGTGATCGCAGCGCAATGATATATGTGGGGTGCAGGAGCAAGAAGAATCTGTGCTATCCAGCATAGCGAAACCGTGTAGCTGGGTTGGGGCTTTGGTGGGGATGGCAAGGATGTTGAGAGAAAAATATATTTGGGGATAATTTCATTATGTTTGGTTACGTTATGGTGGGGATATTGCTTTAGCTTTTAAACCGAGTGTGACGCGGTTATAGAGAAAAAACTATAGATAAAATCACACTGCATTTAATTTATTTTAAATATAATGACATTTAATGTATAAAAAATAATAATTTTTATCTTTTGTAATTATTACGTACATAGTTGTCCTTTTTGTATAACTAGTAAATATACATGTGTACCTTGTGAGAAAAGAGGGAAGTTGAAATATGTCTAGTTGACGGCCAACCAGCCCAATCAACATCAGAAAAGGCGGTGACAGAAATACACTGATCAACAATCAATTGATTTCCTTGGGCAATATAGTCTTTGACATAGCGTAAAACTCGTTTCACAAGAGATAGATGTACAGTGGTATGTTTGTAAAGAAATTGCATGCTAGATTAACAACATATGTTATGTCAAGACGTGTAAGATTGAGATATTGGAGAGAGCCAACTATTCTGCGATACACACTAGGACTAGGAAGAGGAGAACATGCCAAGCTTGTATAGACACAAAGGAAGGACAAACTGATGGGAGTTTTAATGGGTTTACAATCCAACATCTCTTCTCATTGAAGAAGGTCATATGCATACTTCATCTGATGAAGTAGAATCCCTTCACTGTTATGTTTAGCCTCAATGCCTAGGAAGTAATGAATTTCTCCAAGATCTCAGAGAGCAAATTCTTCCAGACAATAATAACAGATGAAACTTCATGCTAGTTCTTACTAGTAATTAGAATATCATCTACGTATAGTAACAAATAAATGATAGATCCAGATTCTGTAAGAACACAAAATGAAAAATCCGCAGTACTTGAAACAACCCGAGTTCAATGAGGAAATGGATGAAATGATTATACTAGGCCTAAGGCACATGTTTCAACCCATATTGAGCTCTATGTAACTTGCATACATGCGTGGGAAATCTAGCATCAACAAACCCTGGAGGCTGTTCTATGTAAACCTCTGTATCGACGACTCCATTCAGAAAAGCATTGCAAACATCAAGCTATCTGATAGTCCATTTACAAGACACAACTATGATTATTACTATTTGATAGTTGGTGATTTAATAACATGACTAAATGTTTCTAAGTAATCAATACCTTACTCTTTATGAAAGCCTTTAGAGACCAATTTAGCTTTCAGTCTATCTAGAGACCCATCCATTTTAAGTTTTGTCTTGTACACCCACTTACAGCCAATAATGTTTTGTTGAGACTATATTTGAACGAGAGTCCAAGTCTTGTATTCATGAAGGGCGTGTAGTTCATCTTTCATAGCTTGAAACCAACCAGAATGTTGCTTGGCAGACTGAACACTTCGTAGAATAATAGGAATTGTTGTGATTGTTAGACTATATTTTGGGTTTGGCTTCACAACACCCACTTTCCCTCTAGTAGTCATTCCTTATTTGTTTAAAGTAGATTGAATAACACCATTGTTGATGTTTGGATCTACACTTGTTGAGGAATGTGTTATAGATTTGTTAGATTGCTCAGAATGATTTGTGACATTGCTCACATGTGTCCCTAGTTCAAAGTCTGAATGGACAATGTTTGCAGAGTTAGCTACCGCTTCAACAATGATATGTTCTTGTAAAGTTACCTCTTCAGTGTTGAGATTATAAGAAGGATCAGGTGAATGTCCAGGATCTATGTATATATCAGTATTCTCAACATTGTATATATTTTTGTTGTATGATTGACTCTATTCATTCATCTGGATAGTTACAGGAGAGTTTGTTTAAGGTAAAGAATTATATGACAGACTCTTGTCAATCATTTTAAATATTGAGGAGGAAGGACTGCCATTGAATCTACTTAAGAAGAGAGTTTCAACAAAATTAGTCATTTGTTCTTCTTTATCCTTAAATGGAAACATGAATTTCATTAAACACCACATGTTTGGAAACATACATTTTTTGTGAAGGTAAGTGGAAGCATTTATATCCCTTATGTTGAGAGTTGTATCCAAGAAATATACATGGTAGAGACCTGAGACCTAATTTATCTTGACTATAATCACGAAGATAGGGATAGCATCATGTGCCTAGTACTTGTAAGTGACTATAGTTAGGTGGAGTTTTATATAGAATTTCAATGGGTGACTTCTTGTCAAGAACATGTGAAGGGAGTCTATTTATCAAAAAATGGAATTGGCAAATGACCCAGCCCAGAATATTTTTGACAAATTTGCTTCAAACATCATTGCAAGTCCCAACACAACAATATGCCTGTGTTTTATCTCAACAACACCATTTTGAGATGGATGACGAGGACAAGAAATTTGTTGTAATATGCCTTTGCTATCAAGAAAACTTTTTAACCAAACATTTAGAAATTCACATCCTCCATCAATTTGTAGTACTTGAACATTCATACCGAATTGATTCTGAACTATCTTATAGAAAGAAATAAACAAATTATAGAATTCACTCTTCAATTTCATAGGATAGAACCATCTATATCTAGTACAGTTGCCAGTGAAAAGAACATAGTAGATAAAATTATGTAGAGGAGGCACATGCACCTTGCCCCATACATCACAATGGATCCTATGAGATGGTCATTCAAACCTTATATGACTATGTGTAGTAGACAATATTCTACTCTTACTTATTTCACAGCTATTACATACTTTAGTAAATTGAGACGAACTACATATGTCATTACTACGACATAGTTGATGCTGTATGTCTTTATTTGGATGTCCCAGTCATTATTCCCAGAGCTCGCCTGAAACTTTATTAAACCTATTTGAGAAGAAGAATTTTGGACAAAATGTTGAAATTAGGTAGATACCATCTTCACAACTGCCCTTGGCCAGAGTGTTGTGGGTCACTTTGTCCTTAATATACACCATGTCATCAGTAAACACAACATAACAAGGGAACAAGGATGTTGAACGTGACACAGATAAGATAATTTTTTTTAATCAGAGGAACAACAAGGATATTTTTGAGAGGAATAGGAGTGACGTTATGTAGTTTCCCATCTCCAACATGTGAAATAGGTAGAAAATTACCATTACCAACCATTTTGGAATCTAGACCTTTATATATGCAAAGATTATGTAAAGTACCTAAGGTTTGAACCATATGATATGTGGCACCTGAGTCAACATGCCACTTAGTGAGATCAGGTTCACTAATTCTCAGGGCTACAAGAGCTAATGTAGTAGTATCTGTGAGGCCTTTAGGTGTATTTTCATTTTGAAATCAATTATCAAACATGTGCCAACACCGAAGAGCATCATGGCCTCTCTTGCCACATATCTGACCGTAGACAGGGACTTTGTTGTTGTTCGTGTTATGAGAATTACTAGTATTTCCCGATGTCTGTTGTGTAACTTGTGTGAAGCCTCTACCATGAGAAGTAAAATGTGGGGCATTTTGAGTGGTTCCGCTTCCAAGGATACCTTGGACATAGTTACTGGTTTGATTCCTACCTCTACCTCAACTAGAAAATTTTTCTCTGCCATTGTAATTGTTGTGATTGTAAAACTACTATCGATTGTCGTAACTTGTTGAAAGGGTTGACCTAGACTACGCTTGTTTGCATAAAAGATTAAGGGATGACTAGAAGAAGGACATCCTACCTTCCTTCTCTCATAGTCTTTTAGTAGAGAGATTGTGACGTCCCTAGATTTTCTAAAACTTAATCTGATGTGTGACGTCTGAATTGAAACCTCACCTCAGCGAGAATCCCAATTTGAGCACCACACACTAGGCTAAGAAGAAGAAAATCATAGGAAGCCGGAAGGAAACAATCAGTAGCACATGCACATGAACAATAATAAAACCATACAACACATGTTCACCATTCAACATATAATTACAACATGAATTATTACATCATTTGATATTACATATTGAACAACAAACTTCTACATACACATGTACTACCACTAAACTACAGGATCTTAAGACACTAAATCCACCTGTACATCAACTCGCTATACAAATCTCAACTATCCTGGTTGTTCAAGATCATAAGTCCTCAACATAAGCAAAAGATCACATGTGGTACACGTCAGCATAATATTCAAGAATATTGTACTGAGTATGCCTACGTGTCTTTTAAATACCTCTCATCATATCTTGGCAATAAGATAAAACTAATACTTGACAACATGAACAAATATAAGAAAAGTGTATACTCGCACAAAGTTATTCATTAACAAAAATGAACACATATTTTAAGCTCATTTTCCATTATATATCCATGCATTGACCGCCGAAGGTTTTGATGCATTCTCTTGACTCTCAAGGAGCTCAAGATTAAGGCCTTTATGATCAACTACTAAAGAGTTAGATAATATGTACAATGTGACCAACTACCAAAGAGTTAGGTCACTTCCAAGCACTTTACTACCATAGAGTTTAGTGCTTTCATATAATGGAACAAATATATTATGTTTCATGTGTTCATAGCCATAAGTACAGAAAAATCAAGCAACATATCATGCAAGAACAATCATTTCATCTAATATCATATGCCAAGTATTTACTACACATATAACACAAGCATATTGTATAATAAGCCAAGTAAGAGGTAATGGCATACCTTTCGAAGAGATAGATCAATCTAATGACATATTCCTCGTGTCATCTATATCTTTGGAAAACCCTGATTAAGATAAGATCATATATCACCATCAGGTTCTCATCATCTCAACCCTAGTTATATCCGTTTTAGGGTTTAGCTTAGTTCATTAGGATATGTGCATCATTACGTGCATTCTTGTCTTAGAATTATCTTACTGATGTCATTTTCCAGATTATGGTTTATTATCTAAACATTAGGTTCCATATCCTCTTTGTGCACATTTTAACCCCATTTATATACATTATACAAATTAGGGTTACAACCCATGCATTAAGGGTCATCTTCATATAACAAGAATTCTATGCATCATCATTATCTCATAATTAAATATGAGGTTCCACATAATGATATGACATTACTCTGTAAATTTCATTATTTATTGATCATGTAAGAATTTATTGCATTCTATTTAGGGTTATTAGCCCTAAATTGACATTCTAAGCAAGTTACATGATTTCGTGCATCAACATCATAAATACTGACATAAAATGGATTATAAGTCACTAATTAGCCATATGGTACATTCTCATAATTTTAGGTCTTCGTTTATTATTTATTAGGCATGAAAGACCATTTTATGTCTTACATGATTACTCTGATATTAGTTCGTCAAAAGCCTGATATTATCATTCTACTGTGTTCTACTCATTTTTCTGAGAATTTTAGTACCTTGTATTTTTCTGATAACCAGGCTATTTTCTACAAATTATTTAAGAACTGAGAATTTTTTTATTAATTACCTTTTTGGACTAATGGCGGGTTGCCACGTGGCCATTTGGGTTGCGCAACACTTTCTTGCTGGTCTCAAGTGAGCCTCCGGTTCACTGGACATGCGACTGGTTAGCTACCTGGTCCCGGTCCATAATTTTTCTTTCCTCATCTCGTTCTCATCCAAGTCCTGAACGGGACTCCATTCTTCTACTACGTGACGCAACCGCCTCCGCCGTCAGCCTCTTCCTTTCTACCTCACCATTGGACTCTTTCTCCCTCTTCAGTTTGACGTGATCTCAATGATCTTCCCGCTACACCTGTGAGCGTCGTTCTCTGCTGGATCAGGTGTCGTCGTGGCCTGCTCAGGGCTCGGCCACATAGCTCCAGTCACCGGTGCATGATAGGCTGGCGGTCTCTTCCAAGCTATCTTCGCATGTGCCTACACTCCTCTGTTCCTAAGACGCCGATGCGTCACCACTGGCTAGTCTTGCTCCTCCAGGCTTGGATCACCGGTGAGAGATCGACACCGCCCCTCTCGCCTTTGTCGGTCTCTGATCCCACGTGAGTCTGATGCCTAACTCATCCTCATCTCCGATCACATCCTCATCATAGTGGGAGTCTCTGCCGAGCAAGACATGGCATCCTCTTCTCACGTTCGACGCCATCTGTGAGTCCACCATCATTGGGATTTCCTCCAAGGTTCATTCTTCTAGGCATGAGCCACCGTTGTGAGACTTGATCTCTGGCCAGGGATGATCTATGAGACTCTCCTCCTTGTCATTACCTTCTAATGACGACAGATAGCCAACATACCCTCATCTTTCCCTCTCGTGGCTCCTTCTTGAAGCTGGCCTGTGTTCTCTAGTGTCGTGATCTTCAGCAGTTGCGATGGAGAGACAAGGTTGGAGAAACTAGATCTCATCACTTGGTAGGCTAAAGGAGCCGTGAGAGGGTCGATTGATATCTACTAACCTCCCTAAAGCAACTGAATGCTTCGATACGTGCCTCACCCATGACCACATTATGCGTAGGTGGAGAGATCGTGGAACTACTTGCTTACTAGTATAATCCAACTGCATGCCATGAGATAACTTGCAATCGGTTGATCTCACATCCAAACGCCTTACCTTAGCACTGATATGTGGTTACCTCCTTCCCAAGGGTCAAGGTTGTGGTGTCGGGTGTGGTGACATAGCTAACACATAACAAAGAGTGTGACATTGAATTGATTTAAGACCTGGCTTCATTTTAATTAATATGCCATATATCTCATCATTATTAAAAGCTTATAACTCCTTGTAGCAACCTCTATACTTCATCAAAAATTCCACCACATGATTATCATCATATAAACTACCTTACATTTATCTTTGGTGCCAAACTCTTATATTGACCACTCAGGTTAACTTACAATATAACTCAAATGCCTGAGTTTATTAGTTATTATATATTTAGGGATTTGAAAAGTTCACTTTATCACATCCTACACGCCTTAAAACAAATTTCATCCTCAAAATTAAGCCAGAAATTCAGTCCATCACATCATATACATCTTAAAAGAAATTTTGTCCTCAAAATTTAAACCATTCTATGATTCTAAGGAAAAGTCAAAAGGTCTTCTTATGCATGCAAAGCACCACTTTAGGTACAACATCTTATAAACATCATGTCTAGTACATACATGTTCCCCTCCTAGAAGATTTAAAGCATCTTGGGTGCACCATCACTTCATACAAGGTTGAAGCAGGGGTTTAGAAACTCTGGTTAAGTCATGACATATCACATATGTTAAGGTTGCCTCCTTATCTTCACCCATGCATTAGGGTTTCCACATCATATTACCATGTTCTAAAGGAGTTACTAAAGTTAGCCCATTATATCAAGGTGCAATCAACATTTTATTGAGATAGTTCTAAGAACATGTTCATCATTAACATATGCCTTTTAGGAGGAAGTTAACTATAATTAACCCACTTTATTCATCTAGATCATATCAAGGTGTCATAATCATTATGTTGTGCTAATTGTCAAACTATATCTTTCATCTTTATTAAGCACTGAGATTAAAACCTCATGTAACATGTTTCACTCATATGATCTTATTTCATTTCCCATAATAAATTGCAACATTTACTAGTGATTTCATCACAAGATTAGCCAACAATATTACATTATCATAAATATTCATGTAAATGGTTAACCATTTATGCATTGATATCTATTAAACCATTTTTAGATTTCAATCATATCATGTCTATATATCACATCTCAAGATTAGATCACATCCTTACATATATTATGTCATGGTAGTGCTAAACAAACTTATGTCAGTGGCTTGTTACACATATATCAAAACTTTATCTAGTCCAACTAAGGATATCCTGACCCACATCATGAGGGTAATGCCATGCTCGGTCTCTCTGAGTTATTTCAACTCTATGAGTATCTCATATGCACAAAGTTTATCTTTCCTCTCTTAGTCTAGGGTTCTGGGATTACCTCATTGACACTAGTGATCAACTTCACAAGATCTAGCCACATAAGCACAAACCAAACATGTCATGGCATCCTCTTCATAGATCTCTACCCATGAGACATGCTTACCCAAATCTCTCTTATATGCGCAACCACTAGATTCCTACAAGGTACCATCAACCCGAGCTGGAGGCTTTACAAGAACTCTATGGGGTCTTGGGACTCTCTCTTTCCCTCACCCATATGGTAGGTTTTCATATTTCCTTATTCACATATGCATATATAACCAACCTCTCTCTATCTCTAGGGTTCGGTCCTCCCAAGGACATCTAGGGTTCAACAAGACTATAGGAATCATGCATAAAGTGACTCAACTCAATCACTCAAGAGTATTCTAGATTAGGACATATCATATCACATATTTCTCATCATCTCATATCTTGGAGTTTAGGTTCTCTGACCTCCTCCCAATGGGTCTCACTCTCTCTGGATTTAACCCTAAAACTGGTCCTAACACTAGAGGCTCTCCTTTGTAAAAGAACTTGAGTCTCATGCTGACTCACATCTTGTCTTAACTTATCATATCGTATCACATAAAGCCTAGTTACTTGCATCATCAAAGCTTATCTCAAATCCTCAAAACTGAACTTAAGTCCTTGAAGAAAAACATAGATCATCATAACTGTCTTATATCATCTATATAAGAATTACATCATATCATTAGAACTTATTTCATCTATTCCATCTATCACATATATTCCAACAAGGCTCTAGACATCTAATCTAGAACTACTCTCTCTTCTAGACTGATGTCATTCACTTTCACTTAGGTTACATGACCACCTCCTACTCGTACTTGTGTAGGGACACATTTTTGTAATACTTACATATATAATAAAATATTATTTAGTTTTTCTCCGATAGAAAAAGCATCAGAGAAAACTATCAAGGTTCGATCCAATTGGAATCAAAACCAATTCCAAAAAATGAGTGTCCCAGACATAGTAGAGAGTATAGTGCCATGAAAACTAGTGAAAAAGGTGAGAACATGGTGTAGACTAGTGTAGCTACTCTAGACAATGAGCGCCATATGTCTAGGGTTTCTCTTCCCTTGATGTAATAAAATATTATATAGTTTTTCTTCGATAAAACAAGCGTCAGAGAAAACTATCAAGGTTCAATCCAATTGGAATCAAACCCAAATCTAGAAAATGAGTGTCCCATACATAGTAGAGAGTATAGTACCATGAAAACTAGTGGAAAAGGTGAGAACACAGTGTAGACTAGTGTAGCAACTCTAGACAATGAGTGCCATATGTCTAGAGTTTCTCTTCCCTTGATGTACGTCATTTCCAAATAATGCAACATCCCATACCACTGCACTATAAGGAAAGAATGATATCTAAGGACCTGCTATACAACAAGCACCAGTCTAGACCTAGTTCTCTGACATCTAGGTGCTAACCTAGAGGCTAGGTCAAATCAAGTCTCTAAAAGATGACTAATCTAACCCTAAATATTATTAAGTTCAAGGTTTCCTTAGTTTGAGTTGCATAATGAGCAAATGTCAGGATTTGCTATTGTTCATGCTCTGATACCCTCATATCAATGAATGTAAGATAATATGTAAATATGAGATCAGTTTTATATACAAAATCCATGTTATATGAAGTTGACCTTAATACATGGTTTATAAACCCTAATATGATTAATACATGTAACATAGGGTTAACATGTGCACATAATCATATGTAATCAAGTAATCAGATTATGTATCCTAATATGGAATACAAGATCAGTAACCTAATTACAAGAAGATAAGACATGTAATTATGCACATATATTAATGAGCTAAGCTAAACCCTAATGGATATAAATGGGGTTAAGATGATGTGAATCTAATGCATGGCATATATGATCTTATCTTAACCAGAGCTTGACCAAGACATAGTTGACATCAGGAATATGTGTGATGATTAGGATGTCTCTTTTCAAGGTACGCCATTACCTCTTACTTGGCTTATTATACAATATGCTTGTGTTATATGTGTAGTAAAATACTTGGCATATGATATTAGATGAAATGATTGTTCTTGTATGATATGTTGCATGATTTTCCCTACTTATTGCTATGAACACATGAAACATAATATATCTATTCCATTATATCTAAGCACTTCAACTCTTTGGTAGTAAAATGCTGGAAATAAGTACTTCAACTCTTTGGTAGTAAAGTACTTGGAAGTGATCCAACTCTTTGGTAGTAGATCACATTGTGAAATGATCCAACTAATTGGTAGTAGATCATAAAGGCCTTAATGCATTCAACTCTCAGGTAGTAAATGCATGGATGATATAATAGAAAATGTGCTTAAAATATGTGTTCTCTTTTGTTAATGAACATCTTACTTGTACAAGTATATGCTTTTTCTTAAATTTCTTTATAAGTGCCAAGTATTAGTTTTATCTTATTGATAAGATATGATAAGAGGTATATAAAAGACACGTAGGCATACTCAATACAATATTCTTGAATATTGTGCTAACGTGTACCACATGTAATCTTTTGTTTAGGTTGTGGTTATGCTCTTGAAGATCCAGGATAGTTGAGAGTTGTGTGGCGAGCTGATGTACATGTGGACCTGTTGTCTTAAGATCATATAGTTTAGTGGTAGTACATTTATATGTATAGTTTGCTATTTAATATGTAATATCAAATGTTGTAACAATTCATATTGTAATTATATGTTGAATGGTGAACATGTGTGTATGGTTTTATTATTATTCATGTGCTACTGTATTTCCTTCTAACTTCCTCTGATTTTCTTCTTCTTTGCCTAGTGTGGGGTGTTTACATTGGGATTCTTGCTGAGGTGAGGGTTTCAATTTGCACGTCACACTTCAAATTAAGTTTTAGAAAATCTGGAGACGTCACAGAGATCATCTTAGTGTAGGAAGGGATAGGATATTTTCACATAGAAATCACAAATCCCCCGTAATCAGGAGTATCCAGACCATTAAGAAGAGTGAAAAAAATTTCTTGATCATTAATAGTACATTTGATAGCATTTAATTGATCACATATGCTTTTGAACTTGCAAAGGTAATCAACCAGAGAATCATTACCTTTTTTTAATGTCCTCAATTAAGATTTTAGTTTGAACTCGTGTGATTCATAAGACTCAGCGAACCTTTTCTTTAGTGTAATCAAGACTTCCGTAGAGGTCTTGCATCCTATAACTTCCCACATTACTTCTTCAGTTAGTGATCTAGAGATCCAACCCTTCAGTAGTCTCTTTGTCCTCATCCATGCTCGATGTCGAGGGTTCAGATCTCGAACACCATTGTCATTTGGAATCAAAAGAGGTAGTTATACTTTAGATCCTTCTAAAAATCCATCAAGGCAACATGACTCAGCCAGTGTTCGGATTTGAGAGTCACATAGGAGGAAGTTTTGGATTGAGCTTTATCGACAAGAATTTTGAGAAATTTAAACTAACCGGATAAGGATAGGTAGAAATTTAATCAAGTGTTGAAGAAGAGACAGTAGTAGATGATTCAAAAGACATTCTATCAGATAAGATGAGAAAAATTGAGAAGAGAGAGACAAGTAGATCCTTGTTCTTGATATGTCAATGAGAAGACAACAAAGATGATAATAGTAGGAGTTGATTTGTCACAAGGATGACAAAACCTTCACTGTGATGAGAATTAGTCTGAGAGGATGATGAGGTAGAGAAGAGTCAGAAAGAACTGGTTGACTATAGGAACAACTTCACAGTTGAAGGAGATTTTGTGCTGCGGTGACAACAAGGTAACTAAAACCCTAGGAACCTTCACTTTGGGTCAGAGGAGAGCAGAGATGCTCTCGCACTCTAATACCATGCGAGAAGAGAGGGAAGTTGTAAAATTGAATTGATTTGCACAACTAGTCATTGTTTCATTTAGAGTAATATATATAATATCCTGTTACATTGCTTGAGTCACAAGACTCATTTGAGAGGCACGTGACAACCCATATGAACATGATTGATTAAATAGAATATATGACTCGTCACATCTATGTAAGGAGGAAATAATACATTAAGATACCTATTGCATGAAAATATAACTAGATATATTTTACTTCTATATATGTTACAATAAATTGTGTATTTTTGCAAACTTATATATTCATTTGTATAAAGTTTTCATAAAGAAATGTGGTTGTGTAATATACTAAAATCTAGCATGCAACTCTTTGTACCCTTTTTCAATAATACTTGTTCTTCATTTTCATCCCATATGTCTTTGGAGTTGAATTAGTGGAAATATGATGGTTATTGGATTAATATTTCCCATATATTCTTAATAAAGGATTTTATGCACAAATACCTCAGTAGAAATCTAAGTAATGGGCATGAACTACAATTGTTCACTTAAGTAATAAAAATAATGATGGAATTCGAGCTAGAACTTTTTAGAACTTTTTAGAATATGAAAAGAAGAAAAAAAATCCCCAAAATATGCATAAACGAGATAATAAATGGATAAAAGAAGATAATATGGAATGTATTAGATAAAAGGAGACAATAGGGGATATATTGTTTCCAAAAATTACAAATAGAAAACTTACAAGATAATTTGATACACAATTTCGTTTTCTTGAACGAAAAGTTACTTAAGGGCCAAGTATCACCCAATGTGGAATATATATATATATATATATATATATATATATATATATATATATATATATATATATATATATAGCCTTTATTAAAGGAAAATAGGAAATAAATAAGAAAGAGAAATAAAATATCTAATGTTCTCAAATTGGAAATATAACTCTAAATTTGTAATCTAGAAATAAAAATAAGCCGTTGGACAAGTTTTCAACTACTTTGGATGATATTTGGATAATGTGAAAAAGTAGGAGAGAGAAAGTGTGTAGAACCTTCATTTTGAGAATTTATTAAATAAATAGCACAAACATGATCAACTAATGGAAAAATTGTATCTAATACATTAATTGGGATAGATGGGTGAAATTTCATCATATTTGGATAATCGTAGAGTCATAAATAAAGGAGGAAAGAGAAAATGAGTTTTGAATTATTTAACCCATTAAAAGTCCCCAAAAGGCAAAACTAATTCCATATTCATATTCTACACCTCAAAATCAGTCAGGGTGTCAACTTTTATTAGATTTGTAACTATTTGAGCCCTCAAAAGAAGAGAGAGAATTTCATTAAATAATATATATATCACTTTATTCGAATTATAATACAACTTGGAAAATGAATGTCACCTGGCTAATGTATATATGTGCATGATCCAACAATTAGGATATCCTCGTGGATCCATCGAATGGTCAGGAGCCTGTCTCCTACCTTGGTCCAGATTAGGAAACAGGGAAAGGATTTTCTATTTTTCAAATCACATTATCTCTCTAAATACTCAACCAAATTGAGAACTTTTTGGTTCGTTGGACTGCTCTCATGATTCCACAATTGAATATCCCAAGATTTTCATGTTAATTACTAAAGTTCTCGAAGCTTCTCTCTCACTCGGGTTATAAAACCCTAACCTACGCCCCCTTACCTATGAATACCCATACCCCGAGCATCTCCATCACCTTTGCAACGTAACACAACTCTCGATTTCCATTTTTATCATAGTTTGACCCCCCTAATGAGCAGTCGATGCAAGTCTTTCGATGGATCTCCCTCTCTCCTCTCTCCATCTTCAGTCGAATTCAAGGTACCCTCAAGTTTGTTTTACTTTCCTCTTTCTTTTGGTTACTAGAACGTTGTTTTTCGTCGAGTTTCTCGGATTCACCCAAAATCCCATGCAAGCAGTAGTTGCTGCTCAGCACCATGGTGTGGGATGAGATGGGGAAGATAACCCCATGCAATTTTATGCCTTTTCCCTCACCCAGTTTCTTTATTTCTTCTCTGTCTCACTTAAGGGGTGCGCTAGTCATTTTGGTGTTGTTTGACCCGACTTTGATCAGTGCCTGATCGACCGCCAGCAAGGCGGGCCACTGACTTGGCTCATGGTGATTAGGCCAAGCACTTAGCCCGAGCCCACCCTTTCTCTCTGTCTTAATTAAACAAAATTCAAAATTTCTAATTCTCTCTATCTAATAAAAATAATTTTAATGCTTTATTATGAGTTTTTCAAAACAATATTTTTTGGAAGGATTAAAATGATTAAAAATCACTAAAAATACCCCTTAAGTCCATATATATAAAATACCTAAAATTATATGTTATTTTGATTAGAAAACCTTAACTAAGATAGTAGTGATGGTTTCAGGACTTAAATCGATGGTTTGTAGAAAATATTGGTAACTTTGGGATTTTTAAGTCTTTAATGAATGTACATTGTTCTAATACTTAAACATGGTTATGATATTAGGACAAGTGGACCCTGATCTCATTTAAAGGTTTTGAAAAGTAGTTTCTAGGGATCTAAGGAAGAGGTATGTGCATCTAACACCTTAGTTGGGAAATTTTATGCCTTACCCTACTTTTCCCTAATGAGGCTTAATTGAACCTAATCCTCTTTTATTGAAACCCTAATTACTTGTGCCTCAATTCAGATTATTGATTTATATTGTTTGGGTCTTATACCCCATTGCCATGCTTATTGATTCTTATGATTATTCATGCCATGATTACTTTTCTAGCATGTAGATTTATGTTCTATTTAATTTAAAATAGAGGTACTTATGTACAACCACCCATAGAGGGCATGTATTCATTCGCCCAGGGGAATGTTTTATTCTCCCCATATTATTGTAGGTGACTGGGGATGTCCTATTCTCCCCTTGCCTATAGGTTAGATGTCCGGTAGGTGTTGGTTGCGTGTACAAGATTTAATATTTGTAAACTCAAACACCACCCACAAGTATACGGGTGCATGTAGTATTATCGAGGTCGTCCAAGGAGTAGGGTATTGTTAGGCGCAAGAGTATTAAATTTCAACAATCTAGATCTTTTTAACAAGAGTAGTTTTGTTTAGATAACTAAGCAATCAATAGGAAATTAACTAAAATAGAAAACATTTTTATTAAGGATCAATTTGGATTAGGGATTCTTGAGGATTGGGTTTCACATCCACATCATAACATGAAGAACAAAAAAGATCAAGAATACTAGAAATAACACAAGCGAGGCATGTATCCTACACCTACCTCCCAGTAGTGTAGAACAATCCTAACTTTGGATACCACTCCCGTGGATATACTTAAATTTAGACTACAAACCTTTGTTCCCCAATGCATCCCAGCCACTCCCGTGGTCAAGGTAGTGCATCTAAGGTACATCTCTTTACTTCCATGCACATCTTCTCAGATTATACAAAGAGAAGAAATCATACATACAAAGTGGCCAGCAAAGCATGTAAGAGGAATTAAACACCAATAAACCTTAAAATAGTGAAACAACTAGTATTATATATGAAATTTGTATTCAATAATGTTATGATATGGGAGTTACTCCCCCATGCCCACGAACAAGAGATCTACTTGTCCATGGCTGTAGAAAGTAGATACAAATACTAGAAAGTAGTGCAAGACATCATAATAGAAGAAAATAAACTTGGATGTCAATGGAAGAAGGAAGATAGAATTGGAACTCTGGTCAAGGAGTCATAAACCCGTCCTTGCTATTGGAAACTCTGCAGAAAGCTTCACTTCTAAGTGGAGAGAAGAGAACAGCAGAGATCCTTGCTGCAATTGTTAGAAAAGAAGGAATAAGAAGAAGTTTCCCTCCCAAGAAACCATCTTTTCTCCCTTGGAACACCTCCAACTCTTCCTTTCTCTCCCTTGCTTGAGTCCCACTCCAAAAGGTCCCAAATAGTATGTGATAACGTCCCAAGATGGCTTGGGGTTGTATATATAAGTGTGAGGTAGTTAAATTTGCATTTGAGTGAAATCTGCAGGTCACACGACGTGTCTTTTATAAGACACGGCGTGTCTTCTGCAATAACTGAAGTTTGGATCGAGTTCTGGGAGGTTACATGACGTGTCTTTAATAAGACATGGTGTGTCTTTAATAAAAAATGGTGTATTGCTGTAAATCTAGAGTTCTGCATTCAATTTCTGGTATGAGACACGGGGTGTCTTAAATAAGACACGTCGTGTCTTTTTAAGACACAGAGTGTCTTTATCTGTGGGACACATCTCGGATAAAACGTTATTAGCGATGCAGAAGCGATTAATTAGCAGCAGAATTATTGAAAATCACTAATTATTAAAACTTTTTCATAAAGGTCCACAAACTGTAGACCTCTTTCATTAAGAAACAAGGTAAGTTATTTACAAGCTGATACATCATCACATCTCTGTATCATCACATCTCGAGAATCACAGCATCAATTGCCCTGTTAAACTGTATAAGGCAAGATACAAAAATCTCGAGACATTAAACCAAAATCTCAGATCTATATTAAACCATCTACTGACTCCTAGGACATGAGAGTACAGAGACGACACATAAGACTTTCTATATATACAAGACCTAACAGACAGTGTCTCCACCTGAGGATAACTGTTGTCCCTGATGTTGTTGTTGCTGCTGTTGCTGCTCACCTACTAAAGGGTTCCTTCGTCCTCGGCGTCTACCTAAAAAGTTGAATCCCACGGGGGTGAGACAATTGAATAATTGTCCCAGTGAGAGTTATAACTCTCCGCCAGAAGCATTGTTATTGCAAATATTAAAATAACAATGAGCAGTAAAACTATAATTATTCAACAGTAGGCAATTCACTGTATAAGCTAAGTAGAACAGTATTCTCTATGCAATCATTTCAATTATAACTTGATTGAATGACAAGACATTTAATCAATAAGGAATATGACGAACATGTATTTTATCTATCCAACTAGGACATATTAAACAATGTATCATCAATCATTGTTTCTCATAGTTCAACCTAAGCAATTATTCTATACGGCTGATTACATTTTACAAACATATTTATGCCCTGGGGAGATGAGTTACACCACTCATACTCCAACCGGCCATTACAAAATCGCAATTGGTACCATACATAGGTCATTAGAAGAGCCGGATTCCTATGACCTCATCTTCCTCAGTCTGTGTGAGGTACAACATGCATGACATCTTGTGTCTCTGCCATAATAGCTTTCCAGGGTATTCTGGCAACTTCGCTATTAGAGTTACAGTGGCATGTTGTACTCTCTTCGCCATCGAGAGATTTCTTGTTTATCTCACATCTATGCGGCATTAACAACATCATCGGGAGATTAGTGATACATCATCCCGACATATACATATAATGAAGGATTGAGAGATTAAATGTACATCTTACATCAATTCCCTCATTAGGACGTAAGGATATTCACGTTCATAACCCCGACATACTCAAAAGTATGCTCTCCAGGAGTTCCCTTAGGAAAACCTATTTCACCATCATCTAACTTCTGACAATGATGGATCTATGGTCAGGGCTCGACATGATATCATTATACTTGATTATTTAAGTACATTATGGCATCTTTTTAGCATCAGGCATGTTTTCAAACATAAACCATTAAAACAATTGCTATAAAGAAAGAGTACTAATTGTATCAAGTTCATTTCACATCTTGTTAACATTGGGATATTAATCCCTAACCATCTCATCATTATGATTTAGGAATATGGGTGTTCAAACCCTTAGATCATCAAAACACTTGTTACCAAGTAACATATTGCCATCAAGTCATTTAACAGTATAAACATGATAGTAACAATGCAGATATTGCTCATGGCTCATACAGCCTATTAGTCTCATTTGTTACCCCTCACTAGGCAACATAGCATATCATTGCTTTCAAAGCTTATAAAGTGCTTTCAATGAATAATGCATCATAGCTCTTACCTGGCTATGCTCATTCTTTCATAAAAACCTAAATGATTAATACAATTGATAACAGACACATTATCTCTATATCAGCACATTGCAAAACAAAGATAACTTTACTAATCAAGGGTTGCACCACTATGCCCTTACTAGGGTTAGGGTTTCTCTTTTTAATTCAATTAGGGTTAAACAACCCCTTTAGCTTAATTAGGAATAGTGATTCCTCATTTCATTATCCAAACATAGCACTTCATGCTTAAAAGCATAACCCAGAATTAGGGTTTACTATTCACATCATCTCCTTACGCTAGATTAGGGTTTACTATTCATATCACATTACATTACCTTAGATTAGGATTTACTATTCACATTACATCACATTACCCTATATTAGGGTTTACTATTCACATTACAATGAATGAAGATCATACCATCATCATGTATTAGGATTACTTCCATTTATGCCCCCAATTAGGGTTAGGACTCATTAACCATCATAATTAGGGTTTCATGATCTCACTAACATGGATCATACCCTAATTAGGCATTCATTCATATTGAGAGTCCATTACTTGATTAATTATTCATATAAGAAATCTTCTCTCTCATCTTTCTATAAGTTGATGTTTGCATCACTCTTGATTAGGCTAAGTCAATTCAACATTGACATCATGGGTTATGTCATTTCTATTGTGACCATTAAAGCTCACTCATTCAAAGAGTACTAACCACTCTATCCCATCAAGGGTGCCTTTATTAAAATCACCATTGATTACGTCATGTCTTAATCAACTAATTACTTGGTCCTTTAAACACATTAAGTATCCACGAGATTTAGGTTAATCAACCACTAAACCATCTTGACTACTAAGGAATCAAACGATCTTAACCTTTTCTGACCTCAAACGGTCTTATACACTAAACCTCCAAACGGTCTTGGACTGCCCTTGAAACTGTTTGGTGATGAAGACCGTTTGGTCATGTTTGACTTTGAAATCATTTGGTGGTGAAGACCGTTTGGACATGTTTGACTTTGAAATCGCATGGACACAACCAAACTTGAAACCACATGAGACTAAACGGTTTTGGATCATTTGGTCCCAAATGGTCTTGAGGCCGTTTGGCCCAAACCACCTCAAAACTGCAAGGACCAAAAAGTGTCTCAACCAATTCAATTGAATTAGGGTTCCTAATGTTGAACCCCTCAATCGATCATGCACATGTTAGCCACTCATTAATTGAGTTAATTAGGTCAACTCTCAACTGATTTGACACTCAATTGACCCTCAATTGATCATCAATTAGGGCTTGGATCAATTGGATTAGGGTTTGAAATCGATGACCCTACAACATACTTCAATATGAGTCTAATTGAATTGAAATCATTGAACCATCAATCAATTTGGTCATGACCTGACCCCAAACGGTCTTGGGATCATTTGGATAACCTACAAACGGTCTTGAGACCGTTTTCTCAAGTCAACATCAAAAACCAACTCAACCATTTAAGGTTTGATTCATTGGATTGATCACTAGGTCAACAATCAATTACACTTCAACTTGTTACCTTTAGATCTTCATCCACTTAACCATAGTCAACCCTAGACCTCCAAATGGTCTTGGGTGACCCCCAAACGGTCTTAGGATCGTTTGGATATCCTACAAATGGTCTTGAGACCGTTTTCCCATTATTTCATCAATAACCAAATCATTCATTTAGGGTTTGGATACTAGAATTGGTCACCAAATCAGCAATCGATTACTCATCAACTTGATATCATTGGATCCTTAATTGGTCAACCATGTTTAACCCTAGACCTCCAAAAAATCTTGGGTGATCACCAAATGGTCTTGAGACCGTTTGGGTGATCCCCAAATGGTTTTGAAACTGTTTGGGTCACTCGACCCAAACTTCAACATAATTCAATTATTGAAATCAGCAATTGACCCGATTAGGATTTAGATGGTTGATGAGCCTTTGATTGGTGAACCAATTGAAATTAATTGATGATTTCTGGTAGGTGATTAGTCTACATTATTCTCAACAGAACTCCAAATGGTCAATGCCTGTTCAACGCCTCCAAACGGTCTTGGACCGTTTGCTTTTATGCGTTCTTGGTTAAAACCGATTGAGATCAAACGGTTTGAAACCGTTTGCTCCAAATGGTTTGGTAAACCATTTGCTAAAGTAAAATATTAGATAAACATAGAAATTAACATCATTATATTCTACCTCTGTTCAACCAAGAACATGGTATGTTCATCACGGAAATGATAGAAAGATCACAAGAGTAGTAAAAGAAGAAGAATAATCAATGATTTTAGAAGAGCATGATGTATTAACAAAGCTTAAGGGTTAGAGTTATAAAACCCACCTCTAGGACTGATCCATAGATCCAAGATCCATAGATTTAATGGTGGATTGAGCTCCAGTAGTTGTCCAAGGTCCGTTCTTCAAGTTTTGGATGAAGAAGATGGCTAGAAAGGAAAATCGTGTGAAGAACACCATGAATCTAATCTTATATTGTGGCTTCCACCATGAATTCGAGGTAGATGGTGATAAAAACTTACCAAGTTTAGTTGGGTCATACTTCCTATGGTCCAGAGCTCTCCCTTGGTCAGCCAAAGCAAAGTGATGAGAGAAAGAAGCTAAGGAAAGTGATCCTTTGAGTTGTTGGAAAAGATACCTATATATATTTATGGGTTTTTCAAGGAAAATGGAAAAAGATAGATATTTCCTTTTATCTCCCAAAAATATCCACCAAGGCTTCCTCCACCCTTAGCCACGTTTCCACCTTCTAGTCTCATGAAAAACTCCTCCATTATCCAAGGTTTAGAGGAAAAGAACTAAACATCTTAAAGAGAGGTATATTAATATCCACCCTTATTGGATATTGCTTAATATATTATTCGTGTGAGCAGTTTCCACTTCTACCATGATCTTTTTGGTGCCCAAGTATGACACAAGCTCGTTCATACTATTTCAAACACATCCTCCAACTTTTGGTTGAAGGGCTTCATAATTAATATATTTCTTTTTGCATTAAGTTATATTACAGAGCCATATTATGTTTAAATCTTGATTATTCCATATCAAGATTATCTCTCCTCCATGATCATTCAAATTAGGTGCCCCTCTCATTTTCTTTGCTCTAAGTTATGCCAAGAAACATAAGAGATCCTCTAGTGGGTATATGTTACATGTTGGACACTAGGTTTTGGGTAAATTGCACTTTACACCAAAACTAGGTTTTAAAGCACAAGGATTGCTTTACAAGCTATATTCTGGTACCCAAGCTTGTGGAATCCATACCCCTTTATCATATACATACTCATGATGTCACAACATCAGAGCTTGCAAATTAACCCCCCTACTTGGGTAATTTGCACATTAGTCCATTATAAACAAAACAATGTTTCAACATTATTCAAAAAGGACTCAAATTGAAATATAAGTTCCTCAAAAGCCTTAATTACTTTTCAAGAATTACAAGAAAGCCTCTAATCAACATTATTAGGCAAAACACCTAGGGTTAGTACATAACCCAGGTTAGGGATGTTACAAATTATCCACCCCTTACAAGGATGTTGTCCCCGAAATCATCTACAAAACTTATTAAGAGAAAAAAGTAGGGTATTTCCTTCTTATTTCTTACTCTAGTTCCCACATGGCTTCTTCAATGCCACAGTGATTCCAAAGGACTTTCACAAGACTTATGTCTTTCTTTTTCAGCTTTTTAATTCTTCTATCAAGGATTGACACAGGTCCTTCAACTTAAGATATATCATCATTCAATTCTACTTCCATAAGTTGCAGAACTGATTCTGTGTCAGGATGACATTTCCTAAGCATGGAAATGTGGAACACTGGGTGTAACTTTTGTAACTCTGGTGGTAACTCTAGCTTATAAGCTACCTTTCCAATTCATTCAATGATTGGATAAGGCCCCATAAACCTAGGATCTAACTTTCCTTTCCTTCCAAATCTAAGAACTCCCTTCCAAGGTGAGACCTTGAGATACACTCTGTCTCCAACCTGGAATTCTAAAGGTCTACGACGCTTATCAGCATAAGATCTCTGCCTATCCTGTGTAGTCTTTATCTGTTGTTGTATTACTTTAATCTTCTCGGTGGTTTGTTGCACAAGATCATGACCTAAAAGTTGATATTCACCAGTTTCATACCAACATAAGGGTGATCTACAATGTCTACCATACAAAGCTTCATAAGGTGCCATGTCAATGATATTTTGATAGCTATTGTTGTAGGGAAAATCTATCAAACTTAGGTGCATATCTCAACTTCCTATAAACTGAAGAACACATGCTCTAAGCAAGTCTTCCAAAGTTTGTATAGTCCTTTCTGACTGTCCATCAGTCTAAGGATGAAAGGTTGTACTAAACCTTAACTTTGTGCCTAAATCTTTATGAAGTCGCTCCCAAAAATGACTCGTAAACTAGGGAACTCTGTCAGAAACAATGGTAACTGGGACCCCATGCAGCCGTACTATCTCATCTACATATAACTGTTCCAGTTTCTCAGCAGAATAGGTTGTTTTGATAGGTAGGAAATGTGCTGTCTTTGTCAACCTATCAACTATTACCCAAATGGAATCATGTTCTTTGGTTGTTCTGGGTAAACCAACCACAAAATCCATGGTCACATGATCCCACTTCCATTGTAGTATGGGTAAAGGTTGTAGTGTTCCTACAGGCTTCTGGTGTTCAGATTTAACTTGCTGACACACATGACACCACATAACAAATTCAACAACGTCCTTCTTCAAACCAGGCCACCAATACATATCTTTCAAGTTACGATACATCTTGGTGCTTCCTAGAGGCATGTCATAAATTGAATAATGAGCTTCTTCCAGGACTAACTTCCTCAAGTTATCAACATCAGGTACTATCATTCTATCATGATAACAAGCTACTTGATCATCTGAATCGCAGAAACCTTCTCGTTTCTCACTGCCATACTCTGATCTAACCTGTTGAACTACGACATCAACTTGTTGTGCCTCCTTAATCTGTTGTCTCAGAGTAGGTTTTATATGCATCTCAGCTAACAATCCTGCTAACAACAGTACTCTTAATTGTACATTGTCTTGTCTTAAAGAGATAAGCATATCCCTCTTAGAGCATACCAATGAATTCAACAGTGCTCTATCTAAAGCTGGTGTTGCTGATTTCCTACTCAAAGCATCAACAACAACATTCACCTTCCCTGGATGGTAATCAATTATACAATCATAGTCCTTGATTAACTCCATCCAGCGGCGTTGCCTCATGTTAAGCTCATGCTGAGAAAAGATATACTTAAGGTTCTTATGGTCTGTGAAAATCTGGAATGTCTCTCCATAAAGATAATGTCTCCAGATCTTCAAGGCATGAACTACAACAGTTAGTTCTAGATCGTGTGTCGGATAATTCTTCTCGTGTTTCTTAAGCTGTCGAGAAGTAAAAGAAATCACTTGCTTATCCTGCATCAACACACATCCTAATCCATTCTTAGAGGCATCACAGAAAACTATATATCCTTTCCCTTGCTCAGGTAACACAAGCACTGGTGCACTTGTCAACCTTTCCATCAACAACTGAAATGATTGTTGACACTTGTCACTCCAGGTAAAAAGAACATCCTTCCTAGTCAACTTATTCAAGGGTAAAGCTATAGAACTGAAGTTCTTAATGAACCTCATGTAATAGCCTGCCAACCCTAAGAAACTTCGAATCTCTATCGGTGTCTTCGGTTGTTCCCATTACAGGACAGACTCTACCTTTTTAGGGTCAACACGAATACCTGTAGCAGATATTACGTGTCCAAGAAAAGAAACTTCTGGTAACCAGAAGTCACACTTGCTAAACTTAGCATATAGCTTATGTTCTCTTAGCAAAGTTAGAGTCTGACGAAGATGTTGTTCGTGCTGCTGAGCATCTCTACTATAGATCAGAATGTCATCTATGAAGACAACAACACATTGATCGAGAAAAGGTCGGAAGATTCTATTCATGAGTTCCATAAATGTAGCTGGTGCATTTGTTAGTCAAAATGAAATAACTGTGAACTCATAGTGACCATACCTTGTCCTAAAGGCAGACTTTGGTATGTCACCATCCTTAATACACAGCTGGTGATATCCTGACCTCAAATCTATCTTTGAGAAGACGGTTGCACCACGCAACTGGTCAAAGAGATCATCAATCCTCGGCAAAGGATACTTATTCTTTATTATTACTTTATTTAACTGTCTGTAATCAATGCACAACCTCATTGACCCATCTTTCTTTTTAACAAAGAGGACCGGAGCACCCCAAGGCGAAGTACTCGGTCTGATGAAACCCTTCTCAAGCAACTCTTGCAGCTGTTTCTTAAGTTCTGCCATCTCAGCAGGCGCCATCCTATACTGTGTTTGTGCTATTGGATGCATGTTTGGGATTAGATAAATCTCAAAATCAATCGCTCGAGGCGGTGGTACACCTGGAAGTTCTTCAGGAAATACATCTTCAAATTCCCTGACTATAGGAACTTTAGCAGGATTAAAACTATCCATGGTAGTATCTACCACATGGGCCAAGAATGCATAACATCCTTACCTCATCAACTTCTCAACAACCATAGCCGACACAAGATAGGTTGGTAGAATCTTTCTATCTCCTTGAAAGATCCATGTGTCACTATCATCAGCGAACACAGCTTGCTTGGATTCACAATCCAAGACAACCTTATACCTTTCCAAGCTATCCATCCCAAGGATTACATCGAATCCATGCATCTCATGTGGTATAAGATCCACTTGAATGCGGTGTTCAGAAAAGAAGAGATTGCAGGGAGAACATACCTCCCGCATAACAACAAATCCCATCAAAGGAGTTTCTAGCAACAAACTATCTGTTCTATGACTTGTAGTCAGGTTGTAGTCAAGAATCACTCTTCGAGTGATAAAGGAATGCGTAGCACCCAGATCAATCAAAACAGCTATGACACAAGATGTAGACATATCTGAATAAAACAATTCCATCTGACCTACCACAACCAGAGGGTTGATCACTGCATCAGGTGGATTCATCGTGTAGAATCTTGTCGTCGCCTGTGGTTGATTCGGTGCTCGATGACTTGGTGCCAATGATCCAGCTTGGGACACTTGTCCACGTCCTCTAGCACTACCTGGAAACTTTCACCTTTGAGATCCTTGCTGACTCTGCTTTTGAGGTTGAGTTACACTCACTTCTCTGGCTCTGCAATCCTTCATCAGATGTCCCATCTTTCCACATATGTAACAACTTATGTTCCGTTGTTGTGGTCTGGGTGGTCCTATAACCGACATAGATACCGAGCTACGGGCTCCTTCTAAAGGCAAGCTTCGTCCTCTACCCCTATTTGACGTCCACTGTGTCTGGGTACTGAATCTAGGTGGTGGTGTAGGTATAGAAAACCTCAGTTTTTTGAAACCTTTAGATGAAGATCCTTGGAACTGGGGGTACGTATTCTTGTTCTTGGTCTGTCTCTTTTCTGAAATGGACCTCTCTACCCTTCTAACAGACTCCACAAAGGTAGAAAACCTTTCCCTGTTATCCAGAGCAGACACAGGGGTGGTCAACTCAGCGTTTAATCCTTTCTCAAAATGCCTAATCCTTTCTTCATCTGTGGTTGCCATGTGCAGACAGAACCGCAAAAGCTCCATGAACTTAGCCTCATACTCGCTAATGTTCATTAGTCCTTGTCTTAACCTCTCAAACTGATAGATTTTCTCATCCAGAAACATCTTAGGGAAGTATCTGTTGATAAATTCCCATCGGAAAACTTCCCATTCGATCTCCACACCTGGCCTTTTCCCTTCCTCCATGGTCCACCAATGACCAACACTCCCCTTGAGAAGATACACAACATGTCTGACCTTTTCAGCTTTTGGGATGTTCAGGATTCTAAAGGCCTTCTCTAGTTTAGTTAGACACAAGTCAACATCTACTGGGTCAGCTGTTCCAGCATACTCTGTGGCTCCTACTCAACGAAGTCATTCAAACGTCTTGCCGGATCCTTGTCCTTCTGGATGAGTAGGTGCCCTAGGTACATGTATAGGCATCCTATCAGTCATGTGTGTCATGGCAGTCATGAACTGCCCAAACATGGATTGGACGGCTAGGTTCCCCATGTCAATTGGATTGAACTGGGGTGGTTCAGGCACATGTTCTTCCCTTTCTTGGTTTCTTACACCTTCTCTAGGTGCAACAACACTACTCTCTGCAACATGTTCCTCATGTGACCTAGACATCTTTAGTTTTATCTTCTCCTCCTATATGAGCAGAAGACACTATCAGATATACTGGAAGACACTAGAACAAACTTAACAGCCCTAGTCCTATATCTCTGTAGACTCAGCGAACCTAGAGCTCTGATACCACTAGTTGTGGGGCACGTCTCAGATAAAATGTTATTAACGATGCAGAAGCGATTAATTAACAGTGGAATTATTGAAAATCACTAATTATTAAAACTTTTTCATAAAGGCCTACAAACTATAGGAATCTTTCATTAAGAAATAAGGTAACTTATTTACAAGCTGATACATCAACACATCTCTGTATCATCACATCTCGGGAATCACAACATCAATTGCCCTGTTAAACTGTACAAGGCAAGATACAAAAATCTCGAGACATTAAGCCAAAATCTCAGATCTATATTAAACCATCTACTGACTCCTAGGACCTGAGAGTACAGAGACGACACATAAGACTTTCTATATATACAAGACCTAACAGACAATGTCTCCACCTGAGGATCACTACTGTCCCTGATGTTGCTGTTGCTGCTGTTGTGGCTCACCTACTGAAGGGTTCCTTCGTCCTCGATGTCTACCTAAAAAGTTGAATCCCACGGGGGTGAGACAATTGAATAATTGTCCCAGCGAGAGTTATAACTCTCTGCCAGAAGCATTGTTATTACAAATATTAAAATAATAATGAGTAGTAAAACTATAATTATTCAACAGTGGACAATGCACTGAATAAGCTAAGTAGAACATTATTCTCTATGCAATCATTTCAATTATAACTTGATTTAATGAAAAGACATTTAATCAATAAGGAATATGAAGAACATGTATTTTATCTATCCAACTAGGACATATTAAACAATGTATCATCAATAATTATTTCTCGTAGTTCAACCTAAGCAATTATGCTATACGGCTGATTACATTTTACAAACATATTTATGCCCTGGAGAGATGAGTTACAGCTCTCATACTCCAACCGACCATTACGAAATCGCAATCGGTACCATACATAGGTCATTAGAAGAGACGGATTCCTATGACCTCATCTTCCTCGGTCAGTGTGACGTACAACATGCAGGACATCTTGTGTCTCTGCCATAATAGCTTTCCAGGGTATTCTGGCAACTTCACTATTAGAGTTACAGTGGCATGATGTACTCTCTTCGCCATCGAGGGATTTCTTGTTTATCTCACATCGATGCGACATTAACAACATCATCAGGAGATTAGTGATACATCATCCCGGCATATACATATAATGAAGGATTGGGAGAATAAATGTACATCTCACATCAATTCCCTCATTAGGACGTAAGGATATTCGCGTCCATAACCCCCACATACTCAAAAGTATGCTCTCCAGGAGTTCTCTTAGGAAAACCTATTTCACCATCATCTAACTTTTGACAATGATGGATCTATGGTCAGGGCTCTACATGATATCATTATACTTGGTTATTTAAGTACGTTATGGCATCTTTTTAGCATCAAGCATGTTTTCAAACATAAACCATTAAAACAATTGCTATAAAGAAAGAGTACTAATTGTATCAAGTTCATTTCACATCTTGTTAACATTGGAATATGAATCCCTAACCATCTCATCATTATGATTCAGGAATATGGGTGTTCAAACCCTTAGATCATCAAAACACTTGTTACCAAGTAACACATTTCCATCAAGTCATT
Organism: Alisma plantago-aquatica; assembly: GCA_963693085.1. NCBI lineage: Eukaryota > Viridiplantae > Streptophyta > Magnoliopsida > Alismatales > Alismataceae > Alisma > Alisma plantago-aquatica. Next base: position 82,248,802 of record OY856410.1, read on the forward strand.
TAACAGTATAAACATGATAGTCACAATGCAGATATTACTCATGGCTCATACAGCCTATCAGTCTCATTTGTTACCCCTCACTAGGCAACATAGCATATCATTTCTTTCAAAGCTTATAAAGTGCTTTCAATGAATAATGCATCATAGCTCTTACCTGGCTATTCTCATTCTTTCATAAAAACATGCATGATTAATACAATTGATAACAAGCACATTATCTCTATATCAAGACATTGCAAAACAAAGATAACTTTACTAATCCAGGGTTGCACCACTATGCCCTTACTAGGGTTAGGGTTTCTCTTTTTAATTCAATTAGGGTTAACCAACCCCTTTAGCTTAATTAGGAATAGTGATTACTCATTTCATTATCCAAACATAGCACTTCATGCTTAAAAGCATAACCCAGAATTAGGGTTTACTGTTCACATCATCTCCTTACCCTAGATTAAGGTTTACCATTCATATCACATCACATTACCTTAGATTAGGGTTTACTATTCACATTACATCACATTACCCTAGATTAGGGTTTACTATTCACATTACAATGAATTAAGATCATACCATCATCATTTATTAGGATTACTTCCATGTATACCCCCAATTAGGGTTAGGACTCATTAACCATCATAATCAGGGTTTCATGATCTCACTAACATGGATCATACCCTAATTAGGCATTCATTCATATTGAGAGTCCATTACTTGATTAATTATTCATATAAGAAATCTTCTCTCTCATCTTTCTATAAGTTGATGTTTGCATCACTCTTGATTAGGCTAAGTCAATTCAACATTGACATCATGGGTTATGTCATTTCTATTGTGACCATTAAAGCTCACTCATTCAAAGTGTACTAACCACTCTATCCCATCAAGGGTACCTTTATTATAATCACCATTGATTACATCATTTCTTAATCAACAAATTACTTGGTCTTTTAACAACATTAAGTATCCACGAGGTTTAGGTTAATCAACCACTAAACCATCTTGACTACTAAGGCATCAAACGATCTTAAACTTTTCAGACCTCAAACGGTCTTATACACTAAACCTCCAAATGGTCTTGGACTGCCCATGAAACCATTTGGTGATGAAGACCGTTTGGTCATGTTTGACTTTGAAACCGTTTGGTGGTGAAGACCATTTGGTCATGTTTGACTTTGAATCCGCATGGACACAACCAACCTTGAAACCGCATGAGACTAAAAAGTTTGGGATCGTTTGGTCCCAAATGGTCTTGAGACCGTTTGGTCCCAAACGGTCTTGAGACCGTTTGTTCCCAAACAGTCTTGAGACCGTTTGGTCCAAACCACCTCTGAAAGCTCCGATCTCCAAAACCATGATATAAACACGATTTAAACTTAGCGGAAGCAATCGATTAACAGCGGAAGACAAAAATCACGGGAAATTAAAACTTTTCGAGATAAGAGCTTGAATCCATAAAACTTCTTCCATAGAAAAAAGATTAAACTGTTTACATCTCTGATAATTACTTCTTGAGTAATTATACACATCATGATACAAAATCTCAAGAGTTTAAAACCAAAGAAAACTCAGATCAATACTCCTAGGACCTGAGAGTACAGAGATGGCATAGGACTATCTAACAACATGACTCAGAAGTCAGTATCTGCACCTGAGATTCACTACTGCTCCTGGTGTTGCTGCTGCTGCTGGTTTTGGTCACCTGTACACCACCTAAAAAGATGAAGTCTACGGGGTGAGACAATTTTAAATAATTGTCCCAGCGAGAGTTATAACTCTCAACTAGAAGCTTTATATAGCAATTCAAAAAATAACATAAGCAGTAAAAGCTCTCAAAGTATTCAACAACAGTTTTAGTAATAAGCAGAAGTTCATCAATTAAGAAATATGAAGAAGATGTATACTACACTGTGTAACATCAATCAAGTAACTCGTAGTTAAACCTAATAGATATACTACGTTGTTGATTATGTTTTTCAAACATTATTATGCCCTGCGGAGATGAGGTATACCGCTCATACTCCAACCTCCAAACGGTTTCAACCTTCAACCTCCAAACGGTTTGAAACCGTTTGGATGTGTTGACTGTTTGCTATATTTGACTCCAAGACCGCATGACCTCAAGGTCGTTTGCCCAAACCGTTTGGGTGCATTGACCGTTTGGAAAGGTTGACTTCCAAACCGTTTGAGCTTATGCGGTTTGAAACCGTTTGATCAAAATGACTTGAGATCGATTGGTCCAAATGACCTTGAGATCGTTTGAGCCCAAACGGTCTTGAGACCGTTTGGTCCAAATGGGCTCAAACCGTTTGGACCTCCAACATGGTTCAAAAGTTCCAATCGATTATGAATATCTCTGTTGAAGCCTTCAATTGGCCAAATCCATGTTAACCACTTATAAATTGAGTTAATTAAGATGAGCCTCAGTAAATTGGACACCAAATTGACCCTCAATTAAAAGCCAATTAGGGTCAAGTCCAATTCAATTAGGGTTTCAATCAGATAATCATCAATGTTCAACAAGGTGAATCAAATCAAGGTTGAACCTATCAATTGACCTCCAATTGGACTCAAACTTGGCCCAAACGGTCTTGAGGTCGTTTGGATGACCTCCAAACGGTCTTGAGACCATTTTCCCAAAGTTTGACCAAAAACCAAGTCGGTTAGATAAGGGTTGAACCCTAATTAGGTCTAAAAATCAGCAATTTTATCAATTCATCAACTTATTGCAATTGGACCTTCAATCCATCAATTTAACTCAACCCTAGACCTTCAAACGGTCTTGGGTTGTCACCAAATGGTCTTAAGACCGTTTGGATGAACCCCCAAATGGTCTTGAGACCGTTTGGGTCCTTCAACCCAAAACTCAACAAGATCCATACATGAAATCAACAATTTCATTCCGATTAGGGTTAGGATGTTGAATTGCCTTCAACCCTCAATTGGTTAAGAATTAGATTATGATTCTTTGTATAATAGAATTTCAATATGTTACCAACAGACCCTCAAACGGTCATCCCTTGGTCAACCCTGTCAAACAGTCTTGAGACCGTTTCAATCCAAACGGTCTTGCAAGATCGTTTGGGATCAAACGGTTTGAAACCGTTTGACCTTAAACGGTTTGAAACCATTTGACCTTAAACAGTTTGCAACCGTTTGGACCAAAAGGGTCCAAGGTCGGTTGATAAAGCTACCTAGGAATTCACGTCCATAATCTTCAACCTCTGTTCAGGTCAGTTACTCCACCGTTTTGCTTGCAAAAGTGCAAGGAAGAAGGGAGGTAGAAGAAGAACTAAGACTTAAAATTGCAAAAACAAGATATGCATACAAAGCAAGGAGTTTAGAGTTATAAAACCCGCCTTAGAACGTTGTTATTAGAGCTCCAAGCTTCCAAGATTCAGCCTCTAATGGTGTCTTGAGCTCCACAACTCTACCATAGGTGATTCTTCAAGGAAAAGATGGGGATGATCGACTAGAACAAAGAACCTAAGTGAGTTTAACCACAGAACCAACCTTTTAAGAAGAATTCCTCCATGAATTCAAGCTAGAAGATGGTTCCTACTCACCTTAGCACTAGTTGGTCGTTCTCCTTAGCTGCAGAGATTTTCCTTAGCTGTTTGAGAAAGATGAGAAATGAAGAGAACAAGTGATACGTTCACTTGGTTTGCAAGGGTTCTAGCTTATATACTTTAGGCTATTTTCTACCTTAAGAACCTCCAAAACATGGAATTCTCATCCAAGTCCCTCCTCGTTTCTAAGGCACGCCCAAGCTATCAAAACTTATGTAAATTCAATCAAAAATCAAGATCTAAGGGTGAAGAAAACCAACTTTCAACTAGGGTACATATATGAAAGGTCTCCATTCTCATACTTGGTAAATTTTATGCACAAAAATCATTTTTCTTATCTGATTACTCATTCATGTGTCCCTTTCATCATTTTCACTCTAAATGATGTCAAAAGTCATAAAATATGTTCTAGATGGTGTATTTTATAAATTGCACCCCATATTTTGGGTAAATTGCACTTTACTCCAAAAATTAGGGTTTTTAAGCACAAGGATCATTCCACAAGCTGCATCTTGATGCCCAAGCTTGGAAAATCCATCATACCTCATCATATTCACTCACATGATGTCTCAATACCAGAAGAATATCTTAACGTCTGAACATTGCAAGTTAAACCCCTTAACTGGGTAATTTTCACATAGGTCCCTGCATTACAAAACAATACTACAACTTTGTTTAAAAGGACCAAAATTGAAAGTATATGTTCCTGAGGAACTTAATTACATGCCAGAGAGCATTCACAAGTATATAATTACATATTTAGGCAAAACTTCTAGGGTTAGTTTACATAACCCAGGTCAGGGATGCTACAAATTATCCACCCCTTACAAGGATTTTGTCCCTGAAATCGATAAAACACATTAGGAGAAAATAGCAGGGTATTTCTTTCTCATCTCACCCTCTAGTTCCCATGTGGCTTCTTCAATACCACGATGATTCCAGAGGACTTTCACAAGACTTATATCTTTCTTCTTTAGCTTTTTAATTCTGTTATCAAGGATTGACACTGGTCCTTCCTCATAAGTTATATCTTCATTCAACTCTACTTCCATAGGTTGTAGAATTGACTCGATGTCAGGATGACATTTCCTCAGCATAGAAATGTGGAACACATGGTGTAACTTTTACAACTCTGGAGGTAACTCTAGTCTATAGGCTACTTTTCCAACTTGTTCAATGATTGGATAAGGCCCCATAAATCTAGGAGCTAACTTCCCTTTCCTTCCAAAACAAAGGACTCCTTTCCAAGGTGATACCTTGAGGTACACTCTGTCTCCAACCTGGAACTCTAAGGGTCTACGACGTCTGTCAGCATAAGACTTCTTCCTATCCTGTGCAGTCTTAAGCTGTTGTTGTATAACTTTGATCTTCTCTGTAGTTTGCTGCACAAGATCAGGACCTAACAACTGATGTTCACCAGTCTCATACCAACACAAGGGTGATATACAACGTCTACCATACAGGGCTTCATATGGTGCCATATCAATACTATGCTGATAGCTATTGTTATAGGCAAACTCTATCAAGCTCAGGTGTAGATCCCAACTTCCGGTAAACTGGAGAACACATGCTCTCAACAGGTCCTCTAAGGTCTGTATAGTCCTTTCTGACTGTCCATCAGTTTGTGGATGAAAGGCTGTACTAAACCTTAACTTGGTGCCTAAGGCTCTATGTAACTGCTCCCAAAAGTGACTTGTAAACTGGGGACCTCTGTCAGAAACTATAGTGACAGGAACTCCGTGTAAACGCACTATCTCTTGAACATACAACTGTGATAACCTTTCAGCAGAATAGGTTGTTTTAACAGGTAAGAAATGTGATGTCTTTGTCAACCTATCAACAATTACCCAAATGGAATCATGTCCTTTGCTTGTCCTGGGTAGGCCAACAACAAAGTCCATGGTCACATGGTCCCACTTCCACTGTGGTATGGGTAAAGGTTGCATTGTTCCTGCAAGTTTCTGGTGTTCAGCCTTAACTTGCTGACACACAAGACACCTCAAAACAAACTCAGCTACATCCTTCTTCATCCCTGGTCACCAATACATATCTTTCAAATTTCGATACATCTTGGTGCTCCCTGGATGCATAGCATACATCTAAGAATGAGCTTCTTCCAGAACTAACTTCCTCAGATTATCCACATCTGGTACTATCATCCTCCCATGATAGCATACCACTTGATCATCTGAATCATGAAAACCTTCTCGCTTCTCATCACCAAACTCAGATCTAATCTGCTGAACTGCAACATCAACTTGCTGTGCCTCCTTTATCTGCTCTCTTAAAGTAGGTTTAATATGCATCTCAGCTAACAAACCGGTAACAATGACACCGTCAATTGCACATTGTCTTGCCTTAAAGAGATAAGCATATCTCTTCTAGAGCATACTAAGGAACTTAGTTGTGCTCTATCCATGGTTGATGTTGCTGATTTCCTACTCAAGGCATCTGCAACCACATTGGCCTTCCCTGGATGGTAATCAATTGTACAATCGTAGTCCTTGATTAACTCCATCCAGCGACATTGTTTGACAAATGTTTTAGCTTATTTTCGGCATTAATGGGTGCATAGTTGGGCGCGACCCATTTCCTCCACCTATGCCTTGGTGATCTGGGTCATAACCTTTGGACCAATCACTTACCTTTATTTTGTGAATGATGAATGTTCAACCCTTGGATCTCACGCCCTTAGATCTTGACCCCATCTAACGATTATCCTTCTTTCCCTTACCTCCGTACATGCCACCAGCACAATGGGTGTCGGCCTCCACCTACCATGGATGAGCTTCACCAATACCACCACTCGAGCCCACTTTCCACCATCTAACCCTAGTTTGACCTACAAAATTCCTTCCTCGACTCATTTCCAACCTTTTCTTTTCTCTTCGTGACCCCTAGCTCCTTCTCCATCTTCATCTTCAACCTATGAAGCCCTAGCCACCACCTCTTTGCCCAACTCCAAACTCCATTTTCATGCCATCACAGCTTCATCTGACACACCACCCATAGTTGGGGAGGGCATACGAAGTTGGACGGCCACTTTGGGATCTATATTGGGGAGCTATCACCCCTCCTACTCACTACTTTAGCATGTTACAAGGTCAAACCACCGCAATGGGTGATGCCCACACCGCACGTGTTGTGGCACATTGGCGACCCGCAGTGGTAGCTGGTGACCCAGAGCCGAGGGTGACCAGTTGGCTAAGGTTGCGGGTGGCCAGGTACTGGAGGTCGGGTTGGGCACAAGCAATCCTAGAAGGCCATGTGGTAGGTATCCCCACACATGAGGTAAGCTTGAGGTGGTCCGGAACGGCCCTTGGATCATGGTTCGGCACTTGGGATTCATTAGTAAATGTCATGGTAACACTCTAGTCACTTCTCCCTATAGATTTTATGCAAAAATGTCAAAAATCATATCTTGCACATCCTTTACCCAAATATGGTATATGATATATGAATTTTCATCCTCTCGATGAGATCTATCCAATGGAACTAGTTTTAGAAACCAAAACCTCTTTTATTTCTATTGATATCCTAGAATGCATGTTTTTAAAGACTTTTAAGATGATTATCCTATTTGAATGCATGATCTTGATGCTTTTTGTCCCAAATATTAGTGTTGGACTAATATCAGTCTCTTGAACACTTTTATGTATCATGATTCAAACATTATCCATTCTTACACACTCCATGGTCTTAAGTTGATGAAATGACCTAAAACGAACCTATATGCTAAAGATCATTTTTTAATGCTTAACTTTAATTGGATGAACTTCAAATCCTCATGTTTCATCCTTATCAATAAATTTTGTTGTATGTTGGACTAAGATTCGAACTTGTTCATGTTTGTACCATACTTTTATGTAATAATGACATTGAACTTCCAAACTTGCCTTATGTGGATACATTGATGTTGAACCTCAACACTTGCTCTCATATGGGTCTTTTATGTATAAAATGATCATATTTACTCATGAATCAGTAACTTCTCATGACTAGTATCCCTATATTCCTTATAAATTATCCATGTGCCTTAATGTGGCAAAGTGTCCAAACCTTGACTTAATTGTGATCTAATTGATATGTTGATACCTAGATCTCTAATCTTGCATGAATCTTGCCCTAATGATCATCCAAGATATCTTATGTTGAGATATCAGAAACCTATTTGTGTTTATGACACCTAATCCAAGTATAAGTCATTATACTCTAGTGATGAAAATTGTGCATGATAAGGACTCTAAATGATTAGTTATGACAATGTTGACGTGGTATATTTATCTTGATCAAATATTATGATTGCTCAATTTAGGATATTAAAACTCTAATCATACATCGTTGATCTGTTTGTGATGTGTCATCTTAAGTGTTAATGAACCCATGATGTACTGTGTTGCTTGATAATGCTTATGCATGACCTAGTTGAGACTTTGAAATCAATGATGGAAGATATGATACCTAGATCTGGGTGACACATACAACCACTATGATAATGATTAATGAGACATAATCTTTCTAGTGTTAATCCAATTATACTCATTTGTAATGTCATGATCTTATGATGGCCTAAATTTCCAAGATCTAGTCCAAGTTGCCACTTATGGTTCTCTTATCAATGTTTAACCTTGTACTCTATACACAAGGTACATTTTCCTCTTGACCCTACTATGATATTGGCTTGCTTGTATGTATGCTTGTATGAATGCTTGGCTACTTACTTACTTGGTTGAGCTATTGTTCCTATGATTACTACTTTCATATTTTAGTATTCTACGTTGACAAACCTTGACTGTAATATACAGAAATCCATGATGCAACCTACCATTGACATAATGGATAAATGATCTTAAAACATGCTTTGTACAAAATGATGTCGTTAAGTGTTCTCCCTTTGTTTCTTCTTCTTGATTATGATCATGTTTTGAGCCAACATAGTTTTTTATTACTCTTGAATTGTTTAAATGCCTTTTCATAATGTACTTAATGTTTTAGCATCAAGATGTTTTGTTTATTGGATTTTTAGTTGCTAAATGAAGATACGCTGCTCTGAAGACTCTAAAACCAGACATGAAGCACCAATGAGTATGCTTGAATATAGAAATGGGTACATATCTCTTATCTCCTTTTAGTAGCTTGTTATATCTTATTGTTACTACTTTTACATATATATTGCATGTGTAAAATATTTGAGCCATTCAACATACGGACACCCAAGTCCACTTGTCTTTGGCTATGAAGTCATTAGGAGTGTGGACCTAGGGTAACAAATAGTTCCGTGACACATGCATTGCCTGTATCATTGCTCTTTGGCTGGTAAGGACAGTCTGCATAAATTGTGGGAGGAATGTGGTTCTCTCATACTATCTTTCTACCTATGTAATTAGTGTTTGCATGCTAGATGTAATATTTAGGAAATTAAAAGATGATTTTTGGATATTCTCACACATAGCGTCAAATTGATGCCCTACTTCTTCCTGAAGGCTTGTCAGAAGTAGTTGTTTGTGTAGCTCTATTATTGTGTCCACTTCATGCATCATTGGTGGCGGTGTCACTTTCTTGATTTGATGTGGAGATGAGGTGGGTTTCTCAGTATCCACTGGTTGACCTGCACATGCATTAGTGGGGGTTGTGGATGCTTTTATGTGCTCATCTACAGTTGTTTCCTTTATCTATTTTTCACCTAAGGCCTTTGGCTATCCACTCGACTTGGTGGAATGTGCCTCTGTCTTTACTCTGTCAATAGGTGGTTGGTTGGTGAAGGAATCAACCACTTCTTCATTGGTGTTGAGGGTAGCTTATTCTAGTGGTACCAGCTTCTCAATTCTTGCTACACCCTTGTCTTGTAGAGTGGTAGGTTCCAACCCTGATTGTAGCTTTTTTTAACTACCTTGTGGGGTTTGACTGCCAATTTCTTTCTCCATGTTGGTTGTATATCCTCTTTGGTCCTTTGATGGATCCCTTCATAGAGTTGGTGGGTTCATCCCCAAGTCTTCTGATAGTACTAGATATCATCTTCTTAATATCATCCTCGGAGACTATCAGCTTGTGCATCGTAATGGCTCATCTCCGGCAGAGGAAGTAGAATGTTTGATTTTGTAAACTTAAAGAAGTACATGTCCTCCTATTGTGCAATTATTCCTACTGTGATATGGAATTTGATGTTGATTAGTCTATTTCTTTTGGTTTCCTTAGACTTGTATAGTTCTGTTAGGCATAGATAATAAAATGTGATAGATGTGATGTGGCCTCCCATGCAAAATTCTTTTGTGCCATTAGGGTTGGAAACTATAGATAGTTTTTCGATTAGGAATCGTCTAATGTTTACTGGCCTTTTCTTGAAAATAGACCATTTTATAAAGAGGTATCCTTTAGATATGTTTTTCATTTTATTTCTTACAAACACGTTGTTAGCAATGATCTTTCTAATTACCATAATCAAGCAAGAAGGCATATATGTTTCCTTTGAGGATCATGTTATGTGCTTTGACTCTCCTGTAAGCCTCTCTAAAGTCTTGTGGCTATTGAATCCTATGGAGTCTTTGTCATAGCTTGATACCATGCTATCTCTCGCTTGTTCCTCAATTTTAGTGAATATTGCATTCAATATCTTCTCTGTCAGAAAGTAGTCCTTCCCAATCATATAGACTTGTAGTTTAAACTCCCCTCCCGCATTCTATTTTTCTCTGTCTTCAAGAGGCATCTTTGTCAAAGATGACATAAATTCAGTGGTGAGTTTGGTGTAGGAGCATTTAATGTCTATGCAAATGATATGGAGGTTAACTCCCTTCAATAATTCCACAACTTGTTCATTGAGCCCCATCTGTCAGAAGTCATATATGTCCATGCACTAGGTTGATTTGAAGGTCTTCGTTGTCAAGAAAAGCTCGTACTTGGTCTAGTGCTCCTTGTCTCTAGACTGGAAGGCATCTTCCAGTTGTTTGTGTCCACCATCATTTGTAACCTATGTCTCACTAGCTAAGGTTTATGTTGGTCTGTTTGATGATGTTGCTCCTCTAGTATGTGGTTTAGCCTTTATTGCTACCCTCTTTTTCTAATAAATTGGGCTCTCCAGGGTTTTTCCCGTAGCCTTCCACCTCCCCTTGGTCTTGGTTTCTTCTTTAGAAGGAACATACTTAGAAGGGTTCATTGCTTCAGATGGTTGTGAATCCTCTTCCGACTCAGGTGATTCATGCCCTAGAAAGAATTCATATTGTTCTTTTCACCATTCTGGTTGCACCATCTTATCCTATGCCATGTATGAATGGGTTTCTAAGACTATGATGATGATCATGATTGCTTCCTTGATCCCAACTAGGGATTGTGGCCTTCTTGTTCAACAAGACATATGCTGAAGATGACATCTTGTTGACTTCTATATAAAAAAAACTTTATCAGTAGAGGGAGGTTGGTTGTAATCAACTAATTAAAATAGAGTTGTAAGGAGAGATAGTAACTGGTATTATACATGTAGGGTAGGAGGGAAGCTAATCAAAAAGATTATTGTCAAGATGAAACAGTCAGCAACATTGATGGTTGATGGAAGATCTTTTTCCAAAAGTCGCCAAAATTCGGCTAGGTTAAGAATTCACGGTAGTCGCTGAGAATTTGGCTTAAGCAGAAAATATTTGACAGTAACTGAGATTTTAGTGAACTTGGCAGTCGCTGATATTTTAGTGAAATTCGGCGATCGTTGGAAAACTAAAAACTTCGGCGGTCAATGGAGACATCCCAAATATCGGCAGTCACTAAAATGTTTGGAAACTAGGCAGTCACTGAGATTTCAAGAATTTTTTGCGATCGCTGAAAATCTATGAAATTTTGCAAAGAACTCAAAGAGTCGGATGTCTGATGTTTGGCACACCAATTCACTAGAGGTATTAATCCTAGAGTTTAACCTCTTGTTAACAATAAAACAATTGGTTAAGGTTAATTTATTAGTATACAAAGGGTCGATCCCACAAGACAACGTGACTAAGATTGTATTAAGAACCATTTCACTTTGAATAATTATTACAACACGAAAGCAAGGATTCGTTGGTTGATGGTTGATTACACTAGAACAAGTAATGAAAAGATTACACTAAATACAAGTAAATATATGTTACACTAAGAAAAAGATAAAGTAAAGAGTTATGCAAAAATAGTGAAGGACAAGTTATCTATCAGTAGAACTAAATTTCAAATAAAGAAAAGAGAGATTGAAAAACAAGAAGTTGAGAAATGAGAATGAATTGATGATAAAATATATTAGGGTTATGGGTTTCACCACCATAGCTTGTGTAAAAAAAAGATAGATGAAATCTATTAGATAAAACAAGTTAGAGGAAGGTATATAAAAACATCCTCAATTGCATTTACAAAAGTAAAACTCCCTATAAATCTATTATTCCCAGTGTTTACATATCCTTGCATGAACATCCCAAAAAAAGATCCTTCTGAGATCTCATTTGGGTCCTTGTGCAATTCTTTAGTTGTTCTGAGCCTTGGGGTATGCGATCTCCTTACCCAAGATGAAAAATTGACAAAAACAAGAGATCAAGTCATTTAAGTTGGTAAAAATTCAAACAAAATCCATCTAACAAGTATTATCACATAGAATTAAATCTAGTTAACTATGGTTATGGAGCTACTCCTATAGCATATTGAATCTCAGGGTCCTTCTTGCAATTTACCCACTTTTGATCTTTTCTTCACTTTCTAGTCCTTTTGGACCTTCTTCATAAATTTCCCATCCTTTTGAGCCTTCTTTGGCCTCAATGTTAAAATTGAGCAAAGTTTGATGATGGAATCAGTATTTTACCACATTTCATGATAATGTAAAGGGTTTTTGCACAAATAACCCTCCTAATGTGATAATTGAGGAGTAATTATGCAATATGAACATTAATGAGAGAATATAAGTGGATAATGCTAATTTGGAGCTTTTATATCTTTTTGAATGATATATGAGTAATAATGTGTATTTGAGTCCGGCCAGAGTAGCTCGGCTGGTTGCAGCTCGGTAAGTCCAGATGAAGGACCCAGTTTCGAATCACGCCAAATGGTGCTCTGTGAAAGGCACTCCACCCTAACTAGGTGTGGGAGGGGGGTGACAGGACAACACCCTCTCATGCCTCGAGAGTTTATGCTGTCTGGGGGGGGGTCATAAAAGTGGCACTTCTACGGGGGTGGTTCTCTCATAAATTAAAAAATAATTTGTATTTGAATTAAGTTATGAGAATAATTAACCCCTTTAATTTCTCTCTCCTCCAAATGGACCATAATAAATTAATGAGAGGATAGTTTGGTGGGATATGACTCTTAATATTAATATGTGATGTCTATCTTGAATTTCACCCTAATATTGCATTAAAAGATTCTCTTTATATTAACTCACTCTTTTTATGCATTAATATATGCATTAATAGACAATATAATTATCAAGGGCCAAAGTTTGTGTAAAATGAGAAAATAAAGGCATAACATTGATCTAGACATCGTAATTAACCTATGGTTAAAAATTTATAGATTTTGGACTATATTTGACCCTTCAAATGGATTTTACAAGTTTTGATAAAGTGTGACTATAGAATATCAATCGAATTTCATTTATGTCATTTTGTCCTTTGATTTCCTTGTCACGTGCCTCAGATCACCATCTGATCCCGTTCCAATGGTAGACAACTCATCTTCAATTTCTCGATTCCTTGTTAAATAGTACACTTCGGACTCCTCGGCTTCGTTCTCCCTCATTTCTTGATCATTTCATGATATTGCTTCGCCAATGGGTCTGCCACAACGCGTCGTTTCATTTAAACCATTATATACATGCTCTCGTGCACCATGTCTAAAACACCTGGGGGCTCTAGATGAAGCTTCTCCTCCCCCACGACTCCTCGGCTCTTCCCACCTCCACATCTATAAAAACCACCTCCCACACCTCTATCGCCCCCAATCAACTTATCCCAAGCACGAATTTGGCCGAAGATCCCTCATTTAGCTCCAACAACACCATCTTCCTCCATAACGTGTGGCCCCCTCTCTGCCTCATACATGATAGAAGTAACAAAATTGTGCCTTCAGGTGAGTTCGTCTCTCTTTCCTCTTCGTTTCGAGTACCTATACGTCTGATTTGGTCGAGTATCGAGAGAACACCCAATCAGGCAAGCTTCTCCTCCGCGGCCATGGCTCGCGTGAGAGGTGGAAGAAGACTCATGGGTTTTTATGAATTTTCCGTCACGTGTGCCTCACTTTCTATTTTGACGTCAGGTTTATTTTCATCATTCAATGCCCCTCTCCTTGTGCAAGTCACCAAGCCCACATGGCTTTTTATCGCCCTCTGATTGGCCCAGAGGAAATAAATCCTAGAAAATTGATACTTCATCAAAAAAATTTGAATAAATACTCGTTGCAAATCTTTTTTTGAGTAAAATCCGGTTTTGAGGTTTTTGAGTCCAAATTTTATTTCCTTTTTCAAAGTTTTCTTTGAATGCCATTTTGAGTATGTTAAATGTTCTAAAATTAATAATTAATGCATTTTAACTCCAAACGGAGAAATAAGATATGTTTTCCTAATCAGTGAAACCTAAGTAAGATTTTGGTCCTACGTTTGAGTCCTAAATCGAAGGTTTACATAAAAGGTCTAAAATGGGTATCTTTCTTTATACTTTATGCTTTATAAATATTAATTCATGTGAAATAATTGTTCTAGGGAAAAATGGATAAGGATAATAATCAATTTGGTGAAAGTGATGTTATGAATCTTCAATAAGGTATGGGATGCCTATTTATTAATGAATATTAATGCTTGTGTAAGAATTGCAATTAACCTATTCCTCAGTTGGGCTTTTATCCAACCCTACATTCATAATGTGCTAGCCTTGGAATATCTCTATTGTCTCAATTTGTCCCTTTATTTATTTGATTCTCCTATTACCTATGTTGACTCATTTACTTGAAATACTTGAATATTGATATTGCCAATGATTGGATCATTTATTGAGATTGTTACATGGGTTTTATTCCCCAATACTATGATGCAATGTTATCAATATTATCTTCACTTCCAAGTGAACTATTTAGCATGATGTATATTAATTTGGCCAAATGACAATGTAGTGTACATGAGTACAAACCACCCATAGAGGGCATGAGCCCCAGAGGGATGTGACCACTCCCCTCATATTATATTTTGGGGAATTTGACCACTCTCCCCCGAAGGATGTGACCACTCCCTTCATATTATATATTTTTAGGTGTTTGAGAGTGTTACCACTCTCACTCACCTATTGGTGTAGGTCCGGTATGTGCCTCACCCTGCATTGGTATGATTTTGTGTCATAATATTATTCATGCTATGTGATTATTATTGTTGATTAAACTATGGTTGTTCTCTATTACTTATTTGACTATTTGTCTCATCCTCTTGAAACCCCTTAATATTGTGAATCATTTTATTATGCAAAGTTGTGCTTTATTAATTGTCTTTATTCCTTTTGATTAACACATACTTTTATCTCTCTCTTGTTGGGTGATCCCAACAAGCCAGGTATAGGATCATAGTGCACAGTTGAAGCTTGATAAACCGGCCTAAGGCTAGGAATATGGAGTTCATCTTACTAGCTTAGACATACCTTCCTATATATTATAAGTTGTTTTGTTTGGAGACAAGTCAATTTGGTTTTAGTTTTCCTCTACCTAGATCCTATTGTTTGTATAAAGTTGTACACCCTTATTGGTAAATTTTGTAAGGTACTCTTTATATAATTGAATATAGTCAAAGTTTATAATTTTGATGCTTCACATTGGTGTTTTTGTTTACCATTAATTTTAGTAAAGTGGTGTCTTTACAACTCCCCATGCCCCGATATAGGAAACTACTCACGATCCATGGTAGATAAAGAAGAAAAAATGGAAGGACGAGAAGGAGCCATAAACTATAAAGGAGAAGGATCTAAAAGGATTTTGTATAGTGACTATGAAATGGTTGCCCCTCTTAGTTCCTTGCTCCGGACAAGAAGACCAAAGCAATGGAAATAAGAACTAGAAATATTGAGATGAAAACACTAATTTTATTGAAGAACATGAGAGTAAATATGCTAGTATGAAATGGCAAGATGCTAAAATTCTAAAGTGCAATTACAAAAATGTAGATTCCCTTTCTTGTGGAGTTCCCCCTTCTTTTATAGTGGAGGGAGGAGTGAAAACCCTGAATACGGGGAGTGAAAAATAATGGATGGCAGATGATGAAGAATTCAATTCGTGCAGAAGGAACTAACTAGTTCACATCCTAAACTGATCAGATCATGTCTGAAGAACCGCAGATCTAGACAAAAAACTCAAAGGAAGCGTGGCGGCAAAATTTGAATATAACTTGGTCTCTAAGCTATCTGCACTGGCTGTTTGGAAGGCTTAGGCTTCCAAGTTTGCATTCAAATATGTTCGACCCACGGAAGCGATTCAAAACCCTAGCGATTGGGTGGGAGTGAAGTTTAACCTTGACTTGGTTATTGATAAAGTTGAGTTGGCCATTTGAAGGACTTGAAACACTCGTTTGGGAAACTTAAATGACTAGTTGGGAAGATTGGGACACATGTTTCGGCTATTGAATAGCCAATGTGGAAGGGTTGAGCCGAGTAGTGAAACAACCGTCTGGGCTCTGAAGTGCAACTTAAATTAATGAACCAATCGATTCACAACATGAAGCGATTGCTTCAAGTTCTTAGATGGTCAATAATTTTTATTGAAGGAGAAATTTGCAAAATATAGATGAAAATTTTACATTATTGGTCAATAAATGAGCAAATTTCAATTATTACTAGAAACTTAGAAAAATGGAAATAAATTCATATAAAAAGACAAAGAAAAATGCATTTGAAAATGGATGAATATACATTCATCAAAATACCCCGGACATGAACTTTTACTTGTCCTCAAGTATCAAAGAATACAAATAAATCCAATTTGTATTAACACCATGTCTATGCTCACCCTCATAGCATTACTTTATTCCTTACCTCCTTTCTTGGCCAAGTGACCCAATCTCCTAGAACCACAAAAAACAAAATTCCACATTCCCTATTAAAACTTGTTTCATGACTTGTTTCAATATCAAGATTTTGCAAGAAACAGACTTCATTTTACTTTACTTTGATACTCCCATTTCTATTGTTTGTTTTTACATAGGAACAAGATGAATGAGGTATGGAAGAAGAAGATCTCTCCTATAATCAACTTGGGATCTTTTATTCATGGACAGTAGTTACATGTACCACATTTTTTGGTGTGCTCTTCGGCATGTTTTGATGGTATGCCCTATTAAATTTATTAGGGTTATGGAAGAATGGAGATAGGGGAAGACATGACACCCTATACTTAGGGTTTGGCATGAGGCGATTTTGATTTTTCTTTGTGAGATGAAGCTGGTGGAGTGAGATTGTTCATGTTCTTTCAAAACTTCCATTTTTTTAGAGGGTGTCATCCCATCAGTTCGACTTTTCTTGTCAAAACATCATACAAGAGATATGACAAGCTAATTTACAAATTTAAAATAGGAAAAAGAACATTTTGATTCTGATCAATGCAATAAGGCTTGCCAACATTTCCAAGGAGTAATGCAAATTTTGGGTCCTAGGTGACATGGTGTTTTCTAATCATGGAAATTTGTAAACAAATTGCGAAGAAGATTTACTGAGTTGTGAAGAAGATTTATTGAATTCAAGGGGGTACAATGATACAAAATGTATTCATATTGGATGACTAAAAAAGGCCAATTTTTTCAAATTTTAACAAGTAAACTACTTTTAGAAAACAAAGACATGTAGAATAAAATGATGAAAAGATAATGTTGAAAGGGAAGATAAGGGGTGTGATTGTTAAGTACCATGCACCTCTACTCCAAACTTAGTATTTTTCTTGTCCCGATTAAATACCAATGGAGGGAAGAAGATCATTTGTGGTGGTGGATAATTAGGTGGTGGATGAGCGGAGGAGGAGGTAGGGTTATAGTAGTAACTCCCCCAATATGGGGAGTTTGGGTCAGGGTAAGCCTAATAGGCCCCATATTCCTCATAAGATGGCCGGCTAGGGGTATAATGGCCACACTCCATGTAATGACCCTGACCTGGGTTATGAGGTAACCCTATTTGTTTTGGCTAGTAAGTTGTTTAGAACTTTAATATAATCCTCTAAGGTGTTTTGTTATCATGTGACACATTTATGTCGATTGAATGTTGTCTGAGCAATTTTCCTTTATTTTGGACCAAAGTGCAATTTACCCAAATTGAGGGGCTATAATGCAATATGTCACATGTTGAACGTGACTTATATGTTTTAAAATCATAATATATAGAATGATGCTAAGTGGTGGCTTGTGGAAAGCCTAAATTTCAAGTTTGAACTTGTTTGAACAATGTTGGAGCATTGTGCACCAATTTTGGTACAAATTGTAATTTACCCAAACTGTGGGGTTGTTATGAAAATTACCACCTCTATAGTGACCCTACTCCCTCCTAGTATCATTTAGAGGATATAGAATGTATGATACACTTATGAGTGATGGTAATCTTGGTGATGAAATGACCAAACAAAGGGTTGAATATGAAAGCTTAACTTGAGTTGTATCAAGAAGAAAAGCTTATATATGAGTGCCTATCGGCCAAGGATCCCAAGGAGGTGTCCCATATCGTTTTGTGAACTCTTGGAAAAGTCCATATCGTGCAAAGCACCTCAAGGAGGTGAAGTGTGATGGCCAACAAGTTTCCTTAGAAAAAGTGTATCGGCTTGACTTAAAATAGTGATTAAACCCAGATGACTTTTCCAAATGGATAAGTAATGGACGAATTTGCATATCTAGATTATCCTCAACCTTTTTGAATGTCAAGATAAATGTTGATGCATGCATGTACACGTGTCACCCATGCATGACACGTGGCACCTACTAGCTCAAAATGTTGACACCTCATTTTTCCCTTCCTTAATGAACAACAAGTATATATACCCCTAGTTTCACCCCTTGGTGCAATTTTGCTACCCTTACCACCCTCCTACCCTAGGGTATCGTGCATAGAGCTCCCATATTGTGAAGGGATGTTGTGGTATCGTGCATGGGCCTTGGTATATCGCCCATGGCAAGAGCATATCGCCCAAGTAGGTGATATTGGCCATATAGGGTGATATCGGCCATAGAGTGAAGTTTTGACTCCAAGTGAGTGCCATATCGTACAAGTGAGTGTCATATCATGCAAGAGGGGTGGAATATCGTGCAAGGACACTAGTGTATCGTGAAAAGGTGTTAAGGAGCAATAAGGAGCCCATACTTAACCCTAAGGTGAGGATAAGATCATCTTCAACCTTGGATTGAAGCATGAATTTAGGGTTTTGATCTTCCTTTCTTTTCTTCTTCACCAATTGCTTATCCATGGTGATTCTTTGCATATAGAGGAGTTTTTAAGTCCATCTTCAACCTTAGGAACGTGGAGCTTTGGAGATTGGAGCTTTAAAGTCGTTCTTAAGGTGGGTTATATAACTTGAACTCAACCATGTTATTATTCTTCACCTAAATTGTTATAATTAGTTAAATACTTTTAATTCCGAAATTTCCTGAAATAGTTGATGAAATTATGAGTTATTGTAATTGCTTAGACCTGTTTCTATGAACTATAAGAGTTATAACAAAGGTCTAGAGCTTGAAGATGATGGTATCACCTTATAAAAGTGATATCAGGTGCAAGCACACAAGAAAGCACCTTTAACCCAATATGATGATGCACCTACTTTACTTGAACGATATAGATACGAATGAATACATTGTTGCACGATATGGGGGTGCAGTATACACCTCTTGCACGATAGGGAGTCAAGTATAGACTTCATACACGATACAAGGTTGAATGAATACTTAAAAGTTGACATGAAACCCTAATTTGGGTAACCCGATATAAGTGAAGTATAACAAGTGCTATTGCACGACATGGTTGCATGACATAGTTGCACGACATGGTTGCATGACATAGTTGCATGACATGGTTGCATGACATGGTTGCACGATAGGGTTGCACGATACACAACCCTAGATGATATGGTAACCCTAACCCGTCATGGCTAACCCTAGATGGTGACTAGCCCGATAGGGTGGTTGAATGTACTTCTAGCCCGACATGGTGATGGTTTGATACCTCATAAGTATCATGGGTGACACATACATATACCTTGTGCCCGATATGAGGTCAAGAAGATACCTCATGCCCGATATGGAGACAAGTACAAATCCTAACCTGATATGGTGAGTGTTCATACACCTCCAACCCAAGACACCTTGTAAAGGTGAGAGTAAGACACTCTTAGGAGTAATGAGTGTAACACCAAGTAATGGTATGACTGATACCTTGATAGGTGAAACACCTAAAGTGGTTGATAATGGTTAATCCTATATCAACAATGTCTCAACCTGAGATGAGTCCATATCAATTGATGATGGTTGGACAATTCAAAGGTATGACTCATGATCAATACACTACATAATAAATGTGATGGGATAGTGCATAAAGTATTAGGATGGGAAATACCCTAATACAAGATAAGTTGATGAACTTAAGTAAGTTAAAAGTGATGAGGGAAGTGATACACCAAGGCATGGTAAAGATCACATCCAACACTTTAAGGTTGTTACACCTTGATGCACCTTAAATCCAATATACTTGGATGAGTAACACATGATGTGTGTCATGTAAATTGTTACATTGAGATGGAATGCACTTTGATAAGTGTAGGCTATCATACCTTGAGAAAGGGTTAAGCCAAGTTAATAAGTATGATGTAATCATACCCTGATAAGGATGAGAGAGGAACTCATACCTTGTGTTGATGATTCATTTAATGATAAATGATGAGAATAAATAAGTATGATTGAATACTTATGATATTAATGTATGCTCCTAGATCTGTGGAGCAATGAATTAGGGTTTGGATTGATAATATGAACTTGAAACCCTATTCAGCTATAAAGGGAAACCATAACCCTAATAGTTGTTGCCTAGTGAGAGGTGACAAGATGTTTAATGGGCCTTGTGAGCCATGTGAATAGTTATTGCCTAGTGAAAGGTGACAAGATGATTAATGGGCCTGGTGAGCCATGTGAATCATTGTTGCCTAATGAGAGGTGACAAGATGTTTATAAAAGTCTCATGTAAGGAATGGTAATGTGCAAAATAAACTAAGGGAAATGGAAACCAATAACTTCATAATAATAATAAATGGTTATAATAATAATGAAATCTTGATCATACATGCTTTATGATAATAGCCAAATAAGGGCTATAGTGTTTTGAATATGATTAAAGGAGATAAGAGGAACACTTGTAATACTTAAAGAATGTGAATTGATATGATGGCCTGTCCCAGGGTATAATGCCTAGTAAAAGGATGTGATAACCAATGATGAATTTAAGGGATTGATATCCCATAACGAATGTGTAATCAGGAGTGGTTAGAGTCCACTGCTTGGTTGTATAATCAGGATTGGTAATAACCCAATACCTGGAAGAGGCATGAAGCCTATAATAATAAGATTGGTAATAACCCAATACCTGGCGGAGGCATGAAGCCTATAATCACAGGATTGGTAATAACCCAATACCTGGCAGACGCATGAAGCCTATAATCACAGGATTGGTAATAACCCAATACCTGGCAGAGGCATGAAGCCTATAATCACAGGATTGGTAATAACCCAATACCTGGCAGAGGCATGAAGCCTATAATCACAGGATTGGTAATAACCCCAATACCTGGTTGTTAATCACTGGATTGGTAGAGTCCAATACTAGGCTGTTCAAAGGATTAGTAATAACCCCAATACCTAGATGTTAATCACTGGATTGGTAGAGTCCAATACCAGGCTATTAACAGGATTGGTAATAACCCTAATACCTACTGTTAATCACTTGATTGGTAGAGTCCAATACCAGGTTGTTCACAGGGTTGGTAATATCCAATACTTGGCTGTTATCAAAGGATTGGCATAGTCCAATGCCTGGAATGTTTGCAAAGGATTGGCATAGTCTGATGCCTGGAATGGTTGCATATGATTGGCATAGTCCAATGCTTGGACATGATATGATGATGTATACTCACATGACTGGTACAATTCAATATCTGGTTAGCAGATTGGCTAAGGCCAACAGATAGAAATGAGAATGATTCATGGATGACATACGATGATAATGAGCATCACAGGATAAGCTTGAGATAGTATGATGAGTGAATGATATATGTGTTCTTCATATTCCTTATAAAGTGAATAGATGATTTACTGCTCTATCATAGATAGTTGCAATGCTTTAAAAGATGAGAATGTTCTAAATTGCTTATCCTTTGCTCAGTTTAATATTATTTAACTGTGATAATAACATTGTTGGCGGAGAGTTATATCTCTTGCTGGGGCAATTTTCAATTGTCTCACCCCCGTGGGATCCAACATTTTTAGGTGGACGTGCATGAGGAGGTGAAGACCTTTCTACATAAAAAGAACAACAGTAGCAAGGACAGTAGTGACAGCTCAGGTTGAGTTTACCGTCTATCATTACTTGTAGATAGAAGTCCTATGTGTCATCTCTGTACTCTCAGGTCCTTGGAGTTGGTTCGTTATGGTTTCATGAACGATCTGAGGTTTTTGTCTTGTAAGCCTCGATGTTTTATGTTGCTCCAGTATGTGTTTTGATAGAGTAATTGTTATATGTTATCCTCGAAAAGAGATTGTACAGTGTATGTACAATGTGAACAATGATGTATAAAGTTTTGCTTCTTCCTTAAAGAGTTTTCCTGGAAATGGATCTCTTTGTAAAATGATATTAATTTTTAGTGATTTTTGTTAATCCACTATTTATGTTTAATTCCGCTTAATTAGTAACGATTTGTTTGACTGCATTACACTCCATGTGTCAGGACTCCTGGGAGCACTACATCTGGTAGAGATGGTTCAGATGGTGTCCTTGGCACTCTTGCTCATGTTGAAACTCGTCCAACTGATCCTGAATCTAGTACAAGCCATAAGGCTCATTAGGGCTAACCTCATGTTTTGTGTGCCTCGTGGTGTGATGGTGATATGGTGGAGGAGGAGGGTTAGCGGAATCATCATTTACCTCATGGAAACACTCCTCTTGTGGGTTGTAGGCTCAGGAATGCCAACTGGGTCAGGGTTCTCCAGATAGAACCACTGGATGTGCACCGATAGGTCGGTCAGATCAAAGACCAGAATTGTTTTTGCATACCTAATGTGCCAGGGGAGCTCGAGGGTGACGTAGGAATCCTTAAACATCAAATAGTATCATCATCGGAACCATAACAGTTGAAATTACTTCCCATTAGGTACAACAGGTCAATAAGGTGGTTTTTACATGGCAAGGATGGGAAGGGGATGTGAGTGTAACCCAAGAAGATGGCCAAGGCAGTCATTATGTGGCTGATGTAGAAAGCATAAGTGGTGGAGTGACTAGCCAGAGTGCTGATGTGGTCGGGGATGGCATTCCCCAGTTGAACAGTTTGCCTTTGAGAAGGCACCATAATACATAGAGATCTAGTTGTGTAACAACACCTTGGGTGCCTCCCCTACTAAATATTGTGTAGGATATGAAGAAGAGAAGATATATGATGACCAGATTGTAGATGCTAGAAGCCTTGGGACCGTTGGGTAGCTTAGGCATGAGTTTGGTGATGTTATTCAGAATTTCTCCTTGTTGTATTGATAACACCCAAACACAGGCATTTATGTTAAGCATTTATTTATGGTTTTGTGTCATTATAGACTTAATATGCCAAAAATAACCCTAGATTCTTATCTTTTAGTAATTTATATCTTTTTATAGTAGAGTTGCTCAACTAGCCAATTTTGGGACTTGTAGGCATCGAACCTGAAAAGACATCTATTCCCCAAGATTTCTCCCCAACACATAGTTTTTGCAGTAGCTAGGCTTCCATCCATCGTAACCGCGACACCTAACGTGACTGAGATGTCCGATATGATCATGTCGAGGATAAGGGTCAGTTGCACCTTCCTTGACCGTGACACCTATCACAACCGCGACACCTGTCTCGACCGCGACATCTCTCTTGACTACTACAAGCTCTACGACCGCTCCACTAATTCCACCTGTGACACCTACCTTGACCGTGAATCTCGACACCGACATCCCAGACCGACACAGTCAAGCTGAGGTCTACTTGTCACGACTGAAACAAGACTTCGCGACTACAACTACGGAAAGACTGTCATGATCGCAACACTGGTCACAACCGCTACATCATCTTGAACATGACATAAATATCGACTGCGGTATCAGAATCGATCGTGAATCTGGTACAGCCATGTCAAGACAAGTGTAGCAAATGAAATAGGTATCACAACCACTCATTACATACACTTTGTGTTTTCCTGTAAATACCCACCCCTCGCTACCTGAATTGGGGCTTCGGAACATTGGGAGGTACCATTCTACCGTTGTAACCTATTTTGGTTACTAAAGCCCCTAGAGGGAGTTCAGAGGACTGAAAAGGCTAAAGTGCTCATCCTATGCCTGTCTCTTCAATTTGCTTTCATCCACCATCATTTTCTACCACCATTCACCCATATCCTACCATTCCCTGCCATCTTCCACATCCATACACCCATCAAGCTACAGTTTGGGGCAGAATCTAAGAGAAAGGAAGCCAAGGAGTCCAGAAGACCAAGGAGGACGACTCAAAGACTAGATCTGACCTATAGGGAGTCTAAGGAGTGAGAGCCACCTCTCCTCTATGGGCTAAATCTCTTCTTCTCCTCCTTTCTTTTACCGTTCTCCTTTATTTCTGTACAAAAAATGCTTTTCCATCTTTGTTTGGTGCCAACTATGCTTGTCCATAGCTAGTTGAGCTCCTTCTTAGTTATGTAGCCCATTTTGGGATGCCTATGTACTTTTACCTTAAGCAAGCGGTTTTATTTTAGATCTAGTATGTTTTATGTTCTATCTTCTCTTTCTATTATGATTTCTAGTTTGGTTGATCTCTTTCTTGCTTAAACTTCTATTTCTACCTATATCAAGAGATTAGTTGTAGAGATAGATAAGAGGAGGTAGTTTAGATCTGAATCTAAAAAGAGTATGGTCAAGGTGATCTGCGTAGAATCATAGACCTGGGCATGGTTGGGCTCAACTCGGACAGTCAGGCCCACTACCAGGTTATGCCCAGATCACACCTATTCCTAGCATCTCAGAATCTTCTAGACTTGGGAGGGTATCTAGAATACTCTAGGGTGTTGATTTGTCATTCTTGAGAGATGTCTCATATCAATGATGGATTATAGTCATGTTGTGCAAAAGCCAGTGGGATGAACCCCTACAGGAACAGACACCACAATACGTACTATGTTTGGATGTAGGTTGTTTGCTAAGGTGTTTGAGGGTTGTTTATGCCCAAGAATGGGTGCATACACTGCCCAACTTGTGGTTCCATAGCCAAGAACTCCTTCTCTTTGATTAGTAGAATGTTGCAGACTCTATTTTGTTTTCTTTACTTTATTTTATTTTGCTTCATGACAATATGCTAAACTAGTTCTAGCTCCATACTTTTATCAGCTATCAGATTATCTTAACTGACTTAAGAGTGAGGTCTTAAGCGTCCTAATTGTCCCCACATCCCTATGTTCGAGTATGTATATGTACTTCGACCCCATAATAAAGTTGTGGGGGTCCTTGAAGGTTTTAGGTTATAAATTTAAAGTTTGACCCTCCTTTGGGATCCGATCATGTATCTTTTGGGGAAAGATTCATGGGGATACTCCATGCAGCAAAAAAGTCAATCAAATTCTCCACCATCGAGGATGATGGAGGTGAGTTGTCTGGCAGATATCTCCAATTCTTCAAATCCAGACTTTGCAGCTAGAATTTCCCAGTGGGCAGTGGAAACGTTGGAAAGTGGACATGAACTCAAGGGTGAAATCAATGTACACTAAGAGGACATGGTAGGGAAACATGAGTATATGAGGAGGAAATAGAAGGAACAACTAAATCTGTTGAGCCAACAATCTTTGCATTAGTGACTTCATTGGTCAATGACCCTTTCTTTGGTGATCGTAAACTCTCATCAATAAACAATTATAGAGAGTTCATCAGTTGAAGAATATGCAGTGATTCCATTGCTCTTCATCATTTATTCACACACTAGGATCTCACCTTTTGGCAGTTTGCAAGCTCTTCGTTGATCGACATCAAACAAAGATTTCCCTCGATGAAGAGTCTTTAGGTCTTTCATCGGTAGGTAGTGATCTTCTTCCCATTGCCTAGCGTTAGAGCCAATCCATTTATGAAACTTCAATATTCAACAAGTAGCTCCATCTTTGTAGGTCTAGATCCATGCCCAATTACCATCAGTAGATGAATCAGTTATCGATGAAAACTCAGCAATTGGGTGACAATGATATTGTCATCGTCCAACAACTATCTACAATCAATGGGTAGTTTGGGAAGTCACTAAAGCAACCCAGGCCCACCAAACCAAGCTCAAACAAGAGAGTGAAGATGAGAGAAAAACATACCATGTGCAAATTACTAGAAGGACCTCCAAGAATGGGGAATTTGCACATAGACCCACAAGAATAAAACATCAACTAACTAATTACACCACTATAGTAAGCATGCAAAGAATCTACGTAAAAAAATTAAGATATTAAATATGATTACAAAAGTTAATTAGGTTAGAGGTCTTACGTCTGCTTGCTCTGAACTTGGTTGTGTCACAGTCACACCCATATCTGTGACAAAAAGGTGTAATGATGCGATATTATAAATGGTAGAATTGAGCTCCAACTATGCCAGTACACACGACGTAATATGAATTCACAAAGCTCAATATGTAGATATGTCCCTCGTCTTTCAAAAAGTCTCATTAGAATACACAAGGACCATTTCATAATTTATAAAACTAAAAACTAAATTGTATTCAAACTCTTATAAGCTCTTTTAAGACTGCCTAATTGCAATAAAAGGGGAATTTTGTGACAAAAAGAAAATAAAAACAACACCTCACAAACTCTCACCTAAGTCCATTTTATAATATAACGACTTTTCTGCTATTCAGAAGGATACAAGTTAAAATTGCATGCAAAATTTTCCATGCTTCTTTTGTATAGCATAAATTATTTTTAATAACTTGAGGTGTTTCTAAGACTTTTCTTTTATTTCTACAACTTCCTCTATGCCACATCACCTTAATACAATAATATTTCGAAAGGGCATTTAGTAGATATTTTTTCTAACCAAGAGAGTATGTATTCATCTCGTTCCCCGGCTGAATAAAGGGTGTAGCACGTGGACTTACAAAAAAACCTCGGGAGTGAAAATATGACTGTCCGATGGGACCGAGAAAACACACAGAACAATGAAAACTAAACATCAAATACCTCCAGAGATCGGACCGAGAAAACACACATAAAAATGAAAACTAAACATCAAATACCTCCAGAGAAGATCTAGGTATTTGCCCTCTGTGGTTGTACATGGTCTCATGTGCTAGTTGTGTATAAACCCCTATTTGTCTGGCATACTCTTCTTCAACCGCATCCCTAAACAACCCTTCCCTCACTTACACAGGTAGCCCACACTCGGGATTACCGTATAAGATTGTCGTTCTTCTGGGCACATATTCCTCTAGGGCCATCACCGTCTTATTGATCTTCTTTTGGATGAGAGAGTAAGCCTTATCTCTTTCTCTTATGAAATCCCCTATTTCTTGACTTCTCTCCTTAGTCTCCACGGCATCACATATTTGTCAAAAAAAATGTAGTAGAGGAGTAAATCTATACTTTTCTATAAAAGTTGCAAATGAAGATTCAATATTTATCTTCAAAACCCCAAATCCTTTATGAATAGTTATATTACGTACTTTAACGAATTCCTACTAAGCTCCACCACATAACTACAGGAAGTGTCCCATAACAAAGAGTTCGCCTTTGCTGGCGATGATAGTGTGTATATGACATGTACGTTACTGTCTTAAGGCCCTTTTGGTTGGCAGTAAACCAACCGGAGCTGTTGCAACTGACTATCTTTTTGGTTTGTGGAGGATCTGGTTCGAAGCTGTTCGAGTCCGTAATCTGAATTACAACTGTATGATATTTTGTTCTTCGTTGCTATTATACAGAAATGCAATCGCATCCAGATAGGGTGTGGTTGATTTTCCATAGTGCCTCGCTTCAGTCTTCCGTGAGCATAGTACATATAACCAATTATCGATGGAAGACTAACCAATTATGAATTATGTAAATAATATATCAATGAGCAGCGATCGATAGGTGTATGTAATGCTTCTAATAAAATGATATCGACTTGTTTTTAACATAGAAACATATCTAACCAAACGACTTCGTTAATATCTGTTTTCAAAACAGTGACATTGTTTTTCCGATCCGAACTAAAAAAAATCGGTTAGATATGATGTAAATTGAATCTTATTGTATCATTCACCTTATAACCATAAGAACCAAAATTAGCCTTAAGTCTCATTCTGTAGAATATGAATTTAAGATTTGTTTCCACTTGTCACTAGTCATATTATTTAATATTTTTATCCTTATCTTATATTTTCTTTTCTTGATGAAATTAGAATATTTATGATTGTTAAAATAATGTGAAATTTGGCACCCAAGTTAATATGGACCCAATGACCATGATTTTCACAATAAATTTGGATTTTGGAATTTCTTTTTATAAGTTCTGACATAGTTTGTATTTTAGCTCATTATCGTTATATTATTATAACATTACATCAGTACCATCACTATTTATATTTAGAGTCTCATTATCTTTACATTTTTACCAAAAGAGTTTGCAATATAAAATTATGCACGAATTTCCATATTTTGTTTTTTTTATCCCATTAAGTCTATTAATTTAATATTTATATAAATAATGGCACATTATTCACATTGATGACATGGAACTACCAGCTATTATTCTAATTTGTATATTATGCATATTATACTTCTTGTTAAACACAATTTAGGCATTATGTGCATATACTAGTTTGCAAAGAAAACATATATGACATATGAATTGATCTCCATATATGCTACCACACATATAGGTCATATGTTAATATGAATGTATTATGATATGTGATGTAGATTATAGAATTTATTGTCACTTAAAATGTTATATTTGTTTTCAAGCATAAATATGTAACGGGTTGTCGTTGAGTAATTCATGTAAATGCATGAAGAGTATACATTAAGGTACAACTTTATCTTTGTTTAGTCAAATCTAAGGAACTAAGCTTACTAACCACCTAATAATAGAAAATATAATAAGATTCTAGATTTTGGTATATTACATCATCACAATAGTACAAGAAGGGTATAAAAAAGAGCATTTTGGATTTATTTTGAGGAACTTTTACAAAGAGAAACTTATCCAAATGAGAACCCAACTTAATTTGAATTTGAATTTTATCTGAAAATTCATTTTTGGAACACATGCAAACAGTAAGGGGTCATGTATAATTCATCTGTCATCAATATGGCATCAAAATACCTCAAGAAGAGCATTTTAGGGCACACAAGCATAAATTTTGGATTTCATTCCATAAGGCATTAGGGGAAATGTATTTATCACCAAGGTAATCATTTCTAGGGTAAATGAAAGCATGTGGTTTCAGTACCACTTTGGTTTATTGAAAAATATGGTTCATAAAAATCTCTTCTTAATATACAAAGAGCAAGTTGTAAGCAAATTAGGGCAAAGCTTTTGTGTGTATTTAGTAGGAAAAAGAAGTTAACAAAGCAACATAACTCTCCTATAAAGGATTAGAATTTTATCTCCAAATATGAATGTCATGAATGCATCTTCTCCATTGATGAACAACCCTTGAAAAGTTTCAAAAGAGCTCCTTCAAGATAGGTCAAACTCATAAGGGTAAAAGGAGAGAGGGAAGATGTAATGACCACATTTGTGCTTAATTGGTAAACTAGGGTTTACCTGAATGATTACATGCTTGATTAGATTGAACATCATTTAGACTTGATTAATGATAGTAGATCAATTGTGATGTTTCAAACCTAAGAAGAAACTCTAACTATGAATTTAGTTTGAAGAATTAGGGTTTGAGAAATGTAAACCCTAATCGGCAAAAATTGGGGTTTTGATAGTACATGAATATGGAATTTGATCAGGATAGCAGTGTGGTAAATGATTTTTCATATTTTTTTACAAATTTTGTATTTAATTTAATTTTGGATATGGATAACTCATTTATATATATTGGAGAAAAATTTCAGAATATTTGAGTGTTCTTTGAATGTGGTTCTTGGTCGAACTATACTTTGACCAAAATTCAGACATAGTATTTTTTAGCAGTGTAGTGATTTATTTTTAGTTATTTATTGGTAACTCCAAATGATCTGAAGCTTTAACTGGAGATCTAAAAATCAATCATAAACAACATGTAAAATTTTCATAATTTTGTATGCGATTAGACCTTATCAGTAGATGAATTATAGTAATATTTTTATGACAGAAAATTCAGTTGAAATAATAGAAAGTATAGTGAGGGGTCAATGTGCAGTTGTCCCAAGAAGCTCAATTGCTCTATATGGTCAACCTAACACACAAGGATATCTCATAATTCGTGATTCAATCCAGAGAAAAAAATCCTAGAGAGAGAGGGAGAGTTAGGGTTTGAGAGGAGAAAGCGATGGAGATGCTGACCTAGGGTTTTGCGGTACGAGGAATGATGAAATCATGTATGTTTAGCCTCTTTGGATATAGTTTCAAGGTGAATATTCTCTCACATGTCAAGATTATGTCCCTTCTATGATTTGATCCAAAATGGTATCAAAACTTCCCCTTTTCTCACTCTTTCTAAATAATCCCTCATTTTTAGGGTTTCTGAGTTGAAAGGAAGAAGAATCAGGTGAATTGCTAGGGATTTGATATGAGATCGAGATTTTTAGGGATGAGTTGTGTTTTTAAGGTGTTTTCACACCTTAGGGTGAGTTGGAACTTCCTTTAAATAGTATATTGCACGAAAATTGGTTAAATCATCCATAATCTTTAATTGCTTAGTATGCCACTACAAACCCTGAATTGTCTGTTTGATCTAAGTTGTTGCAAAATAATACAAAATGGATTCTTCCTCTGTTTGTTTGAATTTCATATGATAAATTCATATTAGAAATGTATACAATATATCCTAATGAGAATTCCCTAAGTATACACAGAGGTTATAAGAGTAAACTAAAATATAGGGAATTTGTCTATGACTGAAATTATTGTATAATTAAATAGAGAAATTTGTTTATCTGGACCCCCTTGGTTATGAATGATTCTTTATCTGACTGCATAATACATATATTTGAGATACTATTTTGGATTTCATGTGATGTGAATAGTGTTTTCTTGATATCTTCGTAAAGTGGGTGAAGCCCTATATGAGTGGAAAGTTGGAAATTTGTGAATAAATATGGTGAAATCCATTTGAAGTGTTTTTCTTGTCATCATAGACTCTATTTATGAAATGTTATTCTTGATTCATAATATCTCAATGAATGGCATGGAAAACACTAATTTATCTCAATTCGAGGATTTCATACATAAGTTGATTGTATATGACTTGTTTAAAGCAATTTGTATTTAGTGGATGTTTATGACATATTAAATCCTTATGAGAGCCATGTGATAAGTGAATGAGGTAAATGAAACCCTAAGGATAGGGTGTTCAATGAATTAAGTATTTTGATTACCATGTTCTCAGTATGAGATGCACAACCCATGATTTGGGTTGATGTGCACGTTTTCCAAGAAGATGTAAATAATTTATGGGT
The DNA here is from genome assembly GCA_963693085.1 of Alisma plantago-aquatica. NCBI lineage: Eukaryota > Viridiplantae > Streptophyta > Magnoliopsida > Alismatales > Alismataceae > Alisma > Alisma plantago-aquatica. The sequence continues at coordinate 82,280,191 of OY856410.1, forward strand.
GCAAATGATGATTACTTGTATGCCAAGTAATTAGCTCTTATCATTATATTAAGATGTTTAATTACATGATTCTAGTGTATAAGTGCCAAATGGACATGCATTATGTTTATTTAAGTATTTGAGTCTGCCTGCATGTATAAAATGTTGATTTCTCAGTAAATTACAATGTTTTTGAGTATACTGCTCTGTCAGGTCTCAAATGATATTCATGTTGTGATTTGAACTGAAATTAAATAGACGAGATTCCATAGATATACCAGAGTCGAGTATAAGTAAGAAAAAGGTTCAAGATAGTAAGAGTTTTCTAGGAAATAATAAAATTATAGATATAAGGGCCCTAACACCGTAGAACCCCTATGTGAGGTATGTGCCTTATGGGTGAAATGACCTAACCCTGGCAGCATCCAGTATACGGGGGTCGGAACGTGCTATCAGGTGGTATGGGGGGACGAAGCCCTAGTGGAAGTCTCCTTAAATTATAATTTGCAGTGTCCAACATCAACCAGAAGTCCTGGTGACACTAGAGTATAGAAAAGCATGTCCAACATCAACCAGAAGTCCTAGTGGCACTAGAGTACAGAAAAAGCAATAGGTGTCTTGACTCTCTGCTTGTGTGCTCAGGTTAGAAGAGGAGTCCAGTTTATGGCACAATAGGAGTGCTAAGGCCGGAGATCCAATTTTCTTGTTGTAGACCAGGAGAGTAGTTAGACTTAGCTATCCCAGGGTGTTGGCTAAGTCTTGTACGGTGAGATTGTAGTTCGCTGCGAGTCTTCATATGTAGAGTACACTGCAAATGATCAGTGCATAAGCTGAAATATGTTCATATAGGTTTAAAGAGTTTCTTATAAGTAAGAAAGGCTAAGAAAGTTTTGAGTATAGCTTCCCAACAATTATTCTTTGTATGTTTCTAAATTATTAGTTCTCTTTGAAATTAATCAAGCATGCTCATATATTGATTTACTCTTGTTGATATCTAGAGTATCCTTCTATATATACAATTGTAAATGATCAATCTCTTTAAAATTTACTGGTTCTATAATTGATATCAGTTTCTCAAAAGTATATTTATAATTATATCAGTGCTTTAGACTATTTCTTTGAAGTACACATTCACTGAGCGAGTAGGCTCACCCCTCTACTCACAATTTTTTAGGGATTACACATGGACTTGAAAAAGGTCAAAGCATCATAGTAGATCTACCACATGAGTTAAGTATGAGATTAGTTAAGTCCAGTCGGTCCCTGTCACTCTAGGTCCTAGTATAGATGTGAGAGTGTTGTAAGTGATGTTTTGTATCTATGTTTTCTTAATAAGAGAGAATGTATCTGATTATCATGTTGTATGTACCTGAGAATTAATGTATGGATGTGTATTTTTTATGTTGAGATCACGTTAAAGCAATCAAAGTTTGATTCTCTTGTAAAGTTGTTTATGTGATTGGATGCAAGAAAAACAAAGAGTTTGAAAAAGAAGAAAAAGTTAAGGGTGATCTATGTAATATGTTAAATCCTTAATTTATGCCCAAATCTCATGATTAATGGTAATTGTGAGATCGGGGTGTAACAAAAGAGGTTCTTTAGCAAGACAAACTAATTTTCACCTTGGAAACCTAGTGAATTCAGATCAATGAAGAATATGAGAGGTAAAACAACATAAAAGAGAGTACCGAAGGAAGATCTTGATGTGGAAAGTTGGAAAGAAGTTCTAAAGTCTTGAATCTATCAAAGCAACTTTAATCCTTCGCAAGAAAGTGCATGCAAGCACTTGACCCACAATATGGACCTCCAAGAAAGACGTACAAGTATGGATCTCCTCCTCCTTATTCTATCAAGCTTCTTGGTGGCCAAATGAGGCTAGAGGATTGTGGGATCAAGAAAAGGAACCTTATGCAAATCTAAGTTCACAAGTATATAAAGTAAATAAATTAAGTAAGATAATGAAGGAATATATGTGCCTAGATAAGTTCGACTCAATTCAAAATTATATTCTCGATATTGTGAACTTATACAATAGTCCACAAATGTACATGAAATTACACATTATAGAAAATAGAGTGCAATTTTAGCCAATTTAAGTTATCCCTTGACTAGTTAATTTTAATGCTTAGTAAAGCATGAATATGTATAGAACACAAATTTAGATATTTTCACATGACTTACAAACAGGTACTCATCCTATGGTGAATTACAATTAAGTCTGTAACTTTATGGAAACATAAAATCAAGTAGAAAAGTACAAGTTGGACTAATTTAAGGATTTATATTAATTAGATGATCTTAAAAGTTAATCAAACATTCAATTATGATAATCAAGAAAGACATTAATGAAATCAAGTTTAAGCTAGGTTTAGATTCTCACACGCCCGGTCACCTAAAAGGATGTGGAAAACAATAGGGTGAGACCCCAAGTCCCAACAATATGATATAATGGTTGAGAACATTTCATACTTACAGAAGAATCATAAGAAATAAAACACGACATGTAATATTTAGAATTACTAAGCAAGTTGTATATTAATAAGAAGAACTCTACAATGATTATACATGTATCACCATGGAAATTTCTAATGAATAGAATCCACACACACACACACATGCACACACACACACACATGTTCACACACACACACACACGTGCACACACACACACACACACACACACACACACATATATATATATATATATATATATATATATATATATATATATATATTACATGAAGAAAGATGCTATCGTAAGCATATCTATGTTATTCAAAAATAAACGTAAACAAATTTATGACACAACTAAGTTACACATTTTATTATGTCATAAGTAGTTTGAAGGCTACCACTCAAACTACTAGCTATTTGTAGTGAAGCCTCTCTAGCATCTCTATAAGATCAAAGAATATGTGGGTTCTGGTATATCTATGCACACATTCTTAGGTTAAAGAGAGGGCATTAAAGGTAGAGTGCTCATATGTTGGTCTACTATGAAATTTCTCAAAAGTGGATCCACATATCTTGGTCTGTCTAGGGTACACAGGACACGACATCTCCTCATGGGGTATCAAAATCCATCAACACTAAGACACAGTCGCAGTCGTTCTCAAATACATATCACATATTATCAGACCTACATGATAGGGTATACCAACCCCCAATCAGTGGCGGAACCAGAAGCCCCATGTTGGGGAGGGGGCAATTAACATGATTCTAATGTAATGCTATAGAATCGTAACATTCAAATTGTTACAAGAGAATATTTATGTATATTAAAACAAACTAATGTATCAGTTCAAAATATACAATGAACAAACAGTTTAGATAAGGAATAAAATTACATGATCTCTATACCTATAGTGCCAATATCTCACAATAAAGGTTTTTAGTCATTCACAAATGCTAATCATCTCTTGTAAGTGATGAATTCTAAGGTTCATAAGAAAAGAAATTCACTACATTCATTAAAGATAAAACTTATCTTGGAACGGTAATAGCGGATGCCAGGACATCAATTCTTCTTATGCATTCTTGAACGGAGATTTTGTTGACTAATGATGTCATTGTTAACCTCGGAGCAACTAATGGTAGTAAGCATCATGGTATACTCTGTTTAATGTATCGACAAATCAAAATGATGGATCATTGAACAACCTAGTTGTCAAATCACATATATTCTACATTTGAATTGAAGGAATATGTGACCTTTTATTTGTTAAAAATGATGTTGCTCGGGTTAGTGATTTCTGCTCAGTCAGTTGAAAAGATGATGCTAGTTTCAAAAATAAGGAAAAAAAGGTCGTGCTGGATTTTATGAGGCTGTTGCCAATACTGTAGAAGAAGAAAGACAAAGAAGAGGGAACTTCTTACAATGATGTCTTGACCTTTGATATTTCTGTAAACTAAATAGTTGACTACAAATGCCTTGATGTGTTTGAAGATAAAAGCTCCAGTCAGCAGTCTCGCCTATTTCCCTAACAACATCTGACACTTTGTGAGGAAAAATAGACCAGGGATATACTTGTTTGTCGATATTTAATATACTATATATTAAAGCAATTATCCTCTTTTGTGAATACAAATTGAGTCAATGTAAGGTAGAAATTGCACGCGAGAGTTTCTCCTTTGTCTATGGTGCAGCTACTTAATAAACAAATATAAGTAACACATTCTCATTGATTGTGTCGAACTGATATTTTGGCATAGTTTTATATGATTAGGAACATATTTGTATATTGAGGTACGTGAACATGAGATTATTTACGAAAGTTTGGGGGGGGCTCGGCCCCTTTCGGCCCCCATGTTCTTCCGCCATTGCCCCCAATCATCCTTATATTCACCAACATATGGCTCTGAGCATTTTCTCACAGTCTCAAATTTCTTCCAAATCAACTCATTTCACTTTCTCCCTTTACAGACCAGAAAATTTATTCTATGGACTTCGACTGCTACATGATTAAGGTTTTACTTGATTAATTTTATCAATTACTTGTTTTAGGACTGCATCACTTAAAGTTACATACAATCAACGAAAAGATAATTAAAAGATAAATCAAGTAAGACACAAAATGTATTACTATCCAATTTTGTCTATTCAAAACAAGGTGTTTTACAATTCCTTTCATCCATATCAAGTCCATTTTGTACAACAAGACCCTATTATTTATCACATAGCACACCCAACTTCAATCCTTTCAAGGGTATCATATTAAACCAATACAAAATAAGTTCACTCACAAACATGATAACCATTTGAAATCTATCACATAACTTATCAATCAACTTACAACATAGTACCAAAAATTCTATGTTAAACATTTAAAACCTACAAAAGTTATGCCTCCTCTTAATACTAGGGTAGTGGAAGACCAAACAGAGCACACCAGAGTTATTTCAACATAGTGATACAAGTTCCAACATCATAATAGCTAATAAAAAGCCTTAGAATTTTTTTAGAAAGGTTCTCCAATAGTAGGGATTATCTGGGAGTTCATAAATCACGTTATGGAGCATGAATAAACTGTAAAGGTACCACCTTTAAGTTCATTTTGCATCATAATTAGATTCTAAGAATAAGGAGGTCAAGCTAATCATACTGTTAGCATCAAGGAAGGTGTTCAAAAGATTAATATCAACATGCAAGTTTGCATTTCCTCTTTTTCTTAGATTGATATAAAGATTCCATCTTTTAGCATATTTAGTGATCATAAATAAAATTAGGATTTTCATGTATGATGTAGGTACTAAATGAATCATATGTTATATCACTCACATTGCAAACAATGGAAACAAGTCCATTCCTCGATTAAGATGGAAAGCCTCGAGCTTCATTACTCTTCAAGCCCAAGATTTGAACATCAAACAAGTCATAATACTTCCCAAGATCCTCCCTCCAAGCTTATAACAACCCTAACTCCATGTTCTAAGAGTAACTAGGGCAAAGAAAAGAAGGGATACATAGTATAAGACTGCCAAGTCCAAAACTTTATAAGGAAACTGATGTACACAAAGCTCAAAGGGGAAAAACAATGAAGGGTCATCATGATTACAGAGAAAGACAATCTCACTTACATGGATCTACATCCTGAAGATGCAAAGAGATTCATTGATCCACAAAGAAGAAGAAAGAATGAATCAACATAGAGATTGTTGGCGTGCAATGGAATCTCATTGGTTATCATCACTTGATAATGGCTCGTAGCTTGTTTGTCTTTTCACAAGAAACTTAATCAACTAAGGACAAATAGGAGTAACATGGGGTATTTATAGCCCAAGAGGAAAGAGGATGAAATAGAAGGAATGGTCAAAGCTTCCGAGCCAACAATCTCTGTACTAGTGACTTCATTTGTCAATTACCCCTTCTATTGTGACCCTAAACTCTCATCAATGGAATACTATAGAGAGTTCATCAGTTGAAGAACATGCAGATATCCCATCACTCCTCATCATTTGTTCACACACTATGATCTCACCATTTGGCAGTAGGAAAGTTCTTCGTCGTTCAACATCAAACCAAGATTTCCACCAATGAAGAATCCTTAGGTCTTTCATTGATAGGTAGTGATCCTTTTCTCATCGCCTAGTGTTAGAGACAATCCATCTATGAAACTTCAGCATTTGAGGAGTAGAACCATCTTTGTTGGTCGAGCTCCATGCCAAATTACCACCAGTAGATGAATCAGTTATCCATTAAAACTTAGTTGTTGTTCGACAATGACATTATCATCGACCAACAACTATCCACATCAATGGAAAGGCTGACAAGTTAATAAAGAAACCCAAGCCCACAAAACCAAGCTAAAACAAGACAAATAAGAAAATAGCAAAGCATGCCATGTGAAAATTATTGTAAGGACCTCCACGAATAGGGAATTTGCACATAGACCCACAAGAATAAAACATCAACCAAATAATTACACCACTTTAGTAAGAATACAAAGAATCTAAGTACAAAATTAAGATATTAAATATGATTTTAAAGGTTAAGTTGGGTTAGAGGTCTTACATCCACCTGACCTGAACTTGGTTGTGTCACAGTCAGACCCATACGCATCACAGAAATATGGAATGATGGATATGGAAAATGGTACGAGTGAGATCCAACTATGCCAATACATACACCATACTCTGAATTCACGCAACCCAATATGTATTTTGGTCCCTCTACTTTCATAGAGTCCAATTGAAATACACAAGGACCATTTTATAATTTATAAAACTAAAAAACATTATATGCAAACTCTTATAAGCCCTCTCACGACTGCCTAATTGCAATATAAGGGGAATTATATGACAAAAAGAAAATAACAACAACACCTCACACTCACCTATGGAGTACATTTTAGAACAAAAAGACTTTTTCTAGTAATTCAAAAGAATATAAGTTAAAATTGCATGCAAAATTTTCCATGCTTATTTTATTTAGCATAATTTTTTTTCAATAACTTGAGATGTTCTTAAGACTCTTCTTTTATTTCTATATCTCTAGTATGCCATGCCACTTGAATATAGTACTCATAAGAAGTGAAATTCAGTAGATTTTTTTTAACTAGGAGAGTATGTATTCATCATGTTTCCCACATAAACAAAGGGTGTAGCATGCAGACATACAAAAAAACTTTCGAAGTGAAAATATGACCATCCCAACGGGTTGAGGAAACACACACAACAATTTAAACTAAATGTCAAAAACCTACAAAGAAAACCTAGTTTTATGTACTTTGTGGTTGTACATGGTCTCATTTGCTAGTGTGTATACACCCACATCTGTCTAGTATACTCTTCTTCTCCAATGATCCTAAACAACCCTTCCCTCACTTAAGTAGGTAGCCATACTTGGGTTTATCATAGAAGAATGTCATTCTTGGGTTTATAATAGAAGAATGTCATTCTTTTGAGCACATATCCCTCTAGGGCCATCACCATACAATTGATCTCCTTTGGGATGAGAAAGCAAGCCTTATCTCTTTCTCTCATGAAATCCCCTCTATCATGGTTTCTCTCCTTGGTCTCCATGGTATCATGTATTTGTCTAAAAGTTTAGTATAGGAGGCATCCTATGAACCTATACTTTTCTATAAAAGTTGTCGATAAAGATTCAACATTTACCCTTAAAACACTAATTCCTTGATGAAGACATCTATTGTAACATACTAGATTTTGGGTCCTAATTTTGTATTGAGCTATAATTTATAACTTCCCCTAACTCAATCACACCTACAAATGTGTCCTTCAATATGAAGTATCATTTATTTATTTTGATCGATCATAATATCTCTTTATATAATTAGTCTTCAATATTGTTTCTTTTGTATAAGTAACTTGAATCTCCTCATGAGAAATACTTGCAATTTAGTCCCATGATCTATCCCCATTACATCAATTGGTGTTACATCGACATCCCTATGCTCAAATGCTTTGCGTTGACATTATATTTCAATAACGCACCTACTTTTTCAACTAATGGCTTGGAATTATCATAAAATCATTAAGAAGGTAAGAATATATCAATTTTAAGGTATTTACCTTTTAGGAAATGAATTGGACAATTGGTAAATCTAGTATAGGAAGTTATATTTTAGAAAATTTTGGTGATTTAGAAGAGAAAGTGGTTGAAAAGTTTTCATATTAAGTTATCACAAAATGGTAGATATTAAATTAGAAAATCATACATATAGAAAACTCAAATCACTCATTAATAGGTAATACCAACTCTAGAGAAGACTAGGCCATCTCTCCTCCAAAGAAATGGCAATGGAACCCTATGTTTTCTTCTCATTTCATCATGACTCATATTACCATTGACTCCGTTGTTACCTTCCCTTATTCCATTAATGCTTCCTCAACCCATACCACAACCTCCTCGGCATACAACAATAAACAACAAACCAACAGACCAGTAGAGGATCATCATCAACCTACAATGTAGAAAACTATTAGCAAAACCCTAGACCTTCTCGATACTACTATATCCCTCACCCCTACACATACCTCTAGAACCGTCAACCTCCTAGGTGCTTTATTTATCCTCCTTGACCTTGTTGTTGAACCACAAATGACAACAGAACTTTGACTTCCAACTCAACAACTGACACACCACCTACAACCACAGCTCCCATGGTTACTCTGGCTACCAAAGGACCCCAACAACCTTTTGAATCCCATGGCTAAGAAACCTGAAGTATGGTCTAATGGATGTTGTTCTTTCTCTGTCCACTATCAAGGCAGGGGCCTTATCACCTACTTGACATCACAACAACTTGCAACTAAGTTCACCATCGACTCTAACGCAACCAACATCTTCAAGCATCTCATTTCCACCTTGTTTATTATCCTCGACCACCGCAACTGTAATTGTTGGTATGTATGCCCATAGAGCAAGTCATATGATGATTGTAATGGGATACTTTGTAATTGATTTGAATAATAATAAAGGCAATTTCCAATCTATATGTTTAAACTGTTTCTGAGATGATGGTGTAACATGATAGATGTCTAAAGATTGTTTAACTCAATGACGTATGCTTTTGGGTTGAGGACCTAAACGATGAGATCATACGGATGCTAAGAGTATTCTTTCTTGTTTAGTCCCTAGTCGGTTGTTATTGTGGAAATAACCATAGACATCAATAACACTAAAGACTAGATTGTGTGTTGGTTGATGACAGAATCTCATTAGTCATGATATGGTGATATCAAACCAAGCACATAGGTACTTGTTAGAGAACAAGGTACCGGACAGACCCACCGTGAGAGTGACACATGGAACCATGACTTGGTAGTCACAGTCAGCTCTCACAGTGATGGTGGTGAGTGTGATTCTTAGACCTGAAATCACTACACTCAACACATGTCGTTGGGTACACTTTGACATCATCAAACGCAATCCTGAAACATGGGTTGTTATAAAGGTGATGATTGGGTGGCTTTCACACATGGGGCTTTTGAGGGGTGAGTGATAGATATGGGATTTGTCCCTCCTGAGGGAGTTTGATATCCTTGGCCACTTGATGAGTAGGATTGAGAAAGGCATGCGCATGCATGTGTGAATCAATATGTGATATTGATGTCATACACATCTCACTCGGTCTACTCTGAGATCAAGGAAAAGAATGAACATTGACAGGATGACTGTTCCATGCCTCGAGTTCATTCTGGATATCAGTGACAAAGGAATTATACATTCACTGTAACACCATTCACAGATTGTAGGATGAAAGTTGTTCTCCAACTTTCTATTTTCACTTGGGTAGCAATGATGTGTGACTAGGCACCGCTCTTTGCTTGTGAAGTCATAAGTGTTATGGACTTTCACTGCCAACGTGAAATGGACCTGCAGGGTCACACACATAGGATTTAACCTGGAAGAGGAGTTTTGTCCACAAGCAATGTTTAGATTGATTACTAAAGGAGTTTAGTAGTTCAATTAAACACTCAATTAATCGATAGCTCAATATCATAGTGTTCAAGGTGTTGGACGAGTTGATTGGAGTATCGAATTGATTGAAATCACATTTGACTGATTCTGCACAATCTGCATTCCCAACCGATCAGTTCATGTGATGAACCGGTCGGCTGAGGTTGCTGAACCGGTCGGCTCAATTGTTGAACCGATCGGCTCATGCACAAAGTGAAATGACCGGTTCAAGTGTTGAACCGAGCGGTTCAACTGGTGCAATCGAGCAAATTGGGAAAGTAGGATTGGTGAGAATTTTCCTTTCGTTTCAGTTGCCCAATTCGATTGGGAATAACATTGGTATTCGATACCAATTTAGAAAGAAACAAGGAAAGTCAATCGGGAACCAACCTGGAACCCCAACCGACCGGTTCATGAGTGAACCGATCGGTTCAAGGGTCCCAAACGATCGGTTCAGTGGTGAACCGATCGGTTCAGGTCCCCAACCGACCGGTTCACTTGTGAACCGATCGGTTCAGGTTGCGAGATGGTTGCTTTTTGTGGAAAATCCCGAACCCTTCTACTCCTGCTTTAGTCCCGTATTGCCGGGCACAGAGAACCCTGTCCCATGACCCGCCTATATATAGGGGTATTGGGGGCTTCTCAGAGTACAACTCAGTGCAAGTTGATTGCTCTGCAAAGTTGTCGTTCTCTCTGGTTTTGGTAACCAAGACAGAGCCTGAGCAAGTGCTTCCCGCAAAGGGAGGTGCAGCAAGGGAAGGACAACTGTAGTTGCAGTCGACAGCAGGAGAGTGTGTTGACGACTAGTACGTCAACAGGAGGGTGCGACTCCTTCCACTTCCTTGTGGGACAAGGAGAGTGGAGTTCCAGGTGTTCCGTGTGGACTACTTCAGAGGCGGGAGGTCACTGCCGCTCAGGAGGACAACTGTCATCCGACAGTCCGGTAGGAGGAGGAGTCTTCAGTCCCGGTGCGACCAGGAGCTGCAGAGACACCGTCCAAGACTGGAGGTGAAGACCGTGCAAGGCGCGTGGCATTGTCGCCGAGCAAGCCTCGGGACAAGGTATGATTCACAAACCTTATTTCCTATCATATAGATGTCGACGCGATTCCTTTTGTTCCGGGTTTGGGGAGAAATTTTTTTTTGTTTCCGCTGCTTCTCTCTCTCCCTCAAAACCCAACAGTAATATCCTCAATTTTGATGAAATAGAACTATATAAAGATAAGACATGAATTGATAAGTAATTTCCACAATGGTATTATTTGATGGAATAATAATGTTACTCACTTTGTGGCATGGGTGCAACCCATATACTAAGTGAGTCTCATGAGACTATTTGCATTGCAAAAATATCCTCAGGGCATAAGATAAAGAAATAAGAATTTTTGTGCCTAAATAATGAATAATCGCTATGTAGTTTGATATGTAACTGAAATGTAAGATAACATGTAAGTTTCAAAATGAAAATAAGCTAATGTGGTATGTTAGATAATTAAAGGAGTAATTATCTATACAAGGATGACAACACAATGTTTGATATATCAAATAAGAATATTTCTTTTGTCATACATAAAATAATAAGGAAAAGAGGAGAATTCAATAAATTATGAGAAAAAGGATATTCCATGAGATAATAGCATAGTTTAGAATAAATTCTTCAAGAGCAAGATTTGCATAATGAAAGGCATCCTAATAAATGCCAACTTACTAGAAACAAATAGGGAAACATATTAATGAGTTTCCATGGAATAACGCAATTGAGTTAAGGAGTACATCAAAGAAAGGGAAAAATAATAATAAGCTAGATTGCAAGTCATGAAGAAGTGTGACAAAGTGAATTTTAGCATAAGTATGATTTAATTACAATTTTACCCTCATTATGTTCACTTTGGACCCTAATATATTTTTATTGGAATCTTAATCATTATTGAGACTCAAATCCAAAATATGGTGATCAATGTGGACTTTATACACATTATAACACCAGAAATTATATTCAATCATCACTTTGTCCAAAGAAGAAAATTGGTCAATCAAAATTCATCATTTAGTTCTTAAATTTTTTATAATATTATCCACATTATTTTGAACCTATGGTCCAAACTCCATCTCCTTTGGACATTCCTATAGCTATCTACGAATTTTTGAAGTTTTGCATCCAAAAACCCTTTTTATTGTCTTTTATTTGCCCTTTTGTTGGCTATTCCAAGTCAGTGATCCATGAGTGGCTTGAAGGGAGGGACCCTGACACTCAAATCAGGGTCCCATGGATCAGGGAGTAGATCAAGTGGTGGAGGAGTCATCTCGTACCTCCCGCTAATTGTGAGGAGGAGAGAAGTGGCCTTAATGGCCAATCTCCCTCTCACCACCATTGTTTGAAAATCTAAGTGAATGGAAATCTTCCTCTTGCGATTTTGAACATAAATAGCCCTACTTTGACCATTGTTCAAGCTCTATTGTGCCTCTTATAAGCATCCCTTTCTCTCCCCTCTCACTCCGGCGAACATAGCCACCACCCAACCTCAAAATAGCCCAAATACTATATAAACCCCTCCCAAAGATCGCATACACTCCAGCATGCTCAGAGCCTCACCCTTGCTCACCCCCTCAGCCCCGAGTGCCCCTCTTTGCTCTTATAAATTCCTACTATAGTAGCGGTGCCACCGCCTAGACCCGCGTGGGTGTCCTTCCTCCTCTCCCCCTCTCTTCTTTCTCTGGCCCCCATCACCTACACAGGACCCCAACGACACCAACTGGCACCCTCGCTGCTGCCATAGGAGCCTCTTGCTCCCTTTGGCTCTAGAGTCGGAAATCTTGCTCAGCCATGCATGCACGCTCGCACACAAGGCCTGGAGCATGAAAGAAAGAAGTCTAGAACTGGCCAATCCAAAAGGAGGTCCAACCAGGACCGAACCGGCCGAGAACCAGTCCAAATCAATGAGTGAACCACTCAATTAAGAAGTGAATCAGACCATAAACCAAGCGAGTCACCTCGCCTATGTAGCTCCATCTCAGACATTCCCTATGCATCCAAGGGCCTTCATTTTTCCATTTAAGGTAATTTCTACCTCCTCTCTACTATAATATTCAATTAAATTGTCAGATCTTGTTTTAATCATAGAAAATGCATCCAAACTCCAAAATTATGTATATATAGTCTATTTTGATTAGAAAAACCTAAGGGATTTATTAAAAATACTTTTGGAACCTAATTCATTATGTATCTTGGTGATATCCCTATATTTGAACTCTTTCTTATTTAGCTTATCAAATGATTCAACAATGATGTTTAATCTTTGGAAACCCTAGATTTGGACTCTGATGATTATCTTGTAACCTAGATATAATCTAGTTGAATCATCTACTCTTGCGAATGAATCATTAGTGATATAGATCTATTTATTTGATTCAATCTTGATTATAATGAATAATGAATAATCTTGATATTGATTTTAATCTTGTAAAATCCTTGATGTACTTTTGACCCATCAATCTAATCTTGAATTCCAATTATACTAAGTATCATGATGGTGATCTACAAATTTGATGATGACTTGGATAATGACCATAAATTAGGATTAACACATATGATCCTAGAAAAATTAGGTAAGTCATTCACACTCAAAAATACTTGACACTTGAAATAATGTTGGACATATTGAAATATTTGTTGATTATAAGTGGATGACCCAACCCTAAGGTTGACATAGGAAAAGTGTAACCCTAATCTCAAATATTGTAAAATGATCATGATCTTAAACCTTGATCCAAACATTGTGATTTAGGATCTGACTCGAAGGGTTGACCTATTAATTTGGATATTGATTTGTACTTGAAATCTTCAGTGAATGGTACACTATTATACATTCTCTTTGGTTGTAATGAAGATACTTTTTATGTATCTCTTGATTTTGTACTTGGCTATATACTTGGTTGAGATATTATTCCCTATTGATTAGGATTCTGTATTTCTTATATTATATTTTGAGACAAACTATAAAACATAAATGGCATGCCCATTATGACTGCACATATATTGATAATGATGTTGATAATGTTGATATTGAGTGCAACCAACCCCTAATTCAGAGGTGGACTTGTACGTTGACCTCCCATCTCCTATGGTGAGAAGGACCATGGTGACCTCCCCATCACGTTGGGGTAATAGAGTCACACAAAATATATAAGCATGCTTATTGAGTACAACATAATGGGAACTCGTAATAAAAAGTGAATTGTTTTGAAATAAACATCTTGTCGAATAAATGTTGGTTTTGCAAATTGCTTGTTATGCTTTTGAAATATAAGTCCTGCCAAGTACACTAATTTTTCTATAAACCATTTTACTTGTTTTTATATAGTGTACCGTGCAATTGCATTGACTTTATGTCTTGATTTTCTTGATTTTAGGCAAAATATTGGAACCTTAACTATATCGCTTCTACACTCATATACTCTGATGAAAAGGATTAGTCATCTATATCTACAAATTAGGTTAGTTTGCTCTTTAAATATCCAGTTTTTGAGTAATTATTTCTTATTGTATATCCCAATGTGTTAGATCCTATCGGGCCTCTCAAGGATGGGCGCTTCAATCCTTTTTCTACTATCTAGGCAGTAGGATTGGGATTGGGGTAAAATGATTCTGTGATAGTTGGTATCAGAGCTTACACACTCCCATATACTTTAAGCAAATGATTTCTCGAGTCTCTTACACCTAAGAAACCCTAAAGTCCATAATGGTGAAAATTGAGGTGTCTAGGCTCGGGGTCCTGGCATAATTTCTTCTATCCATTTTCACAGTGGCTGAGATCCCCTACTCTACCTGGCCTCAATTGATCTAGAACTGGACCTAAAGGTTCTCTTGTGAAACCCTTGAGAGTATTCTAGCATCTCATCTCTTTTTTAAGGACTACCCAAGCCATCCATGTAGATGAAGATTACGTAGTCATCTCATCTCCTCATGTGGTCTTTTCTTTTGACCTTTTACCACATGATGTCTTGATTATGGGTAGCTTATGCATGGGAAAAGTTAATATCACTAAATTTTAAAAGTTGATACCATGATCTGACCTTAATTTGAAAACTCGATTTTTGATCAATGATAATATTGAAATCAAATACTCTTGTATGACCTCTAATATCATGCAAACTCAATTTAGCCAAAAATTGACTACATGTTTGCCATGTTTGAGGTCAGTATTAATAATTTTGATTTGGTGAAATAAGAAGGACTTATAACTTATACCTCATTGTTGATGAGGTCTCTATTTTATTAATGCCCATGTTGCCATATTATTTATTAAACCTCAAACATAGTTAAGAAAACTCTTATCCTATTGGATACACATCATGATTATGCTATCAAGTGGCTAAGTCTATGGCTCATAAAATCCTGATGTAAGTCTATGATGCAAAAAGCAGTTTTCCTATTGACTATTGATGCCTTTTGCAATCTTGATTTTGATATGATGTTTATGGACCTAGATTTTGCACTATTATGCTCTAATTCCTCAAATGCCAAATTCAAATCATTGATCTAAATTATATCACTACCTTGATCATGAAAGGAAAGGAATGCAAATATTAACTTGACTTTGTAAAATCTTGACATTATTTCCCTATTATGATTTTGAATGTTGATCTCATGACCTTATGGAATATGATTTAATCATTGATACTCTCCCTATTTGAATAAGCTCAATGTATCTTGACTAATGTTAGCTATGTGGTAGATTAGGGTGGTAGTTGACTCATAACTCCCCTAACCTAGGTCACATACCTATTATGACTACATCTAAATTGTCACCTTATTGATCATTTAGATTGGAAAGGTATCCCCTTTCACCCGATTTGGATTGGTTGACCTAAGCCTAATGGGTTAAACCCATGGTTGATACTCGATCTTGAATATTGATTTTATAATGACCTTGATATATGACAATGTTGACTATAGCTTGTGGTTTACTTCCTAGATAGACCTAGGTCTAGATCATTCATCAACCTTGGAAACCATGATATCAAAATCTTGACATGTTGCTCAAATATTGCTTGAATATTGTTGCTAGAAATTGAATATGGATGAGTGATCTCCCCTAAGGTCTAAATAGGAATCTAAACCCTAGCTTCAAAACTCTGGACCTATGACTTTTTATGTCCAAAAATCTCAACTCTTGATATAGATAATGCGAATCATGATTATCAAATCTCAATAATGATAGAAATCCTATGATCACACTATTTGTACATTGATATATATTACTAGTGACTCTCATAATCCCAAAATTTTGAAATGATGACTATTTTGACTCTCTCGATTTATGACTTAGGGTTTAGCTCTCATTAGAACTAGGGTGGGACCTCCCGTTGATTTTGAGCTCAAAATCATGATATTGAAAGTATGATGTTGTCTCAAAATGTTGAAATGTGAAATCTCAAATCATGGATGTATAACCCCACCTAGGCCAATGTAGAAGCTAGGACCCTAAGATATTGGGAATGAAAGTCACCTTGTACATTTCATTCAAGATATCTATTTTCTTCACCTAAAATATGATCTCTCCAAATTTGTGGCCAATAGGATGCTTTTCGTATTTGTTACTCATATGATGACTTTGTACAATATATGCATTGACCTTGATACTCAATTGCTCGATGATGAAACAATGTTTGTACTAAGTTGGTTATGATATGGAACAGGGAATCAAAATTATGATTATTGGACTAGTTGAATTTTGAGGACATAATTTTGATTATATAGTTTAGTATACTCTAGTATTTGAGGATACTATATGGATTTTGGATAATCCCAATTTTGAGGATATTTTTGAATTTTGGGGACAAAATTCATTTTAAGGAGGGAAGGATGTGACAAAGTGAATTTTAACATAAGTATGATTTAGTTACAATTTTACCCTCATTATGTTCATGATGGAACCTAATATATTTTTCTTGGACTCTTAATCATTATTGAGACTCAAATCCAAAATATGGTGATCAATGTGGACTTTATACACATTATAACACCACAAATTATATTCAATCATCACTTTGTCCAAAGAAGAAAATTGGTCAATCAAAATTCATCATTTAGTTCTCAAACGTTTTATAGATATTCTCCACATAATTTTGAACCTATGGTCCAAATTCCATCTACTTTGGACATGCCTATATCTATTTACGAATTTTTGAAGTTTTGCATCCAAAAACCCTTTTTATTGCCTTTTATTTGCCCTTTTGTTGGCTATTCCAAGTCAGTGATCCGCGGGTTGCTTGAAGGGAGGGACCCTGACCCTCGGATTAGGATCCCATGGATCAGGGAGTAGATTGAGTGGTCGGGGAGTCATCTCCTACCTCCTGCTAATTGCGGGGAGGAGACAAGGCAGCCTTAATGGCCAATCTCCCGCTTATGACCATGGTTTGAAAATCTAAGTGAATGGAAATCTTCCTCTTGTGATTTCGAACATAACTACACCTACTTTGACCACTGTTCGGGCTCTGTTATGCTTCCAACAAGCATCCCTTTATCACCCCTCTCACTCTGGTGAGCATAGTCGCCACCCCAACCTCAAAATAGTCCTAAACCTAAGTCCTAATACTATACAAACCCCTCCCAAAGATCGCATACACTTCACCATACTCAGAGCCTCGCCCTTGCTCACCCCCTCAGCCCTGAGTGCCCCTCTTTGCTCTTCTGAATGCTTGCTATAGTAGGAGTGCTTCCGCCTAGACTCGATTGGGTGTCCTTCCTCCTCGCCCCCTCTCCTCATTCTCTGGCCCCCATCACCTTCGCGGGACCCCGACGACCCCAACTGGCACCCTCGCTGCTGCCATAGGAGACTCCTGCTCCCTTTTGCCCTAGTATTGGAAAGCTTGCATAGTCATGCATGCATGCTCTCACACAAGGCCTAGAGTGGGAAAGAAAGGAGTCTAGAACCGGCCGATCCAAAAGGGGGTCCAACTTGGACCAAACCGGTCGAGAACCAGTCCAAATCAATGAGTGAACCACTCAATTAAGAAGTGAACCAGGCGATTAGTGATTGAATCGGACCCTAAACCAAGCAAGCTGCCTCGCCTACATGGCTCAATCTCAACCATTCCTTGTACATCCAACGACCTTCTTTTTCCATTTAAGGTAATTGTTACCTCCTATCTACTCGAATATTCAATTAAATTGCAGATCTCATTTTAATCATAGAAAATGCATCCAAACCTAAAAAGTACGTATATATAGTCTATTTTGATAAAAAAAAACCAAGGGATTTATCAAAAATACTTTTGGAACCCAATTCTTTATGGATCTTGCCGATATATCTATATTTGAACTCTTTCTTATTTAGTTTATCAAATGATTCAACAATGATGTTTAATCTATAGAAACCCTAGGTTTGGACTCTTATGATTAGCTTGTAACCTAGATATAATATAGTTGAATCATCTACTCTTGAAAATGAATCATTAGTGATCTAGATCTATTTATTTGATTCAATCTTGATTATAATGAATAATGTGTAATCTTGATATGGATCTTAATCTTGCAAAACCCTTGATGTACTTTTGACCCATCAATATGATCTTGAATTCCAATTATACTAAGTATCATGATGGTGATCTAAAAATTTGATGATGACTTGGATAATGACCATAAATTAGGGTTAACACATATGATCCTAGAAAACCTAGGTAAGTCATTCACACTGAAAAATACTTGACTCTTGAAATAATGTTGGACATATTGAAATATTTCTTGATTATAACTGAATGACCCAACCCTAAGGTTGACATAGGAAAAGTGTAACCCTAATCTCAAATATTGAAACATGATCATGATCTTGACCCTTGATCCAAACATTGTGATTTAGGATCTGACTCGAAGGGTTGCCTATTGATTTAGATATTGATGTGTACTCAAAATATTCAATGAAAGGTACACTGTTATACCTTCTCTTTGGTTGTAATGAAGATACTTTTTATGTATCTCTTGATTGTGTACTTGGCTATATACTTGGTTGAGCTATTGTTCCCTATTGATTAGGATTCCATATTTCTTATATTGTATTTTGAGACAAACTGGAAAACATAAATGGCATGCCCATTATGACTTCCCATATATTGATAATGATGTGGATAATGTTGATATTGAGTGCAAGAAACCCCTAATTTAGAGGAGGACTTGTTCATTGACCTCCCATCTCCTATGGTGAGGGGGATCCTGGTGACCTCCCCATCGCGCTGGGGTAATAGAGTCACACAAAATATATAAGCATGCTTATTCATTATAGCATAATCGGAACTCATAATAAAAGTGAATTGTTTTGAAATAAATATCTTGTCGAATAAATCTTGGTTTTGCAAATTTCTCGTTATACTTTTGAAATATAAGTCCCACCAAGTACACTAATTCTGCTATAAACCATTTTACTTGTTTTTATATAGCGTGTCGTGCAATTGCATTGACTTTGTATCTTGATTTTCTTGATTTTAGGCAAAATATTGGAACCTTGACTATATCGCTTCCACGCTCATATACTATGATGACAAGGATTAATCGGTTATATCTACATATTGGGTTAGTTTGCTCTTTAAATATCTAGTTTTTGAGTTTTTTTTGGAAATAGGTAAATATATTGCCAAAAGCGGGTATAGCAGAGCTATATTGTACAGAGCAGCAGTTACGGGCTAAACCCAACCACAAAACACACTATTGGGTTACATACAATAGCCCCAATAGGTTCTCATATAAGCATGTAAACTACAAAAAAAATCCTTTTTCTTTGTAAGTATAGCACCAATAAACTGACCCAGCTCCAACAGTAACTGATTCTCAGTCTTCGACACTTTACCATGCAACCTGGCATTTCTTTCCGGCCACACATAAAAGCTAGCACCTATGAGATACAGGACAACAAATTGTTTAATATGTTTGCAGCCAATAAAACTGTTGTTGAGCCTGTCAACACAATCCCCTAGCAAAGAGGGGGCACCACTCTGCCAGCCATTCCTCAAGCAAATAATGCTCCATATAGTTTTTGAGAACTTGCAGTAAAAAATGAGGTGAGACATGGATTCATTCACCCTCCCAAAGAGGACGCACATCGGGTTAATAGGGATACCCCACCCGGCCATTCTATATTTAGTAGGAAGCTTATTTTTAATCGTTCTATAAGCAAGAGTGCACCATTTGGGATAGTGCGCACCCCCCCCCAGAACAGATCAGACCAAGGTGCCAAAACACTCATACTCCCAATGACCAGTGGTTTCTAGTTTTTGCGGTGCCAGATACCAAACTGGCCAATAGAGTACAAAGAGTGGTTATCATCAAACGATCTGCAGAGAATCCTCCAACATTTAGAACTCTTTTTACTCTCCACCTGTACTGGATGTACCCCATAACGCAGTTGCATCCAGTTCCTCCAAATAGAAGGTTGTCTAGATAAAACATTGTTGAGTCTTTTTTCCCGGCACTCATTCATAATCTGTATGGGATCCTTCAGATGTAGCCCCCCTTCAGCAAAAGGCTTAGCAATAGTATCCCAAGCCACACCATGAGCTTTTCCCCACCAAATAAAGTTTGCAATTAAGGCTTTGATACCCCGCAGTGTACCATGCGTAAGCTCACACATCCTGGACTAGAAGCACACCATACTCTACATCACCGATCTGACCAGAACGAGCCGACCAACCATGCATAACTTTAGCCCCACCCAGCCATCAATTTTACTTCTGATTCTATCAAGGTAATTTGTGTAATCTTTAGCAACACCTCTACCACCAGCAATAGGTACACCAAGGTACCTCATAGGGAACCTACCTCTTCCCATACCAGCAGTGATTTTAAGTCGGCCCCTTCTATGATCACAGGATCTAGATAGATTTTTTTTATTTATTTAATCATGCTCACGGATAACCCTGTGATCTTACCAAAGCGGGTTAGGACCAGCTTGAACTCTCTAAGTCTTCTTGCATTACCAACAGAAAAAAGGAGCACATCATCAGCAAAAATGATGTGTGATTTCACTTTGGTGCCCTGGATCTTATAAGGTTGGATTCTACTCTCATCTTCAGCTTTGTTAATGAGGCACGTGAGACCCTCCATCACAATGGTGAAGAGTAACGGGGACAGCGGATCCCCCTGATGAAGGCCATTAGAGGCCCTGAACAGACCCTCAAGAGTACCATTAACAAGAATGGAGAAGGATGTCGTCTGTACACACTACATCATCAGTTCAATCCATTTTGAATCAAACCCCATCTTTCTCATAATTATGCACAGACTATTCCATTGTTCATGATCGTACACTTTGCTTAAATCCACCTTGAGACAGGCTTTGGCACTGGAACTGGAGACATTGAATTCTTAGAGGAACTCATCAACCAGCAAGGAATAGTACCCTATATTACGCCCCTTAATAAAATCTCCTTACTCCTCTGATATGATATCAGGTAGAATAAGCTTAATCCTAGTAGGCAGCAGTTTAGAAATTATTTTGTACAGGACATAGCAACAAGCAATAGGTCTGTAATCATTAATGCCACTAGCATGCTTAGTCTTAGGAATGAGTTTAATGAAACTATGGTTGACCGCCCTCACCATATTACCTCTATTGATAAACCATTTAATAGAAGCACAGACATCATCTTTAATGACCTACCACATCTTTTGGAAAAACATGTTGTTAAACCCATCCAGTCTAGGGGCTTTGGATGGGTGTATAGAGAACACTACTATTTTGATTTCTTCATCAGTCGCCTCTCTACATAAAGACACATTCATGGTGTTTTTCAGTCGGTGGCTGACCTCTATGCTGTCTGCACCATAGGTATCATGATCAGTATTGTATAGGTTAGTAAAGAAGGTAACAGCCCTTTCAGCCACATGTTCCCTTCCTTCACAGCTTTGACCATCTTCATCAATAAGCTCATGTATCATGTCTGTCATCTCTTTCTTCTTTACTGCAGTATGGTAAACTTTTGTGTTTCTGTCACCGTCCTCAATCCACCTCATTCAGATCCTCTACCAAAGATACATCTCTTGTGCCTTGTCAAGATGCTTTAGTCTTTTTCTAGTTACTTCTTCATTCCGAATGGCTTGCTCATCAAGCAGTTTATGTCTCCGTCCAGTGGAGGCATCATAGAAATCTATCTTGGCCTTGATCAGGAGGTTAGAAATATTAACCTTTTCTTTAGCCCATCCCTTTAGAAATCTTTTTGTTCTTTGAAGTTTCTTCAAAACCACAAACTAAGGGTTCCCCGTGACAGTATCATCCCAAGTTGTTTTCAGTAATCATTGAAACCCTCCCATTCACACCAAAAGTTAAGGAATCCGAATGGTTTAATCATATGAGGTTGTTTACTAAGAATAACACGCATCTATGAGTGATCAATAAAATAATGATTCCCCATTTCAGTAACAACATGTGGAAACAAGTCCAGCCAGGCTTCATTCACCATGCATCTATCAATCATACTCACAATCCTTCTCTTGTATTTTTGGTTGTTGTTCCACGTCACTCTGCCGCCTATATTTTTCAACTCAATAAGGCCTGCTTGTTCAATGGCTAAATTGAAACTCTCCAAAATTCTATCTGGGTCTTTCCTGCCCCCATACTTCTCCCTTGTTCTTCTTTTATTATTGAAATACCCAAGAACTAACCAAGGGATCTCAGGCTGACCAGTTTGCACCTCCCCTCCCAGGTTTGGCCTTCCCCTTACCTTTTGCAGCAGTCGAGCTTCTGGTTTGTATCAGGCTTCTACTTCTCCTTCCACTGTTGAGCTCTTCTGACAATTCCTCATCCACATCATTGAATACGTCAAATTGGTTCACTATCAGGCCATCCTCTTCTTGTATATTAATATCAACCACCTCAACCACCCTTGAGCTTCTGCTTTTATTCTTTGTGACTTCAGTAAACTCATCTACCTCCACACTATCAACGGTAGGTAGTTCAACATCATTAGTGGTTCGAGCCACCTCACCTTCCTCAATCACAACTACCTCAGTGACCTCATGGTTAGGGGTAGCCATTTTATCAGAAGGGGTAACTGTCCTCACCCTCGGCGGTGGACGCAACTTGTTCCTAGTCGGCGTTTGACGTGCCTGGTGGAATTTCCCAGCCACAATCGGAGGAGAAGTCAGCGCAGCCTTGCTTCTATCCCCTGGGAACTCGCCATCACTATAACCAAACACACTGCATTTGTCGCATCTATCAAGTAAAGCCTCATACCTGAATTTGATCTCCCATTCACCTGTGTCTGGGAGTTCAACCATGACCAGTGGCGGCGGCATTTTATCAGCAGCAATATCAACACAGAACCTAGCATAGCCCAGCAGACTATCATACGACCTACAATCAATTGCTCTTGGCTCTATGATGGTATGAGCAATGATTGTAATGGCCCGAGCAGATCAATGCTTACCCACGTCGGGGAAGGAGACCCAAACAGGTGTCGTCTTCAGTGCCGCCCTCCTGATATCAACATCAGGTGTCCAACGATGAACCAAGACTAGATTGTCGTCAAAGAACCAGGGTCCGGTTGAAAGAGCCACACCTATATCCCTTTCATTTGCAAACCTGGCGAGGATAAGGCTATTTACCAGGGTAAAGACCTCCAACTCTCCTCTGGGCTTCTAGGTCCTAAGCATCCAACCTCTGATCTGGAAGACAGATGCATTATTGTCAACCACTTGGACTATGGCAGAGTGTCGATGGTAGTCGTCCATCTCCTCCATAATCGGGCCTGTGAACCGCGTCTAGGTTCTTTCATCACCTTCCTAGAAGAAGGGCTTCTTCGGGTCATCCACCACAGCACCATTGATCCATGGGGGTGGCCCCACCACCAATTTGGCCCAGTCACGAGTAACGGTGACATCTTCACGTGCCTTACCCCCTTTACCAAGGGGAGGAACGATCGTAGACTCAACTTTAGAAGCAATCGTGGGACTTCCCCCAACCGCCATGGCCGCGCCCAAACTTGAGAACAGAAATCCCCCAACCCCCACAAAGGTCAAAGGAAGACTATCACACCAAAGGCAGGTCGATTCCTGCTCATTTGGGGTGGGGTTTAGGAAGCTCTATTGGCGCATATGGCACACCACCAAGTAGCACGGTGAGGAAGAACTGCACCGAACCGCCTCGCTCTCTGCCTGCAGGACTACCACACGCCTCAAGCCATAGGCGGTGGGGACAACACCGGTCACCGAACAGCCTACACCTCTGTATCTTCACCTTCACCTTGCTCCAATCACGAGCAGCAAGAAGGATCCCATAGGTCTGCGAGCACATCGGGGAAAGCCCAGCTGCCGTGAGGGTAGCTGGGGGAATAAGGGAAAGTATGGGGTGGTGCTCCTCCCCCTAGGGGGAGAAATGAGGGTGGAGAGGGATAGGCAGAGCTAGAGAGAAGCCAGAGCACTCTCACTAGAGAGAGAAAGCTATTTCACCCCTACTCCCTAAATTCAGAGTTTTTTGAGTTATTATTTCTTATTGTA
Source organism: Alisma plantago-aquatica (assembly GCA_963693085.1). NCBI lineage: Eukaryota > Viridiplantae > Streptophyta > Magnoliopsida > Alismatales > Alismataceae > Alisma > Alisma plantago-aquatica. The sequence goes on from OY856410.1 coordinate 82,304,576, forward strand.
TATCCCAGTGTGTTAGATCCTATCGAGCCACTCAGGGATGGGTGCTTCAATCCTTTTTCTACTGTCTAGGCAGTAGGATTGGGATTGGGGTAAAAAATGGTTCTGTGATAAGAAGCTTCCTAAAAAGTTGATGATCAATAATCTAATATGTGCAAAATACCCCTTCCTTAAAGGTTTGGGTTTATTAACAAAGTTTTGTATTGTCGAGGGGGTTGGTCAATTCCAAAATAGGAAGGAGTGAGTAATTAATTTGAAGGTCTTTATACTAAGAATCTATATATGGTCGTGTATTGTGAATAAGGCATGTTAGGGAGGTCAGTGGTCAGTTATGCTTAAAGAACTTTCCATACAAGTGAATTGTGGTGTGTGATTGCTTCCTAAAATAGTGTGTATGGAAGGGAAACTCAGGCTTCAATTCCTTTCTCCTTATCTACCTTCCTTTACTTCTACTAACCACTAGGGTTTTCACCTAGGATTGGCATATATGTACATACCACATGCAGTCCTCAAGCCATTGGGAACACTGGCTAAGGCCTAGGTAGCCTTGGTGAATCTCTGTAAAGAGTCATGGCCACCCAAACTCTTTGGTTTGTATTTGTTTATCCCCTATAGGCTTGTTCAGACAAACCTACAAATAGTGGCAACAAATGGTACCTTGGTCCCTAGAGGGACATGATCAGATGCTCTAACCCTAGAGGACTCTAGAATGATGTACCTTCTTCCCTCATGCTAGTTTATAATACCACTTCTACAGTAGGGGATTAGCAACTTCCTAGATTGTTACTCCATGAGTCTTGGTCGTGGGATCATGCTGCAATACCCTATAAGTCCTGAGGTGGTGATCGGGTTCACCAAAATAGGGCAGATCTGTTGACGGTCTCACGCACCACAACAACACTTTAGAGAAGGAGGGAGACAACCTTCTTGTTGGCTGTCGTGGGACTAGTTTGCGAGAAGGAGAAGATCGAAGGAAGGAGATGAGTATTGGTGGTTTTACATTATTGTCCCCGAGTCCAACGCAATAAAGTAAGGACAAACTGGTCTTTTCATTATGTTTTAACCTCAACCATGCTAGAGCATGTTGCTGAAGTGGTTGCAGACCATTGGTTGGGCCCGACCACATGTACTTATTGGATAATACTCATAATGTTGGAGTGGCCTACTCTGATTGGCTTATTAATGATTCTCTTGAAGTAATTGTAGTTAATAATTGGTATCTCCAATCATGACAAGTTATATAAAAACATTATCAAGAAAATGAGAGGAATGTGAATAAAATATAATAAAGATCTAACTCTAATCCCAATTCTAAAATTATAGAAAATATATGATAAAGGGGTTTTTAATGCATATATACTCTAGTTTTTTATGAATCAGTTATTAATTAGGTTAAATAGGATTCATTAAGATGTAAATAGTAATGTATAATATAATGGTAACTTAGCATGATTATGACATAATTACAATTTCTAAAGTGAATAATCACATGTAGTAAATATTTAGGGTTTCTTACATGGATAGTCATGCATATGAAGAGCTAGGGTTTCAAGATCATAACTTGCTATGTTGTTAATGAACACAGTTGAATCTAAGTGATCATAATGAAAGTATATGATGGATCTAATAATCAGGGTTACCCATGATGTATAGTGTGGGTTAATAACTTTAATAAAGTATTGTGCAATGGAAATAGGGTTAGTGCCCTTATTCCTTATCCAAACCCGTGATAACCCTAAAACCTAGATTAGGACCCGAGTAGGATTTAACTTAAATAATATGATGGTGATATATATATATATAACTCTTTGTATCTGAAAAAAGGGCACTAGTTCAATTTCTTTCATTTCTTGCTCTCCCCCCGTAGAGGGAAAGGAGTCTATCTATCCGTCTGGAGGATTTACGTACATACATATTAAATGTTGAATTACTTGGATCTGTTGATTAGATTGTTTGAATATATTTGAAGTATATACTGCATGATTTTATAAGAGGTACGTGGTTACGGTCACGACTACCTACAATATAGTTTTTCGATGTTTTTTTAGGATTTCTTGCGAATTTAATAAATAAATTGTTGAATATTTATTTGCATTTTGTTCAATTATAATGCCACTATGAGAATAACATAAATAAAGATATCACATTTTTAACCCTAGGATAAAATTTGTAACAACCCCGCCTCCCAGTAACCCCCATTTAAGGGAGACCAAGAGGTCAAAGCCGTTATCCCAATTTCCAGATCAAAGGTTCGAAAAATAATCAATTAATAATTATCAAATTCTACTAAACTAAACTAAAAGGCTGTAATAAAAAAATTTGCATACCTTTTGAAAATTTGGATTTCTAAACTTCTATCCGTGTAAGAATTCTATTCTAACTATTCCTCCTCGCACTTTAATTCATAGTAAATTCCACATATTCCACTTTACTGTTTGTTCTTTTCATTATACCTAAAACGCCGACAAACAAAATGTTGGTCAGCATAAAGCTGGTATGTAGGGGAAACAATAATCGTGCAACTAACCTTAACAACTTATTGCAGTCAATTCTGATTTTAAACAAACAACTTTATGTTTTCCGCATAACTGTTCAATCCCTACATACCCTATCCTCTGTGTTGTCCCTGCAATGGACCTGGATGCTACCTTCCTTATGGTAGATCCCCATTAAACCCCACATGATCCTACCTAACAGGTAGATCAATATCTAGGGTTGAGTCACATGGAACTACCCATAGGTAGCCCACTCCTTAACTCATGGTGTGCTAAGAGTCTCATGGCACTACATATGGGTAGCCCAATTTCTAACTCATGATAGCCTAGACCTTGCTCTAGGTTACCCTTTTTCGCCTTTGCAATGCCATAGAGGTGGACCAGGATCTGAGCCAGTCATGTATGCACATTTATGGTGATAATCATAGTCACATTATAGTTGCATGAAATAAAAGTCATCCAATCAGTTATTTTCAAGCAACCGATAAAAACGTTCGGAAATCGCCGTGAAACTTAAGAGATTATTCATAAGCGTAACCACATACATGTCAGGATGATTTGAGATAGAATAATCCATGCAAGTAAGAAATCCAAGCAAGCAAGCACACATATCAAGATCCTGAAATAATCATACAATTTCCTTTTATTACTCATGTCATCAAGATCTATTAAACCTAGCTCGCTTCCTAGGGTTTCTAGACCACTTTTAGGGTATTCATTGCAATTAGGATTTCCCTTCATCATTTACTATTTTAAACCCTAATTTTATACAATTACTCACAAACCCTAATTATCTCATCTATTCTTCACGAAAGATATTAACGTTATCTTTTAACAACATATAACCCTAATTTCAGAAAAAGCACAATGAACCATCAATTAAGTCCATTAAGCCTCCTTTACTTTAAAGCTACCATTTTATCCTTTTAATCCATGACAAGTTCATTATGCTCATTTATCATCAATCCATAGCTCATTATGGTCTAATTCACATATGAACTCTATTTGTCATTAATTCTACCTTTATCCATTAGAAAACCCTAATTACTACATTAAGGGTATTTATCCACAATTAGGAACGTTTGTACTCAAAATAGCTTAGAATTATCATATCTCAACTTTAATGAGGAAATTGAACAATTAAAGCCATTAAGAGTCACATTTACTAATATTAGGGTTTCAAGGCCCATTAAAGAATATTTATGCACATGAAACTCTAAATTAATCTAATTATGTGCAAAGGTCATCCTTTTTGTTCTTAATGTACCCTTTTACAATTAACAGGTTAATCATCCATTAAACCCTACTGAACACATTAATCATCTCAAAATAGGGTTTCTTAATCATTTAAGCTTTAAAGTTGATAACTTCCATTACTTTTCGAATTGCAAGAGGAATTAGCTTCTAAACATATTTTTATTGGATTCCCCACATTTTTATGAGCAACTTTCATATATTATTTGCTACCATCAGAGTTAGGAATAAAGATATACGGTTTTTGTAAAATTAACTTACTTGGGCCAATCAAAGGCTGACACGTCACCTCTTTCTATGAACGCGGCCCATTTAGAACTTAGAATCAAAAGATGCTTTTTCCCCCACTTAAACGGCCGTCTCTTCATAATAAGGAGGAGTAAAACGGTCCAAAGGGACCTCTTCCTTCTTCAACCTCGCGCAGTTGTTGCAGCGTCGCCCTAGTCACGATGGTGCGGCTTCTCTACCCCTACCATGTACCCCTAGGGAACCAACAATGGCCTCCCTGACTCTGTCGCCCTTCATCGCACCCGCCCAAGCTTCGAGCCTTGGCCTGGATGGCTGGGTGCGGGGCGTTGGACCGTCGACCTGCTACCGTGTTATAGACTTCTTGCAGGCGTTGTGCAAAGGTGCGGCAAGGGGGTGATGGTCGATCTCTCCTAGGTCGTCGTAGGTACATCCTTCCTTCATCAAGATCGTTTAACAGCTCCTAATGGTTCCATGGCCACACTACTCCTTTATCCTAGGGTTTTGAAAGAAGAAGAAGAATAAGAAGAGAGGGATGGCTGTGTGGAACTTGCTTTGGCCCTAGTCAGGGGCTATATCCTTTTATAGAGGAGGAGAGAAATGCCCTAGGATACTTGCCCACAAATACAACAAGGTCCCTTCTCAAAAGGAAACCTTCTTTCCTTTAAACAAGTATAAGATTTCTCCTTTAAATAATTCCTGGATTATCAATGATCCTTGACTATTAAGGAATTCAAAATTATTTCTTTTTATCTTCTTGTTCTTGGCTTTTAATTCATTGGCCACGAAAATTATATTTTCTTTTAATAGAAAATACCACCCCTTTAACAAAACCATAAAATTCATTCATTATGCACCACATTATTATCTTTTTTTGTATTATTGGTATTTTTCTCTTTCTTTTTCTCCATTGGGGCTCCTTGGACCCCAAGAAACTCTAATATTTCGAATTTCCTTTTTAAGGATACTCATTATCCTTCTAGAAGCATATATATCCAATATTTCACATTATCTTGCCTTTTTATTAAGATATTTCTTTTCAAGGATTTCTCTTTATCTTTCCTCTCCTTTTTCCTCTTTTCATATTTCTTTTATTAGAAATCATATGTAAACAAATTTTACTCAATTGTGACCATTAATGCCACTTTCTAGAGATTTCTATGTATTTCTTATAAATACATTACTTAATATCCATTATCTTTTATCTTTTTTCATTATTTGGACTTTTTTTCTTTTCTTCTCTTTTATATCCATTAATGGATTAATATATTAATAGGAATCAAGAAATTCCCATCAAAAAGGATATTTGCAAAGTAAATCCATTCTTTTGAAACAAAGCATGCAACCTTTTCAGTTAAGTCCAAATTCACAAAATCGTTACATTTCAATTATGAAAACATATGCAAATTTGGGGTTGTAACATCCTTCCCCTATTATAAGAATTTTGTCCTCAAAAATCCATCAAGCAAACAAACAATTCAGGATAAGATTCTTCCATGTCCATCATTGACCCCTATGCGGCTTTTCCCTATCCATGGTGCTTCCAAAGAACCTTCATCATCACATATTCTTTTCTCTGAGTTCATTCACCTTGGCATCTATAAACCTCACAGGTGACTCAGGTCATTTCATACTCCCTTGGGGTCATTGCTCAGCACATGGTCCGGGTACCTCACGTAGTGCTCTAAATTTGATACATGGAACTCATCACACATTACTTTATCCTAAGGGGTAAGGTCAACCATAAACTTCTCCACTAATCCATCTCAAATGAACCCATGTATCGGGGACTCAGCTTTCTTAGCTATAGCTCAGAGGGGTCGGATTTTCATATTGCATATTTTCTCATAGTGAATTGCATGTCAGTCTACTTTGCATCAGCTCACAACTCATGTCGTCCCTAGGCTCCTTTTAGCCATTTCATGATCAAAGCGACTTCATCTACACACAATGTGGTTCTTTTCTGACCATCGTGAGGTCCCTTCACCAACATCACCCTAATGAAGTGGTGACCGACACAACCTCCCTTATAGAGCCTCTTCACATCCCGATACTATCTATGGTGTTTATCATCACATCCTTCATAGGACAAGAACTGTCTCTATGTATCACCCTTAATGAGCACACATGCTCTCATCAGACCCTCTAGTTTGGATCATCCTATTAGTTAGGGGTGATAAACTATACTAACATTGAGTCCTTCATGTACCTACTTCCACCTTATGGAAGTGAACCTTTAGGTCATACTTTTAAACTCGCATCATGGTGTAGTTGAACCATCTCCCTCATATGTAGTTCAACCGGGTATGTCCCTTGACAACACTCTTTCTTTCTTTTATTATCTAGGTAAGGTTATCTACCATAACACATATTGTATCTTGACCTTCCTTGGTCTAGGGGAGACTTATAACATCCATAGTGATGAACTCCCATTCCCTCTCGGGAACTCTTTATCCTTCATATCAATGCACTGGATTACTAGTGTTCGTCCTCCATCTCCTGGCTTGTATGGCCACATGCCACGGGCAACTTCATCTTAAACATCCAAAGTACTACTGTCACTTACTATCTTCGTAGTACAGTGTATGGTGATCTTAAAATCATGATCTCATGTATGTCCTGATTCCTCAGGATTGATTCCTCAGAAGCCTTAAACCACTCTAATCAGGGTTTCATCACCTTCCTATCTAGAGAAGTGTAGACGAGGTTCTACCACCATCCTTTTATCGCAACAAGGCCTAGGCTGGCTAACTAATCAATCACTAACTTGATCAACCGATTTCATTACGTCTGAGTGTTAGCCAAACATATCTTCTTTCTTAAACTCAGGGTTAGTCTAACAACCTCTTCTAGCCTCTAGCCAAACTAGGCAGTTGCATCTCAACTAGAGCATCTATTACCACTTCACATCCTTAGGTGTTAGGTAATGTTGAAGACATACTCCTTCACTTATTATCTCAACTCAAAATCTAAGTCTATCTTCATCACAAACACTCTGAGCTCATCTTCTTGGTTATCAGACTCAGCCTTATATCATTTGCAAATTGCACATAGCTCGTGTTGAAACGTCCTCACAAGATGATTACCTTAATACTCTTACTTCTTGTAAACCATCCATGTATCATTCACCCCCACAAGGGTATGTTATCATCTCTATCCTCATACCTCATAGCAACATTCCAACTCACATCATCTTTTATCCTTGGTGTATGGCATGCGTACTGTCCTATCTCTCACTCCCATAACAAGAGGAAATAAGCATTTGGCGGCCGTCCAAACACAAAGTTCTTCCTGTTCCAAGAGTAGAGATGGTACATCCCACATTTCCAGTACACCTTCAAATCTAAGTTGAAATGTGCAACTTATGTCTCTACATCACAATCATCTTGATATCAAAGTTACTTCCATGGAAAATTGGTTTCGAACCTATTTGGGTCCTCACACATTCCTTGGTCATCTCCTCTAGGTCTATAGGGTGTCGGTACTTTAGGGGTCATCCTTCTTCCCTTATGCATCTAGATAGTGCCCTATTCATCTACCCTTTGGGTCCCATGAGTTCATGAAGGTGATCAATCTCCTAACCCATGGACCTTAGACAATGATAGTTGTTACCTCCCGACCCTATGGTCATGTGAAACTAGGGAATTAGGCAACTCCTACTTCCATCGGTCTTATCCCTACCCGACCCTAGGATAGACTTAGGATTATATTATAGCACATGCCCAACTTAGAACCTTACCCAAGCCTTTATCATCTCTCTTTCTGCATTCATGGGTTGACTTCCATCCTTTCATAAGGGTCATGGTGACCTGCCTACCTTGGTCAGGCCCCATACCGATTACCTTCATGGTATCACATCCATATGCACTTAGAGATGGTTATCTATGGGTCTACAGGTTCATACTCATACCATATACTTTTCACTTAGCTTTTTAAGATCCTATGCGACCTCTTTAGGTTACCTTAAAACCAACAAGACTGGTATACACCCTACAAGAGGGTCCCTCTCCCAAGATGGGAGGAACTACATCCTGATAACAAAGGTCACAAACATCCTTAGGTCTAGCATGCTTAACCCTAGCAAGCTACTAAGGTACAAGCAGACCACCTATTAAACCATGTTAGGTCATACTTATTCTCTTTCCTCAATACTGGATCACAATCATACCTTTCCATGTCATCAACTTAGCTGTGAGGGGTTCATCAAACATACCTTAAACTTAAGGGGTTTCCCTTTCCCCTAACCATGAGGAGTACCATGCTCGAAAATATAGAAACTCAAATCTCATCATGAGCATCAGGTACACCACTTCCCCTCTTAGACCTAGGAACCCTAGGTTCACTTTTGGGTATCCTACTGCATGCTCAACCTCTTAACCACGAATCAAGCATGTATAAGGCATGGCATGCACTCCCCATGATCCTTCTACTTGAATAAAACTTCAAAGTGGAGTCCTCCTCAAGGAAAACCAACAAGGTATAAGGCCTAACAACTTGTTACTAAGCCTCTTTGGAGTCTAAGGAACTCTCCTTCCTATCTCAAAAGGTAAACACCTATACCATAGGCACATAGGTGCCAGAAATATCATCCTCTCTCTAGGGTTTGGTTCCTCTAATGGAAACCAAGATATCATCAGCCGCCAGGGATCAAGGATGAGGCAACCGCTATCATCCACTTAGGTCGCATCATCCTCAACTCCCTGATGTTCCTCATATCTTGGAGTCTAGGCTTCCCAACCTTCTTGCTTAGGGTCCTGCTCTCTCTCTCTCTAGAGCTAACCCTACAACCAACCTCACTACCAGAGGTCCTCTTTCCATGAAGATGGATCAAGCCTACAAGCATACCCCTACATGGGTGAAGCCCATGTTCAAGCTTATGTTTGCTCTAGGTTATTCATAGCCCTTTATGCTTATCTCATAAGATATCCATCATACTGTTAGCACTACTGACGAACTTTGGGTGCATACTATGCCATTCTCATATATCCCAGAGGGTTTCCATAGGTCCTTTACTAACCTCATCATTGAAGAATATATTCTTCATGCTAACATGCACAACCCTTTCCAGGGTTGGGTTGCCAAAGGTGCTAGGTAATCCAACCTCTCATGGCTCATATGGGCATCCAAAAGCATGTCCACCCTCACACCTGGTCTATCATGACAACTAACTCCTCATGTCATCTCTCTCTCTAATATTCACTTAGGGTTAGGGTTAGCATCCTTCTCATAGGAGGTGTCAGGTCTCTATTTATAATGGAGGTCTCTATCTCCAAGACTAACTCTCTTTACTTATCCTCCTGACAAGAAGTTATAACCTCAGGTCTCTCCTGAGGACATGACAACTTATGTCATATGACCTAAGCATGTATCTATTCTTTAGTTTGCGCTTAATCTATTAAGCTTATATCCATGACATCTTATTTATACACTTTTCATTTAGTTTGGTGGAGGATTCCTTAAACCTTATCAACCTTACCCATACCTCAAGAGGGTGAGGAAAAGTGAGAAAAACCCCAAACCTCAGAATCTTAACAGAATTAGGGTTGAGAAGGGACAAAAATAGATGAGAGAGTCCTAAAGGTATCTTATTTCAAGTCAGATCCTAAGACATTGGCCAGGCAGTCACACGGATCCGGGAGTCCTTGTATTCCGACTAGCGGTGCGGAGGAAAATCTTGCCAGCCCCCAGGCTTGATCCTTTTCTAGACACCTCTGTCTTTCAGAAAATCCTCTAATAACTCCCTCGAGTTCTACAGAGTTTGAAAATTTTAATAATTATTAAAGATTAAATGAGGAACCTATGCTCTGATACCAAATGTAACGACCCTGCTTCCCAATAACCCCCATTTAAGGGAGACCAATAGGTCAAAGTTGTTATCCCAATTTCTAGATCAAATGTTCAAAAAATAATCAATTAATAATTATCAAATTCTACTAAACTCAACTGAAAGGTTGTAATAAAAAAACTTTGCATACCTTTTGAAAACTTGGATTTCTAAACTTATATCCATGTAAGAATTCTATTCTAACTATTCCTCCTCGCACTTTAATTCATAGTAAATTCCACATATGCCACTTTATTGTTTGTTCTTTTCATTATACCTAAAACGCTTACAAACAAAATGTCAGTCAGCATAAATTTGGTATGTGGGGGAAACAATAATCATGCAACTAACCTTAACAACTTATTACAGTCAATTATGATTTTAAACAAACAACTTTACATTTTCCGCATAACTGCTCAATCCCTACATACCCTATCCTCTGCGTTGTCCCTGTAGTGGACATGGATGCTACCTTCCTTATGGTAGATCCCCATTAAACCCCGCATGATCCTACCTAACAGGTAGATTAATATCTAGGGTTGAGTCACATGGCACTACCCGTAGGTAGCCCATTCCTTAACTCATGGTGTGCTAAGAGTCTCATGGCACTACACATGGGTAGCCCAATTTCTAACTCATGATAGCCTAGACCTTGCTCTAGGTTACCCTTTTTAGCCTTTGTAAAGCCACAGAGGTGGACCAGGATCTAAGCTAGTCACGTATGCACATTTATGGTGATAATCATAGTCATATTATAGCTGCATGAAATAAAAGTCATCCAATCAGTTATTTTTAAGCAACTGATAAAAACATTCGGAAATTTCCATGAAACTTAAGAGATTATTCATATGCGTATCCACATACCTGTCATGCTGATTTGAGACAGAAATCCTTGCAAGTAAGAAATCCAAGCAAGCAAGCACACATATCAAGATCCTGAAATAATCATACAATTTCCTTTTATTACTCATGTCATCAAGATCTATTAAACCTAGCTCTCTTCCTAGGGTTTCTAGCCCACTTGTAGGGTTTCCATTGCAATTAGGGTTTCCCTTCATCTTTTACTATTTTAAACCCTAATTTTATACAATTACTCAAAACCCTAATTATCTCATCTATTCTTCACGAAAGATATTAACGTTATCTTTTAACAACATATAACCCTAATTTCCGAAAAAGCACAATTAAACACCAATTAAGTCCATTAAGCCTCCTTTACTTTAAATCTACCATTTTTATCCTTTTAATCCATGACAAGTTCATTATGCTCATTTATCATCAATCCATAGTTCATTATGGTCTAATTCACATATGAACTCTATTTGTCATTAATTCTACCTTTATCCATTAGAAAACCCTAATTACTACATTAAGGGTATTTATCCACAATTAGGAATTTTTATACTCAAAATATCTTAGAATTATCATATCTCAACTTTAACCATGAAATTGAACAACTAAAGCCATTAAGAGTCACATTTACTAATATTAGGGTATTAAGGCACATTAAAGCATATTTATGCACATGAAACTCTAAATTAATCTAATTATGTGCAAAGGTCATCCTTTTTGTTCTTAATGTACCCTTTTACAATTAACAGGTTAATATCAACGTTAATCATCCATTAAACCCTACTAAACACATTAATCATCTCAAAATAGGGTTTCTTAATCATTAAAGCTTTAAAGTTGATAACTTCCATTACTTTTAGAATTACATGAGGAATTAACTTCTAAGTATATGTTTATTGGATTCCCCTCATTTTTCTGAGCAACTTTCATATATTATTTGCTACCATCGGAGTTACGAATAAGGAGATACGATTTTAGTAAAATTAACTTACTTGAGCCAATCAGAGGTTGACACATCACCTCTTTCCATACACGCGGCCCGTTTAGAACTTAGAATCAAAAGACGCTTTTCCCCCCACTTAAACGGTCATCTCTTCATAACAGGGAGGGGTAAAACGGTCCAAAGGGACATCTGCCTTCTTCAACCTCGTGCAGCTGTTGCTGCGTCTCCCTAGCCACGATGGGGTGGCTTCTCTACCCCTACCATGTACCCGTAGGGAACCAGCAATGGCCTCCCTGCCTCTGTTTCCCTCCATCGTACCCGCCCAAGCTTCGAGCCTTGGCCTGGATGGCTGGGTGCGGGGCGCTAGACCGTCAACCTGCAGTCATGCTGTAAACATCTTGCAGGCACTGTGTGAAGGCGTGGGCAAGGGGGTGATGGCCGATCTCTCCTAGGTCATCGTGGGTACATCCTTCCTTCATCAACTTCGTTTAACAGCTCCTCATGGTTCCATGGCCACACTACTCCTTTATCCTAGGGTTTTGAAGAAGAAGAAGAATGAGAAGAGAGGGATGGTTGAGTGGAACTTCCTTTGGCCCTAGTCAGGGGCTCTATCCTTTTATAGAGGAGGAGAGCAACGCCTTAGGATACTTGCCCATGAAGACAACAAGGACCCTTCTCAAAAGGAAACTTCTTTCCTTTAAACAAGTATAAGATTTCTCCTTTAAATAATTCCTGGATTATCTATGATCCTTGACTATTAAGGAATTCAAAATTATTTCTTTTTATCTTCTTATTCTATGCTTTTAATTCATTAGCCATGAAAATTATATTTTCTTTTAATAGAAAATACCACCTCTTTAACAAAACCATAAAATTCATTATGCACCACATTATTATCTTTTTTGTATTATTATTAATTTTTTCTTTCTTTTTGTCCATTGGGGCTCCTTGGACCCCAAGAAACTCTAATATTTCGAATTTCCTTTTTAAGGATACTCATTATCCTTCTAGATGCATCTATATCCAATATTTCACATTATCTTACTTGTTTTTTTTATTAATATATTTCTTTTCAAGGATTTCTCTTTATCTTTCCTCTCCTTTTTCCTCTTTTCATATTTCTTTTATTAGAAATCATATGTAAACGATTTTTTCTCAATTGTGACCATTAATGCCACTTTCTAGAGATTTCTATGTATTTCTTATAAATACATTACTTAATATCCATTATCTTTTATCTTTTTCCATTATTTGGACTTTTGTTCTCTTTTATATCCATTAATGATTAATATATTAATAGGAATCACGAAATTCCCATCAAAAGGGATATTTGCAAAGTAAATCCATTCTTTTGAAACAAAGCATGCAACCTTTTCAGTTAAGTCCAAATTCACAAAATTGTTACATTTCAATTATGAAAACATATGCAAATTTGGGGTTGTAACAAAATGTATCAAGGGGTAATGCACCCAAGCCCTACAGGGACAATGATCACACCCAAGACAACATATCTAGTATGGGTTAGAATATGCAAATAAAATTCCAGTACTTATTTGTAAGTAATTGATTAATTATATGTTGTTATGTACTTGCACACTTTTGCATGCACCCCACAAACATAGTATATTTTGATATGTTGATTCATGCTTTGTTTCATGTCTTTTTTAGTAAATGAAATACATGAAGATGACAAGACATGATGAATCAACGAAATCATCTGAAGGCATTAAATCTAAGCAAAGGAGTAGATAGATACTTCTTCTCATATGTATCATTTTGATGATAGAAATTCATGTAACTCCTTAGAGGAGCATCTTGTAAACAATATTTGAACTAATGGAAATGATTTGTTATTTGGTAAAAATATGGATCCTTGGGAACCTTAGGTAATGGCTCTCAACTTTTTGGGTATTTCCTTAATTGGGGGATGTTGGAAAAGTGAGGTCGTTACATTTGGTATCAAAGCCTAAGTATGCCATCTCTAGGGGGGGATACAAGGAAAGTCACTATGGAAGTGTCTAAAAAATATGTGACCAAGACGAGATAAGGTCACCAATCGGCCAAGATGGGATAGAAACACCAATATAAAAAGGAAAGTCATTGTAATGACTGGTGATCAAGTTGGGATAGGAAGATCACCAAAAGTCCAATCTGGAAAGGAAGCCTGACATAAAAGGAAGTCATTACAACGACTAGTGACCAAATCGGGATAGGAAGGTCACCAATAGGCCAAGATGGGAAAGGAAGGTCGGTATAAGAGGAAGTCATTGCAATGACTAATGATCATGCCAGGATAGGAAGGTCACCAATATGCCAAGCCAGGAAAGGAAGGCCAATATGATAGAGTCATTTCAGTGACTAGTGACCAAGGTGGGAAAGGAAGGTCACTAATAGGTCAAGCCGAGAAAGGAAGACCACTATGCAAGACCAAACCCAAAAGGGAAGGTCGTCGTGAGCCTTATGAAGGAACATAAAGTGAATGATGGGTAACTAAGAGATGAAGGAAATTAGGGAATTACATAAGAAAATAAGGTGTAACACGTGATATTGCAATAAATCCTACGGAGTATAGATCCCTCAGTCAATCCTAATGTCAAGTAGAGAACATCAAAGGTACATAAGACAGATGAGATTAGGAGGTGATCTTTCCTTAAATGCATTATACCATGGAGTTAGGAGATAGTAATCCAAGTTTGCCTGAGGCCCATAGGTCAGGAGACTGGCCACCTTTATGAGTTCATGAGGCCCAACGGGTAGATGTGAGAGGCACTCCCTAAGTGCATAAGGCCACAAGGCTAGGATGAGATCCCTCCAAAGGTACTAGTACCCTTAGAGACCTTGAGGAAATGACTAAGGCTAATGAGACATGAGGTGTGAATATAAAAGATACAAGAAGCCATGTAAAAATGAAATTTTAAAGGAAGTTGTGCATCAACTCAAGAGTTATAAAGGCACTTGACTTCAGGAAAACATAATAATCTTGTGGAATTGAAAGTAATTCATAGTTTGAAGTAATTATTGAGAGTGATTCAACCTAAAATGTCCAATTTTGATATAATTTGTGGATACACCATCTCTGCTCTTGGAGTGGGGTGAACTTTGTATTTGGGTTGCATTCAAATGCTTATTTCATCTTATTATGAGTGAGAGAGATTGAGTAGGCACATGCTATGCTTAAAATGGACATATGAAAATGAATACCCTAAGTTGAGTTTAATGACATAATCTAGGGCTTGAGGTTCTACCTCACCCATATGTGAAAATAAATGAATGATAGGTTGGAAACCTAGGTGTAAATATAATCACTAAGAGATAATATCATGTAAATAATAAGGATGTGGATATATCTTGAATAGAAATTTGGGTACCAATCTTAGTAATAATGTGAGGAATTTGCAAATCAATTAAAGATGTTTAAGATATCTAAGTAAGATTTCTAACCCTGAGGATGAAGCTAGATTGAGTAACCATTCATCCTAACCTTACTAGGTGTGAATTTTGGGAACAAAATTCCTTTTGAGGAGGGGTGAATGTAATATCCTCAATTTTGAGGAAATTGAATTATATAAAGATAAGATATGAATTGATAAGTAATTTCCCCAATGGTATTATTTGAGGGAATAATAATGTTACTCACTTTGTGGTATGGGTGCAATCCATGGCCCACGTGAGTCTCATGAGACTATTTGTGTTTCAAATAGGTCCTTGGGGCACAAGACAAAGAGATAGTAATTTTTGTGCCTATACAATCTATAATGGCTCTATAGTTTGATTTGTAATTGAAATATAAGATGATATGCAAGTTTGTAAAAGAAAACAGTTTATGTGGTGTTTTAGATAATTAAAGGAGTAATTATCTAGCCAAGAATGGCAACACAATGTTTAAGGCATCAAATAAAAATATTTTTTGGCATACATGAAAATAATAAGGAAAAGAGGAGAATTCTAGAAATTGGGAGAAAAAGGATATTCCATGAGATTATAGCATTGTTTAGAATAAATTCTTCAAGAGAAAGATTGTATCACTAAAGACATCCAATAAATCCCAACTTACTAGATACGAATTGGGAAAAGTATTAATTAATTTCCATGGAATAATTAAATTGAGTTAAGGAGTACATCAATGAGAGGGAAAATGAATGATAAGCTAGATTGCAAGTCATGAAGAAGCTTCAT
This sequence comes from Alisma plantago-aquatica, assembly GCA_963693085.1. Lineage (NCBI taxonomy): Eukaryota > Viridiplantae > Streptophyta > Magnoliopsida > Alismatales > Alismataceae > Alisma > Alisma plantago-aquatica. The sequence continues at coordinate 82,320,363 of OY856410.1, forward strand.
AGAAAGTTAATGATCAATAATCTAATATGTGCCAAATACCCCTTCCTTAAAGGTTTTAGTTTGTTAACCAAGTTTCTTATTGTCAAGGGGGTTGACCAACTCTAGAATAGGAAGGAGTGAGTAATTAATTTGATCGTTTTTGTACTAAGAATCTATATATGGCTGTGTAAATAAGGCATGTTAGGGAGGTCAGTGGTTATTTATTATTAAATCATTTTCCATCCAAGTGAATTGTGGTGTGCAACTGTCTCCTAAAATAGTGTGTATGGAAGGGAAACCCAGGCTTCGTTGCCTCTCTCCTTCTACACCTTCCTTTCTTTCTAGTGACCACTAGGGTTTTCTCCTAGGATTGATATATATGTAGAGACCACATGGCCATGGACTTGGTAGCCTTGATGAATCTTTATAAAGAGTCATGGCCACTCGAACTCTTTGGTTCTTCTATGTTCCTCTCCCATATGCCTATTTGGAAAGACCTACAAATATTGGCAACAGGCAGTACCTTGGTCCCTAGAGGGAATGAATGTGTTCTCTAACCCAAGAGGACTCCATAATGATGTACCTTCTTCCCTCATCTTGGCATATGATGTCTCTTCTACGATAGGGGGCCAAACCGGGGACTATCCAAGATTTACTCCTAATGAGTAAATCTTGGACGGGTTTCTAGGCCAACAAATAATGTGTTGTCATTCTTATACCTAAAATCCTAGTTCTTCAAGTCAGGGTGATTATTGATGTCTTTAAAAGCATGATTGGCAATTTAGGGAAAAGTTCATCATTTACATTCCAATCATGTCACATGTGTGCGTTATAGTTCATCATTAAGCAAGAAGGGTGATTAGGATTCTCACCAAGAACGGGTTTTGATTTTCTATACAATTTTATAAAAAAATGCACATGTATGCATATATATACTATACTTTTTGGAATCTTTATACATATCTAAACATCCTAAATAACCATACTAAACACCCAAATACTTTATAACACAACTATAAAATAATGATTATAGCTAAACTATTAAACAATAGACTTGTCACACATAAAACACCCTATACAACTATAAAACAAAAAAGTATTAAGATATGCATGATACAATAACTATTTTGCATCACATTACAGCAGACTTATCATTGATACCTTACTAACTTATTGCTACATTTACATATCATCACTTGATCAAAAATTACAGCAGTACATTTAACCAAAGTATGCATTCTAAAATCTATGTCATGATTAGTTACATGTAATTTACTTGGATATACAGCAGTACCCGATTACTATGTCTTACATACAAAGTATGCATATTAAATTAACTAAGGTTTATCATAGAACATGTATTGTATATAACTTCAATATATTACAGTTAATAATTATTTTACTTTCAAAAATTACTTAATGTTACAGGCTTGCAGCTCCAATATAAAGAGTGATCAACTAAGGCATTGCCATAGATCAGTGTATATGAGTTATTTATCAAGTTACCAATTAAATAACTTAAAAAAAAATAAAAAAAATGCCCAGCAGCAGCCTGGGCGTGCATTGGCACCGCCCAAGCAGCCGCCTAGGCGGAGGAATGAAGGAGGAAGAAGGTAGTACCTGGCCTGGAGCACGGAGGGCCGACAAGCACGGAGCGTCGGCGACCAGAGACCAGAGTGGGAGAGGGAGAGGGCCTTCCGACGAGCACGGCCGCCGGTGAGCACAGAGGGCCGACGAAAGCACCGGTGAGCACAGAGAGCACAGAGGGCCGCCGGTGAGCACAGAGGGCAGGGAGCGGTGTGCCGACGGAGCACGGAGCAGCGGCGGCGGAGCACGGAGCAGCGGCGGCGGAGCACGGAGCAGCGGCGGGCACGAGCACAGAGCAACGACCGGCGGGGGCGAGCAAGAAATCACCGGACCTAACTGAAATCGGGAATGAAATAGAGAAAGGGGAAGAGTCACTCACGCTGGTGCTATTAAGTTGACCATAAGCGTCGGTTATTCAAAAAAACTGACAACTAAACCAAAAGTGTCGGTTCTTATCAAAAACCGACACCAATACTAGATTATAGTCGTCGGTTTTAAACTAAAAGACAATCGACACCAATTTCTGTCTCACGAATAACCTTTAGTCATCGGTTATTTATTTATGAACCAACGCCATATGTCAAATTTTGGAGGTAATTTTTTTGCTGGAAATTTTGGTTTTGGCGGTTAATTTTAGGTGTCGTTTTTTATTAAGTAACCGACACTTAATAAAAGCGGTACCCGTGTCTGGTCGCCCTTCATAGATTGGATGTCGGTTTATGTTATCAACCGACACTGTAGAGTTTAGGTGTCGGTTTATGTATACAACCGACACCTTGAAAAGTGACTTTATAAGCCATTTCTGTAGTAGTGAGGGCTATGTGAAATATCTGCACTACAATTATTATGTTTACACTATCAGATGACTTGATGGCATTAAGTTACCTATTAAAGTGGTGACAAGTGTTTTGATTATCTAAGGGTTTGAACACCCATATTCTTGAATCATGATGATAAGATGATAAGGGATTGATATCCCAATGTTAATAAAGTTGTGAAATGACTTGATAGAAATAGTACTCTTTCCTTATAGAAATTATTTTAATGATTTATGCTTGAAAATATGTCTAATGCTAAAAGAATGCTATAATGTACTTAAATAATCAAGTATAATGATATCATGCAGAGCCCTAACCATAGATCCATCATCTTCAGAAGTTGGATGATGGTGAAATAGGTTTTCCTAAAGGAACTCCTGGAGAGCATACTTTTGAGTATGTGGGGGTTATGGACATGAATATCCTTATGTCCTAATGGAAGAATTAATGTGACATAAACATTAAATCTCTCAATCCTTCATTATATGTATATGTCGGGATGATGTATCATTAATCTCCCGATGACGTTGTTGATGGCGCATCGATGTGAGATAAACAAGAAATCCCTTGATTGCGAAGAGAGTACAGCATGCCACTGTAACTCTAATAGAGAAGTTGCCAGAATACCCTAGAAAGCTATTTTAGCAGAGACACGAGATGTCATGCATGTTGTTCCTCACACTGACTGAGGAGGATGAGGTCATAGAAATCCGACTCTTCTGATGACCTATGTATGGTACCGATTTCAATTTCACAATGGTCAGTTGGAGTATGAGTGGTATACCTCATCTCCTCAGGGCATAAGTATGTTTGTAAAATGTAATCAGTCGTGTAGCATATTTGCTTAGGTTGAACTACGAGAAACAATGATTGATGATATATTGTTTATAATGTCCTAGTTGGGTAATTAGTATACATGTTTTTCATATTCCTTATTGATTAAATGACTTGTTACTCAACAAGTTATAATTGAAATGATTCCATAGAGAATACTACTTTACTTAGCCTAATTAATGATTTACCTGTTGTTGAATATTTATAATTCTATTGCTTAGTGTTATTCTATTATCTGCAATAACAATGCTTCTGGCGGAGAGTTATATCTCTCACTGGGACAATTTTCAATTGTCTCACCCCCATGGGATTCAGCTTTTTAGGTAGACACAGAGGAAGAAGAAACCCCTGAGTGGGTGAGCAGCAACAGCAGCAGCAACAACAACAAGGACAACAGTGATCTTCAAGTGGAGACACTGCCTGTTAGGTCTTGTATATAGAGAGTCCAATGTGTCGTCTCTGTACTCTCAGGTCCTAGGAGTCAGTAGATGGTTTGATATAGATCTGAGATTTTGGCTTAATGCCTCAAGATTTGTATACTTCTTATGTATAGTTTAACAGGGAAGTTGATGTTTATGACTCTTAAGATGAGATGATACAGAGTTGTACTATTGAATCAGGTTGCATTTAACTTATTTTAATTCTTAATAAAAGAGTTTTATAGTTTGTGGATCTCTTTATAAAAAGTTTTAATTTTTAGTGATTTTTAGTAATTCTGTTGCTATTAATTCACTTCCGCATTAGTTAATCTCGTTTTCCCGAGACGGACGCCACAATTTAGTCATATTAGAGCTCTAGGTTCGCTGAGTCTATAGAGACATAGGACTAAGGTTGTTGAGTATGTTCTAGTGTCTTCCAATATATCTGATAGTATCTTCTGCTCATATAGGAGGAGAAGAGAAAACTAAAGATGTCTGGATCACATGAGGAACATGTTGTAGAGAGTAGTATCGTTGCACCCAGAGGAGGTTCAAGAAACCAAGAAAGGGAGGAACATGTGCCTGAACCACCCCAGTTCAACCCAGCACACATGGGGAACCCAGCCTTCCAAGTCATGTTTGGGAAGTTCATGACTGCCATGACACAGATGAATGATAAGATGCCTATACGTGTACCTAGGGCACCTACCCATCCAGAAGGACAAGAAGCCGACAAGACATTTGAACGACTACGTCGGGTTGGAGACATGGAATATGCTGGAATAGATGACCCAGCAGATGTTGACTTGTGGCTAACCGAACTAGAGACGGCCTTTAGAATCCTAAACATCCCATAAGCTGAGAAGGTTAGACACGTCGTGTACCTTCTCAAGGGGAGTTCTGGTCACTGGTGGACCATAGAGGAGGGGAAAAGGCCAGGTGTGGAGATCGAATGGGAAGTATTTGGACGAGAATTTGTTAATAGATACTTTCCTAAGACGTTCTTGGATGAGAAAATCTTTTAGTTCGAAAGGATAAGATAGGGACCAATGAACATTAGCGGGTACGAGGCTAAGTTCATGGAGCTTTTGTGGTTCTGTCCGCACATGGCAACTACAGATGAAGAAAGGATTAGGCATTTTGAGAAAGGGTTAAACGTTGAGTTGACCACTCCTGTGTCTTCTCTGGAGAACATGGAAAGATTTTCTACCTTTGTGGAGTCAGTCAGGAGGATAGAGAGGTCCGTGTCAGGGAAGAGACAGACCAAGAATAAGAAGATGTATCCCCAGTTCCAAGGATCCTCATCCAAAGGTTTCAAGAAACTAAGGTTTTCTGTGCCTACACCACCACCTAGATTTAGTACCCAGACACAGTGGACGTTAAATAGGGGTAGAGGACGAAGTCTACCACCAGAAGGAGCTCATAGCTCAGCATCTGTGTCGATCACAGGACCATCCATACCTCAGCAAGGGATCAGAAGTTGTTACATATGTGGAAAGGTGGGGCATCTGATGAAGGATAGCAGAGCCAGAGAGGCAAGTGTGACTCAACCCCAGAGGCAGAGTCATCAAGGTTCTCAGAGGCAACAGTTTCCTGGTAACGCTAGAGGACATGGACAAGCGTCCCAAGCTAGATCATCAGCACCCAGTCATCGAGCACTGAATCAACCATAGGCAACGGCGAGGTTCTATGTGATGAATCCACCTGATGTAGTGATCAACCCTCATGTTGTGACAAGTCAGATGGAGTTGTTTTATTATGACATGTCTACTTCTTGTTTCGTATCTATTTTAATTGATTCGGGTGCTACGCATTCCTTTATCACTCGAAGAGTGATTCTTGACTATAACATGACTACAAGTCATAGAGCAGATAGTTTGTTGTTAGAAACCCCTTTGATGGGATCTGTTGTTTTGTGGGAGGTGTGTTCTCCTTGCATTCTTTTCTTTTCTGAACATCGCATTCAAGTGGATCTTATACCACTTGAGATGCACGGATTCAATGTAATCCTTGGGATGGATACCTTAGAAAGGTATAAGGTTGTCTTGGATTGTGAATCCAACCAAGATGTCTTCACTGATGAAAGTGACACATGGATCTTTCAGGGAGATAGAAAGATTCTTCCAACCTATCTTGTGTCAGCTTTTGGTTGCTGAGAAGTTGATGAGGCAAGGATATTATGCATTCTTGGCCCATGTGGTAGATACCACCATGGAGAGTTCTAATCATGTTGAAGTTTTGATAGTCAGGGAATTTGTAGATGTATTTCCTGAAGAACTTCCAGGTGTACCTCCGACCTGAGAGATTGATTTTGAGATTAATCTAATTTCGGGCACACAGCCAATAGCACAAACACCGTATAGGATGGTGCCTGCTGAGATGGCAGAACTCAAGAAACAACTGCAAGAGTTGCTTGAGAAGGGTTTCATCTGACCAAGCACTTCACCCTGGGGTGCTCCGGTCCTCTTTGTTAAAAAGAAAGATGGGTCAATGCGGTTGTGCATTGATTATAGACAGTTAAATAAAGTAACAATAAAGAATAAGTATCTTTTGTCGAGGATTGATGATCTCTTTGACCAGTTGCATGGTGCAACTGTCTTCTCAAAGATAGATTTGAGGTCAGGATATCACCAACTGCGTATTAAGGAGGGTGACATACCTAAGTTTTCCTTTAGAACAAGGTATGGTCACTATGAGTTCACAGTTATGTCGTTTGGACTAACAAATGCACCAGCTACATTTATGGAACTCATGAATAGAATCTTCCAACCTTTTCTCAATCAGTGTATTGTTGTCTTCATAGATGACATCTTGATCTATAGTAGAGATGCTCAACAGCATGAACAGCATCTTTGTCAGGCTCTAACTTTGCTAAGAGAGCATAAGTTACATGCTAAGTTTAGTAAGTGTGAGTTCTGGTTACTAGAAGTTTCTTTTCTTGGACACATAATATCTGCCTCAGGTATTCATGTTGACCCTAAAAAGGTAGAATCTATCTTGCAATGGGAGAAGCTAAAGACTCCGACAGAGATTCGAAGTTTCTTAGGGTTGGCAGGCTATTACAGAAGGTTCATTAAGAACTTTAGTTCCATATCTTTACCCTTGACTAAGTTGACCAGGAAGGATGTTCTTTTTACCTAGAGTGACAAGTGTCATCAATCATTTCAGTTGTTGAAGGAAAGGTTGACAAGTGCATATGTGCTTGTGTTACCTGAGCAAGGGAAAGGATATATAGTTTTTTGTGATGCCTCTAAGAATGGACTAGGATGTGTGTTGATGCAGGATAAACAAGTGATTTCTTTTGCTTCATGACAGCTTAAGAAACACTAGGAGAATTATCCGATGCACGATTTAGAACTAGTTGTTGTAGTCCATGCCCTGAAGATCTGGAGACATTATCTCTATGGAGAAACATTCCATATTTTCACAGACCATAAAAACCTAAAGTATATCTTTCTCTCAGCATGAGCTAAACATGAGGCAATGCTACTGGATGGAATTAATCAAGGACTACGATTGTATAATTGATTACCATCCAGGTAAAGCCAAGGTGGTTGTTGATGCTTTAAGTAGGAAATCAGCAACACCAGCCTTAGACAGAGTACAAATGAATTCCTTGGTATGCTCTAGGAGGGATATGCTTATCTCCTTAAGGCAAGACAATGTACAACTTAAGATATCATTGTTATCTGGGTTGTTAGCTGAGATGCACATAAAACCTACTCTGAGACAGCAGATTAAGGAGGCACAACAAGTTGATGTTGTAGTTCAACAAATTAGATCAGAGTATGGTAGTGAGAAACGAGAAGGTTTCCATGGCTCAGATGATTAGGTAGCTTGTTATCATGGTAGAATGATAGTGCCTGATGTGGATAACTTAAGGAAGTTAGTCCTGGAAGAAGCTCGTTCTTGAATGTATGCTATGCATCCAGGAAGCACCAAGATGTATCATAACTTAAAGGATATATATTGGTGGCCTGGTTTGAAGAAGGACGTTGCTGAGTTTGTTATGCGGTGTCATGTGTGTCAGCAAGTTAAAGCGGAACACCAGAAGCCCACAGGAACAATGCAGCCTTTACCCATACCACAGTGGAAGTGGGATCATGTAACCATGGATTTTGTGGTTGATTTACCTAGAACAGCCAAAGGTCATGATTCCATCTGGGTAATAGTTGATAGGAAGACAACACATTTCTTACCTATCAAAACAACCTATTCTGATGAGAAGTTGGCACAGTTATATGTAGATGAAATAGTGCGGCTGCATGGGGTCCCAATTACCATTGTTTCTGACAGAGGTCCCCAGTTTACGAGTCATTTTTGGGAGTGACTTCATAAAGCCTTAGGCACACAGTTAAGGTTTAGTACAACCTTTCATCCTCAGACAGATGGACAATCAAAAAGGACTATACAGCCTTTGGAGGACTTGCTCAGAGCATGTGTCCTTCAGTTTACAGGAAGTTGGGATCTGCACCTAAGTTTGATAGAGTTTGCCTACAACAATAGCTATCAACACAGTATTGATATGGCACCTTATGAAGCTTTGTATGGTAGATGTTGTAGATCTCCCCTATGTTGGTATGAAACTGGTGAATATCAACTTTTGGGTCTGGATCTTGTGCAGTAGACCACCGAGAAGATTAAAATAATACAACAACAGTTAAAGACTGCACAGGATAGGTAGAAATTGTTGGGTTTTAGGGGAGACAGAGAAGGCAGCGGAAACAAAAATTTTCTCCCCCAACCCATACCGAGGAAACGCGTCAACGTCTATATAATAGGAAAGGATGGTTTGTGGAATCATACCTTGTCCCGAGGCTTGCTCGGCGACAATACCTCGCGCAATGTGCGGTCTTCAACTCCGGTCTTGGACGGTGTCTGTGCAGCTCCTGGTCGCACCGGGACTGACGACTCCTCCTCCTACCGGACTGTCAGATGATAGTTGTCCTCCTGAGCGGCAGTGTCCTCACGCCTCTGTAGTAGTCCACACGGACCACCTGGAACTCCACTTTCCTTGTCCCACAAGGAAGTGGAAGGAGTCGCACCCTCCTGTTGACGTACTAGTCGCCAACACACTCTCCTGCTATCAGTTGCAACTGCAGTTGTCCTTCCCTTGCTGCACCTCCCTTTGCGGGAAGCACTTGCTCGGGATCTCTCACGGTTACCAAAACCAGAGAGAACGAAAACTTCGCAAAGCAACCGGCTTGCATTGAGTTGTACTTTGAGAAGCCCCCAATACCCCTATATATATAGGCGGGTCATGGGACAGGGTTCTCTGTGCCCGGCAATACGGGACTAAAGCAGGAGTAGAAGGGTTCGAGAATTTTCCACAAAAAGCATCCGGTTCGCAACTTGAAATGATCGGTTCACAACTGAACCGATCGGTTCGGCCATTGAGCCAATCGGTTGGACCTGAGCCGATCGTTTGGGGCACTCCAACCGATCGGTTGGTGCCCTGAACCGATCGGTTCATGGTCCTAATCCGGCTCAAAAAGACTTTCCTTGTTTCGTTCTCAATTGGTATCGTATACCAATGTTATTCCCAATCGAATTGGGCAATTTGAAACCAAAGGAAAAATCTTGCCGACATGACTTTCCCAACTGGTCGGTTGCACCAGTTGAGCCGATCGGTTCAACTCTTGAACCGGTCGTTTCAACCTGGGCATGAGTCGATGGGCCTGGACACTCCAGCCGACCGGTTCAGCACCTCAGCCGACCGATTCATCACATGAGCCGATCGGTTGGGAGCACAGGTTGGGCAAAATTAGTCAATTGCGATTTCAATCAATCCGATACTCCAATCAATGCATCCAACACCTTGAACCATATGATATTGAGCTATCGACTAATTGAGTGTTTAATTGAACTACTAAACTCCTTTAGTAATCAATCTAAACATTTCTTTGTGGACAAAACTCCTCTTTCAGGTTAAATCCTATGTGTGTGACCCTGCAGGTCCATTTCACGTTGGCAGTGAAAGTCCATAACACTTATGACTTCACAAGCAAAGAGCGGTGCCTAGTCACACATCAGTGCTACCCAAGTGAAAGTAGAAAGTTGGAGAACAACTTTCATCCTACAATCCGTGAATGGTGTTACAGTGAATGTATAATTCCTTTGTCACTGATATCCCGAATGAAGTCAAGGCATGGAACAATCATCCTGTCAACGTTCATTCACTTTCTTGATCTCAGAGTAGATTTAAGGAGATATGTATGACATCAATATCACATACTGATTCACACATGTGTGCGCACGCCTATCTCAATCCTACTCATCAAGTGGCCATGGATATCAAACTCCCTCAGGAGGGACAAATCCCATATCTATCACTCACCCCTCAAAAGCCCCATGTGTCAAAGCCACCCAATCATCACCTTTATAACAACCCATGTTTCAGGACTGCGTTTGATGATGTCAAAGTGTGCCCAACGACATGTGTTGAGTGTAGTGATTTCAGGTCTAAGAATCACACTCACCACCATCACTGTGAGTACTGACTGTGACTACCATCTCATGGTTCCATGTGTCAAACTCACGGTGGGTCTTTCTGGTACACTTGTTCTCTAATAAGTACCTATGTGTTTGGTTTGATATCTCTATATCATGACTAATGAGATTCTGTCATCAACCAACACCACAATCTAGTCTTGTGTGTCATTGTTGTCTATCTACCTTCCATAATGACATCCGACTAGGGACATAACAAGAATGTACAAACTCTTAGCATCTGTATGATCTCATCGTTCAGGTCATGAACCTGAAGGCATACGTCATTGAGTATTGTCATTCTCTAGACATTCAATCTATTCTATCACTATCTCATATGACTGAACCAGAAAGAATTGGAAGCTTGCCTTTGATGTTAATCAAATCAATCTTAATGTATCCCACCAATCATCCCATGATTGGCTCTCAGGGCATACATACCAACAGACTCCCACTTGCACTGCGAGCCAATCACCCATGAATCATATTCATAGTGATCTTCAAACATGTCCCACATGTTACCGTGCTCTAGTGCCAACATAGTGAGTAATGGCAACACCTTGCCAAAGTCTGTATAAATTGCATGTCTCTCATCTCTTCGCTGTACGTCACACGTATGAGATGGAGTTGCCGTAATATGCGATCTAGTATTCCTTTTCTAACCTTTAGCCACATTGCATGATCAAGGATTCCATACTTGTCATCAATGAGTGGAATATAAGTTCATCTTATGAACCTTAAGATCCATATAGTATCCACTGCTGTTCTCTAACACACAGATACTCGGCATTTTCCTTTTAAATGGTTTTATTGGAACACTTCCAATTATCAACAAACTTTCACTTTTTATATATCCTATATATATATTTTGCGATTTATTTTCTGTCCTTTCGGAAGTTCGCATCAATGTAACTCTTTACATCGAACTCTTCCTTATCTCCATAGAACTAGTACTTCCCAAGTACTTATCAAGTTCTTATGGTATTCCAGTAACCCTTACTGGAATCAGACAGACATCCACTCGTCATGTCTCACATACGAGTTATCAGGATGAGCACATCATATTGTCATGTCACACATACAAGATGATGAATGCATTTTATTCTTTCCATGTCAATACATGCAAGATAATGGGATGATTGCATACATGATAGATCCATATCTATTCTTAGTGTTCCCATTCTTCATAAGAATTGGACACTTGGCCTTGGGATACTAATATCCATATAACATGGACAAGTTTTCTCCCAATGAATCTGTGCATACTGAACCCTTCAGTACAGATTGCCAATGTATGCTCTCTCTTTTCCAGGTCAAGAGATTTGTCGAGAACTATCTCTATAGATCTCTATTCCTATCATATAGGAAACATCTCTATCTTCTTTAAAGATAATTTCCACTTTTGGATTTCCATTTTAGAACATTTCCATTTCACATCATCATGTGGAATGTGAATACGCTCCCACTAAATCACAGATCCCTTCTTTATCTTTGACATATCAGTCAAACCCTTTGACTATATCATCAAAGTAAAGATCCAATTTTGAGTTTCTTATACTCAATCAATCACATTGATTAGTCCATTGTAACTTATAGACTTCATTTGCATTAGTAGATTCATAAACCTTATAGGTTGTGTCACGTACACATCCTGGTTTTATTCCTCATAGGAATGCAGTTTTAGTATCCATATGCCAAAAGTCTTAGTCATTAAGTTGCAATCAACAAGCATCATCCTTGTCAAAATGTTATCCATGTGTCTTAACACTTAAGACTTATTTGCACTTATGGATATGATCCAATGAGTGCTACCATCAAGGTCATACCTTATGGCTCACATGGAAGTCATTTAGGATGTAATGGTTCTATACCATAACTCAAAATCTGATTCCTCATATTCATCTAGATAGTTGACTCATCATATGAACAACTCATCACATAGATGATTTAGGTGTATCTGTCAAGGATATATGAACTCACAACCCTTGTGGTTCTTAATGTCCTTTATTAGTGTGGGGTATTCTTTTATTAAGAAGAATTCAGTTATTCGATAATCATTCTCTAACTCCTTAGAGTACGATTCCTTCTTGATTTAGACATCACCATGCCTTAATCATGAGTTCACTATGATACATTATCATAATCACTCATAAGGATCTCAAACATTTGGTCCAAGTATTTCATTCATTGATCTCATCAAGAATTAACACTACCAAATTCACACTTCATTTATGATAATCTTGAACACCTCAAGATATTCATATTGGTATTTCTCTAAACACCATTTGAAGTATTAGCATTTGTTCCAATAGGTATGTAAATACATCACATGTATTATACCTAATAGGATAATCATTCTCCCACTACCATTAGTGAAGATTGATTAATCATGTCCAAGATATTCATGTCTCTTACTGGTTCTCTAACCAAAAGAGTCTAGATTTATCCATCACATGGAAACTAGAAATGAATTTCTTATGATATATGCTAATTTAATTGTTTGAGTTATCAATAACTTTAGATATCATTTTATCTTATACATACCATGTATTACAAGATAAACAAGGAATTGCCACAAAGATCATTTCTTTAAGATTGAAACATCAACTTTATTAATTGCCATCATTGTCATACAATATGCAATAATAAAGTGTTTCTATCTATTGGCAATATATGAAATAGCAGTTCTCAACTCCATTTCATGCCCTTTAGGCTGAAATAAACTGAAAGACACTCCTATCTATGGCAGAAACACTTGCTCCAATGATGGGTATTTCTTTCTTGGTCCTTTCACAAAGGCCATCACTTCTTTCCGGATATTGCATATCATATCTTGGTATCATATACCTCAGATAAAGAAGTGGTTCATTTCATGATACCTTAGGTGGAGATCTCTATCCCCTCCTTCATCTTCTTTTGTTCTTCCAGATATAGAGGGCAATCCCTCATACACCCTTTCCCCATGTGCCTTGAGGCTGAAGACGGCTTGGATTTCTGGCTAGCATCAGAACACTTCTTAGCTTTGCCCTTGTCCTTGCCCTTAAGAATTACCTTTTCTTTGATCACATCAAAGACTATGGTTTGTCTTTCTTCATCTTTGCCTCTACTATCCTCAACATGTCCAACAACTCTGTCAACGCTTGTCAAAGTTGTTCATGTTGTAGCTTATCATGAATTGTATGATTCTCACAACATTTGCAGTATCATACCAATAGCCAACTCTTGGCTCAGAGGGAATCCTTCTTAATCAGGTTTTCCACATACCCAATCACATTGAGTGTGTGAATACCTTACTGGATCTCCTTCTGTCATGACATACTAGGACAGTATCTTGGAGACATCATATGTCTCATGTTGTCTCTGCAACTCATAGTTCAGAGAACACAACATCAAGCACTCCTCATCAATGTCATCCTCAGTATGCTTCCATAAGCATACTTTCAGCCATTGATGTGGTGGGATCGAGTTCATCTGGGTCTGGTATAACTAGGACTTAGAGCTTTCGCTCCTTGATTGAGAACACTTCTCATCATCATCCTAACCAGTCGTGGAATTATTCCCATTTAATTTGTTGGTCTCAAAGACCGATCGCAAATAAAGTGATTTGTTGATTAACCATTTATTTTAACAAAAGGAAATATATGCAATTTTAGTCCAAAAACTCATTTTTGACTTGTTTGATTGATTTGAAAAGTTGACGATAAAATTAGGCCTTTAATTAATTATCTCTCCCACTATTTTACTTCAAATTGATAGCCCTCACCATCAATTGGGAAGATTGCAGCGTACAACCTTCTAGTGGGCAAGATCCTGAAATCCTCCAAGTCATGAGTCAGCTAGGGCTGATCGCCCACAACTTAGATCTCTCAGGTAGGCAACTCTTGCCAATTGCATCATATGCAACTCTTGATAAGATGTCATATACAACTCCTTGCAATGATCATCTCCATGCCTCAAGGCGCTAGATCCTATCTAGGTCACCTTGTTAAGTCCGACCCAAAGCAAACACGATGAACATGCACCCTGCTAGGGCAGACCCACACATTCATCCTTCACGCTTCCATGAGGTAGACGGTGCACCACGCTAGGGCGTGCCCACACTTGGTCGAACAAGTTTTTCACGTGTGTCACATTTGGAAGGCATCTAAAACTTAATATTTTAATGAAGGATTTGGTTTTATATACATATACATATCCAATCACCACAATACATAGTACGTATCATATACATGCTATATCCCACAGAAAACATGCACAAACGATAAAAAAGCGATGATTATGTCCATCCTAATGTGATTCCTCGAGCCAAGAGGAATCATTGTCATCTAGGTCTACATCATATGCAACCTGTACAAGATGAACTTTGTGCCTTGCCATCCGAGTTGATCAACTCATCACATGAATGATCTGTACTCTCGAGCCAGTCGTCTGGGTGCCACCAGCCGATCGGTTGGCTCCTCCAACCGATCGATTCGCCTGGTCGTCGTGCATCTCGTCATGTCCGCCACCCGCTCGTCTCGCTCCTCGAACCGGTCATCAACCGATCGGTTCACTCCTTGAACCGACCGTCTGGAACGTCAACCGATCGGTTCACGCCTTGAACCGATCGTTTCAGCTGTCGTCTTGATGTCCTTCGGTCTTCCACATAACAGGAAATAAAATCTATCCTATTATTACATTGCTTAAAAGAAGAAACCCCGAGTTACATTCGGGGGGAGCAAAGGTAGGAAAGAATCTCGAATTATTTCGAGTTACATCAGGAATAGGAGAAGGAAGATCGGTGCGCAGACCGAGATGCAAGCAACCACAAACAACCACACACAGATAGGGGTTTATAGGCCATAATCACGCTACACACATCCACCACAAAACTCGTTTAAGGGCGACGCGTATCGAGTGCATTAATAATACATATCGTATATGTAATTTGGGATTTGTGGATTTAGGATTGGACATGCATAAAGCCAATATTATTCGCATCGCATGCAATAAATAAAGGCGACAAACCAAAAATCGATCATATCGATATTCCTAAAATATAGAGCAGTTGACGTGGCTCTGACACCACTGTTGGGTTTTAGGGGAGACAGAGAAGGCAGCGGAAACAAAAATTTTCTCCCCCAACCCATACCGAGGAAACGCGTCAATGTCTATATAATAGGAAAGGATGGTTTGTTGAATCATACCTTATCTCGAGGCTTTCTCGGCGACAATACCTCGCGCAATGTGCGGTCTTCAACTCCGGTCTTGGACGGTGTCTGTGCAGCTCCTGGTCGCACCGGGACTGATGACTCCTCCTCCTACCGGACTGTCGGATGACAGTTGTCCTCCTGAGCGGCAGTGTCCTCCCGCCTCTGTAGTAGTCCACACGGACCACCTGGAACTCCACTTTCCTTGTCCCACAAGGAAGTGGAAGGAGTCGCACCCTCCTGTTGACGTACTAGTTGCCAGCACACTCTCCTGCTATCAGTTGCAACTGCAGTTGTCCTTCCCTTACTGCACCTCCCTTTGCGGGAAGCACTTGCTCGGGATCTCTCACGGTTACCAAAACCAGAGAGAACGACAACTTCACAAAGCAACCGGCTTGCATTGAGTTGTACTTTGAGAATCCCCCAATACCCCTATATATAGGCGGGTCATGGGACAGGGTTCTCTGTGCCCGGCAATACGGGACTAAAGCAGGAGTAGAAGGGTTCGAGAATTTTCCACAAAAAGCAACCGGTTCGCAACTTGAAATGATCGGTTCACAACTGAACCGATCGGTTCGGCCATTGAGCCGATCGGTTGGACCTGAGCTGGTCGTTTGGGGCACTCCAACCGATCGGTTGGTGCCCTGAACCGATCGGTTCATGGTCCTAATCCGGCTCAAAAAGACTTTCCTTGTTTCGTTCTCAATTGGTATCGTATACCAATGTTATTCCCAATCGAATTGGGCAATTTGAAACCAAAGGAAAAATCTTGCCGACATGACTTTCCCAACTGGTCGGTTGCACCAGTTGAGCCGATCGGTTCAACTCTTGAACTGGTCGTTTCAACCTGGGCATGAGCCGATCGGCCTGGACACTCCAGCCGACCGGTTCAGCACCTCAGCCGACCGGTTCATCACATGAGCCGATCGGTTGGGAGCACAGGTTGGGCAAAATTAGTCAATTGCGATTTCAATCAATCTGATACTCCAATCAATGCGTCCAACACCTTGAACCATATGATATTGAGCTATCGACTGATTGAGTGTTTAATTGAACTACTAAACTCCTTTAGTAATCAATCTAAACATTACTTTGTGGACAAAACTCCTCTTCCAGGTTAAATCCTATGTGTGTGACCCGGCAGGTCCATTTCACGTTGGCAGTGAAAGTCCATAACACTTATGACTTCACAAGAAAAGAGCGGTGCCTAGTCACACATCAGTGCTACCCAAGTGAAAGTAGAAAGTTGGAGAACAACTTTCATCCTACAATCCGTGAATGGTGTTACAGTGAATGTATAATTCCTTTGTCACTGATATCCCGAATGAACTCAAGGCATGGAACAGTCATCCTGTCAACGTTCATTCACTTTCTTGATCTCAGAGTAGATTGAAGGAGATATGTATGACATCAATATCACATATTGATTCACACATGCGTGCGCACGCCTATCTCAATCCTACTCATCAAGTGGCCATGGATATCAAACTCCCTCAGGAGGGACAAATCCCATATCTATCACTCACCCCTCAACAGCCCCATGTGTCAAAGCCACCCAATCATCACCTTTATAACAACCCATGTTTCAGGACTACGTTTGATGATGTCAAAGTGTGCCCAATGACATGTGTTGAGTGTAGTGATTTCAGGTCTAAGAATCACACTCACCACCATCACTGTGAGTACTGACTGTGACTACCATATCATGGTTCCATGTGTCAAACTCACGGTGGGTCTGTCTGGTACACTTGTTCTCTAACAAGTACCTATGTGTTTGGTTTGATATCTCTATATCATGACTAATGAGATTCTGTCATCAACCAACACCACAATCTAGTCTTGTGTGTCATTGTGGTCTATCTACCTTCCACAATGACATCCGACTAGGGACATAACAAGAATGTACAAACTCTTAGCATCCGTATGATCTCATCGTTCAGGTCATGAACCTGAAGGCATACGTCATTGAGTACTGTCATTCTCTAGACATTCAATATGTTCTATCACTATCTCATATGACTGAACCAGAAAGAATTGGAAGCTTGCCTTTGATGTTAATCAAATCAATCTTAATGTATCCCACCAATCATCCCATGATTGGCTCTCAGGGCATACATACCAACAGAAATCTTACGCTGATAAGTGTCGTAGACCTTTAGAATTCCAGGTTGGAGACAGAGTGTACCTCAAGGTCTCACCTTGGAAGGGAGTTCTTAGATTTGGAAGGAAAGGAAAGTTAGATCCTAGATTTATGGGGCCTTATCCAATCATTGAATGGGTTGGAAAGGTAGCTTACCTGAGCTACAAAAATTGCACCTAGTGTTCCACATTTCCATGCTAAGGAAATGTCATCCTGACACAGAATCAGTTTTGCAACCTATGGAAGTAGAATTAAACGAGGATATATCTTATGTTGAAGGACCTATGACAATCCTTGATAGAAGAGTCAAGAAGTTGAAGAAGAAAGACATAAGTCTTGTAAAAATCCCCTGCAATCACTGTGGAGTTAAAGAAGCTACGTGGGAACTAGAGGAATAAATGAGGAGGAAATACCCTACTCATTTCTCTTAATGTTTTGTTAATGATTTCGGGGACGAAATCCTTATAAGGGGTGGATAATTTGTAACATCCCTGGCCTGGGTTATGTACTAAACCTAGGTGTTTTGCCTAATAAAGTTGATTAGATGTTTGTTCTTTTCTTTTGAAATGTAATTAATGTTTTTGAGGAACTTATATTTCAATTTCAGTCATTTTTGAATAATGTTGAAACATTGTTTTGTTAACTTTGGACTAAAGTGCAAATTAACCAAGTAGAGGGGTTAACTTGCAAATTGCACATGTTAAGATGTTCATATGATGTTGAGATATCATAAGAATGTATATGATGTAGTGGTATGGTTTCCACAAGCTTGGGCACCAAGATAATGCTTGTAGGGCAATCTTTGTGCATTAAAACCTAGTTTTGGGGTAATGTGCAATTTACCCAAACTCTAGGGTCCAATATGCAAAATAACACCTCTAGAGGGTCTCTCATGTTTCTTGGCATCAAGTAGAACAAATAAAATGAGAAGGGCGCCTCATGTGAATTATCATAGAAGAGAGAGAATCATGATATTGAAATAATCAAGATTTAAGCACAAATGGCTCTTTAATATAACTAATGCAAAAAGAAATAAATTAATCAAATAGCCCTTCAACCAAAAGTTGAATGATGTGGTTGCAATAGTTTTGGATGATCTTGTTCCATGAGTGGGCACAAAAATATCTTGGTTGAGTTGAATCCATTCACATTAATATTATATAAAGCAATATCCAATAAAAGGATGGATATTAATATACAACTCTTTAAGGTGTTTAGTTTCTTTTCCATTAATCCTTGGATAATGGAGAGGCTTTTCTTGGATGTAGAAGGTGGCCACGTAGCCAAGAAGTGGAGGAGAAGTTGGTGGATATAATTGGTAGATAAAAGGAAATAATCCTCTTTTTCCATTTTCCTTGAAAATCCATACATAAATATATATGTATCTTTTTTCCAAAACACCAAAAAGATTGTTTCCTTAGTTCTTTTCCTTATCACCTTGATTTGGCTGACCAAGGGAGAGATCTAGACCATAGGAAGGACAACCAAACTATCTTGTTAAGTTTTGATCATCATCTACCTCGAATTCATGGTGGAAACCATAAAACAAGGTTAGATTCATGGTTTTCTTCACTTGGTTTCCATTTCTAGCAAGTTTGTTCATCCAAAAGTTGAAGGACGAACCTTGGAAAACTGTTGGAGCTCAATCCACCATTAAAGTCGTGGAGCTTGGAGCTCTAGATCAGTTCTAGAGGCGGGTTTTATAACTCTAAACCTTAAGCATTAGTATTGCACTCATTTCCATAAGAATTGTTGGTTATTCTTCTTCCTTAGATACTCTTGTGTGTTCTTGCTATAAGTTTTCCATAAAGAACAGCACATGTTCTTGGTTGAATAGAGGTAGACGAAGGTGACATCATCCTAGACAAATATCTAAAAAGAACTTTGGCAAACGGTTTTTTTTGGTTGCTCAAACGGTTTCCCAAAACGTTTGGGAGCAAACGGTTTCAAACTGTTTGAATGTAAACAGTTTCACCTAAACCGCATAGAAGCAAACGGTCCAAGACCGTTTGGTGGTATTCACCAAGCGTTGACCATTTGGAGACATGTTGAAAATAATGTAGATAAATAACCTATCTATAATTATCAATTAATTCCAATTGGTTCACCAATTAAAGGTCCAACAATCATCAAAACCCTAATCGGGTTAATTGCTGATTTGATAATTAAATAAGTTTGAAACTTGGGTTGAGTGACCCAAACGGTTTCAAAACTGTTTGGGGATCACCCAAACGGTCCCAAAACCGTTTGGTGACCACTCATGACCATTTGGAGGTCTAGGGTTAAGTATGTTTGACCAATTGAATATCCAAAGGTATTAAGTTGATGTATAATCAATTTCTGATTTGGTGACTAATCCTAGGATCTAAACCCTAAATGAATGACATGGTTATTAATGAAGTGATGGGCAAATAGTCTCAAGACTATTTGGGACCAAACGGTCTCAAGACCATTTGGGAACAAATGATCCCAAGACCGTTTGGGGTCAGGTCATGTCCAACTTGGATGATGGTTCAATGGTTTCAAATCAATTAGACTCACATTGATTAATGTTGAAGGGTCATCGATTCCAAACCCTAATCCAATTGATTCAAGCCCTAATTGATGACTAATTGAGGGTCAATTGAGGGTCAAATCAGTTGAAGGTTGACCTAATTAACTCAATTGAATGATGGCGATAGGTCCAATTGATGATTGGTTACATTAGCTTAATCGTTGAGGGGAACAACATTGGAAACACTAATTCAATTTGATGGGTTGAGACCATAATTGGTCCTTGTGGTTTTGAGGAGGTTTGGACCAAACGGTCTCAATATCGTTTGAGTCCAAACGGTCTCAAGACCGTTTGGGACCAAATGATCCGAAACTGTTTAGGTTCATGCGGTTTCAAAACTGATTGTGTTCATGCGGTTTCAAAGTGGAGTTCATGCGGTTTCAAAAGTCAACTATGGGCAAACGGTCTTCACCGCCTACTTTATCAAATGGTTTCAAAGGTAGTCCAAGACCGCATGGAGGTCCAAACGGTCTCAGACCATTTGGAGGTTAAGTGTGCAAGACCGTTTGAGGTCTGAGCTGGTCAAGATCGTTTGGGGACTTAGTGGCCAAGATCGTTTGGTGGTTGATTAACCTAAACCGCATGGATACTTAAAGTGGTTAAAGGACAAGTAACTAGTTAACTAATACATGATGTAATCAAAGGTGATCGTGGTACTTGTATCTTAACGGGATAGTGTGATTTAAACCCATGAAGTAATTAAGCCTTAATGATTACAATGATAATGACTTAACTCATGATGTCAATTCTCTTGCATTTTGAGTTGACTTAACCTAATCAAGGCTAAAGTTAATATCAGCTTATAGAGGATGAGACAGAAAAGACTTCTTATATGAATGTTAATTAAGTAATGGACTTCCAATATGAATGAATATCTAATTAGGGTATGATCCTTCATAGTGAGATCATGAAAACCTAATTATGATGGTTAATGAATCTTAACCCTAATTGAGGGTAATAATGGAAGTATTCCTAATACATGATGAAGGTATGATCTTAAATCATAATGATGACATGGTAAAACTTAATTCAAGGTACTTTGATGATCACTCCTACTTGGGGTGAACAGTAAACCCTAAAACCAAGGTGATGTGATGTGAATAGTAAACCCTATTTTTAGATTATTGAATTTAAACCCAAATCAAGGGTGATGCAGGGTGAATAGTAAACCCTAATTTCAAATAAGGTGAATGGAAGTGTGAAACCCTAATTCTGGGTTATGCCTTATAGCATGAAGCCTTAAGATTGGATAATGAAATGATAAGTCATTAATCCTAATTGAGCTAAGGGGATGAATAACCCTAATTGAAATAAAAAGGGAAAAACCCTAACCCTAGTAATTGCATAGTGGTGCAACCCTTGAATAGTGATGTTATCTTTGTTTTGCATTATGCTGATATGAAATTGATGTACCTGTTATCATTTGTACTAATCATGCAGGTTTTATGAGATATTGAACATTCCCAGGTATGAGCTATGATGCTTTGTTTATTGAAAACACCTTATGAGCTGTGTAAGCAATGTCATGCTATGTTGCCTAGTGAAAGGTAACAAAAGAAGGTTTATAGGCCTTAAGTGCTTCAGATGGTACATGTGCATCATCAACCTAAAATTTGACAAAATAAACACATTTACAAGATATAACTATAAATGGACATATAGATATAAATATATGATATATTTTTAAAACTTACATTGTGAGGCGGCGCATTGATGTCCTCACCCTCATGATAATCATCAGCGCGATCATCAGGAGAATGCTCAGCCATCTGAAAATTCACATTCACATTGTAAAGTTCACATTGTAAAGTAATTCAAATTGTAAAGCTCACATTGTAAAGTTCACATTCACATTGTAAAGTTCACATTATAAAGTAATTCACATTGTAAAACTCACATTGTAAAGTTCACATTCACATTGTAAAGTTCACATTGTAAAGCTCACATTGTAAAGTTCACATTCACATTGCTTGGTGTTATTCTATTATCTACAATAACAATGCTTCTGGCGGAGAGTTATATCTCTCACTGGGACAATTTTCAATTGTCTCACCCCCGTGGGATTCAACTTTTTAGGTAGACGCAGAGGAAGAAGAAACCCTTGAGTGGGTGAGCAGCAACAGCAGCAGCAGCAACAGTAAGGGAAGTAGTGATCTTCAAGTGGAGACACTGTCTGTTAGGTCTTGTATATAGAGAGTCCTATGTGTCGTCTCTGTATTCTCAGGTCCTAGGAGTCAGTATATGGTTTGATATAGATCTGAGATTTTGGCTTAATGCCTCGAGATTTTGTATACTGCTTATGTATAGTTTAACAGGGCAGTTGATGTTTATGACTCTTGAGATGTGATGATACAGAGTTGTACTGTTGAATCAGCTTGTAATTAACTTACTTTAATTCTTAATAAAAGATTTTTATAGTTTTTGGATCTCTTTATAAAAAAATTTAATTTTTAGTGATTTTTAGTAATTCCGCTGCTATTAATTCGCTTCCGCATTAGTTAATCTTGTTTTCCCGAGATGGACGCCACAATAAGCTCTTCCCTCCACATGCAAGCAATCCTTTTATATCTCTTTTCTTCCTCCCTTCTCCTTGTGTTTGTCCTTGGAGCTTGGTGGGGCTAGAGAAGGTTGATCTTGGAGCTTTGGTAGTCGATCATTCTTTCATGTGGTGATCTTGATCTTGATCATCTTCTTGGAGGTGATTCTTAGTTATCTTTCTTCTTGGTAATTGGTTCTTCACCTTTTATTACATTTTCCTTTGAAACCCTACCTTCCTTCTTCCTTTCTTGGATGTGAGACTATGGTTCAACCATGGTGGCTATTCTTTGAGAATTTTCTCTTCAGAACGGTCAGAGACTATGGTTTGACCATGGTGGAACCCAAGTGAGATGATGCTTTCTTCTCTTTATCCTTTCTTCCTCTTGTTCAGCCTAGGGTTTTTACCCCCTTTCTTGAGTTTTTCTTTGACCATGGTGTTCCTATCTTCTTGAGGTAATCTTGTGGCCAAGGAGTTGACTCAAGTTGGGTCTTCTTTTCTCTATTGGAGCTTGTGGATTTTGAGCTTGATCTTCTTCATAAGGCAGGTTATATAACTTTCTCCTCTTCTATGATTGCACCATTATCTTGTTTGCATGTTGTTGTTCTATATTTAAAATGTGATGTTGAGATGCTTGATGATGTTATAATGATCTAGGGTTTATGATATTGAAGTATTCTTACATGGATTATTCTCTTTTCTAAACCCTAATTCTTGAACCCTATTTGGCGATGACTATGGAGGTTATGGTTTTCACATGCTTATTGACCATGAATTTTATAATCATGTTTTTGGTTCGACCATCTTGATTAACTTGCAGTTTTGGACCATTTTACACATTAGTGATGCTTGGTTTTCATCTCTCTCGTCATGATTTCCATGTTGATTTATATGGGTGGTTTTAGGGTTTTGATTTCTAACCTTGCATGGATTTTTCTCCTTTATGGCAGTTGGTTTTCTTAATGTTCACTATCTATTTTGATCATGGATTATCTCTATTTTGAATATGGTTATGTGTTTTTTGGGTAGCTTGATCTTGATGGTTACTACACTCACTCTCATGCTAGTGGTCTCTACATGTTTATGGGTGTTGAGTGCGCTACATGGCTAACCCTAATCACCCTTGGTTGTTACACCCTGTTCCCTTGTTGGTCACTACACCTTTGAGCTTGTTTCAGTCGATACACCTTGATCTTGGTTGATGGTCCCTATGCTTGGTCTTTTGTTTCAGTCGATACACCTTGATCTTGGTTTATGGTCACTACACTTGTGCTAGGCTAGTCGCAACAACTGACACTTTGTTTGGTCGCTACAAGTTGGATCTTGATCGTTACATGTGTTTGATGATCTGTTTCGGTCGCTACCCTTAGTGGATGACACCTTTGCTAGCGGTCTCTATCTTGACCTATGCAAACGATCGCTACACATGTGATATCCTTGATAGTTGTTACACATATGTTAATCATTCTAGTCGTTACATCTTAATCTCTGATTGGTTGATACTTAGTGTATGGAGTGATTGATTGAATAATCACAACTATGATGTTCAAACCCTATTATGCTCCAAGATAATGGGAGATGATGTATTTAGGTTTTAATGGTGATTATTTTATTTAAACCCTAATTGGCTACATGGGAAAACCTTAACCCTAATTATCAAATATATATTATAATTGCTAAGCTTGCTTGATTAAATAGCATGAGATGCTATTTTCTCTCTCGTACTTGTATATCTCTAACCTTGCAGGTGGGATTGAATAACATAGCTAGTGAATGCTATAGCATAGCTAGTGAATTCTATGGTGTGATTGATGTGACATAGGGTGAATTATTATGAGCCTTGTTAAGGCATGATGAGATGATGAGGATGTGTTTTGTCTCATGACCTGGCAAAGGCTTTAAGCCTAATGTGACATGATAACCTCTAGTGATGAGATGAGGGATTGTTATCCCCTAATGATGTGATGATTTTGGTGGTCTTGTATGGTAGTGGTATCAAGTGATGATGTGATAAGTTTATACTTCATACATTTCATATCTTCTGGAATTGTAACATACCATGATCTTTGTAGAGTTTGTTTAGGTTTTGTACGTTGTAACTTGATTGATGCTAAAAGACACTCAATTGGCTTAACTAACAAAATGAAACCCTAATCATGCAGTTGCCATGTGCCATAGAACCATCTTCAATGTCAGTATTTGTTGGATGGTGAAAAGGGTTCTCCCTTAGTGGAAACTTGGAGTCATATACTGTTGAGCATATGCATTTCACAAGATTGGTTGTGGTCAAACCTTGGCAACAGAACGGTCGAGGTTGTATCTCAGTGATGTGATTCAGAATACATATATGATATAATTTGAGGATGGTTGCAGTCATACCTTGGTAGGAGTGTGGTTGTGGTCGTACCTCAGTTTTCACTAGTGTTGTGCCTATATACCAAGGCATACTAGGTTGTTTTGTAGTTGGACTTTATATGTCACTACGGGGGACTCAGACTGACCGAGGGTGTGGGAGATAGTAGGAGTCCAGATCCTTCTAGATCTTGTATGGAACTGATTTCAACTTAGCAATGGTTAGTTGGAGCATGAGTGGTATACCTCATCTCCTCAGGGTATAATAAAAGACATAATACTTATGTGTAGTATACTTACTTAGGTTTAAATAGGAATCACATTGGATGACCCTTTGCCTTATCTCTTGTAATGACTTCCTAAATTATAATGAGGTAAGAGAAATAAATTGTTATACATGTTCGTCATATTCCTTTTTAAAGTATAAGATGTTCTACTGTTCAGTTGTAGATGTTTGGATTGCTTAAATAATGATAACTATTTTACTCATATCATTTAGTTGAATCTGCTCTTCTTGAACATAATGCTATCTTGATGCTTTAATCTATATGTTCTTATAGTAGACCTTAGTAGAGAGTTATATCTCTCACTGGTATGTTGGTCTCACTCTGTGGGTTTCCACATGTTTTAGGTGATCATGCACGACAAGGTAGAGATTGTGTAGTTGAGGCTGAACGGCAAGAAGAGTAATAACTATAAAAGGTTGGACATGCTGCTAGTGTTTGTTGTTGAGTCTTGTGTGTTGTCCCTGTACTCTTAGGTCCTTGGTGGTGTTTGTAGACTTTGTATATTGAACAAGGTTTTGGTAGTAGGCCATGGTTGTATAGAAATGGTTTTTATATGTGAACAGGTTGTTATATGTAACAGGTTTGTGGCATGATGGCCACTGAACATTGATGTGTACATCTTTATGACATGTTATGTAATACATGTGGAAATGTTTATGTACTTACATGTGATATGTCTTGGCTTGAGATCTTGTGATGTGATCAGTTTTAATTTATCGTGTTTTTTAGTAATCTGGTTTATTAGTGATAGTTTCACGCTTTGTTGTTTGAGAGATCTAGTTTTACTGTGATTAGTGTGTCACAAAGCCAAACTTCAAGTTGGTCATCATGGGACTAGTCCTGATAAGGAGAAGATCACAGGAAGGAGAAAAGGATTGGTGGTTTTACATTGCTATCCCTGAGTCCAACCCAACAAGGTAAGGGAAATTGGTCTTTCCATTATGTTTTAGCCTTAGCAGCACTGGAGCACGTTGTTGAAGTGGTCCAAACCATTGGTCGGGGCTGGCCACATGGACTTTGTTGGATAACACCCACTAGGTTGACGTGGCCTACTTTGATTGTCCTGTTAACTTGAAATAATTGGTATCTCATGACAAGTTACATATGAAAATTTATCAAGAAAACAAGAGAAATGTGAATAAAATATAACTAATACCTAACTCTACTACCAATTCTAAAAGTAGAGAAAATATGTGTTAAAGGGGTGTTTAATGCATATAAACTCTAGTTTTTGATGAATTGGTTGTTAATCATGTTAAATATGATTATTAGAGATGTAAATTAATAATGTGGAATATAATGATAAGTTAACTTGATTATGACCATAATTAGAGTTTCTAAAGTGAGTAATAACATGCAATAAATATCTAGGGTTTCTAAATTAGATAATCATGCATATGAAGAATTAGGGTTAAAGATCATAACTTGCTATGTTGTTAATGAAAACAATTGAAGCTAAGTGATCATATTGGAAGTATATGATGGATCTAATAATCAGGGTTACACATGATGTATAATGTGGATTGATAACTTTTATAAATTATTGTGAGATGGAAATAAGGTTTGTGTCCTTATTCCTTATCCAAACCTGAGATAACCCCAAAACCTAGATTACGACCCGAGTAGGATTTAACTTAAATAATATGATTGTGACACTTTAGGATTTAAATACATATAGATTAAATATTCAATTGGTTGGATCTGGCGATTGGATTGATTGAACATGTTTGAAGTATATATTGCATGATATCTGCATAATTCTACAAAAGGTACATGGTTATGATTATGACTACATGTAATATAGTTCTTCGATGTTTTTTGGGGATTTCTCGAGGATTGAATAAATAAACTATTGGATGTTTATTTGCATTTTGTTCAACATAAATATTTTGAACCCTAGGATGGCATGTATCAAGGGGTGATGCACATAAGCCCTAGAGGAATAGTGATCACATCCAAGATAGCATATCAAGTATGGGTTAGAATATGCAAAGAAAATGCCACTTCTTATTTGCAAGCAATTGAATGATTATATGTTGTTATGTACTTGCACCTTTTGCATGCACTCCACATACACAATATATTTTGATATGTTGATCCATGCTTTGATTCACACCATTTTAGGAAAATGCAATACATGAAGATGACAAGACATGATGAATCAATAAAATCATCTGAAGGCACTAAAGCTAAGTAAAGGATGATTAGATAGACACATCTTCTCATAAGTATAGTTTTGATGATAGGAAATCATGTAACTCCTTAGAGGAGCATCTTGTAAACAATATTTGAATCAATGGAAATTATTTTCTATTATTTGTAATTTGGTAAAAATTTGGATCCCTGGAAATTTTAGGTACTGGATCTCAACTTTTTGGGTCTTTCCTTAATTGGGGGATGCTAAAAAGTGAGGTTGTTACAAAATCCATGCCCCATCACCTTCGATGATCCTCATCATACATTCAAGCATCTTTTTAGGGTCACAACACCAATGTCGCCTGCCCCAACCTCACTAGTCCTCAATGACCTTAGATATGCCCCGACTCCCTAGAATCTCGGACTCCAATCACCCTAAACCAATTAGAACCAATAGCACCATATCTAAATTCCACAAACTCAGAAAACTCCAGATCATCGACCAACACCAAGACCCCCACACAGTCTCCTTGCCCACTCCATAACTGTGCTAGATACCAGATCTTAGTCCTGACTCGCTTCATGTTACTCAGACCATTCCCCCTCCACAAATACAATGACGAGCAGACCTACAATCAACCGACTACCTACAAAATCCATAATCAGATGACGATCTACTGCTACAAACATGAAAACCATCTTCCCACATAGTTCAAACCCTAAAGAACCTTGCATTATCATCAAGTCCTGGTCAGGAGAGTAATTTATGGAGTTCCAATCCACAAAAATGTAAGGTAAACTTATAGTTCATTCCATATATGTCAAACATAGAGAACTAAAAATATATTAGAACATAATCTAAAGGTATTACGTGGGGTTAGGTACAACATGTTAGCAAAATGAGTATCATCGATTATATATGTAAACACGAGTCTATTAGTACGTAAATGTCTTATTTCATTCTACTGTCATAAGTCTAATAATAGTAATACATTAAGTTTAACGTGATAATAATCTAGATGTGCAAAACGTAATACATATCCATATAGATGAAAGATAATATTCAAAACATTATGACTAGTAGTATAATAGTAATATATATATATATATATATATATATATATATATATATATAAGTAAAGAGTTCTAGAGGAATATCAATTGATTGGGCACATCAAAAATGTTGATTTCATTGTTGGCATGAAATTAAAACCCTAGATGCACTGATGTGTATATACACATAAAATGATAATTAGGCATGCAAATATATCTTATACATCATTAAATATTATTATGAATAGTATTTTAATCTAGTGAACTAATAGGATGTATATAATTAGTGGAAAGGATGATAATATTAGAACACACATATTATAAAGGACTTTTCAATTTGTACACTTACAAGTAACTTGGACACAAATGAATCTATTTTGATAAAGTTGGAGAAAATGTCAGACCCAAAATCCCTAGAAACTAACACGAAACATTCGTAGCACAAGGTGGTATTATAACAATAGATGATTATATTACAAGACGATATTAGGATATATACACTAGTATGTGACAATGATGATACATCTAGCTGGATGGAAATCCTAGAAATGTGGGTAATGGAGAAGTATGGAAAGAAATTAAATATTAAAAACTAAATCCTAAAAAACTCAAATTGAACAAACATTAAATTCCAATCCAACTAGTAATAAGTTTTCTCTACCTTGTAGTTCCCTTCATCAATTCATTAAGAAAATCATAGTCTGCCTTGTGCAAACTTGGAACTCTTGCTTGATATAAAGGTACTAAATTCTCAATTTCATTATTGAACTATTTATCTCCCTCTTGCATTCATATAATTTTGAAAAAAATGGTGAACCAATGTTCTATCAGCCTTTCCCTCATGTTGAAGGTCACCATGACTAAATTGAATATTGAATGTTGAATATTGAATATTGTTGAGTATTTGAAATATTGGTTGATTTTGATATTGGCAAAAAAAACTTAAAATGTTGGCTAAGAGCTATGGCTCATGATGAAACCCTATTTTAGGGCTTCATCTCATATTATATTGCATTTCAATCACATTTATACCTATTAGATTACATGTTATTTCCCCTAATATGCATATTTGTGTAAAATGCACTTATGGACATTATTTGCATATTTTTCAAGCATTTGGACCACACTTGGATGGAAGAGAGAGAGAAGGAGTGATCCTAGGGTTTATCTACCCTTGGAGAGGCCTAAAGTGAAGTTTGAGGCTCCCTCAACCTACCCCTAGTGGTCAAGGATCCATTAAAGCAAAGATGTCGAAGAATGAACAAAGAATCAAGTCAAAGTGTTGCAACAGAGACCACCACGGATGTGGTACCTCAGAAAGGCTGTGTTGGCTCATCCAAAATCAACAGAGCCACATTGAAGCAAAGTAGGAATCACCACGGTCGTGCCATTTAGAATGGTCATGGTGGACTAACCCAGAATAGTTGTGCCACCTTGCACGGCTGTGTTGCAATAGAGCCAGAAATGGCTATGTAGCCAATAATGGGTAGAGCAATCCAAGCCACCACGATCTTGGTTACCAACACTGTCGTGCTACCCTTGCCCCACCATGGCCGTGGTGACCACCATGGCCGTTCCACTGCATGTACAAACTCGACCAACTAATTATGATTTTTCCCCATTTCTCACCACGGTCGTTCCACACCACAATGACCATTCTCACCCCACTCCACCAAGGGCGTGGTGACCACCACAATCGTGCAACCCACAAAAACCTAGCTACTTTTGCACTACATTTCCCACTCTACCCCTACTTGACCTATTGCTTCCCCCACACCTATATATACCTTGAGGGTAGCTGAAGTCGACCCTTAGCAACCCTACAGCCACTATAGCCACCCCATTTTGTCTTCCACTCCATTTCCACCTCCATTATACTCCATTTCACCATTTCCACCACCAAAACCCTAGCTTCCTAGTGTTTTGACCCTATTCCATCATCATCCCATTCCCTTGCACCTTGGAAGAAAGAGGAGGATGTCTTGCAGCAGTTGAAGAGGAGTATTACTCAATCTACACTAAGCTCCATGGCTTCTTCTACCTCTTTCTCCTTTCTTTTTGTATTTTGCATTTCCATGAGTAGCTAGGCCCCATAGGTGGGCTATTTGGGGTCAAAAATGTTACTTTGATACCATGTTGGGGGAAAAGATATGTAAATATTGTAATTTCATTTGCTAATGATTATGTTCTATTTCTGTCTCACTCTTCATGAATTGATTGTTGGTTTGTTCTTGAAATCACCTAGGCATTCAGGGAAATTGCTTTTATGTGTGAATTTTGGGATTTGCTCCTAGGTCCAATTCATGGATCCCAAGCTAGACACCCATCTTCCTACATGCTAATCAATTCTCCTAACCCTAGTTGAGAGATCTATGTAGCTAGTTTAGATGAATTTAGTGTGATTAGTTTAGAGCTTTCTCAATGCTAGAATGTGGGTGATGGGAGGCCTAAAACCTCACTTCCACTCTCATTACTAACCTCAGCCCCTAATCACCTTAATATACTCTAACCTAGAAACTTAGGCTTGTTTACACTCTAATTGATTTACATCTAAACCCTAACCCAAATGAGCCTCGCAAGGGTAGTAGGGGGTGTTAGGGACTAGTTCCCCTATACACAACCTAGCATATCCATGGCTAGTTTGTAGTTTATGATAATTCATTAGACTATATCTTGTTGTTTGGTTTGATAATCTAAATTAATGCATAATGTTCACATGTCACCCCCAACCTAACTGATAAGTGCATCACCTGAACAACCCACACATCCCTTTATTGCATTAAAACCCTAATTTCCGTATTGCTTAGCTAGTGTTATCTTAGTTAGTTCTTTACTTACTTAGTTAGCTTGTTACCTTGTTCTTGCTTTGTTCCTTCAAGTTTACGTATTTAATTGCTCTTGTGCTAAGTTTTCTAGCTTAGTGTAGTGTAGACTTCTTCTTGCCTGGCTTGCATAGCTTGTTCTTTTCATTATTTTCCTGCTCTTTTCTTACTCATTAGAATTAACTTTCTAGGGCTAACTTAGGTTTTGATCTTGTTTGTTTTCTTTAATTGCTTTATTATTCAACCCTTAGTGTAATAAAAAAATGACCTTCAAACCCTTCAACCCTAGACTCTGTAGTAGGAACCTAGCCCAAAAACTAACCTAACTCTAGTATCCCCTTTTCTCCCTATGGATCGACCCTATACTTGTCACCCTCCTATACTATGACATGACCCTATACGCTTGTGGGTATGGTGCTTTAGTAGAAGTAGGTGTGTCCATGCAGTTCCTTATAAATTTTAAAAGTGATCCCACTATGTGTTGTTTGCTCGTGGAGTTGCATCTATTCAAATTCCAATTGAGTAGTGTGTAACGCCATTGGTAGAAATGCACCAAGCTTTCTGGCACCATTGTCGGGGAGTAAAGGCACTCAACCTAGTTAGTTAGCTTTTCTTTGATCTTTTCCTACTACCCTCATCACTGCTATTATTTATTCTTTATTCTTTGCATTCTTTGTGCATATTGGTTTGCTAACTTGTTTTCTTTTGTTTGGTTGTGATTTGTGCATGTGATAAGACACTCGAGGAAGACAAGATGGAAGTCTAAAATGCACCTCACAAGCCACTTCAAGATTACTTCATGCCTAGAAGCTATAAATTGCTAATTGCTAGCAGAGTTGATCAAATGCTAGGGGAAAAATTATCCATCCCTCTAGGTCTTTTTGGGATCATGCCTGCCTTCTATGGCTCAGAGAGTGAGAACCCCTACAAGAACTTGGACTCATTTCTTGAAGTATGATCCACCTTCAGGACATTGACGACCCGTGATAACACAATCTGGTTGACCTTGTTCTCTTTCTCCCTCAAAGACAAAGCCAAAGATTGGTATGATTTAAGGTGGGACATCATGAGTTGGGAAGAGATGAAGAATTATTTCTTGAGGAAATTATAGTCTATAGCAAGGTTGACACAAATGTGGTGTACCATAGTGAGTTTCAATCAAATGGGCAATGAACAGCTTCACGATGCTTGGGAGAGATTTAAGAAGATGTTGAGAGAGAGAGAGTGTCTGCACCATGAGATCCTTTCGTGGAAGCTAGTTAAATCATTCCACTCTGGTCTATCTCTAAAGGATCAAGCTACATTAGATTCTTCTTGTAGAGGATTTTTCATAGCTAGGCCACCTGAGGAGATATGTCCATTATATGAGCAGCTGGCAGAAGGTTCAAGAATCTGAGCTTCTAGCATGATGAATGATGCTTATTGTGCCTTTGGTGTGACATATCTAGATCACAATGACTCAATCCCACAAGTGATGAAGATTCTTGGTGACATTGTGAGCTTCATGAAGAACCAAATGACAAATGTTCCTTGTCACTCGGTCAATTCTATTGAGTTATATGGTGAAGAAAAGAAGACACCTCACTCCTATAGCTACCAGGAACCACAAAGTCCTAGATATAGCTCAAGGTTTGATGAAGAGGTACTCTCTAGGTTGAAGAGATTTGATGACATAAAAATGAATGTGACAAGGCTTGAGGAGAGGATAGAGCAGCTATCTTCCGTACTTGCTCGCCAAGAAGAAAAATTGTCTTCAAAACCCATCTTGAGTTTCAATGAAGCAAGTGGGCCAATGCCTTCTTCACAAGTTTTATATAGTCAAGTGTAGCCCATATACCACTTCTAAGGCCTTATACACCACCTGCCCCTCCATCACCACAACTTTCTCAACAATTCATATTCCAACCTCAATTTCCCCCTCCACCTCAATTTCAATACCAAGTGCCACCTCCACCTCCCCCACAGCCAAAATTGCTCCCCCTCTCCACTATGAGCAAGGAAGTGATGTGACAGTTCTAAGGAGTGGGAAATCTCTTGAGTAGCCCGCAAGTCAAACAAAGGTTGATAAACTAAAACAAAGGTAGCCAAGTGGTGATATTGTGATTGAGATTGTCGAAGATGATTCTGTGATGCCCCTATTGAGTTTAATTTACCATATGCTCCACCTCACTCTCCATTTGCAGATCCCACCATCCCTAGTGTTCCATCTCATGTTGATACAAGCAAGGCCAAAGCAAGTGAGCCACCATTCATTGAATCATTAGATGAGCCCCCGAAAGTAAGGAGGATACAAAAGCACAATGTTGACATTATTGAGGTGTTTCACCAAGTGAAGGTCAATATTTCATTCTTGGATGCTATCAAGCAGATCCCATCATATGCCAAGTTTCTTAAGAACTTATGCACGGTGAAGAGAAGGTCAACGAGGAGGATACCAAGAGAGTCAAGTTTACCGAACAAATGAGTTCAATGCTCTAACACTCACTTCCCATGAAGAGGAAAGACCTAGGATCCCCAATCATACCTAGCTACATTGGGGGACATTGCATAGACAAATCCCTACTTGATTTGGGATCTAGTGTGAATTTGATTCCATATAGTGTCTATGTTGAGTTGGGCTTAGGTAAGTTGAAATCGGAACATTGCACTCTCTAATTAGTAGACCATTCTATCAAAGTGCCTAGAGGAAGAGTGGATGATGTTTTGGTGATGATTGACAAGGAAAGAGTAGTGTTCCTAACTGATTTCATTGTTCTTGACATGGAGTCAGATGATAGGAAGATCTCCATCATCTTGGGAAGACCATTCTTGTCTACAGCTGATGTCGAGATACATGTTTGTAGTTGCATAATGATAGTATCTTTCATCGACATGAAGATAAAATCAACATATACAAGTCCTCAAACTAGCGAGTTCGATATGAGGATATTGGACATGGTCACTTCAAGAGTATGATTGGTCATTTAAGAGGAGGAGATCTGGATGATTGATGACAACTTTGTTGATCAAAGGGATGAGGATCATAGGTTGAGTGCAAATGAGAGATGCATTTATTGTAAGAATGGGCACATGAGGATGCCAAATCGATCAATGATTGACGAATCACCAAGAAGCCCAGCTGAAGGCATGAAGAGCTTGTAGGGAGGCAATCCACATATGTTTGGGAATTTTTCACCCAACCTTCCATTCTTTATAAGTTTGGTTATTTTTACACTTTTCCAAGAAAACACACACACACACTTGTTTTTAATAGTTTTTGTTTAGTTTTAAGATGTGCATGTGAAAATAGGTTGCAATGAGGAAAATTAGATGAAAGTGAAAATGTTTCAAAGAAAAATCACATTAGATCAAGATTTTGAGTTTTTGATGAAAGTTCAAGTGAAAGTAGTAGCTACAATGCTCACTGCGACCATGGAACCTTGTAATGGCCATGGTGAAATACACACAAATCGAGCAGCATTGTGACAACCTCAATTTCTCTCTCTCATTGATTATACCCTTTCTCTTTCTAGATGTGATGTAAATTCTCTCAATTGAGTTAAATACCATAGTATGAATATGATGATGATCTATTTTGGTGATATCAACTATCAATTGTACTATGTGTGACATTTGTATGCTCGTTTGAACTAACCATCATGGTTTAATACACCACCCTCTTGAATCTAATTATGGACCTCATCACTATGATCATACTACTCTCAAATGTATATCAATTTGTAGATATTACAGTTATGATTCTGATGACACAAAAATCATCCCAATCTGAGTTATGAATCTAAAATTATGGCTTTTGGAAGATGACATGATCTTATGCCTTTTGTTCTCTTATTCTTGTTTGATATTACTCTTGGGCCAGCCCACTCATGGGCCCAGCTACCCAGACATAGCACAGCCAGTCGGATGGCTTGGCTCTCCCCTCTCTCAATCGAGAAAGCAGCAAAGGGCAGTAATTGCCCTCCTTCTTCCCTTCCAAACGGAGTAACGGAGGCAGTTGTTAGCCCTCTACACCCCCTCATCTAAACTCTAAACCTAGAGTCCTATTATAACCCTTGGGTTCTAAACCTAGTCGCCCCTAGATTTCACATTCCTTCTCTTCCCCACCTCCCTAAGAAACATGTGGGCACACCCAGCAGCAGACCCCTCCTACCCAAACACCTTGGGGAGGAGCGAGGTTGAGGACGACAACACTAAACAGTTGGGTCCTCTTCGGCGTTCCCTAGACCCCCCTCGACCCCAACCAGACTCAACCACTCCCCTCTCAGGCTTCTGGAGGCGCCTTGCTCATCGAACATGAAGGGGGTGGATCCCCTATTCTGGCTCTGTTCCTAGTGGTGGAACAGAGCAATTCTGTGAGAGGGGTGAGCGTCTGAAGTGGGCTTTGATGTGGGACGTCGATCAGCCTTAGAGCACGATGGACCGGACGACGATTGGCCAGGATCAAAGGGAGGCCATCCATCCTAGGTCAACATGGTCAATCCCATGCCTGGAGAAGCTAGGTGACATGGACCACAGGATAGATGAATCCACAATGGGCTCGCATCGAACGGACGACATCCTTTGATTAATGAGATGGTAACATTCTCTGATTTCAATATAGTTCTTGATGTAATCTTAAAAAATTGATATCTCTCAGATCCTAAGGCTAAAAATAGTCAAATTATATATAAAATCGATCCTCTCAAAAAGATCTACAACTTGGACATGGTTTCAAGACCCGAATATGATCCTAACTCTCCTATTTTTTCAAAAATGCTACCTTTTGATCCTCTTAACATATTTAATGCAATGTTATGATGAATTTTGGAACTTTGATGCATATATGCCCACCTAAGCACCAAATCAGTAACTCTAACATCTTTGTATCTCTAATGAAGGTCCTACTCTCCCTATTGCTCATAAATGACTCCTTTTTGTACATATGTGCCTAGTTTGGACGTTAATGATGAACTTTGCCCCAGATTGCTAATCTTGCTGCTAATGGACAACCACCTAATCTCATTATGTGTTTATGATGAATTAATGTTGCTGATCTAAATCATCTTTAGGTCTGGACCTCTTGACTTGATGAATCATGATCTAGGGTTCTCTATTATGAGTCTTTTAACCCTAGAATGCATGTAAATGCCTTAAAACTTGATATGATCATAGAAAGTGCATGGAACGTCATAATGGAATGAAACTTGAACCACACCCACATGATGGACTCTAAATCAGTATAAGGTCATCAAATGCACTAATAAGAAACTTGTAACCTAACTCATCCAAAACCCTAAAATGCACCTAATTAGGGTTAATGATAAAAACCTAATGTGTAATGCAATCTTGTTCTTAATCAAGTTTGGCATGTGGCTAGATGGTGAAGGATATGTTAGGTTATGAAATCTCTGAATTAGGTACATGCCTTATCTAGTTATATGACTAGCTTTCTTATTTGAAATGATATGTATTGTATGCTTGTTTGTTTACTTGCCCAATTTTGCCATGTAGCATTGCTATGTCTTACTCGATATTTGCCTCGTCGATTTTATAACTTTAACACATATATATACAAAACTCCATTATAATATTGTTGATAAAGGGTTAGCTTTTGGCCATGGCCTTGAGATCCCTCTTGTATAAAAGGGTTAGCTAATTTTGCAACCCTTACAGACCCTTCCGATGGGAAGATGGTCAAAGGCCTTAAACATGCTTAATATTGTCGATATAATGGAGTGAAATGACATAAATATGGTTTCACATTTGTTAACATGTTTATTCTTGTTCATTTCATCTTGAAATCTTTTCAAATTATTCAAAGCTTATATATATATATATGTATCTTTTTGCCCCGTACTCAGCACCTCGTGTGTTGACCCATTTCTCGTATGTTGTTTTTAGGTTCAGAGATGGCTAGAAGGTTGATGGGCTCGGTGAGCTATGCTAGGTATACTTATTGTAAGATCCAGATATAGTACACATGAGAAGACTTGTACAAAGTGACTCTTGAACATGTAATTCAAATCGTGTAATATAATAATGTTGCTTAATATATCTTGTTGATTGTTGAGATTATATTGGTGCCTTTATCTTGTTATATGTTCATGTGTGCTAAGCTTTACGCTTCCGCATGTTGCCTTTGGTATACATTTGGTTCATGGGACTGGGATTCCGGTTCTGTGACAGATGGTATCAAAGCATGAACAATAACTACACCAAACATTGCTCACATGAAACACAAACGAAACTCACCTTACATCTCAACCCTATAAACTTAATGAAATTTCCTTGGGGACTAAGCTGACTTAGTCTCTAGGTTAGAACCTAGATGTTCTAGAACTAGGTGTAGACTTGTGTAATTTACAACCCTAGACATAATTTGTGACATGTTCTTAGGATGTCTACACAAGTGTGCACCATGTTCTTGCTAGTTCTCTAGGTATCATGATACTAGACTGTCTCATGAGTGTGGTAACTCATTTTGATTTTGGTTTTATTCAAATGGATTATGGTGGTTTTCATCGTCTGTTTAAACGTTGGAGAAAATATATTTCAAGTATTATTATATGTACATATGAAAAATGTTACCACACGTAGAAAGGCATTGAGTTTCCATGCAGACTAGGAGAAAGAGATGTAACACCAAGTCTAGATGAGAGAGATTAAATGATAGTGATAGTCTCTAGAGTTTTCTAGAGCCATGATATATGTTAGGCAAGTGAGTAACCTAGAAACCTAAGATGATGATAATGATATTGATGATGATGTTGATGTTAATAAGACCCAAATTTTTCCTTGAGAAATTCAAATAGGTTGACGATATGGAATGAGTTTGACCATGCAACCCTAGATAAACCTAGCACCTTGTATGATACATATGGCTTGGTTGATGTGCTAAACATAGCTAGTGGGTTGGCATGCTTGCTTGTACCTTGTTTTGTACGTGCTGAGATATGATATGTGATATACAGTTTGAGACCAGCATGGGCCTCAATCTCTTTATAAAGGAGGACCTCTAGCATGGGACATATTAATAGGGTGACCTTGTGATATGAGTCAACCCACCTCGGGAGAAGGTTAGAGTACCTAAACCCCAAAATATTTGAAATGTTGAAAAATATGAATGATGAAATACTTGATGATGAGTCCCTAACTAGAATACTTCTAAGTATATGAGTTGAGTGACCTAGTGGATGGTTTCCTCGAAAATGTTGAACCCAAGATGTCCTATGAAAATATCTAACCCTAAGAAAGAGGCAATTTAATATTTGATTCTTGCTATATAGGTGAGGGAGATGTCCCAAGACTCTAAGATGATGTACATGATGTGTGATATCCATGATGAGCCTCATACTTAGGTTATAGTTGTATATAAAGGAATCTAGTGGTTACCATTGATTCTCGAAAGATGGGTAGAATTTTTTGGTAAGGGTAGAAGGTTGTGGATATCATACCTTGTTGGACATATACCTATCTTAGCTTGAGTGGCTTGAGCTTGAGGAGCTCTGTCTAAGTACAAGTGAGAAGTTTTAAAACCCCAATGATGATGATAATGTTATTCCTCAAATTATGCTTGATACATGAAATATCTCACTTATGTTTAAAAACTTGAATATGCACAATAAGTCACTCTTATAAGCTAGACCTAATACAAAATCATACTATACATAAAATATGTAGCTCTGAAATCATGAACTTGATACGATGATGTCTAGAGATCTTACCTTGAATAATTAGGGGTAACATGACTAATATCATACCCAAATGAAAATAAATCAACTCGATATGATGTTTCTCTTGGTGTGATAACTCAAAAAAAAACAAGATGAATAAAGTGTTTAATTTCAGAACTTTGAAAAGATTGATGAGAAGGGTGAACCATTCATATTGGCATCACAGGCAAAACAAGTATTTTATATCGATGATCCTGCAAATGATAAATGGTCGGTTGTTCTTCATGGTAAAAGATAGTTCATTGAAGATCCTATAGATGAAGAAGAGTGCTATGATAAGTATGATGACTCCAGTCCATTCTCAGTTGGGTTTCCAACACCACCAAATATTGAAGCTAATGATGACTTGTATGTGTGCAGAGATCACAATGAAGGATTGTTAATTGATAAAAGATCACAATATTAGAGGCATGCATGTTTATATATTTTTATATGTTTATTTTTTCTGAATGTGAACTTTACAATGTGAATGTGAACTTTACAGTGTGAATGTGAACTTCACAATGTGAACTTTACAATGTGACTGTGAACTTTCAGATGGCTGAGCATTCATATGATGACCGTGCTAATGATTACCATGAGGGTGAGGACGTCAATGCACCACCTCACAATGTAAGTTTTAAAAATATATCCCTGAGGTTTCTATCTATATGTTCATTTATAGTTATATCATGTAAGTGTGTGTTTTTTGTCAAATTTTAGGTTGGTGATGTACCCCCTGAAGAAATTGGGGCACTTGATGAGCAGCAAAAAAAATTGAAAAAGTGAGGGGCATCACAATGATGAACAAGTTACTACAACAAAGGGGTAATAGACCCAAACTGGTTGTGGATTTTGATAATGCTAGAAATCCAGTTGGAGTGAACCGCAACTCATTTATTTCATATGTTGGGGTTCTGATGAGTGCATACTCATCATAATTTTCAATTACCTTTTTGGAACAATTTAATATCTTTTCCACATCTTTTCACCCTAATATGAATCATAATGCACAAAACTACTAAGTAATTCAATAATCAAGGTTTTAACTAAATATCTTTCATTTTATGCAGGTACAGCAGGCAACTCCATGCAAACGGTCTCAAGATCGTTTGGATCCATGCGGTCTCAAGATCGTTTGCTGGAATACACAAAGAAACAAGACGAAACCAGTTGCCCAAGAAGTCCATGCGGTCTCAAGACCGTTTGGTCCCATGCGGTCTCAAGACCGTTTGGTCCCATGCGGTCCCAAGACCGTTTGGTCCCATGCGGTCTCAAGACCGTTTGGTCCCATACGGTCCCAAGACCGTTTGGTCCCATGCGGTCCCAAGACCGTTTGGTCCCATGCGGTCCCAAGACCGTTTGGTCCCATGCGGTCCCAAGACCGTTTGGTCCCATGCGGTCCCAAGACCGTTTGGTCCCATGCGGTCCCAAGACCGTTTGGTCCCATGCGGTCCCAAGACCGTTTGGTCCCATGCGGTCTCAAGACCGTTTGGTCCCATGCGGTCTCAAGACCGTTTGGTCCCATGCGGTCTCAAGACCGTTTGGTCTCGCGCGGTCCCAAGACCGTTCGATGCAAGCACAAGGATCGTTTGAAGAACTAAAGCCGCGCGACCACACCAAAGCCAGACTGATCAAAGCAAGACCGTTTGGCGCTCAAACGACCTCCAAACCGTTTGGCGCCCAAACGGTCTCAAGACCGTTTGGCGCCCAAACGGTCCCCAGACTGTTTGGCGTCAGATCTAAAACTATAAATAGACCCCCAGGGTCCCCATTTGAGGTATCGGTTCCGGACGCCGAAAGGCTGCCAGAGCACCATCCCGATCAAGTTCCACTCCACCTACAGCTGGTGTTGCGTCCAAGGAGGCTAAGAAGGAGAAGAAGACGGAGCAAAGAGCGCATCTTCTTCACCGGGCTGCGTCCACCTTCTGCACCGAGCTCATGGCGGATCTATCTTCTTCTTCTATCTTTCTTGTACCTCGCATCATGAGCGAGTAGCCCTCTTTCGCTGGGGTGCGGGGACTAGCCCCGCTGCCCATGCAAACCATGTTCTCTTGTTAAACTTTCCATGGCAATGTATATAACTCTTCATTTTGTCGTTTATCGTTAAGCTTGTGAGTTGGTTATGTGCGTGTTTCCATCTTTGTGCTCCCTATGTTGCGAGAACTTCAATGCATAGGTATGAATGTCGTTTAGCATGTTAGACTCCTTGACGAGAACTTCCGATAGGATTCCTTGAGGTAGTAGGTGTAGGATCCGCGAGGGGACGGTCCGCCTAACCTTCGGTGACACTTGTGTGCGTCTGACGCCCGTAAGGGGGGTTCACAGCCTTAGTTGGATTTTGTATCTTCGTGCTTTTCGTCGATGTTTACACGTACAATAGTCGCTTGTTTGCTTTGTGGTTTGCGCGGTTGACTCCCTGATTAGAAATAGGATGGGATTTCATCGAGGTCGTAAGTGTATGATCCGCGAGGGGACGGTCCGCCTAACCTTCGGTGACACTTCTGTGCGCCTAACGCCCGTAAGGGGGGTTCACAGCTTCCGTGGATTTCTGTATCTTCAGAGCCGTAAGACGTATGATCCGGATGGCGATGAGAAATCGGCTGCCTATGGTGACGCTTACGCGGACCTGACGCCCGTAAGGGGGGTTCTGCAGCAGCTCTACTTGGAGTGTTATTTCGTGCCTGGATTGTTCGCGAGAGAGTATGATTGTGTGTGTAGCGGTGGTCAAACCCGGTACCATCCCAGCGATTTCGTATCATTAATCTAAACCCATCTTTTATTCCACGTTTACTTTCTTGCAATTAGTTTAATCAAACCAAAATCAACCTATTGTTCTAAATATTAGTTTTACTTGAGCTAGATCTAACTGACAAGGATTCTTAAAAACGTTGTCCTTTGGGTTCGATCCTAAACTATACTGCGATAAGATCCGTCCGCTTGCGGGTGGTATTGTTGCACTTGGTTTTGGTAAAAGCTCGGGGATATAAACCCTGAGTGAATTTGTTAGTGCATTCAAAAGCCACATCAAATTCTGGCGCCGTTGCCGGGGACAACGGAATCAGTCAGTCAAATCAAGTTCTTTTAAGACTAATCTAGGATTTTGTTTTTTCTTTTTGAAACTATCGCTTATCTACTTGATCTTTATTCTACTCCAAGGATCTCACTTTCAAACCTTTTTAAGTTTCAGGTGCTCTTGACGATTAGTGTATGCACCGTTCGGATAGTCTCGGACTGACTGCGAGCTTTGATCCCGAGATCGATAGAACCTTCTATCGTCAGATCCGAGAGAATCAAGCCAGAATGGCGCAAGAAGAAGAAGTATCCCGTAGGGTAGCTCAAGCCATCAATGCGCAGAGAGAGAGGTTCATGCAAGAAGCTAGAGCTGCGGTTCAACAGGAGATCTTAGCAGCACAAGCAGCAGCGCAGGCAGCGGAACTTCAGAAGGATCTTAGAGAGTTCTCTATCCCAAAGGCCGCAAATGTATATCATCCGGTGCAGCCTCCTCCCATCGAAGCTGCCAACTTTGAGATTAGAGCACATTGGATAACCTTGCTTCAGAACAACCCATTCTACGGTAAACAAGCTGAAGACAGCCAAGGTCATCTTCTCAGATTCATTGACCTGTGTGCCATGACGAAGCAAAATGGAGTCTCTGATGATGCTATTCGACTCCGTCTCTTCAAGTACTCTCTGGCTGACAAAGCCATTAGTTGGTACAACTCACTGCAGAGTGATGTACCCATCACCACCTGGGAGCAGC
Organism: Alisma plantago-aquatica; assembly: GCA_963693085.1. NCBI lineage: Eukaryota > Viridiplantae > Streptophyta > Magnoliopsida > Alismatales > Alismataceae > Alisma > Alisma plantago-aquatica. The sequence continues at coordinate 82,363,012 of OY856410.1, forward strand.
TTCAAAACGCCTTTCTGGAAAAATTCTACCCCCCATCTCTTACATACGAAATCAGGGGACGAATCACAAATTTCACTCAAGTCCCAGGTGAAACTCTTTCCGAAGCTTGGGATAGGTACAAGGAGCTCCTACGAAAATGCCCACACCATGGAATTCCTAAGAACCAGCTGATCGAGATATTCTATAGGGGTGTGGAAGATGATGTTAAGATGTTCCTTGATTCCTCGTCCGGAGGGAACTTCATGCGGCAAAGTTACGACAGCGCATGGAGAGTTGTCACCCTGGGAGCAGAAAACCAAGCCAACTGGGGTAGATCTGTTGGTAAAGGAGTCCTAAAGGTAGCTATGGCTGATGCTATCCCAGAATACAAATCTATAGCTGAAACTTTGAAAGTCTTGGTCGCAAAGCAAGATCACATAGAATCATCCCTTGCTGCTATTGGAAGAGGACATTCTCCAACTAGGCAACCAGAACAAGTCAAGTCCACTTCTTTGTTTTGTGAAGCGTGCAAAGGCACTGACCATTCAACACTATCATGCAATGTTCTCTATGATGTTGTTTTAAGCAATGCCTGTGGACAAGGAGATAGTTGCCAGATGGAAAATCTTAATGCTATTAACACCAACCCTGGGCAGAACTTTTACAATCCAAATCAAAATAGGAATCACCCAGGCTTCCAGTACGGAAATCCTTCAGGAGCTATGAACTCACATCAATTTGTTCCAAATAATCAACCAAGAGGCCCATCTGGGTATCAGTTTAATCAGCAACAGAACTTTGGGAATCAAGGAAACTTCAAGGGAAACTTTCAGAACAGAAACTATAACAATTATCAGAACAACTCTCGGTATCAAAACTTGAACCAACAACAGGGTCAAACAGGACCTATCCCTTCTGATGACAAGCTATCTACCATCGAGAAGTTATTACAAACACAACAAACGATGATAGCCAATCAACAAGCCCAGCAGAAGGCTATTGAGACTCAACTAGCTCAACTTGCTGCTAGTATTAAGCCACAAGCTGGGATCTTCGCTGGACAACCTGAGAACAATCCGAAACATCCGGAGCAGCTGAAGGTTATCGCCACAAGATCAGGGAAAAGTTATTCGGATCCACCAGCGAAAACAACTATGGATATCCCTGAGGAGAATGAACCCTTGACTGATCAAAACTCAACAACATCAGAACCGCAACCGAAGGAGAGAAATAATGATAAGGGGATTTCTGAGAAACCTACCAATGAAGAAGTAGAGACTCCTGAACCAGAAATTCCTGTATATAAGCCTCGTGTCCCTTTCCCATCCCGTCTGAGGGAAACCAAGTTTGATACTAGATTCATCAAATTCAAAGAAGCTATGAAGAAGCTCCATGTTGATATACCATTCTTGGATGCTCTTAATGAGATACCAGCCTGGACCAAATATCTAAAGTCGCTTCTCACCAAGAAGTACATCACGGAAGAGTGTGAAACTGTGAAATTGGCTGCAACTACATCAGATATCATATTAAGCAAGATGCCAAAGAAACAAAAAGATCCAGGATCTTTCGGAATCTCATGTCACATTGGCGATTCATCATGCAAGAAAGGATTGGCGGATCTTGGCGCAAGTATTTCTATTATGCCGCTCAGTCTATGTAAGAGATTAGGATTCGAAGAATTGCTTCCAACTGCTATGACAATCCAACTTGCGGACAATTCAGTAAAAAGACCGCTAGGAATTCTCGAAGACATCCCGGTCAAGGTAGGCAAGGACGCATATGTCCCATGTGATTTTGTTATCATGGACATAAAAGAAGACACCAAATACCCTATTATCTTCGGTCGTCCATTTCTCGCTACTGCTAGAGCTCTTATCGATGTTGAAGCCGGAACCTTACTGCTCAGGTTAGGAAAAGAAACTCTGGAATTCAAGGTCTTTGAAAGCATGAGAAGACCGAGTATATAGGAGGAAGTCTATCTGATAGATTGTGTTGAGCAGATGTCACAACTTACTCAAGAATATCACGAGTCATGCGATCCTTTGGAAACTTCTCTATATGACCCTTTTAATGATGAACATACCGACCAACAAGATAAGGATTGCGCCAAACCTCCCGACTCTGCTGAGGAGAATCATGAAGCTACCTATGAGGAATTAAAGGTTACCGAAACCCCAGAAGAAATCAGTAAAAAACCAGAACCTCCTGAAATGAAGCCCCTACCTGAAGGGCTGAAGTATATGTTTTTAGACAATCTCAAAGTTTGTCCTGTCATTATAAACTCTGGTTTAACAACCAAACAAGAAGAGCAACTTCTGGAAATATTAAAGGATAGCAAGAAAGCCATAGGCTACAGAATGAGTGACCTCACAGGGGTCAGTCAAGCTTTGTGCATGCACAGAATTCCCATGATGGAAGACCATAAGCCAACAATCGAGCATCAACGAAAATTAAACCTGAATATGAAGGAAGTGGTCCGTCGTGAGATCATCAAACTCCTTACAGCTGGAATAATATACCCGATATCGGACTCACCATGGGTGAGCCCAGTTCATGTTGTACCCAAGAAAGGAGGTACCACTGTCACAAGAAATGAAAACAATGAGCTCATCCCCACCCGAACAGTGACTGGGTGGAGGATGTGTATTGATTATAGAAAATTAAACAAGGCCACTCGGAAGGATCATTTTCCTATGCCCTTCCTCGATCAAGTTTTGGAAAGATTGGCCCATCAAGAATATTTCTGTTACCTGGACGGTTACTCTGGATTCTATCAGATTCCCATACATCCAGATGATCAAGAAAAAACGACTTTCACCTGTCCCTTCGGAACATATGCTTTTAAAAGAATTCCTTTTGGTCTATGTAATGCCCCTGCAACTTTTCAACGTTGCATGACTGCCATTTTTGCAGGGCTTACTGAAACAGTTATGGAGGTTTTCATGGATGACTTTTCTGTATATGGTGACTCCTTTGATTCTTGTCTTAAGCACCTCTCCATGGTACTCAAACGCTGTGAAGAAGCACATCTGGTGCTAAATTGGGAGAAATGCCACTTTATGGTAAAGGAAGGCATAGTTTTGGGCCACAAGGTTAGCAACAAAGGAATTGAAGTTGATAAAGCCAAGATAGAAGTCATATCTAAATTGGCAATACCCACAAATGTGAAAGAAGTTCGTGCTTTTCTCGGTCACACTGGATTCTATAGAAGGTTTATACATGATTTTTCTAAGATAACAAAGCCGATGACCAATTTACTTCTCAAAGATGCTAATTTCAATTTCAATAAGGAATGCATCAAAAGTTTCGATACGCTGAAGAAAGCCCTTACGACTACCCCCATTATTAGAGCTCCAAATTGGGAGCACCCCTTTGAAATTATGTGTGATGCCAGTGACTACGCAGTGGGTGCAGTCTTAGGACAATGCATTGAGAAGAAACATTATGTTATCTATTATGCATCGAAAACCCTCGACGAAGCTCAAAGGAACTATGCCACTACTGAAAAGGAACTTTTGGCAGTCATCTATGCCTTCGATAAATTCAGATCCTACCTTACTGGTTCAAAGGTAATCGTTTACACAGACCATGCTGCCATCCGTTACCTTATGGCAAAGAAGGATGCTAAGCCAAGGCTGATCAGATGGATACTCCTTCTACAAGAATTTGACCTAGAAATACGAGATAAGAAAGGAACGGAGAATGTCGTAGCAGATCACCTGAGTCGCATCTACACTCTGGATGCTGAAGGAATTCCGATAAACGACTCTCTACCAGACGATCAACTTATGAGAGTCTCAGAATCTGAACCATGGTATTCAGACTTAGTAAACTACCTTGCCGCCGGAGTCATCCATCCTCAATACACAGGGAACGGTCTGAAGAAATTTATGCATGATGTGAAGCATTACTATTGGGATGAACCATATCTCTTCAAACTCTGCGCGGATGGATTGTATAGACGTTGCGTCGCCAAAGAAGAAGCCCATTCCATTTTGGAACAATGCCACTCAGGACCCGTGGGTGGGCATATGAGCTCTAAAAAGACTGCCTTAAAAGTTTTGCAATGTGGATTTTTCTGGCCAACTTTATCCAAGGACTGTTATGATTTTGTCATATCATGTGATAAGTGTCAAAGAGCTGGCAATATAACCAAGAGAGATGAAATGCCACTGAATCTATGGCAAGAAGTAGAGATATTTGACGTCTGGGGAGTAGACTATATGGGGCCATTCCCATCTTCTAATGGATTCTCTTACATCCTTGTGGCGGTGGACTACGTCTCCAAATGGGTTGAAGCTATACCAACCGTCACTTGTGATTCGAAACCAGTCATCAAACTATTCAAAGATATTATCTTCCCACGGTTCGGAGTGCCGAGAACCGTGATTTCTGATGGAGGCTCCCATTTCATCGAAAGAAGCTTCGAAGCTCTATTAAAAAAATATGGCGTCTCACACAAGGTAGCTTCTCCTTACCATCCACAGACCAGTGGACAGGTAGAAGTCTCTAATCGACAACTAAAGGCTATCCTTGAGAAAACCGTTGGGCGTAATCGAAAAGATTGGGCGACAAAAATCAACGATGCCCTATGGGCTTATCGCACTGCTTATAAAACTCCCCTTGGTACTACTCCTTTTCGTTTGATATATGGAAAAGCTTGTCACCTTCCGGTCGAATTAGAACATAAGGCATGGTGGGCAATTAAACAATTAAATTTTGATATAAAGGAAGCAGGGCAAGCCAGGATTCTGCAACTCAACGAGCTGGATGAACTTAGAATGACGGCCTATGAAAATGCTCGAATCTACAAGGAACATACAAAACTTTGGCACGATGGACATCTGAAAAGAAAAGACATTCAAGTGGGAGACCAAGTTCTGGTTTTTAACTCAAGATTAAGGATATTCCCAGGAAAACTTCGCTCACGCTGGTCTGGACCATACATTGTCAAAAGCATCTCTCCTCAGGGCACTTTCTCTTTATGGAGTGCAGAGTCGGGTGAATTCATAACCAATGGCCACCGCCTGAAGAGATATTTCACCACAACAGACATAGGCACCAAATCAACGCTGGAACTCACCGATCCTAAGGATCCCACATGACGACGAAGGACTCTGTCGAGCCATCGACATAAAACAAAGGCGCTTGTCGGGAGGCAACCCGACCAATAAATCTGTTTTACCTTTCTTTTCCCAATTTTGTTTTATAGTTAATTTTCCTTAAATAAAATTTGCCTTATGGATAGTTTTCTTTCAGGATACGAGATCGGATTGGTGCTGATCACAACGAATTCATTCTCGGCAGTCATACCTGGTGTTTCCTTTCCCCTCCATCTTGAATTTAGGGTTTGCTCGAGGACGAGCAAATCTCTAAGTTCGGGGTGGAGGGTGGGTGGTACGTATTCCACTTCCACATACACACCCTCTTTTATACTCAATATGTCTCTATCATAAAAATTTTCAAAATTGTGAACAGATACTTGATGGAATTTTGTCTTTTATTGATAAAAATGTAACTAACTGTTTGCTATGCATCTTCTATCATAACATCCTCCTTATTCGAAACAAATCCCCAAGAGGACTGACTTTTGAAACTTGCCTGAAATCATCCTGTGAAACTTATGATTCCTAACATCATAATCCTTTTTACATAATGACAAGTATCTGTCAAACTGATAGGGATCAAACACGTTGCGCTTCCTAACTGACTAATGGAACAATGGCTCAGAAACCGCACCGGATCCGCACCAAGTCATTATTTGAGCAGAGTATGACAAAGAGAATAACCCGGTTTTGAATTGTAAATCAAGTTGCATCCTGATCTGAACTCTCTTCTATCATCTTCGTATCCCTCCATCCATAAATACCACCAAAATAGCCAAACTTGTGCCAAATCCCTAAGTTCGGGGTGGCACGCCACTTTCCCCATATCCGCTTCTTCCATACCCCTTCCAATAAGTAGGGGCGTACCACCAAAAATGCAATCTCGAGTCGAATAGAGGAGAGATCTGCAATAAAAAGATGCCAAAGTGCACACAAAATAAATGCAATCTCGAGTCGAATAGAGGAGAGATCTGCAACAAAAGATGCCATAGCGCACACAAAATATATATATATATATATATATATGCAATAAATGAAATTGCAAAACAAATAAAAATCTCGAGTCGAATAGAGGAGAGATTTTCTTCTTCCTTTCATACCACCTTTCACTCATTTTTCTACCTAAGGGCACAATACATGCCCTACCATCCTTAACAATACCAGTGTCAGATCAAATGCATACTTGTTGATTCTGCGGGTATCTCAGAACTCCTACGACACTCTTTGACATGCTTGGTGTTAGAAAAGGTGGGGAGGAAGCGTTGTTGGGAAACGAACTCAGGAACGAAGCTATGGAAAGACATGTTTAGTGGTCCCAGGAAGTTGAGGTACTCATTCATACTGAGCAGAAAGAAAACACTTGTGATGTGAAGATGAAGAAATCACATGGATCGAAAGTATTTCATTAGGCAACAGTTTCAAATTTTATGTTACTCGAGGACGAGCAACGATTTAAGTTCGGGGTGTTTTGATGAGTGCATACTCATCATAATTTTCAATTACCTTTTTGGAACAATTTAATATCTTTTCCACATCTTTTCACCCTAATATGAATCATAATGCACAAAACTACTAAGTAATTCAATAATCAAGGTTTTAACTAAATATCTTTCATTTTATGCAGGTACAGCAGGCAACTCCATGCAAACGGTCTCAAGATCGTTTGGATCCATGCGGTCTCAAGATCGTTTGCTGGAATACACAAAGAAACAAGACGAAACCAGTTGCCCAAGAAGTCCATGCGGTCTCAAGACCGTTTGGTCCCATGCGGTCTCAAGACCATTTGGTCCCATGCGGTCCCAAGACCGTTTGGTCCCATGCGGTCTCAAGACCGTTTGGTCCCATACGGTCCCAAGACCGTTTGGTCCCATGCGGTCCCAAGACCGTTTGGTCCCATGCGGTCCCAAGACCGTTTGGTCCCATGCGGTCCCAAGACCGTTTGGTCCCATGCGGTCCCAAGACCGTTTGGTCCCATGCGGTCGCAAGACCGTTTGGTCCCATGCGGTCTCAAGACCGTTTGGTCCCATGCGGTCTCAAGACCGTTTGGTCCCATGCGGTCCCAAGACCGTTTGGTCCCATGCGGTCCCAAGACCGTTTGGTCCCATGCGGTCCCAAGACCGTTTGGTCTCGCGCGGTCCCAAGACCGTTCGATGCAAGCACAAGGATCGTTTGAAGAACTAAAGCCGCGCGACCACACCAAAGCCAGACTGATCAAAGCAAGACCGTTTGGCGCTCAAACGACCTCCAAACCGTTTGATGCCCAAACGGTCTCGAGACCGTTTGGCGCCCAAACGGTCTCAAGACCGTTTGGCGCCCAAACGGTCTCAAGACCGTTTGGCGCCCAAACGGTCCCCAGACCGTTTGGCGTCAGATCTAAAACTATAAATAGACCCCCAGGGTCCCCATTTGAGGTATCGGTTCCGGACGCCGAAAGGCTGCCAGAGCACCATCCCGATCAAGTTCCACTCCACCTACAGCTGGTGTTGCGTCCAAGGAGGCTAAGAAGGAGAAGAAGACGGAGCAAAGAGCGCATCTTCTTCACCGGGCTGCGTCCACCTTCTGCACCGAGCTCATGGCGGATCTATCTTCTTCTTCTATCTTTCTTGTACCTCGCATCATGAGCGAGTAGCCCTCTTTCGCTGGGGTGCGGGGACTAGCCCCGCTGCCCATGCAAACCATGTTCTCTTGTTAAACTTTCCATGGCAATGTATATAACTCTTCATTTTGTCGTTTATCGTTAAGCTTGTGAGTTGGTTATGTGCGTGTTTCCATCTTTGTGCTCCCTATGTTGCGAGAACTTCAATGCATAGGTATGAATGTCGTTTAGCATGTTAGACTCCTTGACGAGAACTTCCGATAGGATTCCTTGTAGTAGTAGGTGTAGGATCCGCGAGGGGACGGTCCGCCTAACCTTCGGTGACACTTGTGTGCGCCTGACGCCCGTAAGGGGGGTTCACAGCCTTAGTTGGATTTTGTATCTTCGTGCTTTTCGTCGATGTTTACACGTACAATAGTCGCTTGTTTGCTTTTCGGTTTGCGCGGTTGACTCCCTGATTAGAAATAGGATGGGATTTCATCGAGGTCGTAAGTGTATGATCCGCGAGGGGACGGTCCGCCTAACCTTCGGTGACACTTCTGTGCGCCTAACGCCCGTAAGGGGGGTTCACAGCTTCCGTGGATTTCTGTATCTTTAGAGCCGTAAGACGTATGATCCGGATGGCGATGAGAAATCGGCTGCCTATGGTGACGCTTACGCGGACCTGACGCCCGTAAGGGGGGTTCTGCAGCAGCTCTACTTGGAGTGTTATTTCGTGTCTGGATTGTTTGCGAGAGAGTATGATTGTGTGTGTAGCGGTGGTCAAACCCGGTACCATCCCAGCGATTTCGTATCATTAATCTAAACCCATCTTTTATTCCACGTTTACTTTCTTGCAATTAGTTTAATCAAACCAAAATCAACCTATTGTTCTAAATATTAGTTTTACTTGAGCTAGATCTAACTGACAAGGATTCTTAAAAACGTTGTCCTTTGGGTTCGATCCTAAACTATACTGCGATAAGATCCGTCCGCTTGCGGGTGGTATTGTTGCACTTGGTTTTGGTAAAAGCTCGGGGATATAAACCCCGAGTGAATTTGTTAGTGCATTCAAAAGCCACATCAGGTTCTTACTCACAGCCATTGTAGTCCTAACGTAGAATCCTAGCATAAAGTTCCTAAGGGGAAGAAAGACTTAGTATGGAAGGAACTATGTGTGATTTATTATTATTTAAAATTCTATTTTTATAGATTACTAATTTTTAGGATACTAGTTAATAGAAATTCTATTTTGTAGATAATATTTGATCTGGATGAAAAGTTGCATCGTAAATGCATGATGCAACGCTGTGGGAGGGTCTTAAGGAACTATAGGACAAATCTCAATCGATATTACATACACGATGTTGAGAAGAGCTTCTTGATTGATTTTCAATTCTAGATATTGATCACTTTTTTACTAACTCTACACTAATAATTTTTGTTTGTATTCTCTTTAAAAAATAAATTTAGGAAGACGACAACCACTAAGCAATGGAACTATCTGGACCCCAAAGACTGGGAGGAGTTTGTTACCCAAAGAAAAATAGATGAATTCAAGGTATTACGGGCCACTCCCAATTTAATTAATATACATTATTCTTATGTATTCACCTATTCAAGAATAACCTTTAGTGTCACTAACCAAAACAATGTGCTTACTAACAAGGCTATCATCGATGCTCAAAGAGAAAGGCGTGCAATGAATGTGCATGACCATACAATGGGTCCAAGAGGCTATGCAGGCATTTGCCAAATACTACAGGCTGAGTCTACTGCTCAGTCTGCTGCTACTCAGGAGATTGCAGAGTCCTCTACTATTGGTCCTGCACCTCTGCCTCGCCATGCTATGTGGATAGCTGGGAGGTAAAATAAGAAGGGAGATATAACGAAGCCCACAACTGTTGAGGTGGCTGCAAAAATGGTAAAATTCAACTCTTAGAGCAATCGATATTGATTATTGTTATGTTTACTTACCAATTTCTATTGATGGCGATTAGAGGGAGCTTCACGAGTAGAGGAAGGAAGGCAAGTTCATCCCAGAGGGCATAAGGGATGAATTGACAATTGCTCTTGGCAACCCAAAGCATCCTGGACGTGTTAGGGGTGCAGACACTGGTGTGGGTATAAAAGCATTCTTTGGGCCATCACAATGCAAATCTGTCCCAAAAGCGGGACTATCAAATGTTGAGGTAACCTATTCTTTTTTTAGAATTTTATTGCAAAAGGGAATTTAATAATCAAAAGCTATCATTTATTTTTTCCATGTATAGGCAGATGAGTTAATTAATAGGAGAGTCGAGGAAGCACTTGATAGGAGAGTCGAGGAAGCACTTGATAAGAGACTCAATGAAGCAATTAGCAAGTGGAAGGCGTCTCAGCCTGTCACTCAGACAATACCTATGGTGTGTCGCTCTTCTCCTACTATAGAGGTGGTTGGGAGTAATCTTGTAGACCCACCACCTAGCACATCCATTGTAAGTATTTTTATGACATATATAGTAGCTAGTCTTTTCAAGATGATATGTTTATGTATATATGTATATAACATTCTTTATGTAAATTTGTAGGGATTGAAGCCATGCCATCTAAAAAGTCAAGAATATATTGTTGCAGAGGCACAGGCTTACCCAACCCTTACAGGGGACATGTTTCATGGGACTCCAGTACCATATGGTGCGGTTCGTGTGAGCCCGATACATGTACTCCCTAATTGGAGAGATCTTCCATTGCCATATGCCCACGCAGATTCTGAAATGCTTGGTGAGGCAGAAGGCGGAGTGATAATGTGGACCAAAGTGGATGTCGTCTATACTAATATTATATGGTAAATTTACATTACGTTAATTTGTTGGTGTGTATATATGAGTCAATTGATCTGAAATTATATATACATGTCAAAAGGAAGACACCCACTACATCTCGACCTCCACCTCCACCTCCTGAAGTACCAATTAAGTTGGCTTCCAAGGGACCTACATGCCTCGTTAGGTCCTAACTGTAGGTGTATGGTAGTATGGATAGGTGAACATTATCCAAATTTCCCTATAAATGTTTCTATTCCGGATGATGTTGTAGGTCAATCATACGATAACCAGCTATCTATACAAGATATTTTGGCATTGTTTCGTTATGATTGGCTGAATACATCTATGATAGAGCTATGGATATTGTGAGATCTTGTTTATACATCCATATACCTTGTTTTATATACGGTGATCTGGTTTCTTATATATTAATGCATATGTAATACATGTTTTGCAGCCACTTACACATGATATGTACATATTTTTCATTTTCCCATGTGGGATTTTTGGTTCCATATTTGATTAGTCTTGTAGATAAAGACCCTTCTTCAACTACTTCATATTGTTGTGCTACTTTTAAATATTTTGGCAAAAAAAGAATACGGTGATAATAGCTCCATTCAATATCGAGTAAGTTTACTTTGCTTATAATGTGGACTTAAGAAAATTACATTTTTATTGTGGATTTTGAGTTATTAATTTTTAACTTTCTTACCTATAGTGGTAGGCATTGGGAGTTACTAGTTATTGTCCTCAAGACGTTCACTGTCTATTATCTAGATCCCACGGGGAATGAATTGAATACATTACATGGACACACAATGAAAATGCCATTATTCCCGTGAGAAATATTTCATATTTTTATATCTGTTAACATCTATTATTACATTACTATTTAATTATGCAATTTAATGTGTTACATTAACATGTAGGACTTTACATGAGTTCAAAAGAGCTGGAGGAAAGGTCCCTAAGAAAAAGAATCAACCACTAATTTGGGAGAATGTGAAAGTAATTTCCCGACTCCAATATATATATATTATTTATGTGAACTGTGCTTATTTGTATTTTTGAATATTTTGTATGTTTCAATTTATAGTGTGCTACACAAGACAATGGATGGGCATGTGCATACTATGTGATGTGATTTATGGACCTAATCATCAAACATGTCACAATGGAAATTGATACCATACATAAGGTATTATATAGTCTCATTAGATAATATGAAATATATTAATCTTATTATATATTATTATTTATATATATACGCCATTCTCTTTGTAGGTGTTTAAAACTAACTTGACTATAGGTGGAAAGTTATTACATGTACATACTCCCTATACGAGGGAAGAATTAGATGATGTAAGAGAAGAATGGGAAAAAGCCCTACAAGTAGTGGGAATTTTTATATATAATTGGGATACTGATGGTGATAATGATGATGATGGATAAAGAATGCTATTTCTAAACTTTATTCTTATAATTATTTTTGTGTGAATGTGAATGAATTTTTCTGAATTGTCATATGTGTGAATGTGAAGATGATCAATACATGAATGTTTCTACATGAGTTTGAATGTGAAAAGAGATGAAATGAATGGAACTACAGGTTGCTAAATGTGTGTGAAAATGAAGGAAATTTGAAATTGAACTACTGGTTTTTACATGTGTGTGATGAAAATAATATGAATTAAATGTGCTTATACATGTGTGTGATCTCAAATTGTTGTCCATCTTGTTAATTTTGTAGGTTTGTGGCCTGTTGTTGGCTGATATCAATAGATGTTGTCAACCTACAGTTCAGAACTAAACTGCAGGTTCTGCATCCTGCTGACCAGCCATACAGTAGGCCTACAAACTGATAAGAAAAAAAAATCATAAAATAGGCATCAATTATTAGTATAGAACCGACAACAAAGACATACAACGTCGATTATTAGCAAAAAACCGACGTCTATGTGGCTATGGGTGTCAGTTATATATAAAAACCAATGTCGATGATGCCCTTACTGGTGCATTTTATTGGTGGCGGGAAGGGTTATATAGTGTCGGTTTTTGTGAAACGTCGACGTCTTTAACCTGGATATAGTGTCGGTTATAGTAAATAATCGACGTCTATAGTTCTAGTGCATTTTTGGTGGCGAGAAGGGTCATGGCATCAGTGTTAAAATTGATGCTAAAAGTTTCGACTTTTAGCGGTGCCCACTTGGGTGTCGCTTTGAAACCGATGCCAAAGGCCTTAAATAATCGACACTAAAGGTTGGTTTTGTACTAGTGTGATCTTGGCAAACATCTAGGTGTGTCTATATCATGTGGGAAAGCTAACAAATCTTTGTACCTCAATACAATCAACATGATTGAAGCTAAGATATCCTCTCGGGCAAACATGTGTCTATCCTTTATAGAATGGGTCACCTTAGCAAAGTCGGTATTATCCTCAGTGCCAACATACCTCATGCAATCTAAAATACTTCTGATCGATGTATGTGGAATCATTTATGCCATGATCAGGAACTTCATATGGTGAGGCTCATCTTCACATACAAAATTAAAGTATTATCGCTTGGAAGAAGTTCATTGCTCCTAGACATGAAAGGGGATTAGGCATCAAACCCACTAGATTCTAAATGAAGGCCTTCTCTCAAAGAATGTGTGGCATATCTGTAGCTACATACCATCCATTAGAGGCATGTTAGGGTGGTCAAATATGAACATGTAAAAGATATCCACAATAACATACATTAGAGACATGTTATGGTGGCCAAATACAAAAATCTAAAGGACAGGGGTATGCCCACAGGGTCAAGGTTATGGAAGTTTATAGTTTCACATACTAAGGAAATGAATCAGCTAGATGGAAGAGTTATCATCAATGGTGAAATCACATCGATTTGGAGGGACAAGTGGGTCAAGGCATCAACTAGCCCCGGGTTTCTAACAAAATGCTCAATTATGGTAGATCTAGAAGACCTGAAAAGAAGCTCCATGGTATACGATACAAAATGGGATGAAGGTTTAATAAGACATTGGTTTGAGGAGGATAATATGAAGAATATACTAGATACGATCCCTCCAGGCATGGAGATAATCGTGAGGATGATTATGTATTCATGGGAGATAATCGTGACCAGTTTACCACAAAATTGGTCTTAAAAAAACTACTAAAGGGCCTCAGACGACCGGCTCTGGGACCGTGGAACCAAATCTGGCAGCTCAACACCGCCAAAGAGTCAAATTCTTACTTTGGAGAGCGCTACATGAGGGTTTGATGACTAATGTGAACCGAAACATTAGAGGGTTCATGAACAATACAAACTATCCAAGATATAATCACGAAGAAAAAATGACACCATATGTATTGAAGGTTTGCGCCTTTGCCAAAGAACTATGGGTAGTAATAAATAACATATTTTAAGAAAACATCACTGACCATACTGATCTCAGAATTTGGTTCGCCATAACTTTCAAGGGTGGTAAAAAAATGATAAAAGACCCATTTAGTTTGCTACAACTATCACTTACCTTGGAATTGGAGGAATAAGCTCATTTTCCATAATTCTAAGACACATCTCACTCAGGCAATCTGTCAGGTTGAAAGACAAGTTCTCTTAACCTCTTTGGCATTCTGACATCAACCTCAAGACTCAAAACATCGGAAACATAGGAGTTGGATGATCCCTACCTCTCTAAGGATTAATGAAAGTCAATGTTGATGCATTTTTCTAAAAGAAGCAATCCAGGGAAGCTACCAACTTTGTTCTATGAGACCATAATGGTGTGTAGATATAGGGAGGGGTGAAGGAAATGAGATCTTTGAACGTCCTTGAGGTGGAACTTATATCCATCCTTAGGGTGGTCCAATCCATGATAGATATGTCAGTAGCAATTGCCATTAAATAAGAGAACATCATGTCATGTAGTATCCTAAATACCAATCAACCAAATCTGGATAAATTTAGACCCCTAGTAGTTGCTTTTCAAGATTTTCTACGTGCAAAACAAGACATTAGCCTATAATTCACCCCTAAATCTAGACATTTACTTGCCAATAGATTAGGTAAATGGGCAACAAATACCTCTAAACCTGATGCTGACATAAGATTACTTTCCCTTGTGGGGGTAACTAAAACTGAGGGACCTATAATTGTCAATTATCAACAATAGAGTATTGAGGATATGACCCGCCGAATCTAGTGAGCTGGTGCATTTTTGCCAATGGCGTTACACGCTACTCAATTGGAATTTCAATAGATGCGACTCCGGGAGCAAACAACACACGGAGGGATCACTTTCAAATTTATAAGGACCTACACGAACACATCTACTTCTACTAAAACACTATACACATAAGCGCACGGGGTTTTGTCACAGTATAGGAGGGTAGAAAGTATAGGGTCGATCCACAGGGAGAAAAGGGGGCACTAGAGCTAGGTTATTTTTGGGATAGGTTCCTACTATGGAGTCTAGGGTTGAAGGTCTTGAAGGTCGGTTTGTTGATAACACTAAGGGTTGAATAAAATTAAAGAAAACAAACAAGATCAAAACATTAGTTAACCCTAGACAGTTATTTCTAATGAGTAAGAAAAGACAAGGCATGTAATGAAAAGAACAAGCTATGCTAAGGCAGGCAAGAAGAAGTCTACACTACACTAAGCTATAAAACTAAGCACAAGAGCAATTAAAGACCTAAACTAGCAAGAACAAGACAAGAAGATACCTAATCAAGTAAATAACTAACTAATCTAACACTAGTTAAGCAAGATGGCAATTAGGGTTTTAATGCAATAAAGGGATGTGTGGGCTGTTTAGGGGATGCACTTATCAATTAGGTTGGGGGTGACATGTGAACATTATGATTTCATTTATATTATCAAACCAAACAACAAGCTAGAGTCTAATGAATTATCCTAAACTACTAACTGACCACGGATATGCTAGGTTATGTATAGGGGAACTAGTCCCTAACACCCCCAACTACCCTTGTGAGGCTCGGTTGGATTAGGGTTTATATGTCATTCAATTAGAGTCTAAACAAGCATAAGTTCTTAGGTTAGAGGATCTTAGGGTAATTAGGGGTTGAGGTTAGTCATGAGAGTAGCAGTGAGGTTTTAGGCCTCCCTTCACCCACATTCTAGCCTTGAGAAAGCTCTAAAATAATCTCACTAAATTCATCTAAACTAGCTACTTAGATCTCTCAACTCGGGTTAGGAGAATTGATTAGCATGTAGGAAGATGGGTGGCTAGCTAGGGATCCATGAATTGGACCTAGGAGCAAATCCCAAAATTCACACATATAAGCAATTTCCCTAAATCCCTAGGTGAATTCAAGTACAAACCAACAAGCAATTCATGAAGAGTGAGATAGAAATAGAATATAATCATTAGCAAATGAAATTACAATGTTTACATATCATTTCACCCAACATGGTATCAAAGTAACATTTTTGACCCCAAACATCCCACCTAAGGGGCCTAGCTACTGATGGAAATGTAAAATACAAAAAGAAAGGAGAAAGAGGTAGAAGAAGACATGATGCTCAATGTAGATGGAGTAATACTCCTCTTCAACTACTGCAAGACGTCATCCTCCTTCTTCCAAGGTTCAAGGGCATGGGATGATGGTGGAATAGGGTCAAAACACTAGGAGGCTAGGGTTTTGGTGGTGGAAATGGTGAAATGGAGTAGAATGGAGGTGGAAATGGAGTGGAAGATGAAATGGGGTGGCTAGAGTGGTTGTAGGTAGCTGAGGATCGACTCCATGTATGGGGGAAGCAATAGGTCAAGTAGGGGTAGAGTGTGAAATGTAGTGCAAAAGTAGCTAGGATTTTGTTGGTAGCACGGTCGTGGTGGTCACCACATCCATGGCGGAGTGGGGTGAGAACGGTCATGGTGGTGTGGAATGATCATGGTGAGAAATGGGGGAAAATCATAGTAACTTGGTTACGTTTGTACATGAAGTAGCATGGCCATGGTGGGGTAAGGGTAGCACGACCATGGTGGTAACTAAAAACCATGGTGGCTTGGATTTCTCTGCCCGTTCTTGGCTACATGGTCGTTCTAGCTCTATTGCAACACAGTCATGCAAGATGGCATGATTGTTCTGGGTCAGTCCACCACGACCATTCTGAGTGGCACGAACGTGGTAATTCTTGCTTTGCTTCAATGTGACTCTATTGATTTTGGATGAGCCAACACGATTGTTATGAGGTACCACAGATGTGGTGATCTCTGTTGAAACACTTTGAACTTATTCATTATTCATTCTTGGACATCTTTTCTTTCATGGAGCCTTGGCCACTAGGGGTAGGTTGAAGAATCCCCAAACTTCACTTTAGGCCTCTATAAGGGTAGAGAAACCCTAAGATCATTGCTTCTCTCTCTCTCTCTTCCATCCAAACATGGTCCAAATGCCTAAAAATATGCAAATAATGTCCATAAATGCATTTTACATAAATATGTATAGTAGGGGAAATAACATGTAATCTAACATGTATAGATGTGATTGAAATACAATATGAAACAAGATGAAGCCCTAAAATAGGGATGCATCACCACCCTAAACTTAAAACATACGTGTCCTCAAGTATGCTCCAACTCAATCTCTACAAATTTTCCACATCAAGAAATGACAAATGCAACACAATAGGTGAATATTGACTAAATGGGCTCAAGGATGACTAAGTACATGCATTCCACCTCTCTCATCTCCTCTTTCACAAACCAATCATGATTAGAGCACTGAGCCTACATACTTCAAATATAGGGCATAGAAAACACAATCAATCCATATGGTTGTCATATCACTCTGGGTAAACCGTGTCATGGTAGCAAAGGCCAAATTGACTACTTTTGTTGTTTTACATCCATGTATTCAATATCATATGTCCATCCACACTAAGTAACCCATGTGGCTGTGAGAGTGAGTAAAATGAGCTAGGTTTGATATTTCCTAGCTCCATGGTCATGCAAAATGAAGAAAGGGTCGCGGTAAGAATTTCGAGTACTTTTACACTGTCATATTTTATGTATTTAGATGCTCTTCAATAGGAGCATCTTTTATTTTCTTTTTACATATTATTTTTCATCTTTTTCTTTTCCCTTGGTTTGGATAGGGCGTATGGTGATGAGAGTGAAGCGGGGAGATATAGATGTGGCCACCCCAAACTTTTGGAGGTGGCCACAGCTGAATATGTGCACTTTGGCATCCTTTCATAAGGCGGAGAGGTAAGAAGATGGTAGAAGAAAAGTGAGTCAAAGAGGGGTTACTGGTGTGGACATCACATGATATCTCCTGCATGAAAGTTACTCCAACAATTTCATAAAGCAATGGCACATAATGAGCAATATTAAACCACATTTCTATCATGAGATTCTACAAAACTCTAAGCGTTTGTGACTTGCTTCAACCACAATTCGACCAAATAGTTCACAAGCATAAGAGAGGTCATGCACATGTAAAAAGTCAAAACTGAAATCATTTAGCAATAAATCATGATAATTCACTTGCATTTGTCTAAGGTCATCATTTTCAATCCAACAAGTAGAGATTGGGTCAAAACACACTTTTAGGCAAGAAATTCTAAATTTGGGCAAAATTGGCCAAAAGCAGCCAAGATGCCTTGAATCACATCTAAGCTTTCATTATGGAAAAATAAAGCAGGAAACAATAAAATCCTAGTTAAAACATGCAAAAATTGCCAAAAATCTACATGATGTGCAATGCATGACAAAAAGAGCAAATTTCTTGAAAATTACTCAAAAAGTGACAGAAAGTAAACTTGATGATATGCAAGCATGTAAAGTAGGTAAAATCTAATCTATATAGCAAGTGCAGGAAAACAAAATAAGAAAACAAAACTAAATGGCAGGTGAAATGCAAAAAGGTTGAAAAGAGAAAAGGGCATATCGCCCTACCACCCCAAAATTTTGGATCATGTTATACTCAGCATGACAGTAAGTATAAGAGTGATAGGGTAGATGATCACTTTGGTGGCTCCGATGGTGATCCTTCCTATGGTGGAGGATGCTGGTAGTAGGTGCTCTAGTAGTTTGATCGTGGAGGTGGATACTAATCCTAAAATATTAAAAGTGCACCCCACCAATCTTCCTTCACCGGGGGTTCCTCTAGGCCTGGGCATGCTGAAATTGATACATGTGGTTGATATGATAATGCATCTACTGATGATCTAACCACATTGCATCCTATGTGCACTAATAACCCTCATGTGCCATCAATATCCTATCTTGTGTACTCTGAATTCCCTCCAGCTACACATATAAAGTCGACATGTCATATGCGTTCTCTGAAGCATGTTGTGGTTGTTGTGATGTCTCCGCCTCTTGCCTCTTGACCCAACATGCATCTCTAGCCTCTGTTTCTCTCCTCTTCTCTAATTCTCATGAGGGCTCTCCCAGTACCTCAGCCAGTATCACCTCTTTTATTCCTTCCTCTCTAGGGTGCTCTTCCTCATATCTCCTTAGGGTCTCCATGAAGTTTGGAGTGTGCCCATGCTCCTTCAGGGGAGGTGGAGTGTGGTAGGGTAACTCCAGTGAGACACCTACATAGGGGGTTGACTTGGTATATGATCTTTTAATCCACTACAACAATCATGCAAGAAAAAAATAGGTAATGTAGGTCCACTAACCCCCCTTCCTTGGTATATCCAGAAACATTGTGACCTAAGGCAACAACAGTAGACGTCACAACCCCCCCATAATGAATGGATTCTTTCTCTTAGAGAGGATTGTGCTCAGATGATCTATCAATAAAGTACCCAAATTTACTTATTTCCCTTTAATTAACCAACCCAACACAAAAAGGTCCTTCATTGTGCAACTGCCTTAGTTCTCATACCTACCAAAGATTGTGTTTGAAAGCACTTTCTGCACATAACATATGAATGGACTATGAATCGGACTTATTTTGGATTTCCCCGCTACAAATTTGTTGTGGCCATTGAAGTACTTCCACATGGTTATGTAAGTGGTACTCGAGTCATTTTCTGTCCTTCCCCCTTCTAGTAGGCCTGCCATCTCATCACTGGGGGAAAATTTTTCATTTAGCATCTTTGAAGTGAGAACCCAACGCTTATCTCCAATCATCACTCTAATGGCATTCTGACCATCATTAGAGACTTTTTCCTAGGTGGCTAAGAACCAACGTCAGCTCTACATCATTGTCTTGTGGTGTCACTAAGATTTTGAATAGGCTCACTACTTCCATTATGCCCTAGAAATAGATGTAGAAACCCATGCTCTCCATCATTTGTTGACACACATAACGGGTGGAAATCACCTTGCATGTTAAGCACTCTGGGTGCTTTGGCTTCTTTTCCTGACTGCTAGTAACCTCGGGCTCTTTCTCAAGCTATTGCTGGGGTTCCTCTGGTTGTGCTGCATCTGACATCACCTCATCCTCATCATCTAGAAGTAACTATCTTTGTGCTCGAGGTTGAGGTTGAGGTTGCGGTTGTGATACTGAGGATGTCGAAGGACGTGTCGCTAAAACTGATGATCGAGTTGCTAAAACTGAGGGTTTTGGTGGTGCACTTCATGTTTGTGGAGATGATTCCTCCACAATTGGATCTATCAAAGCATCCAATTTGGCTTTTGTCTAATGAGCAGTTTCACTGGAGCTGGAGGTGGATGGTAGAGCAGTAGACGCCAGGGTTAAAGATGATCCATTCTTGGGTTGGAATTGGTAGGAAAGAATGCCGTTGGTCTTTTCCATGGTCTTCATGTCCATTTTCTTCATCTTGAACAGATTTTAGTGGAGAAATTTCAGATTTTAGGTTTTCTCCAAAGAATGGGCTGTTGGGGCAGATTAGAGAGAAATAGGAGAATTTGTGGATGAAAATGGATGGAATCCAGATGTTAGAGTAGTGGAAATGGTAGGGTATTGATTGGAGATGGTTTGGGGATGATTTAAGGATGAATCGAAGGTGAAAGGATGACTAGGAATCACTGCACGGTCGCTAGGTCGTGTGCACGACCGTTCTATTCTCAGAGAAATGAAATAGAGAAGTTAGAAAAGTTGTTGAATTCTGAGTTTCTGGAGTCGGGATGCAACACGATTGTGCTATGCTACACAGCCGTGGTGGCTTCATGCAGCACGGCCATGCTACATGGCACAGTTGTGATGGCTCATTTTGTCAATTTCTTTCAATTTTCTTTGGATTCCAGGGATTCTTGTCACAGAACCGGAATCCCAGTCCCATGAACCAAACGTATACCAAAGGTAACATGCGGAAGCGTAAAGCTTAGCACACATGAACAGATAACAAGATAAAGGCACCAACATAATCTCAACAATCAACAAGATATATTAATTAACATTATTATATTACACTATTTGAATTACATGTTCAAGAGTCACTTTGTACAAGTCTGCTCATGTATACTATATCTAGATCTTACAATAAGTACACCTAGCATAGATCACTGAGCCCATCAACCTTCTAGCCATCTCTGAACCTAAAAACAACATACGAGAAATGGGTCAACACATGAGGTGCTGAGTACGGGGTAGAAAGATACATACATACACACACACACACACATATATATAAGCTTTGCATAATTTGAAAAGATTTCAAGATGAAATGAACAAGAATAAACATGTTAACTGGTTAACAAATGCAAAACCATATTTTATGTCATTTCACTCCATTAGATCGACAATGTCAAGCATGTTAAAGCCTTTGACCATCTTCCCATCGGAAGGGTCCGTAAGGGTTACAAAATTAGCTAACCCTTTTATATAAGAGGGACCTCAAGGCCATGGCCAAGAGCTAACCCTTTATCAACAATATTATAATGGAGTTTTGTATATATATGTGTTAAAGTTATAAAACCAACGAGGCAAACATCGAGTAAGACATAGCAATACTACATGGCAATATTGGGAAAGTAAACAAACAAGCATACAATACATATCATTTCAAACAAGAAAGCTAGTCATATAGCTAGATAAGGCCCGTACCTGATTCATAGATTTCATAACCTAACCTATCCTTCACCATCTAGCCACATGCCAAACCTAATTAAGAACAAGATTGCATATACACATTAGATTCTTATCATTAACCCTGATTAGGTGCATTTTAGGGTTTTGGCTGAGTTTGGTTACAAGTTGCTTATTAGTACATTTGATGACCTTAAACTGATTTAGAGTCCATCATGTGGGTGTGGTTCAAGTTTCATGTCATTATGACGTTCCATGCACTTTCTATGATCATATTAAGGTTTAAGGCATTTACATGCATTCTAGGGTCAAAAGACTCACAATAGAGCACCCTAGATCATGATTCATCAAGTCAAGAGGTCTAGACCTAAAGATGATTTAGATCAGCAACATTAATTCATCAGAAACACATAATGAGATTAGGTGGTTGTCTATTAGCAACAATATTAGCAATCTAGGGCAAAGTTCATCATTAACGTCCAAACTAGGCACATATGTACAAAAAGGAGTAATTTATGAGCAATAGGGAGAGTAGGACCTTCATTAGGGATACAAATACATTAGAGTTACTAATTTGGTGCTTAGGTGGGCATATATGCATCAAAGTTCCAAAATTCAGCATAACATTGCATTAAATATGTTAAGAGGATCAAAAGGTAGCATTTTTGAAAAACAGGAGAGTTAGGATCATATTCGGGTCCTGAAACCATGCCTAAGTTGTAGATCTTTTTGAGAGGATCGATTTGATATATAGTTTGACTATTTTTAGCCTTATGATATGAGAGATATCAATTTTTGAAGATTACATTGAGAACTATATTAAAATCAGAGAATGTTACCATCTCATTAATCAAAGGATGTTGTCTGTTCGATGCGAGCCCATCATGGATTCATCTATCTTGTGGTCCGTGTCACCTAGCTTCTCTAGGCACGGGATTGACCATGTTGACCCTGGATGGATGGCTTCCCTTTAATCCTAGCCAATCGTTGTCCGGTCCATCGTGCTCTAAGGCATATCGACGACCCACATCGAAGCCCACTTCAGACGCTCGTCCCTCTCACGGAATTGCTCTATTCCACCACTAGGAACAGAGCCAGAACAGTGGATCCACCCCCTTCATGTCTGATGAGCAAGGCGCATCCAGAAGCCTGAGAGGGGAGCAGTCGAGTCTGGTTGGGGTCGATGGGGGACTAGGGAACACCGGCGAGGACCCAACTGTTTGGTGTTGTCGTCCTCAACCTCATTCCTCCCCAAGGCAGGTGGGTAGAAGGGGTCTGCTACTGGGTGCACCCACATGTTTCTGAGGGAGGCGGGGAAGAGAAGGAGTGTGAAATATAGGGGCGACTAGGTTTAGAACCCAAGGGTTATAAGAGGACTCCGGGTTTAGGGTTTATATGAGGGGGCGTAGAGGGCTAACAACCACCTCTGTTACTCCATTTGGAAGGGAAGAAGGAGGGCAATTACTGCCCTTCGTTGCTTTCTCGATCGGGAGAGGGGAGAGCCAAGCCATCCGGTTGGTTGTTCTCTGTCTGGGTGGCTGGGCCCATGAGTGGTCCGGACCAAGAGTAATATCAAACAAGAAGAAGAGCACAAAAGGCATAAGATCATGTCATCTTCCAAAAGCCATAATTTTATATTCATAACTCAGATTGGGATGATTTTTGTGTCATCGGAATCATAATTGCAATATATACAACTTGATATACATTTAAGAGTAGTATGATCATAGTGATGAGGTCTATAATTAGATTCAAGAGGGTGGTGTATTAAACCATGATGGTTAGTTCAAACGAGCATACAAATGTCACACATAGTACAATTGATAGTTGATATCACCAAAATAGATCATCATCATATTCATATTATGATATTTAACTCAATTGAAAGAATTTACATCACATCTAGAAAGAGAAAGGGTGTAATCAATGAGAGAGAGAAATTGAGGTCGTCACATCCTTCCCTCCTTATAGGGAATTTTGTCCTCGAAATTCATCCAAGACCATGGTCAAAAGTAAAAAAAACCATTGAGCTCAGGTATCCAATCATAGTTGTCAAGTCATTCCCCTAAAATGAGATGCACACTAGGCTATCATTATCAAGGGTGCACTCATATCGATCATATATGTGTTACTTCATGTTTTATCACATAATGACATCATTATGGCATTAGAGTTTTCCATCGCCTAGTACCATACATTAGGGTTTTAGTTCATATCTTCATATGAGACCAAGGGGTATCATAAAAATCTATGTTATCAATTCTCAAATGAATATGTTCATGGTCATGGTGTCAAAAGAGACTATCATCGAGTGTGTATATCATCTTTGTTCTAGATTTCATGCATGTTTTTGTTTTTCCCCAAATTCTACTAACTTTACCCAAAGATGTTCATCACTTCTCATTTTCAAAACTGTTATCGGCCTGAAGGGAGTATTATTGAGGGTTATGTGGTGAGAGAGGTTATGGATTTTTGCAATTACTTTCTGAGCGCTAATGACACTCATGTTAATGATAAGAATATTGAGGAATATTCCAACAAAGGAATTTTAGGATCACGAATGAAAGTAATCAGCCATGAGCAGTTGGAATAAGGTCACATGCATATTTTACACAACATCGATGAAGTGAGTGTTTATATCGAGGAACATACCAACTTCATTAAGAGACAATATCCTCGAGCCAATTCAATGTGGCTTGCTAGAGAGCATAACAAGACATTTATTAAGTGGTTTGAAGATAAAGTCTTATATCAACTATCTCAAACACCAAATAATCTTATTGAAACTATCAAATGCCTCACCTTTAAACCAAAATTGAAGATTATGTCTTATGAAGGGTTTGACATGAATGGATTCTCATGTTACACAAAGTGTCAAGATGATAAGAGTGTCGTCCAAAACAGTGGGGTCACCCTTCAAGCGTCTTCATTGTTTTTTGCAAGTACAAAGGATAAGAGTCCATGTGAAGCTAAAATGTCATATTACGGTGTCATTGAAGACATATGGGAGTTTGACTATGTAGATTTCAGAATTCTGCTCTTTAAATGTAATTGGGTTGATAACACCAAAGGAGTTATAGTGGATGAATTGAGTTTCACATTAGTGTAAGATGGATAGACGTGCTTCTACCTCAAGTAGCAAGGATTTGATGAGATTCTATGAACTGGTTAAGAAGCTTGGAGGTACTGAGTTCACAGGAACTATGGACCCTGTAGTGGAAGATGAATGGCTAAGGCAGATTGAGAAAGTGTTTCGTCTGATGGATCTGTCTGAGGAAAGGCAAATCAATCATGCAATTTATTTGCTTAAAGGTGATGCAGAACTCTGGTGGCGTGGAGTGGAAGATAAAAAGAGAAACATGGTGCTGACTTGGAAGGATTTTGTTGATGAATTCCATCTTAAGTACTATCCACCTACCTTTTTGAGTGAGAAGATAAGACAACTACAGAACATCAGACAAGGTAATATGTCAGTGGGAGAGTATGAGGAACATTTCACCAAATTGGTAAACTTCTGCCCACAGCTCATCCCAAATGATGTGAAAAAGTGTAGAAGGTTCAAGGAGGGATTGAGGCCTGAAATCCAGCATACTGTATCTGTAATTGGCCAAAGAAAAAGAGAGAACTTCAGAGAGTTTCTTGAGGCAGCGAGGTGTGTAGAAGAGTCAGTTAATACTGATAAGCAGACTAAGAGTAAGAAAAGATCTTGAGACTTTATTAGAAGGGGACAAAGCAGTTGTGGATATAGAGGAGGTGGTGGTTTCTTTTCAAAGATAGGATGATGACTTGGCTATTTTGGTAGACAAGGATCTAGTTTTTCATCAAGTGGAGGGAGACCCAATTCCAGAAGATGGGTTACACAGTCTACTTGGACATCTCCAACTAGGCCTTCAGGGTCTTCAATTTTAGTGATAGGTCTACTGAGGCAAGAGACACGAGCATGTGACATCTGTGGAAGACCACACTTAGGATAGTGTTGGGAAATAGGGTTTCAAGGATGTTATCAGTGTGGATAGATGGGACATATGAAAAGGAATTGCCCCCAGTTACAACATTCAGCATCACAGGGTTCCTAGTCATAGTACCAGAATGTCCTGAGACAGGCTCCAGCTGGAGGACCCAGTTCTTCTGTAGCTTCAGGTTCCCGAGGTGGAGAAGCACCCAGTGGAAGGGAAGGACAACGTGGACACTGTGGGAGAGGAAGAGCTTTAGGACACTTCTTCTCTATGACACCACAAGAAGGTATTGTTTCTTCCTGAGTAATTACAGGAGAAATGCTTTTCTTTAATATCATGTCAGTTACATTTTTGATAGATCTAGGTGTGACTCACTCGTTTATACAATGTTCTTTAGCTTGCGAGCTTAACCTATTAACACAAGAATTACCAATTCAGTTGTTGTTGAGAGTTCTGTTAGGTGAACTGACAGTGTTGACGAAGTTTTGTCCCAGATGTTTGTTGACCTTTGGTGGATTCACCATCACGGTTAATATTATACCCCTAGATGTTAACACTTTTCAAGTTATCTTGGGTATGGATTGCCTAGAGACGTATCGAGTTCAACTGGACTGTTGGAAGGAGGCTGTCTTTCAACATGGTGAATTTTCTTGTGTCTTTTCTGGAGATAGGAAA
Source organism: Alisma plantago-aquatica (assembly GCA_963693085.1). Taxonomy (NCBI): domain Eukaryota; kingdom Viridiplantae; phylum Streptophyta; class Magnoliopsida; order Alismatales; family Alismataceae; genus Alisma; species Alisma plantago-aquatica. The sequence continues at coordinate 82,389,078 of OY856410.1, forward strand.
GTTTTACCTACGTGTATCATATCAGCTGTTGTAGCTGATAAGATATCGCAGAAAGGTTGTGAGGCATTTTTGGCACATGTAGTGGATACTAGAGTAGAGAGGAGCATAGTCAGTTTATGGGATGTGCCAGTGGTCTGTGAGTTTCCAGATATTTTTCTAGATGAGTTGCCAGGTCTACCTCCTGAAAGAGAGATAGACTTTGAGATTCAAGTATTACCATGTAGTCAACCTATAGCGCTGCCAACTTACATAATGGCACCTACAGAGTTAAAGGAACTCAAGATCTAGTTACAGGAATTATTAGATAAGGGTTTCATTCGACCTAGTTCTTCACCATGGGGAGCTCCAGTCTTTTTTGTAAAGAAGAAAGATGGTACTATGAGATTATGTATATATTATAGACAGTCGAATAAGATCACTATCAAGAATCAGTACCCGTTGCCAAGGATAGATGACTTGTTTGATCAGTTGTGTGGAGCGACAATCTTTTCTAAGATAGATCTGAGATCTGGATACCATCAGTTGAGGATAAAGGCTTCAGATATTTGTAAATCGGCTTTTAGAACAAGATATGGCATTATGAGTTTCTGGTCATGTCGTTTGGACTAACTAATGCCCCAACTGCTTTCATGGATATGATGAACCAGATTTTCAAGCCGTTCTTGGATCAATTCATAGTGGTTTTCATAGATGACATTTTGATTTATTCCAGAGATGATGAGCAGCATGAGCAACATCTGAGGATAGCATTACAGTTGTTGATACAACATCAGTTATATGCTAAGTTTAGTAAGTGTGAGTTCTGGTCAGCTGAGGTGTCTTTTCTTGGACATGTCATCTCATGAGATGGAGTAAGTTTTGACCCTAAGAAAGGTGAGTATGTTCTACAGTGGGAGCAGCCTAAAACTCCTACTGAGATGAGAAGTTTCTTAGGATTGGAAGGTTACTACAGAAGGTTCATCCACAACTTCAGTGTTATAGCGTCACCTCTGACACGCTTAATGAGAAAGAATACACCGTTTATCTGGTTAGACAACTGTGAGAAAAATTTTCAGATCTTGAAGAAGAGGTTGACTACAACACTAGTGTTGATTCTTCCTGAGGCAGATAAAGGCTACACAGTGTTTTGTGATGTTTATAGGAGAGGTTTAGGTTGTGTGATGATGTAGGAAGGTAAAGTAGTATCTTATGCATCTAGACATCTTAAGAAGAATGAGGAGAATTATCCGACACATGATTTGGAGTTAGCTGTTGTAGTTCATGCTCTTAAGACATGGCATCACTATCTTTATGGTGAAGCATGCCAAGTGTTTACAGATCTTAAGAGCTTGAAATATATCTTCACCCAGAAGGATCTGAATCTTAGATAGGGGAGATGGTTAGAATTGATCAAGGATTATGATGTGATGATAGATTATCATCCTGGTAAGGTGAATGTGGTAGCAGATGCTCTGAGCAGAAAGTCAAGTTCAATAGATGATGTATTCTCTATGGCATGTTACAAGAGAGACCTGCTAGTAGAGATGCGGAAGTTGAACTTCGACTTAAGGGTGATAGAGCAGAGTGGTTTGATTGCACATATGCAATTCAAGCCTACTTTTATGATTAGATCAAGGAACTTCAATAGAGTGATAGTGAGTTACAACAGATCATGCATGATATGACAAAGGAAAAAAGACTAGAGTTCAAGTTTTCAGATGATGGTTTGTTGAATCAGTATGACAGGTTGTGTGTACCTGGAGACAATGATTTGAAAGAATAGATTCTTGAGGAAGCACATGCATCAATGTACGTTATGCATCCAGGAAACACTAAGATGTACATGAATCTCAAGGAGTTATACTGGTGGTCAGGTATGAAAAAGGATGTAGCTGAGTACGTGGCTAGATGTAGTGTGTGCCATTAGGTTAAGGTTGAGCATTAGAAACCTACATGTACCTTGCAATCTCTTCCTATACTAGAGTGGAAATGGGAACATATCACAATGGATTTTGTGATAGGGTTGCCCATGACACCTAGAGGTTGTGACTCGATATGGGTGATTGTGGATAGACTGACTAAGTTTGCTCACTTTCTTCCTATTAAGTCAACCTTTGATATCCCAAAGTTGGCTAAGATATACATGGATGAAATAGTCAAGCTGCATGGTATTCCAGTTTCAATTATATCTAATAGAGATCCTAAGTTCACATCTAGGTTTTAGAATCAGTTGCATCGTGCTTTAGGAACAAAGTTAAGATTCAATACAACTTTTCACCCACAGATGGATGGTCAGTCAGAAAGGACCATTCAGACTCTTGAGGACATGCTAAGAGCATGTGTCTTGCATTTTAGTGGAAATTGGGAAGAACACTTGAGCATTATAGAGTTTTCATACAACAACAGTCGCCATTCTAGTCTTGGTATGGCTCCATATGAAGCTCTGTATGGCATAAAGTGTTGATCACATGTATGTTGGTACGAGGTGGGTGATAAATAGATTCTTGGACCAGAGATAGTGGATTTGACTACTGAAAATATTACAATGATCAGAGAACAATTGAAAGTTGAACATGATAGGAAGAAGAGTTACGCTGAGAAGAGACGTAGACCTCTTGAGTTTGAGGTTGGTGATGAAGTGTATTTGAAAGTTTCACCATGGAAAGGGGTGTTAAGGTTTGGCAAGAGAGGCAAACTGACTCCTAGATTTATGGGCCCATATCCTATCATTAAGAGGATTGGACCTGTAGCCTACAGGTTGGATTTTCCATCTGAGTTAGCTAATTTACATGATGTGTTTCATGTATCGATGCTGAAGACGTGTTACCCACGTACAGAGAAGATAGTGGATCCAGAACTTGTACAGCTCAGACCAGATGTGTCCTATGTTGAGGGACCAGTATAGATAGTTGATCGGAGGATCAACAAGCTTAAGAATCGTGAGATACCATTAGTGAAAGTTTTGTGGAAGAATCACAACTTAGAGGAAGCTACGTGGGAGCTTGAGTCAGAGATGCGTAACAAGTTTCCTTTTCTCTTTTAGGAATTTTGGGGAGAAATTCTTATAAGGGAGGGAGATTGTTATGACCCACACAACAGTTAACTAGTAAGTACAATGATTACTACATAATTAAGTTAATTGAGACAAGTTAAGTGCTCATGTGGTGATTAGTGCATCATCAAGTTAATTAAGCTAAGCTAAGTTCTTAAGATGTGATTAGTGTTTTGATTATTTGAGACAAGATAATTGGCATGTTTTTATGCCTTGAGGTTGTAGTGGATCTTACGTTGGAAAAGTTGCAAAAAAAATCGTTTGATTTGGACCTATGAGGCGAAAGTTTTGACCTTTTCAGTTTCCAGGGTTGAATTTGCAATTTTTCCAAGTTTTTGACTTTATAACCTTTTCTTTTCTTTCCTTGACCCTTATCTTCCTCGAGCAAGAACCGCTTGAAGTGGCACTGTAGCTGCACAATTTGCAGTAGAGAGGAGGTGATCTGAGGGGTGATTCCCCTTAGCCGTTCCAGCAGTAACTTCACCTCCCCTTCTTCTTTCTCTTCCTTTCTTCCTCTTCTTTTCCCTTCCTCCTCTAGCTACCCTATCCAGCCGCCTAGCAGATTTGACCAGTGGCAAGCGGCAGTAGTTGCGGCTGCTGTTGCATGGCTAGACGAGGGCCATCTTGGGTGCGCCTAGCAGCTAGAATAGCTTCTCTTGGCTCCGAATGAGAGGTCTGAGCAAGATTTTTAGCTTCCATCCATGAATCGAGTTCTTTCCGCCAACCTGGGCTAGCCGTGATGTTTCTCTGTGCAACTGAACCATGAATAGGGAAAAATCAAAGGTTGAAGACAACCCAAAATTCACCCGGAAACAGGCTCTGGATGCATTTCCAGATGAATTCAGACATCACGAACCACTGTGAGTAGAATTTCACTTACCTAGCATGATTTAACTCTGGTGTTTAGAAATTTTCAATTAAATATGCATTTTTCACAGATAATAGTAGTTATCAGGCATCGTGTAGTATTTGGCGATGCTCGACTTTTTATTTCACAAACAGTTTCTTTACACTTTTATATGACCTAGTTTATTTTCCGAACAATGTGATTTGGACCAGTGAATTTACATGGTTCATCGAAATCTAAATTGCTCAGTTTAAATACCAAAATTATTATCAAGTGACCAATATCAGTACAGTTTGGGTATAAACCCATGTTATATGATTTTAGTAAATTATCAGATGCACGATTTCAAAGAAAGTACGATAACATGAAAATATTCAATGAAACCCTAGTTGCATGCTCCATGTTATGTTTAATGTGAATGGATTAATATTTACATGAATTGGCACATTTCTCTAAGATATTATTAGAAATTCTCAATTATTGTTAATGATTCGTGTTATGATATGTAAGTAACTCTTAATTGAGTTATGTGATGCACAAACCATAATTAGGGTTAATGTGCATGATTTTTTGAGAAATTTCAGATAATTGACAATGCTACTAATGAATTTTCATATGTGAATTAATTACTCTTATCAGTGCAATAAGATGTTCAATTGCATGAATTCAGTGTATATGTGCCAAATTGACATAAGTTTGGGTTATTTATGAATTTTCAATTTGCCAGCATGCATGGTATATGGATTACTTAGTATTTACAATATTTTTGAGTATGTTGCTATGTCAGTTCTAGAATGATATCGTATTGTGATTTGAACCGCAATTTAATAGATGAGGTACCATAGAGATACCAAAACCAAGAACAAGTAAGAGAGAGATGCATTGTAGTAAGAGCTTTTCTAGAATAATAAAATATTAGATTAAGGGCCCTGACACCGTAGAATCCCTATGTGAGGTATGCGCCTTAGGGATGAAATGACCTACCCTGGTGGTGCGTCCAGTATACGGGGGTTGGAATGCACCCACAGAGTGTGCAGGGAGATGAAGCCCTTAAGGAAGTCTCCTAAGAGAAAATAGGTTACCCAACATGAACTGGATGTCCCGGTGGTAACCCAGAGGTACCCACAGAGCGTACCAAGTTGAGGCCCATAGAGTGTCTCAGACCCTCCGCCTGTGTACTCATCTTAGAGGAGGAGTCCAGTTTATGGCACCATAGGATGTCGAGGTCAGAGAGCCAGAGTTCCTGCAGCATACCAGGATAGCAGTTAGACTTAGCTATCCCAGGGTGTCGGCTAAGTCTTGTACGGTGGGATCGTAGTTCGCTACGAGTCCTCATATGTAGATTACACTGCATATGATCAAGGAATAAGATAAAATATGTTCATATAGGTTCACAGAGTTTTTATAAGTTTAAAAAGTTAAGAAAGATATGAGTTAGCTTCACATCAGTAGTTGTTTAAGTGAAATTTTAGTATTTTCTGTTAATTAATTGTGTCTACAACTTTGCATCAATTATTATCATAATGAGATGTTGACATCTTTTGTTGTTTAAATTATATTGATTAGACCTGCTTAGTGAAGTAATTCTTGCATATTATTCCAAATAATAAATATAAATGAGTTATCTACGATGGTTGGGTGAAATTCTATTCACTGATCCAGTAGCTCACCAACCTACTGAAACATTTTTCAGGTCAACGTTAGCATGAGGAAGTAGAAGGATTGTATCACCCAAGTACATAGAAGGTAGTTCATAGTTAGTTAGAGGTCTCTTAGTCCTTTCCCCTCAGTCCTTAGGACATGTGTGTGGTAGAGAGAGATAATGAAATGTAATATGTAGTTTAGTTTTCAATTAACTATTGCACATTATATTCCGCAAGTAATATGTAATATGTTGTTTAAACTCTGAAGTATCTTTCAAGATTTAGAAACAGCAAGTTTTCTTCCACAGTTATTAAGGTTTCAATTTATTCTAAGTTAAAAGATTTTCTCCTTTAAGTAAATTTTTAGTGATCAAGAAAAGAAAAAGTTAAGGGTGGTTTACCGAGGGTGACTCCCCGGTCTTCAGGGTCATTAAAGATGATTCAGGGATCGGGGCGTCGCACTCTTTCTCTAAGATTTTGTTTCTATGGATTGAATCATGAATTATGAGAGCTCCTTGTGTATTAGGTTGACCATATAGAGAAATTGAGATGCTTGGGTGAATTGCACATTGACCCCTCACTAAACTTTTTCTTATTTCGCCAGATTTTTCTGTCAAAAAAAGGTTTCTGTAAATTCGTGTATTTCAGAGATCAAACCTTCTCTAAAAAATTATGATACTGTATAATGTTGTGTATAATTGAGTTACAAAGCTTCAGATAAAAGTTTAGATCATTTCAAGCTTCCATTAAATAATTAAAAATCGAATAGTGCACTGCTATCCAGAATTTTGCTGAAATGTCAGTTACTATAATTCATCTACTGATAAGGTCTAGATGCATCCAAAAATTATGAAAATTTTATGTGTTGTTTATGGTTGAGTTTCAGATCTCTATTTAAAATTTTATATCATTTGAAATTACCAATAAATAATTAAAAATAAAACACTATATTGCTAAAAAGCACTCTATCATCATTTTGGTCGAAGTATAGTTCGACCGAGAACCACATTCAAAGAACACTCAAATATTCACGTAGGAAGCAACGAGGTTTCACGGACTGTGAGAAATGCCCCCGCTACGGGGAGGATACAGAAGATACCCTCCATGCGATCTGGCTCTGTCCAGCTGCTAGAGAGATCTGGACCAAGGTAAAGGTACCTTTAGATTCTAATGACCAGCGGGTTTCTCAAGTTCAGCTTTGGCTCAGCAAGTATCTTAAAGGAAGAACGAAAGAGACGCTGCAATTTGCAGCTTCCTGTTGGATTATTTGACGAGCTCAAAATACCTTCGTCTTTGAGGGGATCAATCAGGACGCCACACAACAACTAAACCAAATACAGAAGCTCTTCCAGGCTATGAAAATCCAAAGAAATAGGAAGCAGTTCACAAATTCAAAGGTCCGGGACACTACACAAGTTCCCCTCTCATACCTAGATGGGCGCATGGTAATCTTAGTGGATGCTGCTGTTAAGTACAAAACAGCAGCCATTGCTGCGATAAAAGTTGATAAAGACGGCCATTGGCTGGGAGGGATCACCGATACCATTACAACGGGGTCAGTTACAGAAGCTGAAATAAGGGCTACTATGTTAGACATCACCTCATTTATGTCAAGCTCAAGGGAGCCAGTGACGATTATAACAGACAGCTCCAAAGTGGTGATTACTATTAATGGAGCAAAAATAGATTACCCGACTTACACCTCATGGCTAGATCCCATTAAAGCTCTCATTGACGAACTTGCAGATATTAAGATCATCTATCAACCGAGACAAAGAACTATGTTGGCTGATTCCCTGGGGAAGGTTCTCCTAAAAAACTTCCAGGATGGACGTATTTACATGGCCCATCCCCTCGACCCTGTGGGTCACTCTACCCCCTTCTCACTCTGTAGTGGTAGGAGTCCTACCATACATATCCCATCTGACCACCGTGTATCACATCAGATTTTTAACCCCTGCATGAGGAGGGCGGGCTAAATAGATTGCTTCCAAAAAAAAAGAACACTCAAATTTTCTGAAAATTTTCTCCAATATGCATGATTGAGTTATCCATATCATATCCAAAATTCAATTAAATACAAAATTTGTAGAAAATATGAAAAATCATTTACCACACTATTGTCCTGATCAAATTCCATATTCATGTACTATCCAAATCCTAATTTTTACCGATTAGGGTTTACATTTCTCAAATCCTAATTCTTCAAACTAAAATCATAGTTAGAGTTTATTCTTAGATTTAAAACATCAAAACTAATCTACTATCATTAATCAAATCTAAACGATGTTCAATCTAATCAAGCATGTAATCATTCAGGTAAACCCTAGTTTACCAATTAAGCACAAATGTGGTCATTACATTAACAGTGCAAAACAACACAACATGCAAACAAAATATCTCTCTTCGTGAAGCATCATAGGCCATCACACCTTCACCCTAGAGTTTCTTTAAGTCATCAACCAGAGATTCAAGATAAACATCGATATCATTTCTAGGTTGTTTAGGGCCCGATATCAACAACGACAACATAACGTACTTATTTTTCATACACAACCAGGGAAGAAGATTGTATATAACAAGCATAACTGGCCAAGTGCTATGTTGGCTTTTCAATGTCCCGTACAGATTCATCCCATCTATACAAATCCCAAGTCTTAGATTCCTGACTTCTTCACCAAATTTAGGGTACAATAAATCAATCTTCTTCCACTGTGGGGAATCAGACGCATGTCGTAGGATCCCATCATTATTTTTCTTAACATCTGCATGCCACCTCAAATTCTTTGCATCTATCGGATTGGCAAACAAGCGTTGAAACTGTGATATTATCGGTAGATACCACATCACCTTGGCAGGAGAACCAATTTCGGACTCCCCCGAATTCGTCAATTTATACCTTGACGCACCATATTTTGGATAATCTTTCAAATCCACATAGTCATTTTGAAATAATACACAATCATTCGGGCATGCGTGTATCTTCTTGGCCTCCATTCCCATTGGGCACAACAATTTCTTTAACTGGTATGTTGAGATTGGTAGCTCGTTTCCTTCAGGAAGAATTTATTTCAACAAAGACAACAATGACATGAAGCTTTTATCGTTCCATGTATTGTTAGCTTTCAGCTTATACAATCTCAACACAGCGCTAAGCTTTGTAAACTTAGTACAACCTGTGTATAATGGTATCTCAGCATCATGCACAATGTTTCTAAACATGGGAGGTGGATCGGTGTGCTCTATCCCACAATTATCCAACATCGCATCAACGATGTCTACTGGAACTGGTTCGTTCACATCTACGTCATCAGAGGCAATTTCTTCTTCCACACAAGCACTACTATCGACATCCACTGATTTCAGGTTTGAAATCTCTCCATACCAGTGCCATTATGTATTATAGCCTTGTATAATATCGTTGCACATGACATGACATTTGATTTCGTCACCAGTACTGACTTTCAAGTTGTTACCGTAATGCCTACATAGACAGTAGAACCTATCTTCAGGTTGTTTCCTATGTTCCTCAACAAATCTAATAAACTGATCAAGACCAGAAATAAATTCTGGGGTGCAGTGATTTGGAATGGACATCCATGATCTATCCATTCTATGATCAAAGAGAAAACAAGTATATATTAGGGTTTATGGTGAAAAGTTTAGGGTTTAAGGTTTTATATATAATAAATGTGTACCACCTATCCCATTCTTGAATACCTAATCTCACTAGTAAGTGTATAATGTGTATTGGATTTTCAAGAAAATTTCGACAACATTTCCCCACTATTCTCTAAGTACATATGTACTTAGAGAACAAACGGGGAAATGCTACTGAAATTTTCTTGAAAACCTAATACACATTATACACTTACATCCTAAGTGAGATTAAGTGTTCAAGAACAGTCCCAAACCGGGGACTATCCAAGATTTACTCCTAATGAGTAAATCTTGTATGGGTTTCTAGGCCAACATAATATAACACCAGTCCCTTGTTCACAACCCCATTCAACACACAATTTTCTTATAAAAACACTTATGGACAGCCATAACAACATATCAATGCTTAACCTAGTATACAGATATTTGTTATAAAAACACACAATTTTCTTATTATTTTATAACACAAATTGTGGTGGGTATAACATAGCAAAAAACTCAACATGTCACAACAGAAACATGTCCTTAACCTAATAAATAGATATTTGTAACAAAACTCATCTTAGTTGTACCAAAGTGTTCATCAATTCTATAAAGACAAGATAACATCAAGAGGAACAATTCACAACTTAAGTACATTATCTTAAAATCATCACGAGATTTCTCCCTCTTAATCTTGAAATTAACATTATTTTAGACGATTCTTTCTTTAGTGTCTTGATCATTACATGATCATATCATTTAACTAATGAGAATCAGTTATAAGAATAGGAATTGATTAATACAACAAACAACATGAAATAATATAATCAGAGACATCATCATTATCTTGATTTCATTCATTAACTTGAAATTTAAAGTATAGTCTTAAATCATACATAACATGAAATTCATCCAAAGTAAATATACATAGTCGTATGACATGCTTACTTGGATCAAAGAAGATCCTAACTTAGTTATTCTGACCTCACCTATTCCTAAAATTAACACAATTTACATTTATTATCATCTTAAGTACCTTTTTAAACCCTAATTTGGGTGTTTTAGGAAAAGATGGAAAGATACGGTGGAATTAGAGTTTGAAAGCCAGAAAACCAGGTTCCTGTTTTAAAATCCTTTCCAATAACTATTTATGTGTATTTTTCTAACATTAGATGAATAATCTATGAATATTATCAGATCAAACAAGCTCAATCTTGAGATTGGCAAACCAGAGATAGAAAACAGATTCATGACCTTCGCAGGTTCCTGCCAGACCAAACAAGCCCAATCTTGAGTTGACTCGTGATCATGAAGACCACACAACTTGATTTACCATGAAAGGAGAAGGAAGAAGTGGAGAACCACCCGTTGCGCAATGCAAAGATAGGACGAAGAAGAGGAGGAAGAAAGGTACCTGTTGAGCGGCGGCAGCAGCGGCAGGCGTAGCGGCGTCGGTGCGGCAGGCGAGCAAGTAGGCACACGACAGGCAAGCAGGTGAGCGGTGGCGGTGACAGGCGTGGCGGCAGCGGAATCACCAGACCTAAACTTAATTGGGAATGAAACAGAGAAATGGGAAGAGTCTGGTTCGCGCGAGTGCTATTAAATTAACAATAAATGTTGATTATTAAAAACAACCGACGCTTAAAATAAAAGGTGTCGGTCACTACAAAAAACCCGACACATATGTTCAATGATAGTCGTCAGTTTCAACTAGAAAAACCGACGTCTATCTACATATGTCGACAAAAAAAAATTAAATTATGTCCATAGTCGTCGGTTGTCGTAAAAAATCGATGCCAAAGGGGGGGGGTACAATTTTTCACGGAGAAAGCGTGTGAAAACACATCGACGTCGGTTGTTGTAAGAAAGCCGACGACAAAAATTGGTCTGATTTCTATCTCGCGAAAAACCTTTAGTCGTCGGTTGTTTGGTAAACAACCGACGTCGTATGTGAAATTTTGGAGGTAATTTTTTTGCATTGAAAAAATTGGACTTGGCGGGCGATTTTAGGCGTCGGTTTCTTACTGACCAACTAACGCTAAATAAAAAGCGATACCCGTGTCTGGTCGGTCTTCACATATAGATATCGGTTTGTGCTTTCAGCGGACGTTGTAGGGTTTAGGCGTCTGTTTTTGGGATACAACCGACGCCTCTAAATGTGACGTTATAATCCATTTATGTAGTAGTGTCATATGTAAGCGATATGTTCATTTGTATGCTTATTCGCCTCCATAGAACATCTAGGGTGTTTTTCTTAGAAGAAGATACTTGTCTTCGATTGTTATCTGGCCCGATGCCTCTCCAAATCTCTTCAGACATTTCATCATAACAAAAGCTTGGTTTAGTGTAACCTATCTGAACAAGATGATATCATACGCAAAACATAAGTGTGATAGATTAGGGACGATTTATGTAGTCTTCAACGAGATCCACTTACTAGTACGTTCCTTCGCCGCTATATCTTACCACAATCTATCCAAACAATTTATAAAAATGTACAATGATAAGGGATCACCTTGCCTTACCCCTCTTGACGGCGGGAACGATTCCAAGGCGTCCCTTTGCCAAAGCTATCGAAATTCTACTTGTGGTGATGACATTCACTATAACAACAATGACATGTTTAGGAATGACAGTCCAGCTTAAGGCATCCCGAATGAACTCCCAAATTAACCTATCATAAGCTTTAGGCAGATCAAGTTTGATACCCATACACTTCTGTCTGTATGCTCTAGTCCCATTGTGTGGATAACTTCTTGGGTTGATTTTGTGAATGTTTATCTTCAAATATCTCAATAATTGAATTCAGTACTAGTCTTGTTGACCCATATTTCCCTTCTTGGGGTCAATGTGCGATTTTATTCCTTCTAGGAACTCATGGACGTCAAACGAAGAAGAACTAGAAGAGACGTGCATGAACTGTTGTCCTCTGTTGAAGAGTACGTAAGACTTACTTATAATCTTACTTTGTAGTCCTATGTATAAATAAGCTCATGTGACTCTGATGTAAAGTACGATTGCAAAAATAATGGTGTTGATATATTATGATACAATTTTATAAATATTTGATCTAACTATCGAATCTTTATAACATGGTATCAGAGCCTATAAACAGTTGGCACTGATACGTGTCTCGTGAAAATTAGGTTCAAATAGTAATACACTTAGAATATAGACAAATAGTTCACTACCAACTCCATATTTGCTAACCCTACCTACATGAGATAGAAATACAAAATTAAGTAAAATCGATCGTCTAGTACGCTTAGAATATAGACAAATAGTTAACTACCAACTGATTTGAATTATATAAAAAGAATATCAATGAGCAGTGATCGGCAGGTGTGCGTAGTGTTTGCAATCAAACGATGCTGACATTTTTTAAATAACATAGGAGCATATCCAACCAAATGACTTCGTTAATATGTAACGGTAACGTTGACTGTCCGATCCGAACTTAAAAAATCGGTTTCTGATAATATGATGCAAGACGAATTTTGTTGTAACTACAAAGGAACCAAAATTAGCCTTACATTACATCCAACTTTTTGGACCAAACGACATCCTCGTTTCTGTCTTTCATGAAATCTGTCCCAACCGAAAAGCAAAAAAGAAAAGAAACAAGGATTATATAACAGGCGAGCACTGGTACGCCACCGGCTCCACCACGTGTCTCCGGCCCAAAACGAGACGAGAGTTTGGGCCCCATTTCAAGTTCGACACGCTACGTCAAATGTCTGCGACAATAGGAGGAAGGGGGAAGGTGGGTTAGCTCCTCACCCCCCAACCGATCCCCATCAGCGCACCCAGCACCCGTCAACGCCCGATTTACACGCGTCCTAAGAACCCACCCACCGGCCACGCCGTTCGCTAAGTCCTTTCCCCTCCCCTCACTGAAGCGTGTGAGTGTGTCAGCTGCCAAACTACATCAACGTGGTGCACACCGTGAATCACCTCCCGCCGCGATGCAAGGAATCGTCGTCATTATTGACGCAGGCCCACCTCTCGCGTGCCGGTCGAATCCGGACGACGCGTGTCCCTTGCGGGGGAGATGGGGAAGCGGGTGGGTGGGCAGGGGCGGTCCAAGCGAGGCGAGACTGACTGGCGCGGGCGGGGTATGTGGGAGGTGCTTGTTTTGGTCTTTGGTACAGTACGGGGATCCAGCACAGCGCGCCGAGTGGCTCCACTTCCCAACCAGGTGAGCGGCACGCGTGTCAGGGAGGGAGGGGGGCAGTTGGGAGATGGACGGTAGAGATGAAGGACGTGTGGATGGAGGAGATTAGGAGTGGAGACTTTATTGTTTATTATCGGTTCCGGATGCAGGAGAGGAGGGTGGTTTTGGTTGGGATGATGAATGATGCCGAAAAGCCGAGGAATTAGGAAACGAGGGGAGTCGAAAGAGAAAGCGCCTGCCACCTACACCTGACGCCTGGACGCAAACGTAAAGAAGACGGAGAGAGAACGATAGCCAGAGAGAGAGAGAGAGAGGGAGAGACACGGAGAGAGAATGATAGAGAGAGAGAGAGAGAGAGAGAGAGAGAGAGAGGGAGAGACACGGAGAGAGAATGATAGAGAGAGAGAGAGAGGGAGAGACACGGAGAGAGAATGATAGAGAGGGAGAGACACACACACACACAAAACAGAAGAAGAGAAAAGAAGACGGGTCTCTGTATTATTAGCATTTCGGTTCCGCTCAACATATAATACACAACACACACCCCGCCTCCCCCCTATTTTCCTGCCTTTGGAGAGTATACAAAACTGAGAATTAACCAAAAGGAAGTCGATGATAATCAAATCCTCCTTGTCTCTAAAACGCGCCCCTCTTCTCTCTCTCACGCCTTCCATGGTCTCCTCCTGTTCTCTCCTCTCTACCCTCATATTCCTCCCCCTCAGCTCCTACTCCTTGCCAGCAGCTCCCACACCCCCTCTACTATCCTCTCTAAAGACCATCATGGCCTGACAATAGGACGCCTTCTGTCTGTTATACCCCCCAAACCCATCACCCCAGGCCTCCTTCCTTCCCCCACAAACCATTCCCGAGACACCCGCCCGGATGGCCGAGATCCTGTGCGGGGCCGAGCCCGCGGCGGCTGCGGCGGGGGCGGTGTCCGAGGTCGTCGCCGCCTGCGAGCCGCCGATCGTGCGCGCTACAAGGAAAAGGAGGATGGAATACGCCAGGAGATACGGAAGCAGCCGAGCCAAGAGGGACGCCGCCAAGGAATTGTTAGTAGGAGTAGTATCAGGTGGCGTGGGGGAGGAGGACGAGGAAAGGGGTCAGCTCCTCCTCCGCCGCCTGCACTCGCTGGTGCCCGGGTCACTTCCCGAAGGGGAGTTGCTGCCGCGGGCGCCCCGCGGTGCGGATCATCCTCCGGGTTACGGGATGGCGTCGATGCGAGGGAGACGAAGGGATATGGAAGACGCTGTATCTATCAGGCCCGATTTCATGAAACCGCGGAGTGAGGAAGAGGATAAGGGGGATGATGATTTAAAGGGATTATTCCACTACTACGGGGTCTTCGACGGCCATGGTTGCTCACATGTGAGATTCCTTGATTCCACCAAGCCCATACCTATTTATCGTTTCCGCTGCTATCATTCCTCATTTATTTCCTGTGGTTTCTCGATTATCGATTGATAGATCATTCCTGCTCCATCAGGACCATCGCCCATATATATTATTCTTGTAAAATTATTATTATTATTATTATTATTTTGGATGTTGTTGTTCGACCAAGTGCCTCCCATGTAAAAACAATAATCAATGAAACAGAAAAAGCTCCAGACATCCAACACCTGTTCTGCAACTTGCAGCGACAATCTGCTACCTGGTTGACTTGCTTTGCAACTTGCTGTACTTTCCCCCAACTTGCCAGTTGTCCTGACCCTATAAATTCCTCTCACTCATTCAATCTTTCTTCTCTCAGATTATACCTCCATATCAACACTCGCTCCTCACCCCTGATATTCTTCAACACCGCAGGTCGCCGTCTCGTGTAAGGACCGGATGCACGATCTCATCTCCGACGAGCTTAGGCCCCAGCTCCTGCAGCAGCACAGCTGCGACTGGAAAGGCGCCATGGGACGCGGGTTCCAGAGGATGGACAGGGAGGTGGTTCTGGCAGGTACCAAGCCTTCGGAGCTCAGCTGTGGGTGCAAGCTGCAGGAGGCGTCCAAGTGCGACCATGTGGGGTCCACGGCCGTCGTGGCGGTCGTCACCGGTGACAAAGTCGTGGTGGCCAACTGCGGCGACTCCAGGGCCGTCATGTGCAGGAAAGGGGTGCCGGTTCCACTATCAGAGGACCACAAGGTATCAATCAGGCACTTTTCTCATGTCCATTGGTGTGCCCTTTCTTCTCCCGATGCTTCTGGGATCTTGTGTAGTTGGTTCCTAATTTTGTCTCCACTCTAAACTTGCAAACGCAGCCTGATCGTCCCGACGAGCTGCACCGGATCCAGGCGGCCGGAGGGAGGGTCATCTACTGGGACGGCGCCAGGGTTCTCGGGGTGCTCGCCATGTCAAGGGCGATAGGTAAACCGTCCAAATCAAATCGCGTGTTACTAGTAGCAATGATTTCAGTCCTCACTATACTAGTTTCGACAAAGCGTCGATAGCGATATACTTAGCCCTCCTGATTTCGAAACGGTCTTGCTTGGAAAGCCCGTCACTACCTTTTTTTTTTTTTGATAATAAGCCCGTCACTACCTGATTTCGAAACGGTCTTGCTTGAATTTGGAAAGCCCGTCACTACCTTCCATAATAAGAATCACTGATCTCGACCGTCCATCTAATCCAGTCTGGCTACTCATATTTATTACAACAGATAATGATGATAATCTCTTTCCTCACCCGCTCACCTGCACTTCTTTTCGGATCTTATTCCAGGCGACAGCCACCTCAAGCCTTACGTGACCTCGGAACCGGAGGTGACGGTGACGCCGAGGACAGATTCCGACGAGTTCCTGATCTTGGCGAGCGATGGTCTCTGGGACGTCGTGTCCAATGCAACGGCGTGCCAGGTCGTCAGGATGTGCTTCAAGGGCAACAGATCCAGAGCCACCTTCCCGGAATCTATGCTGACGGGAGGACCAGCACCAACACCATCAGCTGACGACGACGGTAGCATCGGGGATGGCCGGAAGGGTTTGAGGAGCGACACGCAGCGCGGATCGGACAAAGTCTGCCTGGAAGCCGCCGTACTTCTCGCCAAACTGGCACTCGCGAGGGGTTCGGGCGACAACGTCTCGGTCGTGGTCGTGGATCTGAGGAAGAAGAAGAAGATGTCTAGTAGGTGATCGACGTCGTGCTGGTTTAACGGCAGGGTCCTCCGATTATTTTAGCCTTTGCCGAGGCCAGCTATTCTAATAGTCTCTAGATAGAATAGTTAGGCATCTCCGTTTCTGTGTAATTCTTACTTACCCAAAAATACAAAGAAAAAAAAAGACAGCAGGATAGTGGAACGGAGGATAGGATCTTGCAATTATCATTCTTTTCAATTTTTATTATTAGATTCTCAGTTTCTTGTGTATATGATAATGATGAATGCTTTTCATCGAGAAAAAAAAAATGCAGCTGATGAATGCTCTTTTGTCGATGCCTCGTACCTCTTCTTGTTGACTGTTAGGCCTGGTATTTATGCAGCGGTGACGGAATTGGGACATACGTGGTTTGAAAATGGACTATGAGTGTGTTAGGTGGCAACGAGGGTGGAGCCTTTAGCAGAGGTGTTCTTGAGTAGAACGCACCGCTTGTTGGGTCCCAAGGTGGTTTCGTGTTTGTCGGGGAGAGTGGGCCTACTTGACGCGTTTTAAATTGAATGCAAGATCTTTCTTCACTTGTTGGGGTCTGACCGTATGGTCCCAAGTTAATATTTCATCTTAATTCTCTGGTTGCCACTTCTTGGGAGTAGCTTGTTCCTAATGTTTTGGGCAGCTTATGAACGTTTCATTCATTCTCAAGATAAGCTCACACCTAGGTTCTGATTTCAATCAGAGGGGGACAGGGTTGGATATAAGGAGTCCTCGTTATTCAATTTTAACCCATGTCTACGTAAACATATTGTGAACATGCATTGTCTTGTTATTTAAAAAGACGAATATGAACAAAAAAGTCTGGTCTCAACCTGCTCCCCTCCCCTATTATGTGTGTCAGTAAATTCAGGATCAGGGTGACAAAATTTGCCTTGTCTACTAAATTATTGAAGTTTACTCTTTTAATTCTTGGGTCTAGGTAGTGCCAAAATAATTACATCAATGTATGAGTTTCTCATCTAAGGGTCAGCACGTTATCAAGCAGTGAAATGCATGGTTGCTGTTGAATGTACAAATACATAAGAAAAACAAGCGAGGAAAATTCATGATTACATCTTTTAAGCGTACGCATGCTAAAAATTCATAATATAAGTATTTCTTATATTAAGCACTACTGTTAACTGATAAAATATTTCTTATATTAAGCACTACTGTTAACTGATAAAATACAATTTCTTTTCGTAGTTTATGCTCGTAGTTATATGACTTGTATAGTCTTTTTGTTCTCATTAATACAGGAGCGTATCAGCTGGCTGTAGTTTTTTTTTTCTTTATATTTTCTGGGACCAAGTCATAGATACCTGTCGTGTTTATCATCAGACACAGTAACTGCTATCTATTTTGGATATGTTTGAATGACAAAATACTACCAATCTGCTCTCCATTTTGTTTTTCAGTAGCAATATCAATACACAATATAGATGTATTCAGCTGCAATGTTGCTGTGGTTTTTTTACAATCTATCTTAAACTAGGTGTTGTATCTGCACTAGCGATCACATCTCGGTACATTTGATCTATGCCCAATCTACCCACTTATTTGACGGTCCCAACAATTGCGAGTTCCACAAACTCCAATAATTATCAGTTTCACAAGCTTATAGATATGTGGGTACTGTTCAGATCTCTAGGTTGGTAAAACCTCATTTTTTTTATAAATATCAAATTTACTGACTTGTTTCCTCCCTATCGGTTCAGTATAATGTTCAACCGTCTGTTTGAATTCAGTGGATCTATTCCGATGCTGCCGCAACTGAGAAGTCTAGCCCCTGTTTGGAAACGGCTTGGGATTGGCTTGGACCAGGATTAATGTTTGTCTTATTAGCCACGTCTGCGTCACATTTGCAAATCCAGTACCAAGCCAGTCCGAGCCAGTCCTGTTTTCCAGTTGCGTGTTTGGCTTGAAATCCTGAAACGGCCCCGTTTTGGTTTCCGTTACACCCAAAAGCAGGCTTGGCCCAGTACTGCCAGCAGCAGGTTTAGGAATTCCAAGCTTGTTTAGGCTCTGACTTTTATGTATTTTGTTTTATATAGCAGACTGAAAATCGCAACTTACGAGGCAAGCCAGATTGGTTTGCCAAACAGGATCAAGTAATCCCAATCCGGTTTGATGGCTAGACTAATCCAAACAAGTTTGACATAGACTTCAGGTTTGACATAAACCCAAACCTTTTCCAAACAGGGGCCTAAGAACCTTTTCTTTTTTTTCAAGTTTCCTGGCTTTGGCATGTGACTCACCACTGATTTCCTATACTACTGTTATACGTGTTTGGGCAGCTGGCGTGCTCATCATTCTTTGATCGTTGTCGCTGGTGGCGGTTTTGGTCATGGCGGATTCCCAGAAATCTGTGTGGTTGCGTCGTCAGTTGGTCCCAATACACTTGTGTGTGTACTAAGACCGAAGGGAGACGACGCGTGGGGTGACAACGCAGAGGTCAACAGTGGTTTGCCGTGCTTGGCAGTGGTGCGCGTGCCGGGTGGTGAATAATGGCAGCGCACTGGTGTTTGATGCTTCTTGCAGATGCCAGATCGCCCCGCAGATTTGGGTGAGTGATAGGTTGTGGTGGAGATGGCATTAGATATCTCCTGCTCCTCTCGATAAGTATCAGGCTTAGTAATGGGTCGGATTTCTCATATTAATCCGACCGTTTGTCATAGTGTTCAGGTTCCGATTGATTTGTTGTAATAGATCCGGAAAATTTATGAATTGGAGTTTTTAAAATAATTTTTTATGATTGGTTTGAAGTAAGTGTTGAGATTTTAGTTTCGTGACTTCTGGTGTGTTATAGAGTTATATACAAAATTGATTTTCGAATTTTCTTCTTAAAAAATGAAAAATGAGTTACTGAACATCTGACAACATTTTATGTATAGTAATATTTTTCATTCTTCATATATTTATAACTACAAACGTTAGCGCCGTGGATATGATTTATTGTCATTATATTAATATAATATAAAAATGTTATACATTATATGTTGCATCATGTAAAATATTTTACATTACAACTACCATTGTGGTCTACAAAATGAAAAATATATAAACACTATGAATAGTCACATCGCATCATGTAACCAAATATGTAATTTATTTAATATATTTTTATTCTTTATGTTTAAACAATGTGGTGCGAAAATTATAATTAATTATAACTATACACAAAGAATATATAAAAACTTAATGTTGTACATTTTAATATATATTTTTGAATCAAATTTATATTTACAAACACATGAAATGTAAATACTATTACAATATTATGTACATGCAAAATGAAAAAAATATTGTAAAGTAATTTGAACCATAATATTTTTTATTATAATTATATTATATCACATTAAAATATTTTTGAAGGAGCAACATCAAAAAAGAGGAACAACATCCGTATCATCACTTGTTGAGGTTATCATGGTTTAAAAATATTATAATTATTCACAGATATAATTTTTTCTTTATTTCTTTGTTGTCATTACCTATTATACATTAGTTAGATACACTGATTGACAGAACAGGAAGGACAGGCGAGCAGGCATACCTGGACGTTGCTCCAAGGTCGGCGGAGAATCCAGGAGTCCTCGACGGATCTCCTCGCCATATACCAGACCGCAAAACTTCATTCTGCAACTCCGTCTCCATCAAGACCTAAGCATGAGTTAGCCGTGCTGCAGATGTCCTTCACCTGGGTTGTACGCCTCCTCCTGATCCCGCCATGGCCCTCCCATGGAGACGATATCTCCCAGGGACAAACCCTAGGGTTATCGTTAAAGCAGAAAGGGAGAGGCTAGGAAGTTAGGCTGCGTGCCATCCATGGTATAGGGTTTGAGTCTCCCTACATATATATAGTTATATATACATACCTTGTAAGGAAGACAGCAAGGAAGGGGGGTTAGACTCGTTGTTTCCTTCCCTCACATGTACCATTGAGTGTCCACGTGAGTCATGACTTACTAAAGGAAAGATATTAAGCATACACCTTAGCATAACCCCTCTTTCCTTTATTTTTTTTCTTTTAATTATTAAAAGATGTCTTTTTTATTTATAATCTTGGGTTATTAAGAAATCCGAATTTTACCTCTCTTAAGTTCATTGTGCTTGGCTTTTAACCCATTGGCACTAAATTCTATTTTCTTGTAATGGAAATTACTCCCTTTTTAACAAAACCTCATAATCATTCATTATGCATCATATTATCTTCTTATTTGACTTTATTGGTATTTTCTCTTTCCTCTTTCTTCATTGGCATTCCTTTTAATATTAGCAACCTCATGGATACGAAATTTCACCAAGATATCTCATTTATGCCTCTTTCCACTCATTTTCCACATTTTATCATTATTTTCAAGTTCTTTCTTAATAAAGGAATACTTAATTAATCTTTTCTTTTCTTATTGCCTTTTATTTGCAACTTCGGACTCCTTGGAACCCAAGGAATCTAAGAGGCACGAAATCCCTCTTTGGATTTGCCTTCTAGAGGTTTCCACATTATTCTTTTCTCAAATATTCAATTATTCATTTACTAATTGAATTTTCTTTATTATTTCCTTGTTATTGGGCCCAATAGCCAATAAAGCCCGCAACACAAACATCAAGACTATTGTAAACACAATCCATATATTCAAAGAAAATTATACCATTATTTGTTCAAATATCTTTAATATGAGAAATTACATTTCTCACCAAACGAACCCAAAATTTGGGGTTATAACATCCTTCCCCTCTTATAGGAATTTTGTCCTCAAAATTCTATCAAGCAAACAAACAATTCAGGATAGGACTTTTCCATGTCCATCATTGGCCCCTATGTGGCTTTGCCATACTCATGGCATTTTCAAAGAACCTTTATTATCACATATTCTTTTCTCTGAGTTCTTTCATCCCGACGTCTATAAACTGCACAGGTGACTCAGGCCATGTTAGCCTCCCTTGGGGCTCACTAGGTTCATTACTCAGCACATGGCCGGGTACCTCACATAGTGCTCTGAATTTGACACATGGAACTCATCACACATTACTTTATCCTGAGGGGTATGGTCTTCTCCACCAAACTATGTCAAAAGAACCCAATCATCGAGGACTCAGCTCTCTTATTTATAACATAGAGGGGTCGGATTTTCATGTCACATTTTCTCCCACAGTAACTTGTATGTTAGTCTACTTTGCATCTGCTCACGACTCTCATCATCTCTAGGCTCTTTTCAGCCCTTGCACAATCAAAGTGACTTTATCTACACGCACTGTGGTCCCTTTTCTAACCATCATGTGGCCCTTTTCTAACCATCATGTGATCCTTTCACCAACATCACCTTACTGAAGTGGTGACCAACACAACCTCCCTTACAAAGCTTCTTATGAATCCCGATACTGGCTATGGTGGTTATCTTCACATCTTTCATAGAACAAAACTGTCTCTAACTATCACCTCAAATTGAGCACATATGCCCTCATCAGACCCTTTAGTCTGGATCATACTAACTATAGTTAGGGGTGATAAACTATACTAACCTTGAGTTATCAATGTACCTACTTCCACATTTTGGAAGGGAACCTTTAGGTCAAACTCAAGAACCTCTAAACTCGCTTCATGGTGTAGTTGAACCATCTCTCTCATGGGTAGTTCAACTAGATCTGTCCCTTAACAGAACTCTTTCTTTCTCATGTTATCTAGGTAAGGCGACCTACCTTAACCCATATTGCATTTCGACCTTCCTTGTTCTAGGGAAGACCTATCACAACATCCATAGTGTTGAGCTCCCATTCCCTCTCAAGGACTCTTTTGTCCTCTATATCGATACACTGGGTTACTGGGGTTCGTCCTTTACCTCCTGGCTTGCATGGCCATAAACCACATGCAACTTCATCTTAAGCATCCAAAGTGCTATTGCCCTTTTCCACGGTGTATGCTGATCTTCAACCATGATTTCCTATATGTCATGATTCTTTCAAGATCAATTCCTATGAAACCCTAAACCACTCTAGTCAGGGTTTCGTCACCTTCTCTTCCAAAGGAGTGCATCTGAGGTTCTACCACCATCCTTTCACTGCATCAAGGACTAGACTGGCTAACCAAATAACCCTTAACTCTTCAATGTATCTTGTTACATCTGACTGTTATCCAAAAACCTCTCCTTTTCAAACTTAGGGTTAGCCAAACAACCTCTTCGAGCTTCTAGTCAAACAAGTCAGATGTATCTCAACCAGAGCATCCATTACCACTTCACATCCTCAGGTATTAGGTAACGTTGAAGACATACACTTCCATGTATTTCACTTATCATCTCACCTCAAACTCTATGTCTATCTTCAATTAAGAACACTCTCTGATTTCATCATCATGGTGCTCAAACTCAACCTGGTATAACTTGTAAGTTCTACATGACTCATGATAAAAACATTGTCATAAGGTGGCTACTTCATTCCTCTTAGTGTTTACAAACCATCCATGTATTATTCACTTTACCAGGGTAGATTATCTTCTCTATCCCCAATTCTTATGGCAACGTTCCAACCTACATCATCTCTTATCTTTGGTGTATGGCATGCGTAATGTCCTATCTCTCACTCCCATAACAAGAGGAAATAAGAATTTGGCTGCAGTCCAAATATAGAGTTCTTCCTATTCAAAGAGTAGAGATGGTACATCCCACCTTACCAATACACCTTTACATCTAAGTTGCAACGTGCCTCATATGTCTCTACATCACAACCATTTCGATATCAAAGTTACCTCCATGGAAAACTAGTCTTGAGCCTACCGATGTTTATATCCTTGGTCATCTCCTCTAGGTCTATAGGGTACTGACTCTTTTGGGGTCATCCCTCTTCCCTTATGCATCAAGAGAGTGCCCTACTCATCTGCCCTTTGGGTCCCATGAGTTCATGAAGGTGATTAATCTCCTAACCCATGGCCCTCAGACAATGATAGTTGTTACCTCCCGACCCTATGGTCATGTGCAACTGGGGAATTAGGAAACTCCTACTTTCATCAGTCTTATCCCTACCTGACCCTAGGATAGACTTAGGATTCTCCATTATAGTACATGTTCACTTAGAACCTTACCCAAGTCTTCATCATCTCTCTTTCTGCATTCATGGGCTGGCTTCCATCCTTTCATCGGGATTATGGCAACCTGCCTTCCTTGGTCAAGCCCCATACCGGTTACCTCCATGGTAACACATCCGCATACACTTAGAGATGGGTATCTATGGGCTTACATGTTCATTCTCATACCATGCATTTTCCACTTAGCTTCTCAAGATCCTATGAGACCTCTGTAGGTTACCTTAAACTAACCAAACTGATATACATCCTACCAAAGGGGTCCCTCTCCCAGGATGGGAGGAAAACTATCTCTTGACACAAAAGCTCTTAGGTCTAGGGTTTACATCCACATGAGCTTACTTAACCCTAGCAAGCTATTAAGGCACACGTAGATCACCTACTATACCATGCTAGGTCATACTTGTCCTCTTTCCTTCATGCTGGATCAAGATCATACCTTCCTTTATCATCATCCTAGCTGTGAGGGGTTCATCAAACATACCTTAAACTTAAAGGGCTCCCCTTTTTCTCTATACACGAGGAGTACCATGCTCGTTTCTATAGGAACTCAACTTCTCATCATGAGCCTGAGGTACACCACTTCCCCTCTTAGGCCTAGGAATCCTAGGTTCACTGCATGCTCTGTCTTTTATCTACGAACCAAGCATGAAAAAGGCATGACATGCACTCCTTGTCATCCTTCAACCCAAGCAACACTTAGAGTTGGGTCCTCCTTAAGGACAACCAACAAGGTACAAGGCCTCATAACCTACTTCTAAACCTTTCTAGGTCTAAGGAACTCTTCTTCCTACCTCAGAAGGTAAACATCTATACCATAGGCACGTAGGTACCAGAAGCTTCATCTTTTCTCAAGGGTTTGGTCTCTTTAAAGGCAACCAGGGTATCATCGACTTTCAGAGATCGATCATGAGGCAACCACTATCATTCATTGTTCCTCATATCTCAGGGTTTTAGGCTTCCTACCTCCCTGCTGGGTTTCCTACTCTCTCTAGAGCTAACCCCACATCCAACCTCACCATTAGAGGTCCTTTCTTCATGAAGGATCAACCTCAAAGGCATGCTCTACATGGGTGAAGCCTAGGTTCGAACTTATGGTTGCTCAAGATAACCCTTTATGCTCCATCATGATTCCTTATCCAGGGTTTCATCCTACTGTCAACACTATGACGTGCCCAAGGTGCCAGCTATGCCCTATTTGCACAAGCCCATAGAGTTTCTATGGTCCTTCACTAACATCATCATCCAAGGAGCTATCCTTTACCCTAACATGCATGACCCCTCCCAGGGTTGGGTTGCCAAAGGTGCTAGGTCACCCATGGATCATATGGCATCCCAAAGGCATGTCCTTTCAAACACATGGTCCAACTCATCTCTCTCTAACCTTCGCTTAGGGTTAGGGTTAACATCATCCTCAAAGGATGTGCTAGGTCTCTACCTCTAATGGAGGTCTTTACCTCCAAGACTACTCTCTATACTCATCCTCCTACCAAGGAGGTCTATCCTCAGGTCTCTCCTGAGGGCAATGACAACTCGTGTCATACGACCTAAGCATGTATCTATTCCTTTACGCTTACTATATTAAGCTTATGTCCATGACATCTTATTTCTGTGCTTTTTATTAATTTGGTGGAGGATTCCTTAATCCTTATCAACCTTACCCGTACCTCAAGAGAGTGAAAACCTAATCCTTAAGGTCCTTAATAGAATTGGAGTTGAGAAGGGATGAACAAGATGAGGGAGTCCTAAAGGTATCTTATTTCGAATCATACCCTAAGACTTTGGCCAGGCGGTCACACGGGTCCGGGAGTCCTCGTATTCTGACTAGCGGTGCAGAGGAAAATCTTGCCAGCCCTCGGTCGTGATCCCTTTCTAGTCACCTCCGTCTTTCGGATACTCTTCTAATAACTCCCTTGGGTTCTATGGAGTTTGTAAAATTTAATAATTACTAATGGTTACATGAAGAACCTAGGCTCTGATACCAAATGTTACGACCTCACCTTTCAGTAACCCCCAATTAAGGAAGACCAAGAGGTTGAAGCCACACCCATTAATTCCGGATCAAAGGTTCGATATATAACCATAAACAATTATTAAATTCTAACAGACTATACTAAAAAATGGTAATAAAATTTTTCTTTGCATACCTTTGAAAAGTTGGGAACAAACTAAACTTCTAACCTCAGCTGAACTATTCTAATTAATTCCTCCTTGTTCTTTAATTCTTGAATTCACAATGTGTCGCTTTACTGTTTGTTCTTTTGAGATTTGTACCTAAATCGCCGACAAACAAAACGACGGTCAGCCGAAGCTGGTATGTGGAGGAAACAGACAATGTTCAACTATGTTAACCATATAATCACCCAATTAATCATTTAACAATCAAGATTACGTTTTAAGCCAAACTACTCAATCCATACCTCTCCACAACTCTGTGTTGTCCCTGTAAGGACTTATATGGTACCTCTATAAAGGTGACTTGATGGACCTACCCTCTAGGCAGCCAAAGTCATTCATGACCTGATGGACCTACCCTCTAGGTAGCCTTATACCAGGTCAGCCATTACGACACAGAGGGGATTAGTGATTGAGCTAGCAGGCATATACATTATGTGATAGTCATAGTCACTTTATAATTGCAATATGAACATCCAAACAGTTTAGTTGCATTCAATGCGATTAAACGTCCGGGAATCCATCGGGAAACCTAAGCGGTTATTCATAAGTAACCACATACCTTTGCCATGCAGATCATTCAATCATACTTTAAGCATATTGTCCAAGCAAGCAAGTAAATCAAGCAATCATCATATAATCTGCATTATGTAAATTCTAAAGTGTCACTAAACACATTAAATACATTATACCCTACTCGGCCCTAATCTAGGGTTTAGGTTTTGGATAAGGAATAAGGGTATTAACCCTATTTCCATCACATATTTAATATTTGGAGAACCCTAGTTACTAAAACCATCTTATCCTCTTATTGAGATCACTTAGATCGAATATGTTCATAATTAACATAGCAAATTAATATCTTTAGCCCTAATTCCACACATTAAAGATTATCTTCCTTATAGATCCCAAATACCTTGTCATTATAACCATGATTACATTTATTATCATCATGCTCAAAAGGATCAGGTAATATCATAAAAGAAAGACTTTTGACATTTTCAACGTCTTAATACCCAAAACTAGGGTTTTCAAGTATTACTCATTACTTTATTCCTTCTTTGCACCACTTTTATAATAGGGATCATATTTAGGTCTCAAAAATATTTTATTTAGATTCTATGCGTTCTCCTGATAAATTTTCATATATAACTTATTTTCATTCGAGCTACGTAGTAATTTCTATGATTTTTGCAAAATAAAACTAACTGAGCCAATCCCTGGTTGACACGTCACTACAACTATATCCTTTCCACTTAAATCGCGAATTGGTTAAGTTTATAACGGAATTACTTCATTGCCCCTCCCATAAAAACTCGGGCTATAGAGAGCTCAGGGGCAAAACCATCCAATACAAGGACGACCTTCTTCTTCCTCGCGGAAGGGCATCGTCCGTGACCCTGGACGGGCCAGCAGGGCTCAGGTCCCCTTCTCCCGACCGTCGAGGGACCAAGGCCAAAATCCATTGCCTCCGACTGCCCACCACGCACACGAAGGTACCTCTGGCTTCGCCGGAGGCGTAAAGGTGAGAGCAAAAATGGTCACACTACGGTTGCAGATACATGGATTGACAGAACTGGAAGGACAGGCGAGCAGGCATACCTGGACGTTGCTCCACGGTCGGCGGAGAATCCAGGAGTCCTCGACGGATCTCCTCACCATATACCAGACCGCAAAACTTCATTCTGCAACTCCGTCTCCATCAAGACCTAAGCATGAGTTAGCCGTGCTGCAGATGTCCTTCACCTGGGTTGTACGCCTCCTCCTGATCCCGCCATGGCCCTCCCATGGAGACGATATCTCCCAGGGACGAACCCTAGGGTTATCGTTAAAGCAGAAAGGGAGAGGCTAGGAAGTTAGGCTGCGTGCCATCCATGGTATAGGGTTTGAGTCTCCCTACATATATATAGTTATATATACATACCTTGTAAGGAAGACAGCAAGGAAGGGGGGTTAGACTCGTTGTTTCCTTCCCTCACATGTACCATTGAGTGTCCACGTGAGTCATGACTTACTAAAGGAAAGATATTAAGCATACGCCTTAGCATAACCCCTCTTTCCTTTATTTTTTTTCTTTTAATTATTAAAAGATGTCTTTTTTTATTTATAATCCTTGGTTATTAAGAAATCCGAATTTTACCTCTCTTAAGTTCATTGTTCTTGGCTTTTAACCCATTGGCACTAAATTCTATTTTCTTGTAATGGAAATTGCTCCCTTTTTAACAAAACCTCATAATCATTCATTATGCATCATATTATCTTCTTATTTGACTTTATTGGTATTTTCTCTTTCCTCTTTCTTCATTGGCATTCCTTTTAATATTAGCAACCTCATGGATACGAAATTTCACCAAGATATCTCATTTATGCCTCTTTCCACTCATTTTCCACATTTTATCATTATTTTCAAGTTCTTTCTTAATAAAGGAATACTTAATTAATCTTTTCTTTTCTTATTGCCTTTTATTTGCAACTTTGGACTCCTTGGAACCCAAGGAATCTAAGAGGCACGAAATCCCTCTTTGGATTTGCCTTCTAGAGGTTTCCACATTATTCTTTTCTCAAATATTCAATTATTCATTTACTAATTGAATTTTCTTTATTATTTCCTTGTTATTGGGCCCAATAGCCAATAAATCCCGCAACACAAACATCAAGGCTATTGTAAACACAATCCATGTATTCAAAGCAAATTATACCATTATTTGTTCAAATATCTTTAATATGAGAAATTACATTTCTCACCAAATGAACCCAAAATTTGGGGTTATAACACTTGGTCTTCTAGTCCATTTGGACCTTTTTCATAAATTTCCCTTCTTTTATATTCTTTTTGTACTCCTTGTGCAATTTAAGCACAATTCAAGGTTGAAATTACCTTTTTCCCTCATTTATATAATGGAGGGGTGTTTGCACAAATAACCCACTTAAGGTAATAATAGAGGAATAATTATGCAAAATGGAGTTTAATGAGAGATAATAATTAGGTAATGTTAATTTGGAGCTTTTTGGATAAATATATTAGTAATAATGTGTATTTGAGTTAATGTATGAGAACATTAACCTTAATTGTTTCTCTCTCCTCAAAATATGATTTTAATTCATGAAAATATGTTATTTTGTTGAGAAATGATTATTGAAATCTTAATGTGTTTAATATATCGAAATTCACTCATGTAATCCATTAAAAGAAGACTTTTCATATAACTCATTCATTTTAATATGTTAATATACACTTTAATGAGCAATATATTTATTAAGGGCCTTATGGGATATAAATACGAAATATAATTTCATAGCATCGTTCTAAATGCTAATGTAAACCTATGGTCCAAATTTGGTGGCTTTTGGACTTCGTTTGACCCCTCAAAATGATTTTATACGCTTTTAAATATAGTGTAAATTAAAATGGTGAATAATAACCCACCTTCATACCTCACTATTCAAATGGGCTAATAAAACTTGCAAATGCATGCTATTAGTGAGTGGTGAACTCTTGGACTCCAAATCTCGGATTTGGGAGCCACGGGTTGCTTATAAAAGCAAGACATAATTATTTGCCCAAGCATTATATTAATATAAGCTTTAATAATAAAACTATTTTTTTTGGAGGCTAAAGGTTGGGTGAAACGAAAATCTAATTATATAGTATGAATCTAGACGTTATTATCAACCTGGTTTAAAATTTGAGGTTAATTGGAGCTCGTTTGATCTTCCAAATGCATTTAATAAGTTTTTAATATAGTGTGACTTAATAGCAATCGATATATCATTCATTTGCATCATTTAAGCCTAAGTTTGGCCTTTAAAGACTGTCACGCGCGCTTGGCCTACCATGGGTCGCTATCCAACGGTCCAGGTTGGACAAGGATCCCATCCAACGGTAGGCGCTTTGTCTCCTACCTTGGATTAACCGAAATAGTAGCCGGGAAGACGCAACTCGTTTCCTCTCCACCGTTCTCCCTCGTCTCTTCACCTTTTCTGGAGATTTCTTCGCTCACGAGTTCGTGAGGACCTCCCACATTGAACGAGACAAACCGCGTTGCCTCCCGTGCACTGTAGCCAAAACACCATCCTTGGCCGGCCATAGCTCCTCACCTCCACCTTCTCTTCGGCTCCACGGACATCCCAACCTATAAATAACTCCCCACACAGTTGCGCCGACCACCTAGCAACCTACCAATCCTCTCAATTTTGTTCGAGAACGTGTGTGTAGCCGGCGATGAGGAGTTTTTCCAGCTGTGCTTGTGGAGCCTCTCCCTGGAGCTAGAGTGCTTGTGCGTCGAAATTTATTGTCTAGGTGAGTCCGTCGTTCGATTCTCTTCGTTTCGAGTACCTGCACGACGATTTTGGTCAAGAAACGTGGAAACGCCCAAATGGGCAAGTTGCTCTCTCACGGCCATGGCTGGCTCGTGAGGAAGAAGAAGACCCTCAGGCTTTTTGCGGTTTTACCCTCGCGCGCCCCCTCTGCTTTGACGCTAGGGGCATATCAGTCATCTGTTTCCCAATGGTATTTTGATTTTTCTGATTTGTCAGTTTTGTTTAATTCATAGAAAATTCATTCTTTGTCAGAAAAATATAAATAAATAGTCGTTGGAAAGGATTTTTCGAGTAAAATCCAATTTTATGGTTTTTGAAGCCTGATTCAAAATTATTTTTCGAAGTTTTCCTAAGATACTCTTTTGATGATTTAAATGTTCTAAAATACATAATTAATTCATTTTAACTCCAATTTGTAAAATAAAATATGTTTTCCTAATCACGAAAGTCTAAGTAATGTCTTGGTCTAAGTTTTGGGTCTCAAATCAAAGGTTTTCCTAAAAAGGTTTAAAAATGGGTTTTTCTTGATATCTTTATGCTTAACACATCCTAATACATGATAATGTTTGCAACTAGGGGGAAATGGAATGGTGATACAATCAGATTGGTGAATGTGATGGTAATTAATTAAAATAGGTATGTGAATCATATTTATGTATGTGACACCTATTTGTATGTGACATCTATGATGAATGTGAAATCTATGTGGAATGTATATGTGCAAATTACCTATCCTTCAGTTGGGCTTTTATCCATCCCTACCTTATTTATGTGCTAGCCTTGTTATCCTTCTACATGCCTTTATTTGTCTCTTTACTTATTTGATGCTTTTTTACCATTATGGCTCATCTAATTGAATTATATGGATCTTGTGATTGCCTATATTTGGCTCCTTACTTATGAGATGCTTCTATTGCTTATGTGGCTCATTTAATTGTAACTCTTGAATCTTGCTATGGCCAATGTTTGGCTCATCCATTTATTGAGATTATTTATTTGGGTTTTATTCCCATTTTGTAATATTGCAAATCTGGTTATACTTCTCAATACTGCCAAATGACTATTTAAGCATGATGTATTTTAGGCCAAATGACAATGTAGTGTACATGTGTACAAACCAGCCATATGGCACTGAGGTTTTAGTCCTCCTGCCGGGCACTGGGGTTATAGTCTCCCTGCCATTTTATATATTAGGCACTGGGGTTTTAGTCCCCCTACCACTTTATTTAGGCATTGGGATTTTAGTCCCCCTGCCACTGGTGAGGTCCGGTAGGTGCCTCACCCTACATTGAGATGACTTTGCGTCTAAATATATTCATGCTATGTGATTATTATTGTGGTGATTGATTATGGCAGTTCTCTATTTCTTATTTGAATATTTGTCTCATTCTCTTAAAATCTTATAGTATAGAGAATCTTTTATTATGCAATGTTGTTGACTATTACTTGTCCAATTCTTTTTGATTGACACATACTTTTATCTTTCTCTTGCTGGATAACCCCAACCATCCAGGCTAGGATCAGAGTACGCATGGAAGCTTGGTGAACCTAAGGCTAAGGATATGACAAGAAGAAAAAGAACATATGGCTTGCATGTTCATAGTTGCCTTTATATATGAAGTTGTTTTGTTTGGGGACAATATTGTCTTAGTCTAAGTTTTCCTCTACCTAGATCCTATGTTTTGGATAAAGTTGTACTTCCTTTATGGAAATTTTTATAATGTACTCTTTATACATTTTGAATAAAGTCAAGTTTTATTTCTTCCGCTGCCACACAATTGGTGTTTTTGTTTATCATGTTTAATAGTAGAGACTTGGTCTTTACACAAGAATAAAGCAATAGCACAGAACTTCATTAAATATAAAAAAATACTAAAAACATCATGTACAAAATAAGTTTGAACATCATATTTGTGATAACGTTTTGTACGTGATAAAAAGTAGTAGGACAAATATGACAAAAATCTATTTGAAACAGTCTAATGAGGATTACATTCACAAGTTATTTGATACTACAAGTCTACTTATTATAATTAATATGAAAGTTGAAAACTTTATAATTAGTTGTTCAAATCTCCACCTCTGTTGCTTCAATTTTTGGACAGGTAAGATAGAGCTCCTCAATCAGTTACAACAATAATACTCACTAGTAAACTGCAAAAATTATAAGGAAGCTTGGTTATTACACATGTTGCTTGCTTAATATTCTTATGCAATTAAACTCTACATTGAATTGCATGCATAGAAACTGCAAGCTTGTTTGCATATTCTAGTAGATGAAGTTATGGTTCAACTTTAAGGAACAAACATTGGGATGTAGATTGTGCATTTCATCAATTTATTGTATAGGACTAAACGATATCATATGCATCATTGTTAGATGTCAATCAGGACAGTTCCACAATCAAAGAGCCACATAGTCATAAGTGAGTCTGGTAACACAGTCAAACTCCCATCAAAGAGAAAAGAAAAACACCAAGCCCTTCCAAGATCGATGAAAACCATCTCAAAGATTTCACCACAACCTTCAACTGCAAAACCTTCTAGAGGCCCAGTTTATGAAGACTTGTCAACTACTTACACTAGTACAGAAATGACGTATAACATCACATTTGCTGGCGTCGGTTAAAACTAAAACACCGACGCTAATATACTACGATGTTAGTTTAAAATGACAATTGACACCTATATGTGAAGGCCGACCGCTTTACAAAAGACACGAGTATCATTTTTTCTTTAACGTCGGCTGGTCGAAATAGAAACTGACGTCCAAAATCACCCGTGAAAAACAATTTTTCTGGGAAAAAAATTGCCTTCAAAATTTTCAATTCGATGTCGGTTGGAGAAACATCGATGACTCATGTTCCACGCCAAGCTCCGCAAAAGTTTTATCCCCCCAATATGTCATTAGTGGTTTAAAAAATACATACACTACTACAAAAATGGCTTATAACGTCACTTTTAACGGTGTCGGTTGTAATAATATATTGACACCTAAAAAATACAGCGTCGGTTTATAAAATAAACCGACATCAATCTGTGAAGGGTGACCAGACACGGGTATCACTTTTATTCAGTGTCAGTTCCTTAATAAGAAACCAACGCCTAAAAGTAACCGCCAAACCAAAATTTCCAGCGAAAAAAATTACCTCCAAAAATTAACATACATAGTCGATTTTTAAAACAGAAACTGACGACAAGGTTTTCTGCAAGACAAAAATTTGACCAATTTTTATCGTCGGTTTTGTGACAATAACTGATGCCATTGTGTTTTCACACGCATAACTGCAAAAATTTTCACCTCCCTTTAGTGTCGGTGTTTTGTTGCAAACCGTCACGTATAGTGTTTATTGTCGGTTGTTGTTAATAACTGACACCTATTGTTAACTTAACATCGCGAGGCACACTCTTCCCCTTCTGTTTCATTCATTTCCGCTGAGGGTTTGCTGGTCTTCAGTGATTCCTCTGCTCCACCGCCACTCGCTGCTGCTCTGCCTCCGCCTCCGCCTCCGTTTGCTGGCCGTGCTTTGGTCGCCGACACCGCCACCACTGATCTGCCGCCGCACCTCTACTGCTAGCTCTGCTCTCCATCACTGCTCCGCTCTGACCACAGCTCCCGCCTGCTGCCCCGCCTGTCGACGACCGTGTCTGCCGATGACCATGCCGTGCACTGGAGACCAGGCGCCCGACGACCTTCTGCCCGACGTCGGCGAACAACTCTCCGCCTAGAGCCCTTCTGCTCGACGACCAGCCCTCCGCCCACTGCCTGGACGCTTCCCTCTTCTCATAGGCACCACATTTGCAATACTTGGCCACCTACTATCGCTCCTCTTCTCAGGCACAACTGCCGCTCCCGTCCTTGCCGTTGGACCAGCACAAGTAGGAAGCAGCTTGATCATCCATCGCTCCCCTCCTCTGGCTGTCATTATCAGGTTTTCCCCTAACCTTCCCCCTATTCTTGCTTTTCCTGTATCCCCTCCAATCCAAAATCAATCAGAGGACATGATTTATGACGCTCTGAAGAGTGGAACGGTTGAAGAATCCTATGGTTTTGCCTGTGTGTAATTTTTCTTCAATGTTATTGTGGTACAGAGTTGCTATGCGATTTATTTATTTGAACAACATTATTTGAGGTGCACTGCCTTCTTGTTTATTAGACACCCAATCTTATTGTGGATCTCCAGTTTGCAAACCTGTCTCTTTAACTTATTCATGGTTGTCTTGTTCAGATCACTCCAGTATATAATTATGCGATCCCAACATCTTAAATTGAATTAGAATGATTTCAATTAATTATAGGGTTTTAAAGTTGATAATCATGTACGTACATTCGGAAATAGGGTTATTAAACCAATAGTTAGTCTGTCTACTAGAGTGTGGAGATGAACCATGTTGCCTGTAGTTTATAACATTGCATTGTGAATTATTGTATGTTTGAAACTATTGATTTCTTGATTTATTATTTAATAATGCTCTATAGATTAGGATTAACCATGTTGCATGTAGTTTATACACATTTATTATATATAAGAATGACAACACATGAATTTGTTGGCCTAGAAACCCGTCCAAGATTTACTCATTAGGAGTAAATCTTGGATAGTCTCCAATTTGGGACTGTTCTTGAACACCTAATCTCACTTAGGATGTAAGTGTATAATGTGTATTGGATTTTCAAGAAAATTTTAGCATCATTTCCCCGTTTGTTCTCTAAGTACATATGTACTTAGAGAACAACAGGGAAATGCTGTCAAAATTTTCTTAAAAACCCAATACACATTATACACTTACTAGTGAGATTAGGTGTTCAAGAATGGGATAGGTGGTACACATATATTATATATAAGAATGACAAAACATGGGATGCCCATTCGCAATCGCTGCACCCCTGTGAATGTGTACTTTACAATGTGAACTTTACAATTAGTGTTACTTTACAATGTGAAATTTATAATTTGAATGTGAACTTTTAGATGGCTGATCAGGACCGTGCTGATGATCACCGTGAGGGTGAGGACGTGCTTGCATCACCTGACAATGTAAGTTTTAAGAATATATCCCTGAGGTTTCTATCTATATGTTCATTTATAATTATATTATATAAGTGTGTTTTTTTTATCAAATTTTAGGTTGGTAATGTACCCCCTAAAGAAATTACAGCACTTGATGAGCAGCAAAAGAAAATTGAGAAAGTGAGGGGCATCACAATGATGAACAAGTTAATACAGAAAAGGGGCAATGGACCCAAATTGGCTGTGGATTTCGATCAGGCAGGAAATCCATATGGAGTGAACCACAACTCATTTGTTTCATATCTTGGGGTTCTTACTCGCATCCATTGTAGTCCTATCCTAGAATCATGGCATAAAGTTCCTAAGGGGAAGAAAGACCACATATAGAAGGAACTATGCGTGAGTTATTATTATTTGTAATTCTATTTGTGTAGATTACTAATTTTTAGGATACTAGTTAATAGCAATTCTATTTAATTAGCAGAGCATATTTGATCTGGATGAAAAGCTGCATCATAAATGTGTGATGCAACATTGTGGGAGGGTCCTAAGGAACTATAGGAACAATCTCACCCGAGATTACATACGCGATGCTGAGAATAGGTTCTTGATTGATTCCAATTCTAGACATTGATCAATATTATTTCACTAACTCTACACTAATAATTTTTGTTTGTATTCTCTTTGAAAAATAAATATAGGAAGAAGGAAGCCACACATCAATGGAACTACTTGGACCCTAAAGAATGGGAGGAGTTTGTTACCCAAAGAAAAACAGATGAATTCAAGGTATTAAGCACCACTCCCAATTTAATTAATATACATTTTTATGTATTCACCTATTCAAGATTAACCTTTAGTGTTACTAACCAAATCAATGTGCTAACTAACTAGGCTATCAGTGATGCTCAACGAGCAAGGCGTGCACTGAATGTGCACGACCACACAATGGGTCCAAGAGGATATGCAGGCGTTTGCCAAAGACTACAGGCTGAGTCTACTCAGCCTACTGCTACTCAGGAGACTGCAGAGTCCTCTATTGCTGCTCCCGCACCTCTACCTCATCATGTTATGTGGATAGCTGGGAGGCAAAACAAGAAGGGAGAGATACCAAAGCCTGCAACTGCTGAGGCAGCTGCAAAAATGGTAAAAATCAAACTCTTAGATAAATCTATCGATATTGATTATTGTTATGTTTATTTATGAATTTTTGTTGATGGTGCTTAGCGGGAGCTGCACGAGCAGAGGAAGGAAGGCAAGTTCATCCCTCAGGGCACAAGGGATGAATCGACAGTTGCTCTGGGTAACCCAGAGCATCCTGGATATGTAAGGGGTGCAGACGCTGGTGTGGGCATCAAAGCGTTCTTTGGGCCATCCCAGCATAAACCTATCCTAAAAGTGGGACTTTCACAAGCTGAGGTAACTTATTCTTATTTTAGAACGTTATTGTGAAAGGAAATTCAATAATCAGAAACTAACATTTCTTTTATCCATGTATAGGTAGATTCCTTAATTGATAGGAGAGTCGAGGAAGTAGTTGATAAAAGACTCCGGGAAGCATTTAACAAGTGGCAGGCGTCTCAGACTGCCACTCAGACAGTACCTGTGGGAGTAATCCTATAGACCCACCTAGCACGTCCTCTGTAAGTATTTTTATGGCATATATAATAGCTAGTCTGTTCAAGATGATATGTTTGTGTATATGTGCATATTACATTCTTTATGTAAATTTGTAGGGGTTGAAGCCATACCGACTACAAAGTGAAGGATATATCATTGCAGATGCATCAGCTTACCCACCCCTTAAAGGGTGCATGTTTCATGGGAGTCCAGTACCAGATGGCATGGTACGTGTGAGCCCCATACATATACTCGCTGGCTGGATGAATCTTGCACTGCCTCATGCACACCCAGATGTTGAAACACTTGGTGAGACAGTAGGCGGAGTGATACTATGGCCTGAAGCGGATGTCCTCTATACTGACATTGTATGATACATTTTCATTACTTTAATTTGTTAGTGTGTATATATATATATGAGTCAATTGATATGAAATTATATATACAAGTCAAAAAGACGAGACCCACTACATCTCGACCTCCACCTCCTCGACTACCAAGTTGGCTTCTAGGGAACCTACATGCCTCGATAGATCCTAATTGTAGGAGTGTGGCAGTATGGATCGACGAACATAATCCAAATTGCCCTATAAATGTTACTATTCCGGAGAATGTTGTAGGTAAATTATATGATAACAATATATTTATACAAGTTTAACATACATATTAATGCATACGTAATAGAAGTTCTGGATACGTATTTATGCAGGTCAAACATTCGAAAACAACATATTTATACAAGATATTTTGGAGTTGTTTAGTTATGAATGGCTGAACACATCTATGATAGAGCTGTAGATATGGTGAGATTAATGCATACGGTAATCTGGTTTATACATCCATATACCTTGTTTTATATACGACAATATGGTTTCTTATATATTAATGCATACGTAATACATGTTTTGCAGCCACTTATACAAGACATGTACATATTTTGGGTTTTCCCATGTGGGATTTTTGGTTTCATATTTGATTAGTCTTGTAGTTACATACCCTTCTTCAGTTACTTCATACTGCTGTGATGCTTTTGAATATTTTGGTAAAAATAATAAGACGGTGATAATAGCTCCATTCAATGTCGAGTAAGTTTACTTTGCTTGTAATTTGGACTTAAGCAAATTACATTTTTATTGTGGATATTGAGTTATTAATTTTCTACTTTCTTACCTGTAGTTCTAAGCATTGGGAGTTATTAGTTATTGTCCCCAAGACATTCACCGTCTATTATCTAGATCCTGCGGGGAGTGAGTTGGATGTATTATATGGACATGCAATTAAAAGGCCATTATTCTCGTGAGAAATATTTTATGTTTTTATATCTGTTAACATCTGTTACTGCATTACTATTTAATTATGCAATTTAATGTGTTACATTAACATATATAGGGCTTTACAAGAGTACAAAAAACATGGAGGAAAGGCCCCCAGGAAAAAAAAATTGACACCCATTTGGGAGAATGTGAAAGTAATTTCCTAACCCCAATGTATATATTATTTACGTGAACTGTGCTTATTTGTATTTTTGAATATTTTGTATGTTTAAATTTATAGTGTGCTACACAAGACAACGGTTGGGCATGTGCCTACTATGTGATGCGATTTATGGACCTAATAATCAAACATGTTGTATTGGAAATTGATAACATACAACATATATTATACATAGTCTCATTAGATAAATATGAAATATATGAATCTTATTATATATTATTATAATTATGTATGTACGTCATTCTCTTTGTAGGTCTTTAAAACTGAGAACTTCAATACAGGTGCAAAGAGTTTCGATGTACATGCTCCCTATACGAGAGATGAATTAGATGCTGTAAGAGAAGATTGGACAAAAGCCCTACAAAGAGTGGGAATTTTTCGATATGATTTTGATGACAATGATGACAACAATGAATAAAGAATAACTTTGTTCTCATAATTAATTTTGTGTGAATGTGAATGAATTTTTATGAATTGTCATATGTGTGTGAAAATCATCAATACATGAATGTTTCTACATGTGTCTGAATGTGAAAAGAGATGAAATAAATGGAACTGCAGGTTGCTACTGGTTTCTACATGCGTGTGATGAAAAAATAATATGAATTAAATGTTCTTATACATGAGTGTGAATCACATATATAATATTGTCCATCATGTTAATTTTGTAGGTTTATGGCCTGTTGTTGGCTGATATCAATGGATGTCGTAAAACCTGCAGTTCATAACTGAACTACAGATTTCTCATCCTACGACCAGCCACAGCAGGTCTGCAGACTGATCAGAAAAAAAAATCAAAACATAGGCGTCGATTATTTGTATAAAACCGACGACATACGGTTACAGTTTCGGTTGCCATACTAGTAATCGGCGTGGATTTCCCTAATGAGGCCAGACACCACGGTCGTGCTGGCCAGAACGGCCGTGGAAGCGGGTGAGATGGTGTCGGTTTCTAAGCTGATAACCGACGCCTATACCCCCTGCTGGTGCGTTTTCGGCACGTTTTCTGTGGTGCGCGAAGGTTGTGGCATCGTTTTGTGAACCGACGCGTAACGGTTGGGATTTTAGCGGCGCCCACATAGGTGTCGCTTAAAAACCGACACTAAAGGCCTTAAATAACTGACACTAAAGGCCGGTTATGTACTAGTGATATGACTAAATATCCTTTGTGAGACAAAATTCATTCCTTATTTGGCGTTGGTTTTTGCACAAGAACCGACAAACATGTGTGTTCGCGCGTTGTCCCCACAAAAAAAATTCTCCATAATTTTCCTAATCGGCGTCGGTGTTAGGGGAGAAACCAACAACTATGATTGTAACTCAAGAACAATTTTTTTTCGGCATATGTGGATAGACGTCTGTTATTGTACGTTGAAACTAACGATGAACACCCCATTTCAGTGCAATTTTTTTGTTTGAAGTTGTAGATAGGTGTCGGTTATGAGTTTATACCGACATCTATTGTTTTTAAACGTCAGATTTCATAATAACCAATGCCGATAATTAACTTAATAGCACCCGCATGAGCCAAGACTCTTCCTCTTCTCTATTTCATTCTCGATTCTCAATTGCCACTCAAGCTAGGTCTCACGATTATGTGTTGCCGATCGCCACCGCCGCCACCGCTGCTGCTTTGGAGAGGAGCTCGCCGCTGCTGTGGAGAGAAGCTCGCCACCGCCGCTGTGGAGAGGAACTGCCATTGGGGAGCTCACCTCCGCCGCTCCAGTTCAGTGATTGAGGAGCTCGTCGCTGCCGCTCCAGTTCAGTCGTCGCCGCCACCGCTCGCTTGCTCAGTCATCTCCACCAACGACAACAACCATAGCTAGCCATCCTGCCACCACTTGCCACCTACTTCACCGCAACTTCAGTCATCTCCACCGTCGACGCTTACCACATGGTTCACCTCTAGCTGTGACCACCTCCACCTCCGACCACTGCCACCACAACGTGCTCCACCAGTGCGGTGAGTTTTCTGTAAGATTATTATTGATTAATTAGGGTTGATTAATATTGATTAATAAGGGTTAAACAAGGAATGAATGAACTTAGTTCAATATATAATTGTTCTCCAAAATTGTGTAGTTGATTAATAATGATTAATTAGGGTTAATGATTAATGAATGAATTTAATTAATTGATATTGCTTTCTTTTCCTCTTGTTAGTGATTGATTTAACTTATTTCAATATATAATTGTTCTTCAAAATTGTGTAGTTAATTATTAATGATTAATTTGGGTTAATGATAAATGAATGAACTTACCCAAATGGAAGAATGAATCGAATTAAATGATGTTACACAAAACCTAGGATATGAACGATGATACTATGATTATAGGTATATGAATGACAACATATATACATGTATTTTGTTGGCCTAGAAACCCGTCCGAGATTTACTCATTAGGAGTAAATCTTGGATAGTCCCTAGTTTGGGACTGTTCTTGAACACTTAATCTCACTTAGGATTTAAGTACATAGTGTGTATTCGGTTTTCATGATGTTTTGTCAGCACTTACCCATTTATTCTCTAAGTACATATGTCGGTGGGCATTTGCCCATGTACATCGATGTACTTGGAGAACTATGAGAAAATACTGCCAATTTTTTTTGAAAATTGAATACACATTATACACTTATTAGTGAGATTAGGTGATCAAGAATGGGATAGGTGGTACACATTTATTATATATACGACCCTAAACCCTAAACGTTTAACTATAAACCCTAATCTTTTAACCCAAAACCCTAATATATACTTGTTTTCTCTTTGATCATAGAATGGATAGATCATGGATGTCCATTCCAAACCGCTGTACCCCAGAGTTTATTTATGGTCTTGATTAGTTTATTAGATTTTTCAAGGAACATAGGAAACAACCTGGAGATATGTTCTACTGTCCATGTAGGCATTACGGTAACAACTTGAAAGTTAGCACTGGTGATGAAATCAAAGGTCATGTCATGTGCAAGGGGATTCTATAAGGCTATACAGAATGGCACTAGCATGGAGAGATTTCAAATCTAAAATCAGTGGATTCAATAGCATTGCTTATGTGGAAGAAGAAATTGCCTCCGATGACGTAGATGTGAACGAACCAGTTCCAGTAGACATCATTGATGTGATGCTGGATAGTTGTGGGGTAGAGTACACCGATCTACCTCCCATGTTTAGAAGCATTATGCATGATGCTGAGAGACCATTATACATAGGTTGTACTAAGTTTATGAAGCTTAGTGCTATGTTGAGATTGTATAAGATGAAAGCTAACAATAGATGGAGCGACAAAAGCTTCATGTCATTGTTGTCTTTATTGAAAGAAATTCTTCCTAAAGGAAACAAGCTACCAATCTCAACATACGAGTTAAAGAAATTGATGTGCCCAATGGGAATGGAGGCCCAGAAGATACACACATGCCCAAATGATTGTGTATTATTTCAAAAGGACTATGTGGATTTGAAAGAGTGTCCAAAATATGGTGTGTCAAGGTATAAAATGATGACTTTAGGGGAGTCTAAAACTGATTCTCCTGCCAAGGTGATGTGTTATCTACCTATAATATCACAATATCAACACTTGTTTGCCAATCCGATAGATGAAAAGAATTTGAGGTGGCATGCAGATGTTAAGAAAAATAATGATGGTATCCTACGACATGCGTATGATTCCCCACAATGGAAGAAGATTGATTTATTATACCCTAAATTTGGTGAAGAAGTCAGAAATCTAAGACTTGGGTACGGGACATTGAGCATCCAGCATAGCACTTGGCCTATTATGCTTGTTATATACAATCTTCCTCCTTAGTTGTGTATAAAAAATAAGTATGTTATGCTGTCGTTGTTGATATCGGGCCCTAAACAACCTGAAAATGATATTGACGTTTATCTTGAACCTCTGATTGATGACTTAAAGAAACTATGGGGTGAAGGTGTGATGACCTATGATGTTTCACGAAGAGAGACATTTTGTTTGCACACTATGTTGTTTTGCACTGTAAATGACTTTCTAGCATATGGGAATTTGTATGAATATAGTATCAAAGGATCTAAAGTGTGTCCTATATGTGAAGAGAACACTGGTTTAATACGACTAAAACATAGCGGAAAGACTATATCTCTTGGTCATCGAAGGTTTCTTCCAAAATTCCATCCATATCGTACGTTGCGCAAAGCGTTCAATGGACGGAATGAGGAACGGAGTGCACCTAAACCTATACTAGGGGCGGTTATTTATGAAAGAGTAAAAGACTTTATCAATGAATTTGGTAAGAGATCACAATGTACCATGGCCACACAAAGTGACAAATCTTTATTCAAGAAGAAGTCAATATTTTGGGATCTTCCTTACTGGAGTTCTTTGGTATTCAGGCATTGTATCGATGTCATGCACGTTGAGAAAAATGTCTGTGATAACGTCATTGGTACTCTATCGAATATACTAGGTAAGACTAAATATGGGACAAAATTTAGAATGGACCTAAGTGAAATGAGAATAAAGAAAAAATTAACATAAGTAGTTAGTAGCGATCGAAGAACATACTTACCTCCTGCTTGTTACATGTTGTCTACAAAGGAGAAGAAAGATTTTTGTGATTGCTCGGTAAATGTTAAGGTGCCACAGGGTTACTCATCCAACATCTGTAGATTGGTATCAATGAAAGATATGAAGTTGATAGGTCTTAAATCTCATGATTGTCACACTCTAATGCAACAAATATTGCCCGTGGCAATTCGATCTATATTGCCGAAGCATGTAAGGTTTGCAATCACCAGACTTTGTTTCTTCTTCAACAGTCAGTGCAAAAAAGTTATTGATATCGATGTTGGTATATATGCCCATAGAGCCATCCCAAGCGATTGCATGGAGTCAGATATTAATTAATCAATTAATGTGATTATTTGATTAATTAATGAATTCCAGAATATTCTAATTAATCCACGAGCATTTTAGTTAACGTAGTGTTTCTGTTTACCGATGGGTTTAGAAACCCTACTTCCCTTTGTATCCTATTTAAAGGAGGTTGATTGCCGATATCTATATAAGATAGACAGAGGCTTTTTAGTTTATGCTCACATACGTAAATCCTAGTCGTCACCATCCTTAGGAGAGAAAGGAGAGTAATACGTGGATAGCACGCCACCGCACAGATATAACTCCTTCCCTCCGGGCACACATGAGTAAGATTCCATATGCATCAAAAATTGGATCTATCATGTACGCGATGTTATGTACTCATCCTGATGTGTCGTATGTTTTGAGCATGACGAGCCGGTATCAGTCAGATCCAGGTGAATGTCATTGGACATCCGTAAAGAACATCCTAAAGTACTTGAGAAGGACTAAGGATCAATTCTTGGTATACGGTGGTGAGGAAGAGCTCATGGTAAAGGGTTACACCGATGCTAGCTTTCAAACTGACAAAGATGACTACAGATCATAATCTGGATTTGTGTTTTGCCTGAACAATGGAGTTGTGAGTTGGAAGAGTTCCAAGCAAGAGACGGTTCCAGATTCTACAATAGAGGCCAAATATATTGCCGCATCTAATGCTGCAAAGGAAGCTGTGTGGATCAATAAGTTCATTTTTGAACTTGGATTGGTTCCAAGTGCTGGTGATACAATTGAGTTATTTTGCGACAACAACGGAGCAATTGCATAGGCTAAAGAACCAATATCACACCAACATTCCAAACATATTCTACAGTGGTTCCATCTCATACGAGAGAACGTACAACGAGGAGATATGAAGATTTGTAGAGTACCTATAGAAAGCAATGTGGCTGACCCACTCACAAAAGCACTTTCACAGCAGAAACATGACGGACATGTTCGATCACTTGGATTGATATTCATGAGTAATTGGGTATAAGTGTAAGTGGGAATCTATTGGTATGTATGCCCATAGAGACTATCATTTGATGATTGTAATGGGATACTATGTAAACAATTTGTAATACTACATTGATCATATCAATAAAGGCAAGTTTCCAATCTATATGTTTGTGTTTTATATTGTGAGATGACCATAAAACTTATAGATGTCTATAGAGTAATATACTCAATGACATATGTCTTCGGGTTGATGACCTGAACAGTGAGATCATATGTATGCTAAGAGTATGTATTCTTGTATTGTCCCTAATCAGTTGTTATTGTGGAAATATCCATAGACATCAATAACACATAAGATTAAAATGTATGTTGGTTGATGGAAGAATCTCATTATCCATGATATGGAGATATCAAACCAAATGCATAGATACTTGTTAGAGAACAATGTATCGAATAGACCCACCTTGAGAGTGACACATGGATACCATGATTGGTAGTTAGAGTCACATCTCATAATGATGGTGGTGATTGTGGTTCTTAGACCTAAAGTCACTACACTTATCACATGTCGTTCAGTGTACTTTGACATCATCTACTGTGGTCATGAATAAGGATTTCCATAGAGATGGTACTTGGGTGCACT
The DNA here is from genome assembly GCA_963693085.1 of Alisma plantago-aquatica. NCBI lineage: Eukaryota > Viridiplantae > Streptophyta > Magnoliopsida > Alismatales > Alismataceae > Alisma > Alisma plantago-aquatica. Next base: position 82,433,708 of record OY856410.1, read on the forward strand.
GTGACACATGGGGATGACTGTGAGTGATGTAGATGGAATTTGTCCTTCCTACATGAGTTTGATATTCTGGCCACTTGATAAGCGAGACTGAGAAATGCATGGCCATTCTGATGTGAGTCGATATGTGATATTGAGCTTACATATATCTCAGACAGTCTGCTCTAGTTCAAGGAACATGGATTGAACGTTGAAGAGGATAACAATTCCATGACTCGAGTTCAATCTGGATATCAACGACAAAGGAACTATACAATCAGTGTAACACCAGTCATGAATGATAGGTTAAGTTGTTCTCCAACTTCTCCAATTACTTGGGTGGAAATGAAGTCTTGCTAGACACCAATCATTGCTTGTGAAATCATAATAAGATTATGGATATCACTACCAACATAATTTGGAGCCTATCGGGTCACACACATAGGATGTGTTGGAATAGGAGTATAATTGTGGATTTGATTGGAATTTCTCCAAATCACATTGATTACTAAATTGTTTATGTAATCAATTAGAATAATATTGGAGTGACTGGCTCTAAGTACAAGTGGGAGTCTGTTGGTATATATGCCCATAGATCCATCCCAAGCGATTGCATAGAGTCAGATATTAATTAATCAATTAATGCAATTATTTGGTTAATTAATGAATTCTAGAATATTCTAATTAATCCATGAGCATTTTAATTAACACAGTGTTTCTGTTTACCGATGGTTTTAGGAAACCCTACTTCCCTTCATATCCTATTTAAAGGAGGTTGACGATCGATATCTATATAAGATAGATAGAGGCTTTTCAGTTTACGCTCACGTACGTAAACCCTAGCTGTCACTGTCCTTAAGAGAGAAAGGAGAGCAACGCACTGCTAGCATGCCGCCACACAGACACGACTCCTTCCCGCCGGCTTAGGAAGCATGACATGGAGTTCTAGTCCATCCACGTGGATGAAGTAGAGATGCAGACGCTGAGACGCCTGCGTTCAGAGGACATCAACGACCATCCATGCGCGTTACGAGTAACATACATCATCGCACGAAAGGAGCGCCACCGGATCTTCCTGCAACAGCGAATGGGAGAGAAGTTCCGTTCGTGTAGACAAGCGTCGTTGCACACCTTTGTGCAGCATGACATCACCGGACTTGCTCCGCGATAAGGTATATCCCGCAAACACTCCTTCCAAATACGTTGTTGTTGACGAGATCCTATTTCAGGTTGAGTAGATTTGTGTTGCTTCCGCCGCGCATGTTTTCTCTACAAAACCCAACACCTGAGACTCTTGATAAGTTGTAAAGAGAAGTGGTTGTTACCATATGCCATCTTGAGATGTATTTTCCTCCTTTGTTCTTTGATACCATGGTACATCTTTTTGTCCACTTGACTAGGGAAGTGAAAATGTTGGGACTAGTTTTCTTGCATTTGATGTATTCTTTTGAACGATACATGAGATTTTTTAAAGGTGATGTTCGAAATCATTATCATCCTGAACAGAGTATTATTGAGGGTTATGTGGCGAGAGAGGTTATGGATTGTTGCAATGACTTTCTGAGTGGTAATGACGCTCCTGTTAATGACAAGAATATTGAGGAGTATTCTGGAAAAAGAATTTTTAGGATCACAGATGAAAGTAATCAGCTGTGAGCTGTTGGAACAAGCTCACTTGTATATTTTACACAACATCGATGAAGTGAGTGTTTATAGCGAGGAACATACCAATTTCATCAAGAAACAATATCCTTGAGCCAATTCAATGTGGTTTGCTAGAGAGCATAACAAGACATTTATTAAGTGGTTTGAAGATAAAGTCTTACATCAACTATCTCAAACACCAAATAATCTTGCTGAAAATATCAACTGCCTCGCTTTTAAACCAAAATTGAATGTTATGTCTTATGAAGGGTTTGACATAAATGGGTTCTCATATTACACAAAGCATCAAGATGATAAGAGCATCGTCCAAAATAGTGGGGTCACCCTTTAAGCGTCTTCATTATTTTTTGCAAGTGCAAAGGATAAGAGTCCACGTGAAGCTAAAATGTCATATTACGGTGTCATTACAGACATATGGAAGTTTGACTACATAGATTTTAGAATTCCATTCTTTAAATGTAATTGGGTTGATAACACCAAAGGAGTTATAATGGATGAATTGGGTTTCACACTAGTGAACTTTGAAAAGATTGGCGAGAAGGGTGAACCATTCATATTGGCATCATAGGAGAAACAAGTATTTTATATCGATGATCCTACAAATGATAAATGGTCGGTTGTTCTTCATGGTAAAAGACAGTTCATTGAAGATCATATAAATGAAGAGTACTATGATAGTATGATGACTCGAGTCCATTCTCAGTTGGCTTGCCAACACCACCAAATATTGAAGCTAACGATGACTTGTATGTGCACGGAGATCACACCGAAGGAATGTTAATTGATAAAAGATCACAATATTAGATGCATGTTTTTATTTTTTTATATGTTTTATTTTTCAAAATGTGAACTTTACAATGTTTTATTATCTTCTAGTTATGTTAAATGTTAAATGTTTGATTTTTTAATGACACTTTCAGATGGTTGAGCATGAGTATGATGACCGTGATGATGATTACTGTAAGGGTGAGGGTATCAATGCCTTGCCTCACAATGTAAGTTTTAAAATATATCATATATTTCTATCTATATGTCCATTTATAAGTTATATTATGTAAGTGTGTTTTTTTTGTCAAAATTTAGGTTGATGATGTACCCCCTGAAGAACTTGGGGCACTTGATAAGCAGATTTTTTTTTGAAAAAGTGAGGGGCATCACTATGATGAAGAAGTTACTAAGGCAATGGACCCACAGTGGCTGTGGATTTTGATCATGTAGGAAATCCAGTTGGAGTGAACTGCAACTCGTTTATTTCATATCTTGGGGTTCTTACTCATAGCCATTGTAGTCCTAATGTAGAATCTTATCATAAAGTTCCTAAAGGGAAGAAAGACTTAGTATCGAAGGAACTATGTGTGAGTTATTATTATTTGCAATTCTATTTTGTAGATTACTAATTTTTAGGATACTAGTTAAATATATGAAATTTTGTAGAGTATATTTGAACTGGATGAAAGTCTGCATCATAAATGCGTGATGCAGCACTGTGGGAGGGTCCTAAGGAACTATAGGATAAATCTCGCCCGAGATTACATACGAGATGCTGAGAAGAGGAAGAAGTCAACCACTGAGCAATGGAACTACATGGACCCCAATGAATGGGATGATTTTGTTGCCAAAAGAAAAACTAATGAATTCAAGGTTTTAAGTGCCCCTCCCAATTTAATTAATATACATTCTTATGTATCCACATATTCAAGATTGACCTTTAGTGTTACTAACCAAATCAGTGTGCTTACTAACAAGGCTATCACTGATGCTCAAAGAGCAAGGCGTGCACTGAATGTGCATGACCACACGATGGGTCCAAAAGGCTATGCAGGCGTTCGCCGAAGACTACAGGATGCTACTGCTACTAAGTTTGCTACTACTCTAGAGATTGGGGAGTCTTCTACTGTTACTCCTGCACCTCTGCCTCACCATATTGTGTGGATAGATGGGAGGCAAAACAAGAAAGGAGATATAACCAAGCCCGCAACTGCTAAGGTAGATGCAAAAATGGTAAAATTAAACTCTCAGAGCAATCAATATTGATTATTGTTATGCTTACTTACCAATTTTTATTGATTGTGATTATCGGGAGCTTTACGAGAAGAGGAAGCAAGGCAAGTTCATCCCTGAGGGCACAAGGGATGAATTGATAGTTGCTCTTGGTAACCCAGAGCATCTTGGATGTGTTAGGGGTGCAGGCACTGGTGTGGGCATAAAAGCATTCTTTGGGCCATCACAACACAAACATGTCCCAAAAGTGGGATTTTCAAAAGCTGAGGTAACATATTCTTTTTTTAGAAAGTTATTGCAAAAGGGAATTCAATAATCAAAAGCTAGTGTTTCTTTTATCCATGTATAGGTAGATGAGTTTATTGATAGGAGATTCGAGGAAACACTTGATAAGAGACTCCATGAAGCAATGAGCAAGTGGTAGGTGTCTCAAACTGCCACTCAGATAGTACTGTGGCGTACCACTCTTCTCCTACTATAGAGGTGGTTGGGAGTAATACTGTAGACCCACCACCTAGCACGTCCACTGGAAATATTTTTATGACATAGTAGCTAGTCTTTTCAATATTATATGTTTATATATATATATATATATATATATATATATATATATATATATATATATATATATAACATACTTTATGTAAATTTGTAGGGGTTGAAGCCATGTCGTCAAAAAAGTAAAGAATTTATCATTGCAGAGGCCGAGGCTTACCCACCCCTTCTAGGGGACACGTTTTATGGCACTCCAGTACCAGATGGTACGGTTCGTGTGAACCCGAGACTTGTACTCCCCCATTGGAGGCATCATCCATTGCCATATGTCCAATCAGATTCTGAAATGCTTGGTGAAGCAGAAGACAGAGTGATATTATGGCCCAAAATAGATGTCATCTATACTGATATTGTATGATAAATTTACATTATGTTAATTTCTTAGCATGTATGTATGAGTCAATTGATCTAAAATTATATATACAGGTCAAAAAGGAAGAAACCCGCTACAGCTCAGCCTCCACCTCCACCTCCTCCTGAAGTACCTAGTTGGCTTCCAAGGGGCCTATACAACTCGTTAAGTCCTAATTGTAAGGGTATGACAGTATGGATAGGCAAACATAACCCAAATTGTCCTATAAATGTTTCTATTCTGGTGGATGCCGCAGGAGAATCATATGATAACAATCTATTTATACAAGATATTTTGGAGTTGTTTCGTTATGATTGGACGAATACATCTATGATAGAGCTATGGATATGGTGATATCTTGTTTATATATCCATATACCTTATTTTATATATGGTGATCTGGTTTCTTATATATTAATGCATATGTAATATATGTTTTGTAGCCACTTACACACGATCTGTATCATGAAATATTAACCATGCAGGTATCATGAGATGATGAGTATAGCTAGGTATGAGCATCTTTGATCAGTCACGTAGATAAAGAGCATTCATTAGTTAACTCATACCGCTTTGTCACTTTTAAATATTTTGGTAAAAAAAGAAGACGGTGATAATAGCTCCATTCAATGTTAAGTTTACTTTGCTTATAATTTGGACTTAATAAAATTACATTTTATTGTGGATTTTGAGTTATTAATTTTTAACTTTCTTACCTCTAGTGCTAAGCATTGGGAGTTACTAGTTATTTCTCCAAGACGTGGACTGTTTATTATCTAGATCCTTCGGGGAAGGAATTAGACTCATTATATGGACACCCAATGAAAAGGCCATTATTCACATGAGAAATATTTCATATTTTATATCTGTTAACATATATTATTACATTACTATTTAATAATGTAATTTAATGTGTTACATTAACATGTAGGGCTTTAAAAGAGTTCAAAGAAGCTGGAGGAAACATGTCCAAGACAAAGAAACTGTTACTTTGGGAGAATGTGAAAGTAATTTCCTGAATCCAATGTATATATTATTTATGCGAACTATGCTTGTTTGTATTTGTTAACATTTTGTATGTTTCAATTTATAGTGTGCTACACAAAACAACGGCTGGGCATGTGCATACTACATGATGCGATATATGCACCTAATTATCAAACATACTGCAATGGAAATCAATACCATAAAATAGATATTATATATAGTCTCATTAGATAATATGAAATATATCAATCTTATTATATATTATTAATTATATATATGTTATTCTCTTTGTAAGTGTTTAAAACTGACTTCACTACAAGTGAAAAGTTATTAGATGTACATACTCCCTATATGATGGAAGAATTAGATGATGTAAGAGAACAATGGGAAAAAACCTTACAAGTAGTCAGAATTTTTTATTATCATTGGAATACAGATGGAAATGATGATGATGATGATAAAGAATTATATTTCTAAACTTTTTTGTCATAATTATTTTTGTATTTGATGACATGTTAAACTTTGAAAGACACACTTATGTATACAATACTAAATGAAATTTTTTGAATTGTCTTATCTATATACATATGTGTGAATGTGAAGATGAATACATGAATGTTTTTACATGTGTCTGAATGTGAAAAGAGATGAATGAATGGAACTGCAGGTTGCTACATGTGTGTGAATATGAAATGGAACTACATGTTTCTACATGTGTGTGATGAATCATATATTGAATTAAATGTTCTTATAGATGTGTGTAAATCACATGATCCATATATAATGTTGTCCATCCTTGTTAATTTTGCTGGTTTGTGGTCTGTTGTTGGCTGAAATCAATGGATGTTGTAAACCTATAGTTCAGAACTAAACTGTAGGTTCTACATCCTGCTGACCAGTCGGACAGCAAGCCTACAAGATGATAAGAGAAAAAAATCAAAACATAGTCGTCGGTTAACAAAAGAAATCGACAACAAAAACTTAACTCTTCAGAGATTAATAGTTAACCGATGTCTTTATCCCTAATGGTGTCAGTTACTATTTGGTTAACTTACAAACCGTCAATAATTTTAGGTCAACGGAGTTAATTTGTTATTGCTAACCGACACCTATGGTCTAACCTGGGGCCATTTTTTTGTTCATGATGGGATGTGGCATCAGTTTTGACTTGATAACCGACACCTATGGTCCCCCTGCTGGCGTATTTTTTTTGGTTGCAATCGGGGGATGACTTTGTGTTGTCAGTTATGAAATCGAGCTGAAGGCATCTACATTTAGTATCACCCACTTGGGTGTCACTTGGAAATCGACTTCTAAAGTCATATTTAACCGACGCTAAAGGTGATATTAGTACTAGTGTTATGAAAACACAGACCCAACTAATAAGATGATGCTTTTCCACCATGACATTATGATACGACCTAAATCACACGTCTAAAAGGAGGCAGACTCAAAAGGAATCAGACTTTAAATTTAAAACTCAAAACCTTCAAGGACCCCCTCAACTTTATTACGAGGTTGAAGCAGATATACAGGGTCAAACACAGGTACATGGGGACATTTAAGAGGCTTAAGATCTTTCTCTTAAATCAGATAAGCCAATCTGATTGTCGATAAAAGTATGGAGCTCGAACTAGTCTAGTAGATTGTCACAAAATAAAACAAAAAAACAAAATAGAGTCTGTCAGATTCTACTAATCAGAGAGAAGGAGTTCTTGGCTATGTAACCACAAGTTGGGTAGTATATACACCCATTCTCAGGCGTAGACAACTCTCAAACACCCCAACATGCAACCTACATGCAAACATAATACGTACTGTGGTATCTATTCTTGTGGGGTCATCCCACTTGCTTTCGTGCAGCATGACTAAAACCTATCAATGACTTGAAACCCCTCTCGAGGATGACAAATCAACACCCTAGAATATTCTTGATACCCTTTCAGGTCTTGAATATTCTGAGGTGCTAGGAACATGTGTGATCTGGGAAAAACCTGGTAGTGGGCGTGAGCGTGCCGAGCTGGGTTCGACTATGCCCAGATCTACCATTCTACATAGATTACCTTGAACTGTCCTCCTTTCATATTCCAATGCAAAATATCTTCTCGTATCTATTTATACAATGCATCTCTTGATATAGGCAGAAATAGAAGTTCAAGTAATAAAGAGATCAACCAAACTAGCAATCATAACTACAAAGAGAAGATAGAATAGAAAACGTACTAGATCTAGAATAAAACTACTTGCTTATGCTAAAAGTACATATACAAGTCCAAAATGGGCTATATAGCCAAGAAGGAGCTCAACTAGCCATGGACTAGCATAATTGGCAGTGAACAAAGATGGAAGAACACCATTTGTACATATACAATGGAGAACAGTAGAAGAAAGGAGGAGAAGAAGAGATTTAGCCTATAGAGGAGAGATGGATCTCTCTCCTTAGCCTCCGTATAGGCCAGATCTAGTCTTTGGGTCATCCTCCTTGGTCTTCTAGACTCCTTGGCCTCCTTTCTCTTTGATTCTGCCCCAAACAGCAGCTTGGTAGGTGTATGGAGGTGGAAGATGGTTGGGAATGGTAGGATATGGGTGAATAGTGGTGGTAGATGGAAGCAAAACTAGAGGAACGGACGTAGGAGCACTTTATCCTTTTTAGACCTCATAACTCTTCCACGGGTCTCTAGGAACCAAGAATGTGTGGAACCACAACATGGAACCCGAAAAATCTCTGAACCCCTCTCCAGGTGGCGAGGGGTGAGTATTTATAGGTGAAGGCAGAAGATGGCCGTGGCATCTGACTTGGTCGCTACCATGGTCTCGTCCCAACTGTGTCAGGCTGGGCACGGTCGTGCTATGGTCGCGGTCGAGGCAGATCCTGTGGTCAAGGAAGATGCCTTGGTCGAAGTGGTTGTGTCGTGGTTGCGCTGGTGTACCACAGTTGCATTGGGGTGTTAGTCGCGACATCTTGGCCTCGGCCCGACCGTGCCGAGAAGGGCCCAGTCGTGCCGTGTGTCGCGGTCGTGGCATCCTTCTTGGTCGTGGTTGCAGCCCTAATGGAACAAACCCACCCCCGCGGGGGTGGGGCGGTATTACTGGTGGTCGATGGGCCCACATTGATGAAACTTCTGATTGGATAGGATGCATTCTGATAAAGAATTGGCCATTGAAAATAGGGTCCAAGATATCAAAAGTTCTTGGGGACAAAATGCGATGTTTGTTGGATAGGATCTAGACAAATGAAATCTTCTTGAGTTTGGTGCCTGTAGGTTCCAAAATTGGCTAGTTGAGCAACTCTACCTACAAATTACTAAAAGATAAGGACCTAGGGTTATTTTGGGCATATTAAGGCTATAATGACACAGAACTATAAATAAATAATTAGCATAAATGCCTGAATTTGGGTGTTATCACATTACTGGTGAAAAATTAACATAAATGTAATATTATGATTCACATATTGCAAATGATAAAGAGAAACATATCAGGAGAATAAGATTACTAACCTTTCCACAACGTAAAGATATAGCATATGGGAATTCCCCAATGGCTATAATGAGGATGAAAGAAGGAAAATTGATAAAACAACATTATAGAGTATTAGTTCTATAGGGGAATGACCTCCTCTATGCCATACTTTTCCATTAGCATCAAATACATGGTCTGAAAAATTACCTAAACATCCTCAATTTCAAGATTTGATACAAAACACCTCAGCTATAGATCTATTTACCTAAAAAATAAGGAAGTTAGGGTCCATTTGTAGCAAAAAGATCAAAACAAAAATATCATATCGTTGCTATTATGACTCCAAGTGTCATATGAATGACATAAAGTGATATTTATAAAAATTATAATCACTATGATAAGAAATATGTGATATACAAAGTAAATAAGGAAATAAGGGATGTTATTTGTCATCTTCCTTTAGGAAATTAAATATAAACATGACACGACAATAAGAAAAACACATGAAAAATTGAGCGCACACAAGTCTCCCATTTCACCTTGTTTTGCATTATAATATGGATGACACTATCAATCCAAAATTCACTTAAATCACACCAAATATAACAGAAAATAGGCTTAAGTTGGACATAACTTAGATCTTAAATCACTAGAAGAATTACATCTGCTAATAGTTTGCAATTGTGAATACATGGATGACAATGATAAGAATTGAATTTCAGATAATGAATATAAGAATACACTTAACTAATGTGACCCTCAACACTACCACCAACTTCCTTCCTACCCTCCTAGTTAATTATGAAATCAGACACTTCCATGTCAAGACAAATAGGATGACAAATAAGTCAAACATAGATGAAAAGATTCAAAATACAAGAGAATAGTCCAATTACCTTTATATATTCACTTGACAATTTCACTCACTTGACGATTTTACTCCAATGATGCTTTAGATTTTACATGACTTAAAAATATGTTTTAAATAAGTCTCCATCTCAGAGATTAACTAACACATAATTCAAATATTAAGTAAACACATAAAAATCATCCACTTTCAAAGATTTAAGGAAGGTTTCAATATTTTCTGACCTGACATTCATGCTTCAACTATTTAAGGAATAAGGCTACAGTGATGGTGGCTGATTAATCGACCCCCTATGCTGAATGCCAACTCAGAGGCCATTATGGACAAAGGAATTGCTAAAATATCATGAGACATCTCTATCAATGTTGGATAACTTCCTCCATGCATCTTCCATCAATATAAAACATTAAAGTTTGCATTTATAGAATGTGTATCCTCATCTAGATAGACATCCAACTCAGTTTTAATGACAATTCGTGCCATTTTCCCTTTTCTCATGAATTCAATGAATTCATTAATAGGTCTTATTATTTGTACAATATTAGGATATTGGGAGCATACCGACTAACTAGAAGATATATCATCAAACATATATTTTTCTTTGTATTCTAACAACAAATCAGAGAATGCCTTTTCAAACATTGTCAACCTTAGATTTTGAAATATTTTAATCATACAATGACCCATAGTAAAATTGATTATTTGCATCTCAAATCTAGGATCTAAAATTGTAACAAAGCCCATAAAAATATGAATATAATTTCAATATTATATGAACTTATTCATTCAATTAGAATGCTATCTGTTGATTACATCGCTAGCAAAATCAGTCCATTTCTTCAAATGAAGCTTGATTCTCTAAATTTTTTTCAAATCCCAAATTTATATAATCTTCTAGATAAAATCTCAGTAGCACTAAGAAATGTTTTAAGGTTTTCACATATCTCAGAAACAAAATCTCATTAGCTAAGTACACCCCTACAAGTAGCATTGCTCGTGGAAGAATCTAATTCTACATAGACCTCTCAGTCCTTTTTTGAATCTGTGGATCATTAGGATTTTAACTAAGTTAATTCAATTGATTTGACAGATTTATACTTTAATATTTAGAAAGATAGTTATTTTCTATGTATCATGTTATAAATATTACGTGACATAAACATTGGAAGAACAATGAAGTCAATCTCAAATTTTGCAATCATGTAAAAGATCATATTATTATTGTGACACCCTTTGTCACACAATTGAGATTTTTCAAAACAAAGCACAAAATTATCACTAATAGAAACATTATCACAAAATAGGGTAAATTAAAACCAATCTCGTAATAGGATCCCCAGCTGAACAACTCACAATTGAAGCCATAAACTGATGCCACTTATATTTTATTCATACAAAAAGGTATTACACAACATTGTTTGCTGGCTAACTAGCCACAACTTGTTACATATAAACATCTGCACAAGTATACAATCATGTCTATACTACAATGACGTGAAGCCAAAATATCAAATTGATGTACAACAGCCACAAAAACACCCCCAAGGACCTGAGCATACATGGACAACACATAGGACTCTATTACTAGATACTAGTAGCATACCCATGATTCAACAATTACAACTCCACTTATTATCAGTCTTAGCCACACGAACTCTATCACATTGTGCACGTTTGCCTAAAAATATGTGGAACCCACTGGGTGAGACCAAACATCCCAGTGAGAGATATAACTCTCCACCACCATCTATTATAAGCACATATAACTAAAACAAGAAATTATACTATTAACTGATAAGCAGATTCAGCTCAATGATATAATCATGTCAATTATCACAGTTTAAGAAATAGGGGCATCTACACTAAACTATAGATCATTTTATGCTATAAGAATGAAAATGAGGAAAGTGTATAACTGTTATAACCTAAACATTATAAGAAACACAACAAGTGGGTCATTCAATGTAATTTGTATGTGACCCTAAGCAATAATACTACACGCCCGTGCTATATCTTTAAATTATTATGCCTTGAGGATTTGAGGCATACCACTCAAATACAATTGACCGATGCGAAGTAGAAATCAATACCACACAAGATCAATGGAAGAGACATACTCCATGATCATCACTAATACTACTTGGTCAGTTCAAGTATGCAATGCAATGACATATAGTCATACTGCTAAAAGACAACAACTTGTAGGCTTAGCTACAGTCCTATAGAAACTATAACTCATAATCAAGACTAAGGTCCTATAAACAACTTGTCTACCTTAGTACATGGCACAACACTAGAGAATTGGCTCTCACATGGCTGGTCTATAATAAAACATCAGTTCACTATTTCAACAATTTAAGGATACAAGTAGGTACCACCACTGATACCCTGCATATTCAACGATGTGTACTCCGAGTTTCCCGAAGGGGTTACTCGTTTCGCCATCCAACTAAATACTGGTGTTGAAGATGGATCTATGGTATAGGACAACTACATGATTAAGGTTTCACTTTATTAGATATATCAATTGGGTGAATTAAGGATCCATCATACAAGTGGACATATAAAACCTTAATTCAGTCTAGCAAGCATAACTATGAAACACTTCAAAAGATATGAAATGGCTAAGTGTGAACTTATCACATCATATCATAATATCACTTCCTTAAACAAGGCCATCAACCTTACCACCTGTTAACACTGCCATATCAGGCTGATTACTATTATCACATCACAAGGGATATTAATCCCTTGTCACATCACTGGAGGATATAACCTCACACTAGGCATTAAGCCTTCACTAGGTCATAAGACCAATCACATTATTTATGTAACTCACTATTGTCTCATTTTGCCTTATCACACATATAATCATCACCTGCATTATAGAAATCATTAGGTATGGTAACCATCGCATCTTGCCTCTCCAGGAATATAAACATCACCAGTATCACATCACATATACACCATACAAATCATTAGATATGATTACCATCTTTCCTACCAAATCAACATTATTGAAATAGAGAGAGAATAATCATGATTATGTTATCACATTAAACACTTTAAGCAATGTAAACAATGCATCATATGTTCCCTCAATTAGGGTTAGGGTTTCATGATTAACCACATAATGTTTTATGGCATTATTTACTTACCCATCTTTAACTTTATCACAAGTTGGAGTATATTAAGGTTAAGCACTGCAAATTATAGGTATGTGTGCAAATTCACATATTTACAATTGTAGTGTACCTCATCAAGGCTCAAGGGCATCATATAGTATCATTTAATCATCTTCATATCATACATAATCTATGACACTCAATTAATCCTACAAGTTAGAACCATACAAGTAGGAGAGAGAGAAGTATACTCGCATTCTATTTGTCCTTGTACATTCAACAAGTATAACATACCCTAGCATTAGGGTTGGGGTTCTCACACTTAGTCGTATAGGATTTACATCACGATTATAGCACTAAACCTTAATTGAGTCACTTCACAGTTTCTTGGAACCGGTCTAGGGTTGAAACATCATTATATCATTAGACTAAGTACCAACTTCATCACATGTATTATAGAAATCATTAGCTATGAAAACCATCACATTATGCCTCTTCATTCATATAAAATCACATGTATCACATCACATATACATCATAGAAATAATTAGCTATGCTTATCATATTTCCTGCCAAATCAACATTATCAAATAGAGAGAGAATACTCATGATTATCTTGTCATATTAAACACTTTAAGCAATGTAAACAATGCATCGTATGTTCCCTTTAGCGTTAGGGTTTCATGCTTAATCACATAATGTTTTATGGCATTATTTAATTACCCATCTTTAGCCTTATCACAAATTGGAGTATATTAAGGTTAAGCACTACAAATTATAGCTAAGTATGCACATTCACATATTTACAATTGTAGCACACATCATCAAGGCTCGTGGCCATCATCGAGTATTATTTAATCGTCTTCATAGCATACACAAGCTATGACACTCAATTAATCCTACTAGTTAGAACCATATAAGTAGGAGAGAGAGAAGTATACTCACATGCTATTCATCCTTGTACATTCAACAAGTATAACATACCCTAGGATTAGGGTTAGGGTTCTCACACTTAGCCGTTTAGGGTTTACGTCATGTTTATAGAACTAAACCCTAATTGAGTCACTTCCCAGTTTCTTAGAACCGATCTAGGGTTCTCGACCGAGGCCCACACTAGCTCGATGGTGGCATGTCGCCTCGACTGTGACTGTGACCTCGACCGCAACCCTTGACCATGACCAGTGTCTCAATCATGACCACGATGCAGAAGACCCCATCGCAACCACAGTACAAACACCTCCACCGTGACATCTAAGTCAGTGCACTCTAGATCTGCACCTATAAATAGATGACCCCTCCTTCATTTGAGGCATCTCTTCTGCTCCATCCATGCCGAGAGGCTGCCGCTCTATGCCCAGCCACGGAAGACGATCTCTACCGCCAAAGACTACCTCTGTGGTGTCTTTGCTACTCCGCCATCTATGCTCCATTAAGATATATCTCCTAGCCATGAAAGTGGTGGGATTTCAGATCTATAACACCTTCATCCATCAACCATCTACTGCTCCATCTCCCACGAGCAAGAGCATGAGAAGAGAAGGAAGAAGGAGAGAGAAGATCATTCTCATATTTCTTAGTGTTCTTTCCCTCCTCATCCAAATCTACCCCGCCATTGTGTAGAAGATCATTTCTCCACTAAGCTGTGATCATCTTCTTCACCATGACCATAGTAGAATCTTCCCTCTCTCTTATTCTTTTTGTTTCTATCATGAGGAGTGAGTAGTCCATTTCACTGGGGTGTAGGGACTAGCCCCGCTGCCCGTGCTTACATGTTCATCTTATAACATTCCATGGCTTGTATATAACTTTCCATTTTGTTGTTAATTGTTTAATGCATGCTTTGTGGACTGATCACCTGCTTTACATGATCTATTATATTCCTTTGTTGTGAGAACTTCATACTTAGGATTTGAATATCAGTTAACATGGTTGATGCCCAGACGAGAATTTCCGAAGGGATATCTCCAGAGTAGTGAGTGTGTGACCCGTGGGTAACGAGACACCAAGCCCATGGAGATGCTTATGCAAACTCTATTTCCTAACGGATGGTTTGCTACTCCATTTGGATAGTTGTATCTTTCCTGGATGTGTTTTGGATGTGTTTGCATGTGTAGTGGTGGTGAAACCCAATTCCACCCCAGTGATTCCCATCATTAATCTAAACTAAATTTTTATCCCACTCTTTTACTTTCCTTGCAATTAGTTTAACTAAACCCAAATCAACTCTTATTTTAAGTATTTGTCTTAGTTGATCCAGATTTGACTAATAAGATTTTTAAAAACATTGTACATTGGGATTCGATCCTTAACTATACTGCGATAAGACTCGTCCACTTGCAGGTGGTACTATTGCATAAGGTTTTGGTAAAAGCTTAGGGATTTCAGCCCTAGGTGGATTTGTTAGTGCGGTAAAATCCACGTCAGTACATATGTCTCAAACCAAAGACTTAATACTAGATGTGTCGACCACATCATGGTAGAGCATGTCTTGACCCAAACCCATACATGGGTGTCTCGACCTCAACTCATTAAGAGGCACATATGTCTCGGTTGGAACCCAAGGCTGACCAACAAGAATACAAGAAGTCACTATATTCAAAACTTTAGCAATCATGATTATTCAACCCTAGAACAAGTTACCATGAAGGTCATTAATCCAACTCCTTAGGAGAGAGAAATTTGAACTTCAGTATATTTAAGAAATCATTCATCACTCTATGGGCAACCTGATGACCAAAACTTACTAAGAACACTTTAGGAATCAAATACATAGATTTAGAGTTTTGAAAGAGAGAAACCCACATGAGAATGCTACAAATTCATAAACCTAAAATCATAAGGACCTTATTTACCATATTAAACATAAAGTTAATAACACCAAGTAATGTAATTACATGTAGGTCATCACTTTCATCCTCTCTAAATAAATCATGGTTATATACCATAAGCCAAACATATGGGACTAAAATATATGTGCAGTGACCAACAAGATTAACTAGCCATAAGAACCTATAACCATTATAAAAATAAGGGATGAACCATAACCAAATTAGGAGGTTCTCACCAAGGAATGCTCATCCTAAATGAAGGAAGTATCACCATACAAAGGTGTTCATCAACATATTTTTGAGTATGATAGAATTCTATACAATGGAGCCTCATTAAGAGATATGATTACTCATGTCCAACACCTATCAAATATTACTAAAACTCATGTTACACTAAGGTACTCGAATCCCCATTCATAAAGATAGAAAGCACTAACCAAGGCTAGAAAAATATCCACTCTGTATTTTTCTCAAAATTAGGTACAAAGAAATTAGGGTTTTAAAACATAGAAGTAGTTTCATATAACTATTCTCATGGTTCAAACCCTAATTCTTGATAACTCTTTTTAGCATGTTAAGATCATATTTCAAAGATATAAACAACAACAAATGAGTCAGATTATAGTGCCAAAATAAACCGCCTTTTGTTTGTAGAGAATCAAGCTCCATAATACAAGATCTAAGAGAAGGAAAGAAGACTCAAATTTGATTAGCACTTCAGCCACAAAATCACCTCACAAAAGAGGAAAGCCATGATTAAAAAGTTTCTCAAGAAAAAGGGGCAGAAAACCTAAGGCCAAACCAAAAGTAGAAGAGGGAAAAGAGAAGAACACATCCTCGTACTAGTTACCACCATGGTAGAACCATGATTTAAGGGCCTTTGTGAAGATAAGAATCTCTCAAGAAGACCACCAGGGTAGAACCCTAGTCTATGGCCAAGGAAGAGGAAGAAGAAGATGGGGTTTCATGGATAAACGTGATCAAAAGGTTAGAACTACTTACCAAGAGGAGATCACAAAAAACCACCACCAATGAGTTGATCTACCAAACATCCTTTCTCAAGCAAGTTTGATCATACACCACAGTTTTAGGATCTGATCTCCTTCTCCCCCAAGCTCCAAGGTTGGACAAAAAAGATAAGGAAGAGATTAGGGCCGAAAATGTTGCCCACAAATGAAGGAAAGGGGTTATATACGCAAAGGAGGAGGGAAGTAATGCATGCATGAAGTGACAACAAATTAGAACACCAAAGGAACACTTGTACATCATAGAAACCAACATGCAACCACCTAAAATACATATGCATGAGGTGGTGATAAACTCTAGGTTGTGTCTCTACAACTTGGGTCATGTTCGCGACAACAACACCAAAACATCACTTGGTTGCAACAATGGATCACCACACATACTCTAGGTCGAGACACTCTATACAAAAGCATATGTCTCAACCCAAGACCACCTTAGTCATGAACAACACACCTAGTAAAGGTGTATTGACCAAAACACCCACAAGACATGCCCTAGGTCATTGCCTAGGTCGAGACAACTCACAAGGTACATATATTCCATCACACACTAAACCCTAGAAAACCCTAATCAACACTAGGGGTGTCATTACTCAACCAAGGCTCAAACAAGGTGCCCACCTCTTTATCTATTCTCTAGAGGATGTAAAAAAGGAAAAGGAACACTCTAAATGTGAAAATTGGCAAGAAAACCCCTCAACTTGGGTAAATTGCATTTTGTACCAAAACTAGCACATAAAGCACAAACAACATCCAAACAAGCTCAAACTGGACACTTAAGCCCTCCTCATGATCCTTAACCATCTCAAGGTATTAGATTCGATTTCAAAAAATCTTATTAATAAATATAAGCGCAAATTAGCATTAAGCTAATTCAGGGGCCTTACAACTATAAACCCCTAACAAGGATTTTGCCCCTGAAATCCTACACAAGAAGAGATGGATACTTCCCAAGCATCATGTCCTTAAACTCACACTTGACATCCTATATGTGCAGTGATGTCACTAAATTTTAACCAACATGATGTCCTTTACCCAAGATTAACACAAGATTTGTCACATAGGATACACCCTCAATTAACTCTACCACTATTGGTTGTAGAGTCAACTCTATGTCAAGTAATACTTTCTCAACATAGAAACACTAAACATACCTTGTAAAACTCTGATGACATATTTAACTAGTAAGTCACCTTATCAACCTTGGAATATCACATGGTAAGATCCAAAAATTTTGGAGTTCAAAATATTTATCAGAGGGCAAAGGTAAGACGAAAAGTTTAAAGGCATTGACCATTAAATTTTTATTATTAGAATGAAAGATTTATACTATCAATTTCATTATAAACCATTAGATGTTATATCACTCATTCACAACTATTGATTAGGTTTAATATTTCAAACTATTGATTGATATGTAGGTTTAACCCTTGGATCATATAACCAAAGGAACCATCCATTTAAGGATCAATTAAAGCAACTCATTGTACTTAATTACTCTCTCGTGTGGTAACCTGAACCACCACTCATGTAATCATTGGCTGATGGAGTCAATTCTACTATCATTGGTTCATGTGATATTTAGGGCACACTAAATAATAAAATTAGTCCTGCCTAACTAATGATGACAAGAACGATTTTCTACTCAAAGTATATGTAACCCAAACCATTCCTTGATATTTCACAGGATATTATATAACTCTTTCCCAAGAAGATCTTGCAACTATCTATTTAACTATCACCTCTTTGCTTACATCATTATATACGATGCATAAATCCCAAACATATGATGTCTGTACTATAGGTTGGACACTCGTAACTAGATTGATCTCAAATTCAATATGTCTAGGAAGAAAAACATTTATTGTCTCATCAGGAAACATTATCTTGATCTTACATACATCTGGAACCTCTTGGATACTTGGATTCCTCACCTTGGTATCCATCACATATGCCAAAACACATCACAATCCTATCCATTCAAATTTTTAGCTATCTCTATCGATACAAAACACATCAGAAGAATCTTCCTATCATTTTGGAAGATCCACAAAACATCATCATTTGCAGATGTCACTTATCCAGGAAGTAAAGTCCAAGTTCAACTGATACTTTTCAAAGTATCCATCTTAAGGTCACCTCAAAACCATGCACATTAAGTGAGATAAAACTCACTTGAATGTCCCATCCCTAGAAAGAATGTGCACAAAGGGAACATACTTCCTTTATCACCACAATATCACCTAAAGATTATTAACAGGCAGTAGAAGATTGCCATCTTTATTTTGTTATTACACATGTCTACCACTACTGATATATCATTTTGACATGTTTCATCTTTGTTTCCTTGCCACCAACATAGGAATTTTAAAGATGAAAACATATAATTACTCTTTCTTTATTATTTGTTCATCATTTTCATGTATATTCCAAGGTGTTACCATGTTTTAAAACTTCTCATCAATAGATAGATCATTATTTTTCACATGTTCTATATTGAACATGGATTATCTCCCTAATGTTTCTTTCACACATTATAAGGATTATACCTTACACTTTCTTATACACAGGTTGGTTTGAGGTTAACTCAGATTCCACTTTACTCATTCTTTATTTGTTTTTATTTATCTCCTTCCTTCGTACATATTTCAAGTATTATCTCCATTATACATGGATTTTACTCCTTGATTTACTTCATTGACACATGTTTATCTGTATTTTTCTTTATAAACTCCTTGAAATCACAATTTCAAGAATTTCTCATAGCTTACTTATGATCATATTTAAGTTTCATAGAGTTATATCTTTCACTTTTAATCACCAAACACTTAATGTTTAGGTAGGTTACGATGTAGTTCTCATCTTCTTTAGGGTGAGACAAAGGTATTAACTAGGTAAATTATCAAAACAAAATGTGGAATTATCACTAATAGCAACACTACCACAAAATAGGGTAAATTAAAATCGATCTATTAATATGATCTCGAGCTTAAAAACTCACAATTGAAGCCATAAACTGATGCCACTTTTATTTTATTCATATCAAAAGGTATTACACAACATTATTTGCTGGCTAACTAGCCACAACTTGTTACATATAAACATCTGCACAATTATACAATCATGTCCATACTACCATAACGTGAAGCCAAAATCTCAAATTGGTGTACAACAACCACAAAAACACCCCCAAAGACCTGACTGTATAGGGATAACACATAGGACTCTATTACTAGACACTAGCAGTGTATCCATGATTCAATATTTACAGCTCCATGTATTATCAGTCTTAGCCACACACGAACTCTATCACATTGTGCATGTCCGCCTAAAAATATGTGGAACCCACGGGTGAGACCAAACGTCCCAGTAAGAGATATAACTCTCAGACACCATCTATTATAAGCACAAATAACTAAAATAGGAAATTATACTATTAAGTGATAAGAAAATTTAGCTCAATGATATAAGCATGGAAATTATCACAATTTAAGCAATAGGGGAATCTACACTAAACAACAAATCCTTTTATGCTTCAAGAATGAATATGAGGAAAATGTATAACTATTGTAAACTAAACAATATAAGAAACACAACAAGGGGGCCATCCAATGTTATTCATATGTGACCCTAAGAAATAATACTACACAACTGTGTTATATATTTAAATTATTATACCCTGAGGATTTGAGTCATACCACTCAAATCCAACTGACCACTACAAAGTCAAAATCAATACCGTATAAGATCAATCGAAGATTTGGACTCCATGATCATCACCAACACTACTTGGTCAGTTCAAGTCTGCAATGCAGTGACATATAGTCATACTGCTAAAAGACAACAACTTGTAGTCTTAGCTACAATCCTGTAGAAACAACAACTCATAAATTAAGGCTATGATCATGTAAACAACTTTTCTGCCTTGGTACATGGCACAACACTACAGAACTGGCTCTATAAAACATAATTTTACAATTTCAACAATTTAAGGATATAGGGAGATACCTCCACTGATACCCCACATTTTCAACAATGTGCGCTCCGAGTTTCCCATATGAGTTACTTGTTTCACCATCCAGCTAAATACTAACGCTAAAGATGGATCTATGGTACATGAAAACTACATGATTAAAGTTTCACTATATTAGTTATGCCAATTGGGTGAATTAAGGGTCAATCATACAAGTGGACATACAAAACCCTATTTCAGTATAGCAAGCATAACTATGAAACAACTTCAAAAGATATGAAATGTATATATTGGGAACTTGTCACATCATCTCATAACAACACTGTAACACTGCCTTAAACAAGTCCATCAACCTCACCACCTGTTAACACTGCCATATCAGGTTGATTACTATTATCACATCACTGGGGATATTAATCCCTTATCACATCATTGGAGAATATAACCTCACACAAGGCAATAAGCCTTCACTAGGTCATAAGACCAATCACATTATTTATGTAACTCATTATTGTCTCATTTTGCCTTATCAGGCATATAATCATCACCTGCATTATATCAATCATTAGCTATGGTAACTGTCACATCATGCCTCTTCAGGCATATAAACATCACTTGTATCACATCACATATACACCATAGAAATCATTAGATACGATTACCATCTTTCCTACCAAATCAACATTATAAAAATAGAGAGAGAATACTCATCATTATGTTATCACATTAAATTCTTTAAGCAATGTAAACAATGCATCATATGTTCCCTCAATTAGGGTTAGGGTTTCATGCTTAACCACATAATGTTTTATGGAATTATTTACATACCCATCTTTAGCTTTATCACAAGTTGGAGTATATTAAGGTTAAACACTATAGATTATAGGTATGTGTGCACATTCATATTTACAATTGTAGTGCACCTCATAAAGGATCATGGCCATCATATAGTATCATTTAATCATCTTCATAGCATACACAAGCTATGACACTCAATTAATCCTACAAGTTAGAACCATACAAGTAGGAGAGAGAGAAGTATACTCACATGCTATTTGTCCTTGTACATTCAACAAGTATAACATACCCTAGGATTATGGTTGGGGTTCTCACAATTATCCGTATAGGGTTTACATCACGATTATATCACTAAACCCTAATTGAGTCACTTCCCAGTTTCTTGGAAACGATCTAGGGTTGAAACATCATTATATCATTATCACTAAGTACCGAGTTCATATATATGTGTACATATACCATCTCATTATGTCATACATGTGTTATGACCATGCAACATGGTGGGTGTCTTGACTACCTTCATCACGGTGTCTCGACCGCAACAACCCAATGGTCTTGATCACCATCTCTCATGGTGTCTTGACCGCAAAATGGCTAGGTGTATGAACCTATCAGCAATCTAGTGTTGTGATTGCAACACCTATTTTCCTTGACCTGAAACAATGTAGCGTCGTGATCCATTGCATCACAACGTCATGACCAAAGGCAACAAAATGTCACGACCTAGGACAACACATGGTCATGACCCAAGACAATACAACATCATAATAGAGGGTTGCGACCATCATCTAAATATGTCTCAACCAATACCAACTCAAAGGAATCTCAATCGAAGTAAAACACATATCATGACCCCAAACACCAAGAGGTACATATGTCTCAACCCAAAGACTTAAAACTAGATATCTCAACGATATCATGGTAGAGCATGTCTCGACCCAAACCAATACATGGGTGTCTCGACCTCAACTCATCAAGAGGCACATATGTCTCGGTCGGAACCCAAGGATGACCAACAAGAATACCAAGAGTCACTATATTCAAACCTTTTGAAATCCTGATTATTCAACCCTAGAACAAGCCACCATGAAGGTCATTAAGCCAACCCCTTTAGAGAGATAAAATTGAACTTCAATATATTTAAGAAATCATTCATAACTCTATGGGAAACCTAATGACCAAAACTTAGCACATGGAAATTAATCCAAAGCTATGATGCATATAGGGTCATCCTCTCAAGAAGACTTTAGGAATCAAATACATAGATTTAGAGTTTTAAAAGAGAGCAACCTACATGAGAATGCTATAAAGGCATAACCCTAAAATCATAAGGACCTTATTTTCCATATTAAAAAAGTTAGTAACACCAACTTTTGAAATTACTTGTAGTGTGATGGAGTGGACTTTTAGAATCCAAAAATGTCCAATGACACAAGTGATATCATGCATGTTGAGTTGTTTTGATAATCCCAAGTGTTTTACTAATGTTGGAGTGTCGACCGAGGTTTATATAATGATTTGGATCCATAAGTTATGCCTATTTGAGGAATTTAATTGAATGGTCAAATAAGTGATTATTGGAACCAAGATTATATGACGTCTAGTTTGGATGGTAATAAATCAATGATTAAAATCTCAAGAAGTTGTGAGGTTCCTAGAAAGAGATATTGATATTTCGTTTAATTCATGAAACTAAACATGTTTTTGGGTATATTGGAATAAGGTTATGATAAATATGTGCACCATTGATGAAGATAGACCAAGGTCTCAACAACATTAGTGATTGTGCACCTATAATTAGTGAAGAACCACATATTGATGAGATGAGGCCTGATCTAGTGGTCCAAGAAATGGATTGGACGGTGCTCAAGCTTAATCCTACATCCAAACTGCTCAGAGATTATAGAGGGGAAGGAAGCGAGCACTTAGTCCACCCAGTCACGTTCAGCCATGTTCATGGATCATGGGGATTAATGTACCCCTTGCTTTTCAAGAACTGCATATTAAGGCTTTAGTTGAGGCATAAGGCAACTGCACAAGAGAGTGTGTGTAGACCCCCCTACCAGCATCTCCACCACCGAGTGGCACTGGAAACACGACAGTTACTTCAGGAGGCCCAGATTTTCTGGGATTTGCTCACCGATAGTCCTTGCCATGGCGGCGATAGGAACGCCATGTCGCAATGCAGCACGATTCCTCAATGTGGGTTTCGGATCTAGACGAGGCGAAGAGGAGGGAAGACTTGGCGGATGATTCCACGCTGGGGATGCTGGCTAGGGCAACGAGTCTTATGCGGTGGAAAACTGACAGACATGAGGGCCTCACAGCGATAGGCTGTAGCTGTGCTTCAGACGAACACAGGTGCTTTAGTGCTTCTATGAGGCCATTGGATAGGGAGAGGAGTACCTGGTCTGTATGATTTCTCGCTGGAGCGAGTGATGATGGTGGCGCTGACGAACGGAGGTTGCGCTTGAGAGGGGGGCAGTGCGCCCCTTTACCTCCTCCACAAAATCCCAGGCGATGCTGATGCATCATGTGCATGATGACCCGAAGAGGAGCATCTCATTTCAGCTACATAGGTGATGTAGATTGAGCAAGCACGGGTTCGCAAAGCAAACATGCCTAGAGCACCATGGAAACCTCACAGGAGAGGTTGCTAGAGGCGGTGATCTGTTTTACAGAGGAAACAGAGGCACCCGCGACCTGGGAAAGGGGGAGGATGCAGACCGGTCCAGTTTGTAGACCTCTCGGATCAAGCAGGCCAAGCAAAGGGCTATGCCTATCACACGCCACATGGCGACTGCTAATTCATTGAGCAAAGTAAATATCTCATAAATGTCTAGATCTTGCATAATTCCTAGTAATTAGCTCGAGCATCAGAAAAATACAAACAAGGTATCGTTATACTCAAAAAAATGAGTAGAACATAGTAGAATGATATTATAAGGCTTTTGATACATTAATATCAGTGATATCATGTAAGATGTGTAATGCTTAGTTCATGAGTAATCAATATTAAATAATGATATAAAATTATGGAAAAATGTTAGTAAGTCCATAACCATGTTTATATTGCATATAATGTCAGTTATGGTCATGTTGATGTATGAAAGCATGTAATTTGATTAATTATGCTAATTAGAACTAATAACCCTAATTAATGTGCAATAAATACATACATGCTTATAAAATGATGAAATTCACAGAGTAAGCTCATATACGTATGCAAAACCTCAGTTTTAATTATTAGACCATGATGATGCACCTAATTCATGGTATATGAAGAGTACCCTTAAACAATGTGATGTAACCCTGATATGGGTAATGAAAGTGACATAATGTTAACTACGTTCACATAATAATGTGACACATGAGTATACCCAATTGATGAACAATAATCTGGAATATGATATTAGTAAGATAAATATAAGACAAGAATACAAGTAATTATGAGAATATCCTAATGAGATAAGTAAAACCCTAATGAACACAATTAGGGTTAAGATGAGATGTAAGATGATGAGAACCTAATGATAGTATGTGATCTTGTCTTAATCAGGGTTGACCAAGGATATAGAAGACATGAGGAATATGTGATTAGGATGTCTCTTTTCAAGGTACACCATTACCTCTTACTTGGCTTATTATACAATATGCTTGCATTATATGCGTAGTAAATTACTTGGCATATGATATTGGATGAAATGATTGTTCTTGTATGCTATGTTGCTTGAGTTTTTCATACTTATGGCTATGAACACATGAAACATAAGATATTTGATCCATTATATGATATCACTAAATCTCTTTTGTAGAATAGTACGTTGATGAAAGTACTAAATCTCTTTGGCAGAATGGTACATGTGAGCACTAAATCTCTTTGGTAGAATAGTGCATTATGAAAGTACTAAATCTCTTTGGAAGAATAGTACATGTGAGCACTAAATCTCTTTGGTAGAATAGTGCATGTGGTTTATCAACTTTACATATAATGGAAAGTCATGCTAAAACATGTGTTCTCTTTTATTAATAAACATCTTTGTTCGAGTATATGCCTTTTGTTATATTTCTTTTGTTACTGCCAAGTATTAGTTTTATCTTATTGCCAAGATATGATGAGAGGTATATAAAATACACATAGGCGTACTCAGTACAATATTCTTGAATATTGTGCTGACGTGTACCACATGTAAACTTTTGTTAGGTTGTAGTTATGCTCTTGAAGATCCAAGATAGTGAGAGTTGCATGGCGAGCTGATGTACAGGTGGACCTATTGTCTTAAGATCCTGTAGTTTAGATGTAGTACATGTATTTGTATAAGTTTGCTATTCAATATGTAATATCAAATGTTTTAACAATTCATGTTGTAATTATATGTTGAATGGTGAACATGTGTTGTGGTTTGTTTATTGTTCATGTGCATGTGCTACTGATTGTTTCCTTTTGACTCCCTCTGATTTTATTCTTCTTAGCCTTGTGTGGGATGTTTAAATTGGGATTATCACTGAGGTGAGGGTTTCAATTTGGACGTCACACATCAGATTAAGTTTTAGAAAATCTGGGGACATCACAGGTGGTATCAGAGCATGAACAATAGCAAAGCCTGACATTTGCTCATTATGCAACTCAAACTAAGAAAACCTTGACCTTAATAATCTTTAGGGTTAGATTAGTCATCTTTTAGAGACGAGATCTGACCTAGCCTCTAGGTTAGCACCTAGATGTCTGAGAACTAGGTCTAGATTGGTGCTTGTTGAGTAGCAAGTCCTTAGATGTCATTCTTTCCTTATAGTGCAGTGATATGGGACGTTGCACTATTTGGAAATGACATGCATCAAGGGAAGAGAAACCCTAGACATATAGCGCTCGTTGTCTAGAGTAGCTACACTAGTCTACACCATGTTCTCACTCTTTTCACTAGTTTTTATGATATTGTACTCTCTACTATGTGTGGGACACTCATTTTCTAGATTTGATTTTTTCTCTGACACATGTTTTATCAGAGAAAAACTATATAATATTTTATTATGTATATGTATTACAAAAATGTACCCCCACACATGTACGAGTATGATGTGGTCATGTAACCTAAGTGAAAGTGAATGGCATCAGTCTAGAAGAGAGAGTAGTTCTAGATTAGATGTCTAGAGCCTTTTTGATATATATGTTAGATGGAATAGATGAAATAAGTTTTGATGATACGATGTAGCTCTTATATAGATGATATAAGATGGTTTATGATGATCTATGTTTGTCTTTGAGGATGTAAGTTTAGTTTTGAGGATTTGAGATAAGTTTTGATGATGCAATTAAATAGGCTTTTATGAGATAAGATATGTTAAGTTAAGACAAGGTTGTGAGTCACCATGAGCCTCAATCTCTTTTACAAAGGAGGACCTCTAGTGTTAGGACCAGTTTTGGGGTTAGCTCAAGAGAGAAAAAGACCCATAGGGAGAAGGTCAGAGAACCTAGACTCCATGATATGAGAAATACGAGAAATATGTGATATGATATGTCCTAAACTAGAATACTCCTGAGTGAATGAGTTGTGTTGCTTAATGCATGATTCATATAGTCTTGTTCAACCCTAGATGTCCTTGGGAGAACCAAACCCTAGAGTTAGAGAGAGGTTGGTTACATATGCATATGTGAACAGGAAAATGAGTGCCTACCATCTGGGTGAGGGAGAGAGCCCAAGACCCTGGAGGAGGTAGCTATGTTAGTTTCTGTGAAGCCTCATGCTCAGGTTGGTGGTTTCCCACATAGGAATCTAGTGGTGTATATAAGATAGTTTTGGGTAAACATATCTCTTGGGTAAAGACCTATGAAGAGTATGCCATATCATGTTTTGGTTTGTGCTTATGTGGCTAGAGCTAGTAAAGCAACCAACTAGTACCAATGAGGTAATCTAAGAACCCTAGACTAAGAGAGGAAAGATAAAGTATATGCGTATGAGATACTCATAGAGTTGGGTTAGCTCAAAGAGTCTTAGTATGGCCCTACCCTCATGATATGGGTCAGGAGAACCTCACTTGGACTAGATAAAAGTTTCGATATATGTTTAATAAGCCACTCACATTAGTTTGCTTAGCACAACCATGATAGAATATATGTAAGGATGTAATCTAATCTTGATATGTGATATAAGTAGACACAACCTGATGTAAAGCTAGTGATGGTTTGATAGATCTCTATGCATAAATTGTTAACCATATACAGGAATAATAATGATAATGTGATATTGTTGGTTAATCTTGTGATGAAATCACTAGTAAATGTTGAAATTGATTATGAACAATGAAATAAGATCATATGAATGAAATATGTTACATGAGGTGTTAATATTAGTGCTTAATAAAGACAAAAAATATAGTTTGATAGTTAGCACAACATAATGATGATGACACCTTGATATGATCTATATGGATAAAGTGAGTTAATTGCATGTAACTCCCTCATAAGAAGTATATGTTAATGTTTAATGCTTGGGTAAAACGAGGATGAAAATCCTATAATATGAAAGATGTCGTGAAATAACCGAAGTTTCTAAACCCTTGTTTAAGCCTTCTATGAATGGATGATCCACCTTAGATGTTTTAAACCCCCCTAATGGTGGTTTGGATATGAGTATATAACTTTCTTCTTAGATAGGTTGCACCTAGAGTGATGCCCTACATATGGATGAAGACTTTTTGGTTTACTTTCGAGGACGAAAGTTCTTTTAAGATATATATGATGTGACAACGTTTTTTGCTTAATTCCGAGGATGGAATTTCTTTTAAGGTGTGTAGGATGTAATGGAGTGGACTTTTAGAATCTTAAAATGTCCAATGACACAAGTGATATCATGCATGTTGAGTTGTTTTGAGAATCTCAAGTGTTTTTGTAATGTTGGACTGTTGATCGAGATTTATATAATGATTTGGAAGCATAAGTTATGCCTATTTGAGGAATTTAATAGAATGGTCAAATAAGTGATTATTGGAACCAAGATTGAATGATGTCTAGTTTGGATGGTAATAAATCTATGATTAAAATCTCAAGAAGTTGTGAGGTTCCTAGAAAGAGATATTGATATTTTGTTTAACTGATGAAACAATATGTGTTTTTGGGTATATTGGAATAAGGTTATGATAAATATGTGCACGATTGATGAAGATAGACCAAGGTCTCAATGACATCAGTGATTGTGCACCTATAATTAGTGAAGAACAACGGATTGATGAGATGAGGCCTGATCCAGTGGTCCAAGAAATGGATTGGACGGTGCTCAAGCTTAATCCTACATCCAAACTACTCGGAGATTATAGAGGGGAAGGAATCGAGCACTTAGTCCACCCAGCCACGTTCAACCACGTTCATGGATCGTGGGGATTATTGTACCCCTTTCTTATCAAGAATTGCATATTAAGGCTTTAGTTGAGGCATAAGGCAACTGCATGAGCGAGTGTGTGCAGACCCCCCTTACCAGCATCTCCACCGCCGAGTGGCACAGGAAACACGACGGTTGCTTCAGGAGGCCCATATTTTCTGGGATTTGCTTGCCAATAGTCCTTGCCATGGCGGCGATAGGAATGCCATGTCACAATGCAGCACGATTCCTCAATGTGGGTTTCATATCTAGACAAGGCGAAGAGGAGGGAAGAGTTGGCAGCTGATTCCACGTTGGGGATGCTAGCTAGGGCAGCGGGTCTCCTGCGCTGGAAAACTGACGGGCACGAGGGCCTCGCAGCGATAGGCGTTAGCTGTGCAACAGACTAACACAGGTGCTTTAGTTCTTCTATGAGGCCATTGGATAGGGAGAGGAGTACCTGGTCTGTACAATTTCTCGCCGGAGTGAGAGCTGATGGCGGTGCTGATGAACGGAGGTTGCGCTTGAGAGGGGGCAGTGCGTCCCTTTACCTCCACCACAACATCCCAGGTGATGTTGATGCATCATGTGTATGATGACTCGAAGAGGAGCATGCCATTTTAGATACATAGGTGATGCAGACTGAGCAAGCACAGGTTTGCAAGGCAAAGATGCCAACAACACCATGGAAACCTCACAGGAGAGGTTGCTAGAGGTGGTGCTCTATTTCACAGAGGAAATAGAGGCACTCGCGACCTGGGAAAGGGGGAGGACGCAGACCGGTCCAGTTTGTAGACTTCCCGGCTCAAGCAGGCCAAGTAAAGGGCTACGCATCTCACACGCCACGTGGCGACTGCTAATTCGTTGAACAAAGTAAATATCTTAGAAATGTCCATATCTTGCATAATTCCTAGTAATTAGCTCGAGCATTAGAAAAATACAAACAAGGTACCGCTATTCTTAGAAAAATGAGTAGAACATAGTATAATGAAATTATCAGGATTTTGATACATTAATATTAGTGATATCATGTAAGATGTGTAATGCTTAGTTCATGAGTAATAAATATTAAATGATGATATAAAATTATGGGAAAATGTCAGTAAGTCCATAACCATGTTTATATTGCATATAATATCAGTTATGGTCATGTTGATGTATGAAAGCATGTAATTTGATTAATTATGCTAATTAGGACTAATGACCCTAATTAATGTGCAATAAATACATACATGCTTATAAAATGATGAAATTCACAGAGTAAGCTCATATCCGTATGTAGAACCTCAGTTTTAATTATGAGACCATGATGATGCACCTAATTCATGGTATATGAAGAGCACCCTTAATACATGTGATGTAACCCTGATATGGGTAATGAAAGTGACATAATGTTAACTACGTTCACATAATAATGTGACACATGAGTATATCCAGTGGATGAACAATAATTTGGAATATGATATCAGTAAGATAAATATAAGACACGAATACAAGTAATTATGAGAATATCCTAATGAGATAAGTAAAACCCTAATGAACACAATTAGGGTTAAGACGAGATGTAAGATGATGAGAACCTGATGATAGTATGTGATCTTGTCTTAATCAGGGTTGACCAAGGATATAGATGACATGAGGAATATGTGATTAGGATGTCTCTTTTCAAGGTACGCCATTACCTCTTACTTGGTTTATTATACAATATGCTTGCATTATATGCGTAGTAAATTACTTGGCATATGATATTGGATGAAATGATTGTTCTTGTATGCTATGTTGCTTGAGTTTTTCATACTTATGGCTATGAACACATGAAACATAAGATATTTGATCCATTATATGATAGCACTAAATCTCTTTGGTAGAATAGTGCGTTGATGAAAGTACTAAATCTCTTTGGCATAATAGTACATGTGAGCACTAAATCTCTTTGGTAGAATAGTGCATTATGAAAGTACTAAATCTCTTTGGAAGAATAGTACATGTGAGCACTAAATCTCTTTGGTAGAATAGTGCATGTGGTTTATCAACTTTACATATAATGGAAAGTCATGCTACAACATGTGTTCTCTTTTATTAATAAGCATCTTTGTTCTAGTATATGCCTTTTGTTATATTTCTTTTGTTACTGCCAAGTATTAGTTTTATCTTATTGCCAAGATATGATGAGAAGTATATAAAAGACACGTAGGCGTACTCAGTACAATATTCTTGAATATTGTGCTGACGTGTACCACATGTAATCTTTTGTTTAGGTTTTGGTTATGCTCTTGAAGATCCAGGATAGTGAGAGTTGTATGGTGAGGTTATGTACAAGTGGACCTGTTGTCTTAAGATCCTGTAGTTTAGATGTAGTACATGTATATGTATAAGTTTTGTAATCAATATGTAATATCAAATGTTGTAACAATTCATGTTGTAATTATATGTTGAATGGTGAACATGTGTTGTGGTTTGTTTATTGTTCATGTACATGTGCTACTGATTCTTTGCTTTTGACTCCCTCTGATTTTCTTCTTATTATCCTTGTGTGGGATGTTTAAATTGGGATTCTTGCTGAGGTGAGGGTTTCAATTTGGACATCACACATCCGATTAAGTTTTAGAAAATCCGGGGACGTCACATGTAGGCTCATCACATTCATCCTCTCTAAATAAATCATGGTTATCGACCACAAGCCCAACATATGAGACTAAAATATATGTGTAGTAACCAACAAGATCAATCAGCCACAAGAACCTATAACCATTCTCAAATCAGCGATGAACCATAAACAAATTAGGAGGTTATCACCAAGGAATGCTCATTCTAAACAAAGGAAGTATCACCATACAAAGATGTTCATCAACATTTTTTTGAGTATGATAGAATTCTATACAATAGAGCCTCATTAAGAGAGGTGATAACTCATGTCCAACACCTACCAAATAGTACTAAAACTCATGTTACATTAAGGTACTCGAATCCCCATTCATAAAAATAGAAATCACTAACCAAGGCTACAAAAGAATCCATTTTGTATTTATCTCAAATTCAGGTATAAAGAAAAATTAGGGATTGGAAACATAGAAGTAGTTTCATGGAACTATTATCACAGTTCAAACCCTAATTCTTGATAACTTTTTTTAGCATGTTAATATCACATTTCAGATATAGAAACAACAACAAATTTGTAAGATTGTAGTGGCAAAATAAAAGAGGGAAACATTATATAACCCACCTTTTGTTTGTAGAGAATCAACCTCCATAACACAAGCTCCAAGAGAAGGAAAGAAACTGCAACTTTGATTCACACTTCGACTATCAAATCACATCACAAAATAGGAACGAAATGATTAAAAATTTGCTAAAGAAAAATGGGCAGAAAACCCTAGGCCGAACCAAAAGTAGAAGAGGGAAAAGAGAAGAACACACCCTCCCACTAGTTACCACCATGGTAGAACCATGATCTAAGGGCCTTTGTGAAGAGGGGTTTCTCTCAAGAAGACCACCAGGGTACAACCCTAGTATATGGTCAAGGAAGAGGAAGAAGAAGATGGGGTTTCATGGAGAAAATGTGATCAAAAGGTTTGAACCACCTATCAAGAGGAGATTCTCCAAAAACCACCACCAAATGAGTTGATCCAGCACAAATCCTTCCTCATGCAAGGTTGATCGGCCGCCATAATTTTAGGATATGATCGCCTTCACCACCCAAGATCCAAGGTCGGCCATAAAAGATAAGGAAGAGAGTAGGCCCAAAAAAGTTTCTCACAAATGAAGGAAAGGGGTTATATACCTAAAGGAGGAGAGAAGTAAGGCATGCATGAGGTGTCAACTTATTAGAACACCAAAGGAACACTTGTCCATCAAATAAACCAACATGAAAGCTTTCAAAACACACATGAATGAGGTTGTGATACACTCTAGGTTGTGTCTTGATCACTTGGGTCAACAAGGTCGTGACCCACCAAGTGGTCGCGACAACAACACCAAAACATCACTTGGTTGCGACAATGGATCACCACACATACTCTAGGTCGAGACACTGTATATAAAAAATCTATCTCAACCCAAGACCATCTTGATCATGACCAACACACCTAGGTATGATGTCTCAACCACAACACCGACAAGACATGCCCTAAGTTGAGACAACTCACAAGGTACACATAGGTCATCACACACTAAACCCTAGAAAACCCTAATCACCACTAAGGGCGTCATCACTCAACCAAGGATCAAAAAAGGTTCCCACCTCTTTCTCTCTCCTCTATATGATGTCAAGAAGGAAAAAGAACACACTAAAGATGAAAAATTGTAAGAAAATCCCATCAACTTTGGTAAATTACATTTTGCACCAAAACTAGCAGATAAAGCACAAATAACACCCAAACAAGCTCAAACTAGAAACTTAAGCCCTTCCCATGATCCTTAACCATCCCAAGTGATTAGATTAGATTTTAAAAATTCTTAATAAGAAAGATAAACACCAATTAGTATTAATCTAGGTTAGGGGTCTTACACTTATAATTTGATTATGGTACCCAATATTAAATTTGACTAAGAGTTGTTAACACAATTTCAACATAGTTCCAAATCTATGTTGTATAACTCATCAAATTAAGTGGCAATCAAACACTATGATAATAACAAAAGGTAGACTCCAGATCATCATATCAATAATAAAATGCAGACTCAGTTTCGTTTTGAATCTAGGTGCTTCTTTATTCTCAACTCGACTTTATGTTTGCTTGGGAAGGTATGAAATTAGGTTCAACCCAGATTTAAGTTTGTATTTTTACACAAAATTAACACATTCTACATGGAGAAAAAAATATAATACTGGAGTGTTTTTGTGTTAAAATTGGAATAATAGAAGTTGTTACATTGTGAAGGGAGCACTTCGACTACTATGGGAGAATGAGTTTAGTAGTGGTAGTGGGGGCAAGATTTTGTCAAGAGTGATAGGGAAGCAGGTTTAAATAAGGTATAATTGGAAGAGATGATACTTCTTGTGAATCTGGAACTTGCAAGAGGGTCAGCTAACCCAGCTAAGAATGGTTTTAATTGTGGTAGTGAATCCAAGGAGGAGACATTTGTAGTAGGTGATCGTGATCATGCTGGATAACAAAAATGGTATGACCTACTTACCATTTTGGATAGGAAATAGTTAGCTACAATAATCTTACAACTCCATTTCTATGTTTTACTTATTACTAAAAAAGAGAAACAAAATAGAAAATATGATAGGAAAGATGAGGATAGAAATGTGAATTATCCAGACAATCATAGAAACAATACCATTGTACTAAATAGTCACATGGATAATGGGTAGTTCAAATAAGATAGTATAATGCCATGTACATATTTTTCTTTAGACAATTTACTTCATGCATATGCATAAGGGGATATGTATGTTGTACCTGGGCCTATCCATGAAAAGCCATTCTAGATCTGTAATTAAACAATATACATTATCTCTCTATGTAAGGTTACCTATATGCAATAGAATGAGTAACAAGACTCATTACACAATTCTCACTCTCTCTTGTTCCATTCTCTTTCTGTAGTTTCTATATGGCATCATAGTGATGGTTGAATCTACTCAATCATATCCCAAGTCTCAAACCCTAGATCTAGAAGAAGAGATTGGAGGGAAACAAAAGGTCTAAGTCATAATCTCTTCTGAAAAATTGCTTTTGTTCATCATTGGAATCATAACTCCCTTATCTCTGAAGACATCTTGTAACGTACTGAAACCTAACATCACTACTACAAAACATGCTTTTTATAACAATTCATTTTTCCATTTTACAACATGTGTCAACCATTGTATTAGATCCCGTTTTCATTTGGATAATACATATGTTTTATTAGATCACATGTTGTAATTTTCTATAGTAATGCATATTGACTCTAGAAATTCTAATCCCATGGATAAGGTGCTTGTATACTTGGATCTTTGAAACTGGCCAATCAAGGATTTAGAATGTTCCCTGTTTCACTTGTTTGTAACTCAAATTAACATTTAATATACATAATGTGAGATGTAAACCCTAACTATGGATACTTTTGACCCTGACCATGCTTTTGGATATGTGAACACTAATAATATTGTGACTTGTATATATGGATCCTAACCATGGCCTAATATGTAAATGTGTTAATCACATATGTAATATATGTCACCTGGTTCACTAATAAGCAACTCATATGTACATAAATGAGTAATATAATGTGAATGAATGTAAATGAGCAATCCATGTGGACACTAATGTGACTTATGTGATAATAATCATACATATAATGTAAATAAAAATAACTAATGTGCCATAACCTAAGTTAATATTGAATTAGTGGAATTAATAGGTTAAGTAAGTAAATTTTTAAATTTCCTGCATAATAATACAACATAACTCTCTTGGTAACAATGTGAAGATAATACGAACCAATTTAATGAATGTTAATAATAATGATGTAGTATTATAATAATAATAGCGACGATGAACCTAAATCCTAATTGTATTACAAATCACTAAAGGAAACTTAAAAAACCCAATCTAATGGCAAAATCATGATCCGTGGGTGACAATTAGCTTGGGTAACAATTTGATATTAAATGAATATTGCTTAATGTCTTAATTTGGTTTGGAAAGAAACATACCCTAAAGTCCAAAATATTAAATAAAATAGTGAACAACTCAAAGAGTGAAAATTTATGGCAAATTCAGATTCTACTTGTCAAGTGTAGCCGAATTGCTAAATTTGGTTTCTTTTGAACCATGTTTGAGCCCCCAAATAAAATAAGTAAGAAAACCACATTTTATATACTAATTATTCTAAATATACTTTTCCTTTCCTAAAGTTTTCTAGTTATTTTTGTGTCACGTGGGCTTTCCTAAACTTAACAAATCTTATAGTCTATGGTTTGTCTGTCAGATTGTGATCGCTCGAATGATCAAGTCTCTCCTACATTATTTATGAAGGTTTCTAACGAGCTCTTGTTTAACCAAGTCTTGTATCTTCCTTTATCTCCAATCTCCCTCTCCTCTCCATAACTC
This sequence comes from Alisma plantago-aquatica, assembly GCA_963693085.1. Taxonomy (NCBI): domain Eukaryota; kingdom Viridiplantae; phylum Streptophyta; class Magnoliopsida; order Alismatales; family Alismataceae; genus Alisma; species Alisma plantago-aquatica. Next base: position 82,469,720 of record OY856410.1, read on the forward strand.
CTCATAATGTCTTTGCTTATACTTTACTCTACTGTTTTTCATATCAATCCATCCATGACTCAAACCCTATATTACATAGAAGAAGTATTGCACCCCAAACCACATACTCCATTCCCTTCAATTGAGAGATGGAGAGTCAAACTTCAACTGAAAACTATTGTAGCACATCTTCCTTGCCTACTCTTCCCCTAGCTATGCTCTTGGGCATCAGCTCAACTTGAGAGGATGCCTCAACTGCTCCTGTGGCTGTCAAGATGAGGGTGAGCGATCTTTATTGTCTTTGATGTGAAAGATGCTACAAGGTTCAATGGATCATAGATGGCACCAGATCTGCAGGGAGGGAAATGAAGTCTACATCGATGACTTATGAAGCTAATAGGATCATTTGTTTTCCTAATTTGTGGTAATATTAAGTGTTCCATTGACACTTTCCTCTTATTTCTTGGTTTCATTTCTTCTAGCCTTCAACCAATGAATCGACTCATATACTATTTCTTGATATTTCTGGGGTATAAGCTTTGTCTCATATCTGATGTTCTTGATCCATAGTATTAGAAATCTTGGTTTTATCTCTTTCTTAGCCACCTTGAGATGGACATTCTTCCCCCATTGTCTAGGTTCTTGAACTTCCAATTTTGGATAGTAATGGAGGGGGTGGTTGCTGGGTTTCTACCCCTCCTATCTTTAGCCCTTTGGCGCCCCTGAGTCCAGGACAGGACGTCAGATCCATGTAAGATGACTCTCAGGCTTGAGGTGCCCTGGATCTTCAACATTGATAATTGATTTCAAGCACTGCTTGCTATTTCTAAAACTGACAATCGACTTGTTTGCTAGAGTTGGTCATCACATTAATTTTCTAGGAAGATGATCATAGGCAGACATTTACTCTTTGGCCCTTGCACATTTTTATTATTGTCATGATGAAATGCATGCATCCTTCTTCTCATCACCGTCTTCATTTGAGTATGTCTGATCTTATGCGTGATTCAATAAAATGTCTAATATTAATTAATTTGTGACTAACTATAGGTAACCCAAAAAATGTAATACAATATATTTTAAAACAATGAGTTTGTTCTCCATCGAATGATATCCATTTCATTGCCAATTCTAGTATAATAAATATATAATTTCAAGGATATTCTTAATTATTTAGAATTTCTAAATTTATATCTTATAATATGTAAGTCACACAACAAAGTAAAATATGTATTACAGTCAAGAAAGTATAATAGAAATTATGGAGTGATTTTGATAACCTAATTTAATAATAATAATAATAAGGTGACTTTTTGGGTTTCTATAAATAATGAGAACTTAACCCTTAACTTTATATATGCATATAATAGGTACTTTGAAGATCCTGTCTTAGACCTAGGGTTGACCTTGGATATAAGTAGAGTTGATATGAGGTATGTTGCATTATACTATCCATATCAAGAAATTGACTCAAGTTTCTCTCTGTTGGTATTTATGAAACTTAAAACCATAATCTTATTAATGAAGTTATTTCCATGAATTTTTCTTATTTGAAAGATTCCTTTTGTTACAAAATCCTATTTTGTCACTGAATTTTATTAGATCTTCTTTTATGGGTTCTTTGACCCCACCAAATATTTTGTGGATGTTCTCATCCCTCATATTTGATACTAAACATGCTAATTATTTTGTTATGCATCTCGTGGTGACTACTATTATAGTGTGACATATGTGGATATATGCGTGGATGTATAAATTGCCACAATTTATAATGCAGAGGTGATATTTCTTACAATTTAAATTACTAGAGAAAATGTGTATCATGTTGTTCTCAAAGAAGATGTTTATATGTTCCTACTCACCCGATATTCATGGTAGATGTGTTATTCCCTACCAACTTATTTATATTGTTCTAGTACATTGTTAAGAAACGTGGATGCCTTGCTCATATTTATCATATTCTTATTTGAGCTCAACTAAACTTAATTCTGGTCTCTACATTTTGTACATGTATAGTAGACTAAACTTATTTATAGTAACAATACCTCTATACCACCATAATATTTGGACGTGCATATTCTATTTCAACTGTACCTATTCCATTATATATATTAAGGGTGTGCATATTCCCCCTAGGGTGTGCATTTTCCATCCAATACTTAGGCTTGAGATGGTTATGAGTCTCAGTACTACTTAAATAATGCTAGTCTGATTTTTGACATGTACTATTTGTAACTGCTTATGATGGTCATATTTTATTGTGATATTGATTAAGGGAAAAAACTCTTTTATTGAATATCTTCTTCACAATTTTCTCTTTGAAATCCATTGCATGTTCTTTATTACTCTTGATCTAGGAAGCCTTAATAAAGTTTACTTGTTGTCCGTTTTCCATAATTTTGATCAATCCCTATTTATATGATCAGACCGATATTTTTATACTGACAACTTCTATTTTGTTTTCTCTTATGGGGTATGCTTCCAACCCCTTAGGTGAAGGACATGTGGACCCAACATGATGGCTTGTTCTTGGATTAGTGAAGCTAACCCTTGCAAGATAGACTTTAGATTGTTGGAAATCCCTCTGCCATATCAAGAAGTTGTTTATTTCATATAAGTCCCATAGAGGGAGATTACAATGTAATCTTGAATATTGAATATAGTCATGACATTTATTGTCATTGCTATACCTTGGTCTTGTATACCAATTATTTAAAGAAAAAAATACATTTATTTCAACATACTTAGTAGTTTGTTTGGATGAGATGGTTTTATTCCTCAAATTAAGTAGGGAGTAGACCCCTTCTTAGGTCTCACTCCTTACAAATCTCCTCAGTGTTTCTCTTTAGATATTCTTACTCATAGAATACTTTTGATCTCGAGAGGACATCCTCCTTCTTCGCTCATGATGACAAAGTAATAATACATATCCTCTATATCTAAATTCTTAGATCTCCTATCCTCTATTTTAAATGACATTCATCCTAGAATCCAAGTGTTGTTATTCATTCTTACTTTTTCATATTTTTGAGTGACTATTTTGATTCACACTTCTAATCAAGACGCACTATCTCCCGTTATCATAATCTTTTTTCTTATGTAACTAACATAGAAATAACTTTTAAAATGACTAGTGAGACAAATTCTAGTCAACAAAAAAATCAATTCGATTATCCCTAATGTATTGGTCTAAATGTGTCAAAAATTTTATTCATCGAACTTAATCAATACAATTTCCTTTTGTGGGAGTCTCAAATCATAATTCTAGTTGAGAGTCTGTCTAGAGGATTTTTTTGGTGGATCTATGAAACAACCTCTTCTAATTGTGTCTAATGATGAAGAATTAGATGTTAATCCAAAATACAAGGCATGGACTAGAACTGTCATTTTGTCAAGGGGTGGATATGGGGATCCCAAACTGAGGAAGTTATGGGAGATACTATTGGATGCAAAACTTCTATAGAAGTTTGGGATTATAGGGAAGAATCTTGGTGAAAGTTCTTAACATAGAGAATTTGAATTAGTTTTTCAACTTCAAACATTTCAAAAGGGATAACCTACTATGTTTGATTATCTAAGGAACTTTAAGTCAATTTGTGATCAATGAAATTCCATTGGCCATACAATTTAGAAAAGTAGAATGTTTTTACACTTTTGAATGGTCTGGAGATCCGAATATGAGAGTTTTGTTGTATCTATGCTTAAACCTCATTTTTATCCCTATACTGAGATAATATCTTTAGTTCAAGACTATGAATGGAGAAATACTAGAAAGAGTTTAGTAACCGCATCCCTTATTTTCAACGAATAACTGGAAAGCACCAATCCTCAGGGAAACAATCAAAACAACATCAAAAGATAAAAGTATAATAATAAATATAAAACTAAAAGATGATGATAATATGGAAGGAGAAGAGGAAGGAATCATCCCAATTTCTACTCTACAAACTATAGCACTGGTATTCTTCACAGTGGACCATCTAATACAAATCACAATTTTACATCATGGGACAGAGATTGCAACAACCCCACCCCTTGGTGACCCCCAATTAAGGAAGGCCAAGAAGCTAGAGCCGTTATCCCAAAATAGGATCATATGGTTTTGCAAATAATAAAAAATAATTAATAAATTCTATGACAACTAAGCTGAAAGCAGGATAAAATTTTTCTTTTCACATACCTTTCAAAAATAGGAGTTTGGAACATTACCCAAGATTGGAATATATCTATCTATAATCCTCCAATCTTTATTAACTTTATTCTTTCAATGTCACTTTAAATTATTATCCACTTTCTGGTAAGCATATAACTGCATGTAACCCTAAAATGCCGACAAACAAAATGTCAGTCAGTTTAACAAATTATACTGGTATGTGGGGCATCCAAAACTAGCATCTATTTGTAACAACATATTGCAACCAAATTATTGCTTAACAGATCAAACTTTGCGTCTTAAATATAACTACTCAATCCTGACATATCCAAGACTCTTTGTTGTCCCTATAGTGGAGATAGATACTACCTTTTACACGTGGTAGATCCCAAATAGCCCCATTTGATCCTACCCTAAAGGTAGACCAAGACATAGAGTTGTATAATCATATGATCCTACCCAAAGGTAGACCAAACATCAACTCATGATAACCTGTTGAACTTATCCCAAGGTAAATCAATACCTAGATCATCAATTTCACACAAATTCTCAAAGCTACACAGGAGGACTAGGATTTGAGCTAGTCATGCATAAATTTATAATGATAGGCATAGTCACTTTATAGTTGCAAGAATTAAAGTTCATCCAAGAATTGAATTTCAAGCAACCGGTAAAACCTCAGAAATCACCATGAAACTAGAGTGATTATCCATAAGCTAACAACATACCTAGATTGGAAGCCCAAAAAAGCATCCAACCAAGAAGTACAATCAACCAAGTCAAGCAACCAATCAAGCATTCTTGATCTGAAAAGCATTTATAACACCTAATTGTTATAACTGCATCCAAACATCTTTCATTGACTTGGGATTCCATTCTAATGTTTCTAAGCCTTAGTAGGATTTTGTTAGGGTTTCTTAGTTTCCAAACTTCTAATTTTCAATTTTACCCCTTTAGGTCAACAAACCCTACTAAGTACTTTTCTACTCATAAAAACCCTAATTAATCAAATTATCCAAATTAAGGGTCTGTATCCAAAAATTAGTTTAAGAACATCATTTTCATGCCTTCTTTATTGATTTCCATATTTAAAACCATTAAACCTTATAATTATGAGAATTAGGGTTTTTAAGTCCATTAATGCACATTTATAATCATGGAACCCTAACTCAGCAAATTATGAACAATTATCATCCAATTAGATCTAATCCATCCTTTTTATGTCAAGAGGATAAACTTTGCTCGTACTAGTAAGGATACATCATTAGATCCACTAATCTTCAAAACTTAGGTTTTTAAATTAATTAAAACCATTAAAGAAAGCATCTTCATGCACTTTTCAAACTATAAGCTTATTTTGATCATCATCATATTTTTTTTGAATTCCTTGCATTCTCATGATAAATTTTCATATATAATTTATATTCATCCAAGTAAATGATTATTTTATATCGTTTTCATAATTAAATCAATGTTGGACCAATAGCAGCATGACACATCATCATTTTAAATTTCTTTTCTTACCTTTCTTTCTCTTAGACACGTATACCAACTTGGATCCATTTATCCAGGATCCTGGACCCAAACTCCCACTCCTCTCCTTCTTCGTCCCGTTGCGCGGACTCTACTTTTGCAGAGCAAATAGGGCACCAACATTCCAGTGAGGCTTCTGCCCGATCCTGACAAGCTCAGCACTCTTCTCGTTTCAACATGATATACATACATGTCTCCCTCCACACCATTCTGAGGTGCTGATGAAGGCCCAAGTCACAGGAACTAGGGAGATCCACCACATTGGCTCCATGTTGCTGAATAGGGAATCTGAGAGAGGGAAGACCAGAAGCTAAAATGCGAGGGAAGTATAGTTACTTCATGGTGCTGAGTAGGTAATCAACTTTCTCAAAGATTCATTACTGTAGTTCCTCTTTACTTTTGCGGTTCTATTGTCGCCACTACTGATTACCTAAAAATATGTGGCGAGCCACACGGGTGAGACCCACGTCCCAGCAAGAGATATAACCTCCAACAACGCTCATTGATTACAATATTTCAAATAGTAGATAACTGAACAATTGGAGTATTTAATAATCAATTAAACAAATTGAACAGTTCAAGTATTCTAAATAGATTAAGCAAATAATCTTAGCAACAAGTATGGTTATCAATGTATATATAGGCAACAAATAAATCCATTTCTCTGTATAGATATTGCTCACTCCGATCTCACAATTACCACTAATCATGAGATTAGGGTATAAATTGAGGATTTAACGTAATAAAAAAATCACCTTTAACTTTTTCTTCCTGATCAAACTCTTTGTTTTCTCGCATTGAACCACATAAACTAATTTTAAAAGAGAATTAAACTTTCATTTCTCTAATATAATCTCAGCATTTAATGATACACATCCATACATTCATTATGTTTCTCACACTTCCATGTGCATACGACATGACAATCATTTGCATTCTCTCCTATTAAGGAAGCAAACATACAAAACATCATTTACAACTCTCTCTTAGATCTATACAAGGACCTAGAGTGATAGGGGGTGACAAAACTTAACTATACTCAGACTTAACTCTTGTGGAAGATCTACTCTGATGCAATGATATCTTTTTCAAGTCCATGTGATTTCCCTAAAAAAATTGGGTAAAGGGGTGAGCCTACTCGCTCAGTGAATGAGTACTTCAAAGAAACAATCTAAAGCACTAATATAATTACATATATATTTTTGAGCAATTGATATCAATTATAACAACATAAAGCTTTAGAGAGTCTAATAATTGACAATCATAAATATGGCAGGATACTCTAAATATCTATAAGAGTGAATCAATATATGAAATGCTTGATTGATCATAAAGAGAACTAATAATTCAGAAACATACAAAGAATAATTGAATAACTATACACACTTGTTTGACCTCTCATTCATTTTATTATGCCCTGATCATATACAATGTACTCTACATATGAAGACTCGTAGTGCACTACGATCACACCGTACAAGACTTAGCAGATACACCCAGGAAATGCTAAGTCTGACTACTCTCCTAGTCTGCAACAGGGAAATAGCTCTCTGGCCTAAACTGGACTCCTCCTCTAACCTGAGCACACAGGTGGAGAGTCAAGCCACCTCTTGGCTTTTCTATACTCTAGTGCCACCATGACTTCTGGTTGATGTTGGACACTGCAAACTATAATTTAAGGAGACTTTCACTGGGGCTTCGTCCCTCGTGCCACCTGATAGCACGTTCTGACCCTCGTATACTGGATGCTTCCAGGGTTAGGTTGTTTCACCCCTAAGGCGCAGACCTCACATAGGGGTTCTACGGTGTTTAGGGCTCCTAAGTCTATTATTTTATTATTCCTAGAAAGCTCTTTCTACATTGTACCCTTCTCTTACTTATACTTGACTCTAGTATCTCTATGGTGTCGTGTCTACTTATTTGAAGTTATAGTACATGTATATCATTCTAAACTTGACACAACAGTATATTCAAAACACTTCAATATACTGAGTAATCAACATACTATACATGCAGGCAGACTAAAATTCTTAAATAACTAGATTTCATGTCCACTTGGCACATACACACTAGAATCATGCATATCAACCCAAATCTTGAGTTGTGCATCTCATAACTCAATTAAGAGTTAATTACTTATCATGACAAGAATTATTAATAATAACTGTGAACATTGATATCCCAATACTTGATTAATTGAACACCCTACCCTTAGGGTTTCATTTAATCACCACAAATGCTACAAAGAAAGGTGTAATACATCTATCACACACTTTTCAAATATTTAAAACACATGATACCTGGGATCTCAATCCCTTATCACATTACTGGGAATTCTCATCCCTTCACATCATTATCGTGATTACTGGATCTGGGTATTCAAACCCTTAGATCATCACATAGCATTATTACCTCTGTAACAGGTAACCACTACCTCTAGGTCCTTAGACCAAGGTATTCATTTCATTGGTTGTACAAGTATTCTCATGACTCACAAGGCCATCACACATCTTGTCACCTCTCACTAGGCAACAACTTATTCACATGTCTCCCATAAAGATTTCATGTGCCATAAACATTCATTGAATAAATACTACTATCAACAAATCATATAAAATCAATATATGTATGAAACCTTAGAACAGAGTTGAATTTGGGTTTCCATGCCATTCACTAGGATATCATGCATCAATAATAACATTGAATAAATAAAGTCTATCAGTCAAGAAAATACCTTGAAATGGATTTCACGATATCTATTCACAAATATCCAACATTCCTCGCATCTAGGGATTCACCCTCTTTACTGAGATATCAAACAAAAACTATTCACTTTGCACGAAATCCAAGATAGTATCTAACATATATGTACTATGAATTTATATAAACAATCATTCATAAGCAAGGGGATCTAGATAAGCAATTTTCTTTATTTACTTATACAACAAATTTCAGTCATAGACAAATTCCCTATATTTCAATTTACTCTTATAACCTCTGTGAATACTTAGGGAATTCTCATTAGGATGTATTGTATACATTTCTAATATGATTTTATCATCCAAACTTCATCCAAACAGATAAAGAATCCATTTCATATCATTTTGTGACAACTTAGAACAAATAGACAATTCAGGGTTTGTAGTCGCATACTAGCAATAAAGATTATGGATGAATAAACAATTTTCATGCAATATACTGTTTAAAGGAAGTTCGCACTCAACTTAAGGTGTAAAAACACCTTAAAAACATAGCTCATCCCTGAAAATCGCGATCTCATATCAAATCCCTAGCAATTCACCCAATTCTTCTTCCTTTCAACTCAGAAACCCTAAAAACGAGGGATTATGAAGAAAGAGTGAGAAAAGGGAAAGTTTTGATACCATTTTGGATCTAATCAGAGGAGGGATAGAATTTTGACATGTGAGAGAAGATTCACCATGAAACTATATCCAAAGAAGTTAAGCTTACATGATTTCATCATTCCTTGGATCGCAAAACCCTAGGCCAGCATCTCCATCAATTTCTCCTCTCAAACCCTAACTCTCTCTCTCTTGGATTTCATTTCTCTGGATTGAATCACGAATTATGAGATCTCCTTGTGTGTTAGGTTGACCATATAGAGAAATTGAGCTGCTTGGGTCAATTGCACTTTGACCCCTTACTATGCTTTTTCTTATCTCAACACATTTTTTCTGTCATAAAAATGTTTCTATACATTCATGTATTTCGTAGATTAAACTTACTGAAAAAATTATTATAATTTAGAAAATTGTGTATAATTGAGTTACAAAGCTTCAGTTAAACTTTGAGAACATTCCAAGCTTCCATTAAATAAATAAAAATCTAATAGTGCACTGCTATCAAGAATTATGTAGAAATGTCAGTTACTATAATTCGTCTACTGATAAGGTCTAAATGCATCCAAAAATTATGAAACTTTTACATATTGTTTATGATTGAGTTTCAGGTTTCTAATTAAAATTTTAGATCATTTGGATTTACCAATAAAAAATTAAAAATCAAACAATATACTATTGAACAACATTCTGTCAGCATGGTCGGTTGAAATATATCTCGACCGAGAATGACTTTTAAAGAACATCTAAAAAATTCTGAAATTTTTCACTGAAATGCACGATTGAGTTATACATATTATATCCAAATTTAAATTAAATCTATATTACATAGAAAATATGATAAATTATTTACCGTACTACTATCTTGATCAAATTCCATACTCATGTACCATCAAAACCCTAATTTCAGCCAACTAGGGTTTATATTTCTCAAACCCTAATTTCTCAAACAATAGAACACTTAACATTCTTATTAGGTTTAAAACATCATAATTGAATTATCATCATTAATTATATTTAAGAAATGATCAATCCAATTAAGCATATAATCATCCAGGTAAACCCTAGTTTACCAATTAAGCTCGGATACAGTCATAACAATTCTTCCCCCCCCTTAAAAGGTTTTGTCTCCGAAACATAAACATGCAAGAAAAGTGCTTTCAATGTTTATTTTAAGCTTCTGAAATCTTACATGTCATTATATTCTTGTATTTCATACTTTTTTTAAGAGAAATCAGAGGGTTTTTATTCATCTCTCCCCTCTCGTGCAAGCAAAATCTTTGGGAACATTACAACATACATTTCTTTCAGTAGAAATAAATTTGGTAGTACTACTACCATTACAGGACTCAGAATTGATAATATTTACTAGACTACTAGGAGGTACCCTATATACTAAGGAACCATCCTTGGATTTTTGGTGATGTTTCGCAAGGCCATCAACAACCTTATTCCTCTCTCTTGGGATATGATTTAGCTTCCAATTATCCTTCCACCCTTTCTGGATATCAGTTAACCAAGGCAACAGCTTCGGATAGTGTTGTGTATCACCTTCAATAGCCTCTATAGTCTTCTGTGAGTCAGTTTCAAAACTAATTTGATTGCAAGTAAACTCACTGCTTACCTCAAATGCCCAGTGAACAGCTCTGACCTCAGCTTCTAGCACACTGTTGGCATAGATTTTTCTACTCCAGCCACCTATCCTTCTTCCATTCTAGTCTCTACAGACAAAAGCAATAGTCGAGAGTTTCTTTTTGCTCCTGAAGGTTGCATCAGTGTTAATTTTCCAGCAATTAAGATTCGGTGGCTGCCATCCTCCAACTTCCTGGTGAGGCCTGTCTTTAATACTTTCTGCTGGTGTGAACGCTAGCTCAGTTAGCTTACATTCCTTCCTTATAAGGTGAGTTATGTTGTTGCTAGAGAGAATAGTTCCTTCGAAGACTCGTGCATTCCTCCCTTTCCATATTTGCCAGCATCCAACCATGAATATCATGATCATACCTTTATCAGTATTGATACAATTCTCAAGCCATCCCAAGACATCAGAAAATGAGAAAAAGTTGTTCCAAAGCTGATTCCTCAAGATGGCTTTCCAAACAACTTGTGCTCTGGGACAATCCCTTAGAGCATGTAGGATGGACTCCTCCTGATCACCGCAGATGGGACATACTGCATTGGTAGTCTAGCCTCAATTCATCCTCTTCTTGTTCGTTAGAATCACATTATGACCAACCAGCCGGATGAAGAACTTAACTCTACTTGCAACCTTAGTTTCCCAGATGATGCTCCACCTTCCATGGACTCTAATGTCCTTGTTCTGTCTTAAGAGTTGATAGGCACTCTTAATCGTAAATTGACCAGTGTCTGAGTGGTCCCATGCTAGGACATCTTCCTCCTCCATCTGTCGAGGAATATCAACTCTGGTAACTTGATTTACAATATCATTCAGAAACCAATCAGCAAGAAATTCAGTATCCCATTCATTGTTCAAGTTAATCAAGCTCGCTACTTTCAAGTCATATAACTCCTCAAGAATGGGTCGACGACTGTACTGATATAACCTGCCATCGATATCACACCACTTATCATACCAAACATTAATATTCTGTCCGTTAACCGGTATCCAAGTCGAGTTATTAGAGACGAACTCCTTGAAGTGTAGAGCTGAGCGCCCCAGTCTGGAAAAGTTGATACCTTTACCTTCAGTATGCTTGCTATACTTGCGAGCAAGGCTTTTTCACCAGCTAGAACTCCTTTGAGTAGCGATATCCTAGGCATGCTTAGCAATGTGAGAAGCATTTAGCTCTTTCATACTACGAATTCCAATCCCCCATGTTCCTTACTGCAGGTGAGTTTGTTCCAAGAAACCAGCGAGAGAGGGTGGCTTTTATGATTACCTCCACATATAAAGCTACAGATCGTGCTGTCGATGCATTCACAAACTTTGGTTGGAATCACAGCTGTCTGCATCACATAGTTGGGTATAGCAGTGAGAGTTGACTTAGCCAAGCAAACTCGTCCAGCCAAGTTTAAACAACGTGCAGACCACACTGCTATAGCATAATCCACTTTCTTCAACGTGGGATTATATGTATCCTTGTTCACTCTACCATGTATGAGAGGAACTCCCAGATATCTACCTAGGTTGTTTGTAATGGTGAAGCCACTGATCCTACCAATTCTGGATTTCATGTTTTAGCTCACGTTCCTTGAGAAGAAGATGGATGACTTTACAGAAATAGCTTGAACCGAAACCCTACCAAACCGTTTCAAGCATATGAGAATAGTTTTCATTTCTCTAGTATCAGCCTTGGTGAACAGGACCATATCGTCTGCAAAACAAAGATGGGAAATTTTGGGACCTGAATTATAGAGTTTGAAAGGATTCCATTACTTCAATAGCTTGGCTTAGGCGTTCTAAACACAAAACAAAGAGATAAGGTGATAATGGGTCACCTTGTCTCAAACCTCTAGTTGATTTGAAGGTTCCCTCTTCTCTTCCATTCCAGAGAATCGAGCTTTCACCAGTTGAGATAGACTGTATAATATAATTGCAGATGATATTGGGTATACCGGTCTTTTCAAGAGTATCCTTTATAAAAGGCCACTTCATTTTATCATATGCTTTGGACAAATCGATCTTGATTGCCATCATCCCTTTTCCAGTTCTCCTATTCCTCATAAGGTGAATAATTTCTTGGGTGATAACAATGTTATCAGATATTTTTCTACCTGGGACAACGCACTTTGCGCTGGGGAAATCCAATGAGTTAGGTGGGATTTAATCCTCTCCACTATAATCTTAGATGTGATTTCAGACCGAGGTTATTAAGAGATATAGGTTGAAAGTGTTCACATAGATCAGGCTTCGAAATCTTTGGGATCAGAACAATGGTCGACTTGCACATGTCTTCATCCAGGTTACCACCTTGTAGAGAATTATTGATAGTCAGCAGTAAGAAACGTTTAACAGTATGCCAGTTCTTCCTTATGAAACTGCCATCCGCACCATCAGGCCCAGGCGCCTTATGCGGATTAAGCTTGGAAATAATATTGTGGATTTCTTCTAGAGTAGCCTTTGAGCACAACGTCTGTTGTTCTTGCTCGTTCAGTTTGTTAAACTGACCAATGTAGTCTTTAATGTCTGTAGCATAAGTGGTAACATGTTCAATAAACAAATTCTTGAAGTAATTCATAATGAGTTCTCGCATTTCCTCTTCATTGCTAGTCCACACGCCATTATCTTCTTTGAGCATGGTAGTGGTATTGTGTCGTCTTCTTTGTTTTACATAAGTGTTGTAAAACTTTGTGTTGAGATCTCCATCAGTCAGCCAATTGATATGGCTTTTTTGTCTCGCATCCTCCTCCTCCTTCTTTAAGATTTCACCGTATTGAGCTTCCATATCAACAATCATATTGGCAGTGAGTTCGTCAAATTGTTCAGCAAGGCTTTTTTGCAGCAGGTCGATATTCCTCAGGAGTCTTTTCTTCTCATATACAGTACTCTTCATGTTGTTTGCCACCCATTTGTTGATGTTCTCGTGTGAGTTCTTTAAAGCATCATTGAAATTTAGGTTGGAGTTCCAGCTGGCTTTGACAGTATTTTGAAAATCCTCAGAATTGGTCTAGGATTCTTTGATGAAGAATTGGTTGGGTCTGTAAATACTCTATGTATTCCCTACTGCAATGGGGCAGTGATATGAAAATGTCTTAGGAAGGTGCTCGATCATGTAGGTAGGATAGTTATTTAAGAACTCAGTGTTGGCCACATCACAGTCAAGCCTTTCCTGCAATCCTCCATGAATGTACGTAAGCTTCTGACCATTGAAGCCGAGGTCCTTCAAGCCTTCCTCCATCAGGGTGTTGCTAAAGACACGAGCTTTGTTGAAGTTATAATGTCTGCTTCCACTCTTCTCTTCCTGCAGAAATGTTGTGTTGAAATCACCTATGGCAATCCAAGGCATTGTAAAACTCATTCCCATCGAGACCAGGTGTTTCCAGAGCAGGTTTCTAACCGAAATATGTTGATGAGCATACACGAAGGTGATCAACACTTTGTTATTGATTTTACAGGTTATGAACATTCGATGATAGTTGATAATTTGAACAGAGCAATCCTCATCCTTCCAACAGACCCAGATACCTCCAGAGAAGCCTCTAGCTTTGCACCGAAAGGATCTGTTGAAGCCTAGATTCTTGATTTTGGTTTCAACCTTTCTACCACTGATACGAGGTTCCAGAATGCCAACCAAACGTGCTTTCTTCAAAGAGATTAAATCTCTGACGACACAGCATGTATCTTTATTGCCGATTCCTCTAACATTCCAAACGATCGTATTTAACATAAAGAACAGATATAGAAGATGTGTGCTGGGGCATGACGTACCCACAACTTAGTCCTCCATAGTTAGTTCACCTTCCTCTTCTTTCTCATCAGTCTTCTCCGTAGCATTCTCATCTACATCCACCTGAATGCGTGGGCTCTTCCTTCTGTGCTCGTAAGGTGGTTTTAATCTAACATCTTTCATCTTAGCTCCCGATCCTTTCACCTTCCTTCTAGGGGGGTAGTCTAAAGGCGTTAGGATCAACTTCTTTTAGGGGAAAACTTTCCTCCATCTCCTCGCCCTCCTTGTGCTGCAGATTCATTAGTGTATATGTATTTAGTTTAGTAATACCCTTTGGTTCCTCCTGATGCGTGGTGTTGTTAATTTCCTTTGTAAGCTACTCTGCATTAACATTTAATTTTCCAGTGTCTTTGTTTGCTTCTAGGGCCTCAATGTCTATAATTTCATCGACATCCGGATTGATAGCCATGTGAACATCGGAGTGTGTAGCTTCGCTGTCCTTCTTCTTATTGATATCTTTCAGGACTTCTCGTTTGTCATCAGCAGTCACCACAACTTTCTTTTTTCATGTCTTTGGGGGCACATTAGCTCGCTTTGTAATTTCCTGGCCATCTACCACCATCTGCCCTTTATCCTTGGTTTGGTTCTGATGCAGCTCCTCTTCCTATTCCTGAACCTCTGCCAATTTCGCAAATTTGTTATGGCTGTTTGGCTCAGTACTTTGTTCACCGGTTTGGCTCCTTTGCCTTTGTTTATATGTCGTTGTGCGTCTCTTTTGTGTCTGGCATTTGTTGCTCCTGTTGTCCTCCTGTACCATACTAGGGCCTCCTTGTTCCTTACCTCCACCTTCCGTGTTCTCTTGCTGAACATTCGCTTTCGGGTTGAGTAAGCATTTAGTATCCAGGTGACCTAATTTTCCACAGAAATCACATGATTCGGGGAACACATCATATTCGACCTGGTAGATCACATTGTTGATGGAGATAGTGTTTATCAGCGGTTTTGTGGTATCAACCTCAATGGCCAATCTGGCAAATTTGCTCCGTGTCCTGGCCATCGTGTGGCTGTCAACCTTCACAAGGGATCCCAAGGCCAGTCCTATATAATCCAGCATGGTGGGTACATAGAGATGAAGGGGTAGATCAAGTATGCGGACCCAAGTCACCAGGTATTTAGGTAGCTCACTGGACGGGCAGAACGTTGGACTCCATTGCCATACTGTTAGGCATTTTCCAAACAATTTCCATGGACCTCTGAAGAGAGCTATTTCAAAGTCCCAGTGACATGAGAACTGAACCACATAATGACCCAGGTCCACTTCATAAGTGTTAAACATGCCAACGGGATTCCATAGTGTTTTTAGACGATCCCGCATAGTCATGAATCCAATGTTGGAACCAATTAGCCTAGTGATCACAGTATATCGCCAAGGCTT
Organism: Alisma plantago-aquatica; assembly: GCA_963693085.1. Taxonomy (NCBI): domain Eukaryota; kingdom Viridiplantae; phylum Streptophyta; class Magnoliopsida; order Alismatales; family Alismataceae; genus Alisma; species Alisma plantago-aquatica. The sequence goes on from OY856410.1 coordinate 82,485,524, forward strand.
GGTTAACTCCTCCTCTGCGATCGGATTGAGTTCAAGATTCGATCTTCCATCCAGCACTTTTAGCGAAACATCCGTCGTTGCGAGCCTTTGTTCGAAAAGTTTCTCAAGGAATTGATCCTCTTCGTCTGCGTTCCCTCCTCCCATGTAGTAGTTAGGTTGTTGTATCATCTGTTCGGGATCTCTTTCATAGGAAGTAGTATTTAGTTGTTCACTTCTCCTTTCTGTCAGACCTGTTTGATTATCCATCGACGTCGTCCTGACATCTTTCCCTCCAAGCGATGGGAAGGCATCCGCATAATTCTCCTTCTGGGTAACGATCGTCTCAGTCGTGTCACCTCCTTTTTGACTGACCGAGCCTCACATCCCAGCATACTGGAACTCGATACCAGTGTTAGGGATCGTCATCTTCACTCTGCGCTCACTATCTTTGGTATTCGATGGGTTCGACTGGTTCCCCTGATCATCGTGGTGTGCCTCGCTATTTGTCCTACCTCCTCCCTTCGAGGTGCCGTCATATTCTCCCCGTCTCCCCCCCGTTCGCCTGCGCCCCCCGAAACCCTAGCCGCACCCATCGATCCGATTTGTATTTCATACTTGAATGTAGTTTTGAACGTTAAGTCCTTTATTTCTTTTCTAATCACAACATGTTAAAATAGTTCTCAATGATAACAAACAAATTCTCTATGCCACAATCAATCATAGCAGAGAGAGAGAGAAACAACCACTTCAATATTTTTTTATACTCTTGAGGTGTTACCTCAACATTGATAATCTAATCCAACTATTTCAATTCATACGGATCAATATGTACTATTGTTATGTATTACCTCTAAATCACAAAAGAGACTTCACCATGTTGTTTTGAATTTTTACTATTATGCTACTCAAATAGCAAAATAGTCTTGAGTTGGAAGACTAGATTCCACAACAATTGTACAATACTACTCACGACATCCCCATTGGATCATGGATGCATAAGGTGAAGCATTACCATTACATTCCATACTTATCTCAAGTATGAGCCCACACATAATTCAAGGTGTAACCATAGGGTTATAGCATACTAGGGTTTCAACAATAGTAACAAAGTACTCCATGATTGTATTTGTCATTCAAGAACTATTCATACCCAATTATCATCACTTAATTATATTAAAGCTAGGTATAACAAGCTATACCTCATTAGGGTTACATATCAATACAATATGGCTATCATCCCTTCTATTCATATGAGTGAATAGGTAAGACCACCTTATTTAGGGTAACCCTCCATTTGTTTTATCATCATTTGAACCATATCACCATACAACAATTGTACAATACTAAGATGGATTACTGGTATGAATGACTACAACTATCAGACACCTGAAATTAACATATTGCTTGTACATGTACACTGAAATCATATGTAGAACCAATTTACATCCCTTAATATACCTTCAACAAATTATACTTCTAAAAACAAATTCACATATTACTAAAATCCATTGTTTTCTCTTATCTCTCTTCTCATTCATTACTACTTTCTTTTTGCTACTTATCCTTCTCATTTTAATCACGTAGATTAAATATCCCTAAAATTGAAACATACAAGGTACAAATAGATTATTCATCATTCTTGCTATCACTGCAAGAATTTATCTCATATCACACTTCACTCATATTGTATTTCTCCTTTTATTCAAAACACACTTGTTACATTTCAAATTTATATATTACTCTTTACTCCGAATCATTTCCATATTGTTTATCCACCTTTCAGATTAGCTATCTTCAAACCCTGGATTACAATCAGTGCTAGTTTACTTCTCATAGTGCAAATCTCATGATCTTGTTTTATAGAGATGCTAGTATTCAACATCAAATCACTAGTGACAACCCTTGAACTACTACAACTCTAAACATTCTAGGGTTTGGTCCTTATCAGTAGCATGACGTTGTTGTGTGTAACTTTGCTCCCTTAATTTGAAAGTCAAACTTTGGATCTTATCAACTACTACAACTCTAAACATTATACAATGTCTTCCTTATCTTATCAATTGAATTTCCATTCTCTTACTTGGCCATTCAAATAGATTACATTCTCCCTGCTAGGGTTTCATCATCATATTATATGTCATTATTACATGCACTAGATGCCTCTACCATGGGGGTTATGCATTATATATTATTCATTTTCTTATCACTTCATTCCCACATTGCTTTCATTAAGGAAGATATGAAAGAGAAGATGATTTTGAGACTTAGAATTCTTATCTTCAAACATTCATTAATACATTTCTCATACGTAGGATTAATTAATTATCAGCAAGGATACTTGACTAATTAGCACTTTCTTGAATCTCACAACCTCTTTCTTTTATAATATATATTACTCCACCATATTTCAAACCTTTTCATTACTTTCCATAATCCCCTTACCATATACTTCTATTCCACATATCATCTTTAACTTCTAGTTTTATCTTATGATCATGTTTCTTCTTTTAGGTGTATGATCATATATACCATGTTGCACATATTTCTTTTTATCCTTTTGCTAATGTAAAGTTGAAATTCTTAATCCATAATCTCTCTACCAGTTTCAACTCATGTTTAATACATTACATATCCTTCATTTTAAATCAAACAGCTCATGCATGGGTCAAACTTAGTATCTCTTTTAATCAAGTGTTTACCTCTTGAATATAGTCTACCTTTGTATGACTTATTCATTGGTTAAGCTACACTTTTGTTCTTCTTTTATAAATTAGTTTGTTGTTCTATAGAGACTTAGAATCCAAAAGAAGTAGGATGAATGTATTAACTTCACAATAAAGGTATACATTCCATGCTCTCAATTATATCATAACCCTCATTCCTTAATCAAGCTCCTTATTTCCAACATTTGTCTTTGTTTCAACTAAGTTTCTTATCCTAGTTTTATGATTTACATGCTCATCTAGTTCTCTTCACTTTAACTAATCTGAAGACTCTTCACTTCTATGTACTTATCGAATACTTAACTCTTTTCTTCTATTTTCCCTTTGCTTTGGAGTACATTAAAACATTTTACTCAATTATATAATACATTCCTCATGATTGATTCTTACTATCTTGGCCCTTACATACTTTTCTCATATCTTTTCTATATTTCATATTTAGAGTTCATATAATTCTAATGATTAAACTTAATGAGAATCTTATGTCGTGTTCCTTTATTCCCAATTAAGGGTTTCTCATATGAGGCCCCAAAGTTGGATCTAAGACATCAGTTTCAACTAATTCTTAGCTATTGTAATATTTCCCATATGTTTCAACATCTTAGTGTATGTGCATTCTCACTATGATGTGGGCCTAATTTATCCAGAGTCTACTCTTATTATATTTTTAATAGGAGTCATTAGATCTTAGTAATGCATCCTGCCAGCCAGACCAGGCCGAACCTGTAGTCCTAAAGCCAAGAGCTACTTAAGATTAACCAATTCCTATTAATCTCAAACATGTGGAAAGAATATCCACTTAGGAAAGTTCATTCAAAGATCATTTCTAGTCTACTTGATACAAAGAATGTAATCAATAAATGTTACAACTGCATAGTGTACAACAAATCTTAAAGACCCATATATATTTCAAAATACTGAATATCTGAATTTCAACATATAAGAGCTTTTCTACTCATCTCCAATAAAACAACAATATGAAATGAAAGTTCTATCTCATTATATATTTATGCTCTTAATTCATGTTACTTATCTTGTTTCTAACCCTAATATTTCTAGGTTTCCTCTCTAGACCATCTTTCCACTGTATACCTGGCCAGGGTATACATGAAAGAATGGACAGATTAGTTTGATACGGGTTGATCCAAGTACTCCAATACCGGGCCAGGATATCCAAATACTCAAATCCCCAGAGCTAACTTCATAACATCTCCTATTTGCCACCCTTATGACTCTAACTTACTACCTTAATGGTCCCTGACAACTCAGCCTAAGCTCTAATACCAAAGTTGTTACACCCTGATCTCATAATTACCACTAATCATGGGATTATGGTATAAATTGAATTTAATGTAATACAAAATCACCCTTAACTTTTTCTTCCTTTTCAAACTCTTTGTTTTCTCACATTGAACCACATAAACTAACTTTACAAGAGAATTAAACTTTCATTTCTCTAATATAATCTCAACATTTAAGAATACACATACATACATTCATTATGTTTCTCACACTTCCATGTACATACGACATGACAATAATTTGCACTCTCTCCTATTAAGGAAACAAACATACAAAACATCATTTACAACTCTCGCTCAGATCTATACAAGGACCTAGAGTGACAGGGACCGATTGAACTTAACTATACTCAGATTTAACTCTTGTGGCAGATCTACTCTGGTGCAATGATATCTTCTTCAAGTCCATGTGATTTCCCTAAAAATTTTGAGTAGAGGGGTGAGCCTACTCGCTCAGTGAATGAGTACTTCAAAGAAACAATCTAAAGCACTGATATAATTATAGATATACTTTTGAGAAATTGATATCAGTTATAATAGCAGAAAGCTTTAGAGAGTCTAATAATTGACAATCATAAATATGGAAGGATACTCTAAATATCTATAAGAGTGAATCAATATATGAAATGCTTGATTGATCATAAAGAGAACTAATAATTTAGAAACATACAAAGAATAATTGAATAACTATACACACTTGTTTGACCTCTCATTCATTTTATTATGCACTGATCATGTGCAGTGTACTCTACATATGAAGAGTTGTAGTGCACTGCGATCACCCTGTACAAGACTTAGCGGAGACACCCTGGAAATGCTTAGTCTGACTACTCTCTTGGTCTGCAATAGGGAAATGGCTCTCTGGCCCAAACTGGACTCCTCCTCTAACCTGAACACACAGGTAGAGAGTCAAGCTACCTCTTGGCTTTTCTGTACTCCAGTGCCACCAGGACTTCTGGTTGATGTTGGACACTGCAAACTATAATTTAAGGAGACTTCCACTAGGGCTTTGTCCCCCGTGCCACCAAATAGCACGTTCCGACCCCCATACACCGGATGCTTCCAGGGTTAGGTCATTTCACCCCTAAGGCGCAGACCTCACATAGGGGTTCTATGATGTTCATAGCTCCTAAGTCTATTATTTTATTATTCCTAGAAAGCTCATTCTACGTTGTACCCTTCTCTTACTTATACTTGACTCTGGTATCTCTATGGTGTCGCTTCTACTTATTTGAAGTTATAATACAACATGTATATCATTCTAAACTTGGAAGAGTAGTATATTCAAAACATTGTAATATACTGAGTAATCAACATACTATACATGCAGGCAGACTAAAATTCTTAAATAAACAAATTTCATGTATGCTTGGCACATACACACTAGAATCGTGCATATCAACCCAAATCTTGAGTTTTGCATCTCATAACTCAATTAAGAGTTAATTACTTATCATGACAAGAATTATTAATAATTACTGAGAACATTGATATCACAATACTTGATTCATTGAACACCCTACCCTTAGGGTTTCATTTATTCACCACAAATGCTACAAAGAAAGGTGTAATACATCTATCATGTACTTTTCAAATCTTTAAAACACATGATACCTGGGATCTCAATCTTTTATCACATTATTGTGAATTCCCGTCCCTTCACATCATTATCATGATTACTAGATCTGGGTATTCAAACCCTTAGATCGTCACATAACATTGTTACCTCTGTAACAGGTAACCATTACCTCTAGGTCCTTAGACCAAGGTATTCATTTCTCTGGTTGTACAAGTATTCTCATGGATCACAAGGCCATCACACATCTTGTCACCTTTTACTAGGCAAAAACTTATTCACATGGCTCCCATAAAGATTTCATGCGACATAAACATTCATTGAATAAAGACTACTATCAACAAGTCATATAAAATCAATATATGTATGAAACCTTGGAACTGAGTTGAATTTGGGTTTTCATGCCATTCACTAGGATATCATGCATCAATAATAACATTGAATAAATAAAGTCTATCATTTCAAGAAAATCCCTTCAAATGGATTTCACGATATCTATTCGCAAATATCCAACTTTCCTCACATCTTGGGTTTCACCCTCTTTACTGAGATATCAAACAAACACACCCTACGAAAAATATGGTCTTTAACTATAAAAAAAATTGTAGCAAAAACCCCAAAATTTGTAGAGAAAAGCTTTGGCTACATTTATCCTTACATTTAGAATATGAAGCTAATACCCGTGTAGCTAATTGTTTAGGCTACATTTTTCAAAGTTGCAGTTAGTTACTCCTCTGGCTACAAATTCATATGTAACCCTACTTGTAGGTAAAAAATGTGCTTACACATAAAATTGTCGTTTCCATTGTAGCCAAATGTATGGCTAAAAATTCAATTTGTAGAAATGATATGTAGGGAGAGATGACATTGGTTACAATTTGTATTTGTAGTTCATGTATAGCCAAAATTAGCACTTGCTACACATGTAATTATAGCTAGTGTGTAGTGAAAGACACCATGTACTACACATACATATGTACTGAGAGACATTATGTGTCCAGTCAGTCGCTTGCCAATATAGAGGGGTTTTCAATAAGAAAACAAATGAATGTTAATCAAGATCGAGATGTGCTTACACTGTCAACAATGATGCTTTTATTTATATTTGAATAGTGAGAACACATGGGAAGGACATTAATCTGGCCCCTATTTTACTATATGCATAGAAAAAGACACATGTATACAATATCTTCTTCTAACTACATCTATCCACTGTAGACTCTATATGCCACATGATCATGTGCATCTTCTTCTATCTTGATTTTTTTTTGTATGAAGCCAAACTATCACCTGACATGCACTCTAAAATGTAAATTTTTACTTCCTCCAGGTCCAGATAATCTACAAGAGTAAGTAAATCACCTTCAACTTCCTACTCATTTTCTAGATCTCATTGTGGTTTTGGACAACATGCTGGGAGAGATCAAACAACATTTTGGAAGCAATTGACATAGTAAGAGCATTATTAGTCTGATTCACCATGTTGCAGATCGACATGTTTCTTTAATTCTTAATATCTGAATAAGACTTCAGAGTAGTAGAGTGTTACAACCCCAAATTTTGGGTTCATTTGGTGAGAAATGTAATTTCTCATATTAAAAATATTGGAACAAATAATGATATAATTTGTTTCGAATAATGAGTTTCATTTACAATAGCCTTGATGATTGTTTTGTGGGCTTTATTGGCTATTGGGCCCAATAACAAGGAAAAGACAAAAGAAACTCCATTATTTGATTAAATAAGAAAATGAAGAAAAGAAAGATGTAGAAACCTCTAGAAGGCAAAAGAATATAATCCAAATTTGGATTTTGTGTCTCTTGGGTTCCTTGGATTCCAAGGAGTCCAAAAGTTGTAAAGAGAAAGCAATAAGAAAAGAAAATAACAATTAAATATTTCTTTTTTAAGAAAGAAATTGAAAACAATGATAAAATGTGGAAAATAAGTGGAAAGAGGTATAATTGAGTTATCCGTAGTGGATTTTCGTATCCAAAGGATTCCTAATGTTAAATGGAATGCCAATGACGAAAATAAAAAGAAAGATAAAGAGAAATCCTCAAAAAGAGATGTTTTAATAAGAAATAAATAAGATAATGAGACATAATGAATATAAATGCATCTAGAAGGATAATAAGTATCCTTAAAAAGGAATTTTGAAATCTTGGAGTTTCTTGGGGTCCAAGGAGCCCCAATGGAGAAGAAAGAAAGAGAAAATACCAAAAATGCAAAATAAGAGGATAATGTGATACATTATTAATGATTTTGGTGGCATTGCTAAAAAGGAAGTATTTTCTACTAATTGAAAATAGAATTTCGTGCCAATGGGATAAAAGTGAAGCAATAAAGAGAATAAGTGAGAGGAATTTCGAATTCCTAATATCTAAAGAACATAGTATATTCAAAGGGATAATGGAAAGAGAGAAGTTGCTTCTTAACTAAGGAAAATATGTTTCCTTTTGGGAAAAGGACTTGAGTCCTCGTGGATGCACATCTTGGGGTGCAAATACCCTCCCATATATATAGGGTAGAGACCTCATTTGAGTCCAAGAGAGAGAGAGAGAGATCCCACACTCTCCTCCTTGTGAAAACCCTAGTCGAGAGTAGGGATATATCCCTGGAGCAACGGAGGTTCGTTTGGTAGTCTTGATGGAGGAAGGAAGCCTCCACGACAACCTGGGATGGATCAGATATCACACCCATGTCCCTGTCTTCGAGCAACTCCTTCCGTAGGTCTGCAAATCTGCAGCAGGCTGACAGCTACCACAGACAGATCTCACACTTGTTTGGCCATCTTGGCGACGACCCAGCAGCATCCTCATGTGCACAGAGGCATGATGGAGGCAGGGGAACCTCCCTGGAGGTCGTCGGGGTCGGAGAAGAGGAGCTAGAGCCACATCTTGACCTTGCTGTAGCGGCAGCTAGGTCACGCAAGGAGGAAGATGACCCTTTGGGTTGTTGGATGGTTTTGCCCTCTACAGGATGAAGAGCCGACCCACTTAACCAAGGGTAAAGATGACTTTTCAAAATGTTTTCATCTAACCAAACAACATTGCATGGAGAAGGACACTTGGCGCGCTTTGATTGGCTCTGGTAAGTAATATCTTGCAAAAATCGTATTTAAATATTGGTAGCTCAGATGGGTACGCATAAAATATGAAAATTGCTCAGAAAAATGAGAGAAATTCATTAAATATGGTTTAGAGGCTAATTCCTCTTGTTATTCGAAAAGTAGTGTAAGTTATCAACTTTAATGAATTAAAGATTAAGAAACTCTATTTTGAGATGATTAATAGAGTTTAATGGATGATTAAAGTTGATATTAGCCTATAAATCATGAAAAGATACATTAAGATAAAAAAGGATGTAATTTGTATGTAATTGATTTAATTTAGAAGTTCATGTGCATAAGTATTCTTTAATGGGCCTTGAAACCCTAATATTAGTAAATGTGCTCTTAATGGATTTAATAGTTCAAATTCATGATTAAAGTTGAGATATGATGGCTCTAAGTTAATTTGAGTATAAAAGATCCTAATTATGGATAAATACCCTTAATATGGTTTTCTATTAGATAAAGATGGAATTAATGATAAATAGAGTTCAGATGTGACCTAAATCATAATGAACTATTAGTTGTTATTCTGAAAGGAACCAAAGATGAAAATTAGGCCTAATAATTTTTTCATGAATTAAAAAGGATCATAATGGTAGTTTTAAAGTAAAATAGACATAATGGGCTTAATTGATGCTTAATTGTGCCTTTTATCTGAAATTAAGGTAATATGTTAACCTTAACATCTTTTGTGAAGAATTGATGAGATAATTAGGGTTTGCGAGTAATTGTATAAAAGTAGGGACTAAATGAGTAATAATGAAGAGGAACCCTAATTGCAATGGAAACCAAAAAGGTGGATTAGAAACCCTAGGAAGTGAGCTGGGTTTAATAGATCTTGATGGCATGATCAATAATAGGAAATTGGATGCCTATTTCAGGATCAACTTGGTGTGTGCTTTCTTGGTTACTTAATTGGTTGAATTATTCCTACAATCAAGTTAGCTTAACAGGTATGTGGTTAATTATGGTTAATCACATTAGTTTCCCGAAGGTTTTCCGGATGATTCATCGCATTGAATGCAACCTATCAGTTGGATGTTCATAATTGCAAATTATAAAGGCACTATGATTATCACACTTGTAATATAAAAGTGTATTCTCGCACCTACATGCCACCCCAATTAATGATGCAAAAAGGTCAAGCCCAGTATGGAAGATTGATGGGCACCATGAGAGGTGACCCCAGACACCAAGCTCGGGAATGAGAAGGTGGTCTATGTTGCATGACTAATGGGCACCATGAGAGGTGACCCCAGGCACCAAGCTCAAGATTGAAAAGGTGGCCTTAAGTCAAACCCTAGAGAGGGTATTCCAGGGTTAGGGCAAAAGCGGTGGAGATTGACACATTGAAAACGTAAATTGACTTGTTAATTACCTTGGTTGTGATAATTAGTTTGTTAACCATATTTGTGAAATTTTGCTTGTCCCCACATACCGGCATATTTCAATATGTTGACCAACATTTTGTTTGTCGGTGTTTTAGGTGCAAGATTGAAAAGGACAAACAGTAAAGTGGCATATACGGAATTAAATAAGAACTAAAGTACAAAGGAGGATTAGTTATAATAGACTCCAGATGTGGATAGAAGTAGATATCCAAGTTTTGAAAAAGGTATACAAAGTTTTATTTCATTACAGCCTTTCAGTTTAGTTTGGCAGAATATGATAATTGATATTGATTATTTGTCGAACCTTTGATCCTGTTAATTGGGATAATGGCTCTGACCTCTTGGTCTCCCTTAATTGAGGGTTACCGGGAGGCGAGGTCATTACATTTGGTATCAGAGAATAGGTTCCTCATTTAATCTGTAATAATTATTAAATTTAACAAACTCTATAGAACCCAAGGGAGTTATTAGAGGAATTTCCGAAAGACAAATGTGTCTAGAAAAGGATCACGTGCGGGGGCTGACAAGATTTTCCTCTGCACCGCTAGTCAGAATATGAGGACTATCAGATTAGTGTGACTGCCTGGCCAATGTCTCATGATTGGACTCGAAATAAGATACCTTTAGGACTCTCTCATCTTGTTCATCCATTCTCAACTCAAATGTTGTTAAGTATTATAAGGATTAGGGTTTTCTCTCTTTTCCTCACCCTCTTTAGGTATGGGTAAGGTTGATAAGGTTTAAGGAATCCTCCACCAAATTAATAAAAAGCATGTAAATAAGATGTCATGGACATAAGCTTAATAGATTAAGCGGAAAGGAATAGATACATGCTTAGGTCATATGACATAAGTTGTCATGTCCTCAGGACAGATCTGAGGCTAGACCTTCTTGTTAGGAGGATAATAAAAGCGAGTTAGTCTTGGAGGTAGAGATCTCCATTAAAAGTTGAGACTTGGCACATCCTCTGAGGATGATGTTAACCCTAACCCTAAGTGAAGGAGAGAAAGAGATGGCATGATGAGTTAGATGTCATGGTAGACCAGGTGTTTGGATAGACATGCCCTGGATGCCTTATGAGCCATGAGAGGTTGGATGACCTAGTGCCTTTGGCGACCCAACCCTGGAAAGAGTCATGCATGGTTAGAGAGAAGGATAGATCCTTCAATGATGAGGTTAGAGAAGAACCTACAGAAACCCTATGGGATTATGCAAGTAGGGCATAGCATGCACCCAGAGTACGTCAGTGGTGTGAGCAGTAGGCTAAAACCCTATCTAGGAGAGTATGATGGATAGCTTATGAGATAAGCATAAAGAACTATGGATAACCTTGAGAAAACATAAGTTTGAACATAGGTATCACCCATGTAGGGGTATGTTTGTGAGCTTGATCCACCTTCATGGAGAGAGGACCTCTGGTAGTGAGGTTGTTTGTAGGGTTAGCTCTAGAGAAAGAGAGCAGGACTCATACAAGAAGGTTGTAAGCCTAGACTCTGAGATATGAGGAAAAGTGGGGAGTTGAGGATGATGCAACCTAAGTGGATGATAGTGGTTGCCTCATGTTTGATCCCTGGAGGCTGGGAATATCTTGGTTTCCATTAGAGGAACCAAACCCTAGAGAGAGGATGAGTCTTCTGGTACCTCTGTACCTATGGTATAGATGAGAAGAAGTGTTCCTTAGACTTGGAGAGGTTTAGTAACATGTTGTGAGGCCTTGTACCTTGTTGATTGTCCTTGAGGAGGACTCAACTCTGAGGTGTTGCTCGAATAAAAGGATCATGGGAAATGCATGACATACCTTGGACATGCTTAGTTCATGGTTAAAGGTTGAGCATGTAGTTGGACAACTGTTGCATAAAGAAATGAACCTAGGGTTCTTAGGCCTAAGAGGGGAAGTGGTGTACCTGATGCTCATGATGAGATTTGATTTTCTATAGATTCGATAATGGTACTCCTCATTGTTAGAGGAGAGGGAACCCCTTAGGGTAGGTTTGATGAACCCCTCACAGCTAAGTGGATGACATGGGAAGTTCTGATCTTGATCCAATGTTGAGGATGAGAACAAGTATGACCTAGCATGGTTTAGTAGGTGGTCTACTTGTTCCTTAGTAGCTGCTAGGTTAAGCATGCTCATTTGAATATAAACCCTAAGGATGTTTGTGACCTTGTTGTTAAGAGTTGTAGTTTCTTCCCATCCTAGGAGAGGGACCCTTTGGTAGGGTGTATATCAGTTTTGTGGGTTTTGAAGAAACCTAAGGAGGTCTCATAGGATCTGGAGAAGCTAAGTGAAAAGTACATGGTATGAGAATGAACCTGTAGACCCATACATAACCATATCCAAGTGCATGTGGATATGTTACCATGGAGGTAACCGGTATGGGGCCTGACTAAGGTAGGCAGGTTGCCATGACCCCTATGAAAGGATGAAAGTCAGCCCATGAATGCAGAGCGAGAGATGATGAAGGTTTGGGTAAGGTTCTAAGTTGTACATGTACTATAATAGAATCCTAAGTCTATCCTAGGGTTAGGTAGGGATAAGACCGATGGAAGTAGGAGTTGCCGATTCCCTAGTTGCACATGACCATAGGGTTGGGAGGTAACAACTATCATTGTCTGAGGTCCATGGGTTAGGAGATTGATCACCCTCATGAACTCATGGGACCCAAAGGGCGGATGAGTAGGGAACTCTCTAGATGCATAAGGGAAGAGGGATGACCCCAAAAGTATCGGCACCCTATAGACCTAGAGGATGTGACCAAGGATTGTGTGGTGATCCAAGTAGGTTCGAAACCAGTTTTCCATGGAAGTAACCTTGATATCGATATGATTGTGATATAGAGACATAAGTTGCACATTTCAACTTAGATTTGAAGGTGTACTGGAAAGGTGGGATGTATCATCTCAACTCTTAGAACAGGAAGAACTTTGTATTTGGAATGCAGCCAAATGCTTATTTCCTCTTATTATGGGAGTGAGAGATAGGACAGTACATGTGCCATACACCAAGGATAAAGATGATGTAAGTTGGAACGTTTTATGAGGTATGAGGATAGAGATGATAACATACCTTGGTGGAGTGAATGATATGTGGATAGTTTACAATCAATAGGAGAGATAAGGTAGTCACCTTATATGGATGTTTTATCATGAGCTATGAGTTATACAAGGTTGAGTTCGAAAACTAAGAGGATGAGCTCAGAGTTTCTTGATGAAGATAGACTTAGAAGTCTGAGATGAGATGATAAGTGGAATACATGGAGGTGTATGTCTTCAACATTACCTAACACCTAAGGAAGTGAAGTGGTTGAGAAGCAGCTACCTATTTTAGCTAGAGGCTAGAAGAGGTTGTTAGGTTTACCCTAAGTTTGAAAAAAAGGGAGATATGTATGTCTAACACTCCGATGTAATGAGATTGTTGATTAAGTTAGTAGTTGTTTGGATTAGCCAACCTAGGCCTTGATGTAATAAAAGGATGGTTGTAGAACCTCAGATGCATTTCTTTGGATAGGAAGGTGATAAAACCCTACTGAGAGTGGTTTAGGGTTTCTGAGGAATCATGACGGGTAGGAGATCATGATTTAAGTTCATCATATACCGTGGTACTACTAAGATAGTAAGTTGCAGTAGTACTTTAGATGCCTAAGATAATGTTGCATGTGGCATGTTGCCATGCATGATGGGAGGTGAAGGACGAACACCAGTAACCCAATGAGTTGATATAGAGGATGAAGAGTCCCCGAAAGAGAATGGGAGTTCATCACTATCGATGTGTAGTATGTTTCCCATAAGGTCAAGATGCATTTTGGGTTATGGTAGATTGCCTTACCTAGACGATGTGAGAAAGTGAGAGTAGTGTCAAGGGATAGATCCAGTTGAACTACATATGAGAGAAAGATGGCTACACCATGATGTGAGTTCATGAGTTTAATCTCAAGATTCACTTCCATGCGGTGGAAGTAGGTGCATGAAGAACTCGATGTGAGTACAGTTTATCACCCCTAACTAATGGTTAGTATGATCCATACTAGGGGGTCTGATGAGAGCATGGGTGCTCATTCAGGGTGATACATGGAGATAGTTCTTGTCTTCTATAAGATGTGATAATAACCACCATAGCGAGTATCGAGATGTACAGAAGCTCTATAAGAGAGCTTGTTTCGGTCACCACTTCATTGAGATGATGTGGGTGAAGGGGCCTTGCGAAGGTCAGAAAAGAACTACAGTGTGTGTGGATGAAGTCGCTTTGATCGTGCAATGGCTGAAGGAGAGCCCAGGGGTGACAGGAGTCGTAAACTGATGCAAAGCAAGTCTGACATGCAGTTCACTGTGGGAGAGTATGTGATGTGAAAATATGACCCTCTAAGCTACGGCTGACAAAGCTGAGTCCCCGATATATGGGTCCATTTGAGATGGGTTGGTGGAGTTGGTTGTTTTTAGCCTTACCCCTCAGGATAACATGATGTATAATGTGTTCAATGAGTCTGATCTAGAGCACTATGTGAGGTACCCAAGCCATGTGCTGAGCCTTGAACCTATTCAGCTTTTGAGAGGCTGAAATGTCCTGAGTTACCTATGAGGGTACGATATACCAAGGTAAGAAAGAACTTAGATGGAAGAATATGAGATGATGAAGGTTCTCGAGAAGCACCATGGAAAGGGTGAAGCTACATGGGAGCCCTGATGGACATAAGAAAGTCTTATCATGTTTGTTTGTGTGCCTGGTGGAATTTTGAGGGCAAAATTCCAATAAGAGGGGAAGGATGTTACAACCCCAACTTTTGGGTTCATTTGGTGAGAAATGTAATTTCTCATATTAAAAATATTGGAACAAATAATGATATAATTTGTTTTGAATAATGAGTTTCATTTACAATAGCCTTGATGATTGTTTTGTGGGTTTTATTGGCTATTGGGCCCAATAACAAGGAAAAGACAAAAGAAACTCCATTATTTGAGTAAATAAGAAAATGAAGAAAAGAAAGATGTAGAAACCTCTAGAAGGCAAAAGAATATAATCCAAAGTTGGATTTCGTGCCTCTTGGGTTACTTGGGTTCCAAGGAGTCCAAAAGTTGCAAAGAGAAAGCAATAAGAAAAGAAAAGAACAATTAAATATTTCTTTATTATGAAAGAAATTAAAAATAATGATAAAATGTCGAAATTAAGTGGAAAGAGGTATAATTGAGTTATCCTTAGTGGATTTTCATATCCAAAGGATTCCTAATGTTAAATGGAATGCCAATGAGGAAAATAAAAAGAAAGATAAAGAGAAATCCTCAAAGAGAGATATTTTAATAAGAAATAAACAAGATAATGAGAAATAATGAATATAAATGCATCTAGAAGGATAATAAGTATCCTTAAAAAGGAATTTCGAAATCTTGGAGTTTCTTGGGGTCCAAGGAGCCCCAATGGAGAAGAAAGAAAGAGAAAGTACCAAAAATGCAAAATAAGAGGATAATGTGATACATTATTAATGATTTTGGTGGCATTACTAAAAAGGAAGTATTTTTTACTAATTGAAAATAGAATTTTGTGCCAATGGGATAAAAGTCAAGCAATAAAGAGAATAAGTGAGAGGAATTTCGAATTCCTAATATCTAAAGAACAAAGTATATTCAAAGGGATAATGAAGAGAGAGAAGTTGCTTCTTAACTAAGGAAAATATGTTTCCTTTTGGGAAAAGGACTTAAGTCCTCATGGATGCACATCTTGGGGTGCGGATACCCTCCCCTATATATAGGGTAGAGCCCTGATTTGAGTCCGAGAGAGAGAGAGAGAGATCCCACACTCTCCTCCTTGTGCAAACCCTAGTCGAGAGTAGGGATCTATCCCTGGAGCAACAAAGGTTCGTTTGGTAGTCTAGATGGATGCAGGAAGCCTCCACGACAACCTAGGATGGATCAGATATCACACCTGCACCCTTGTCTTCAAGCAACTCCTTCCGTAGGTCTGCAAATCTACAGCAGGGCGGAAGCTACCATTGACAGATCTCGTGCTTGTTTGGCCATCTTGACGATGACCCAGCATCATCCTCATGTGTGCAGAGGCATGACATAGGTAGGGGAACCTCCCTAGAGGTCTTCGGGGTCGGAGATGAGGAGCCGAGCCGCATCTTGACCTTACTGCGGCAGTAGCTAGGTCACGCAAGGAGGAAGATGACCCTTTGGGTCATTGGACGGTTTTGCCCTCCGTAGGCTGAAGAGCCAACCCACTTAACCAAGGGCAAAGACGACTTTTCGAAATGTTTTCATCTAACCAAGCAACATTGCATGGAGAAGGACACTTGGCACACTCTGATTGGCTCTGATAAGTAATATATTACAAAAATCGTATTTAAATATTGGTAGCTCGGATGGATATGCATAAAATATGAACATTGCTCAGAAAAATGAGAGTAATTCATTAAAAATGGTTATAGAGGCTAATTCGTCTTTCTATTCGAAAAGTAGTTTAAGTTATCAACTTTAATGAATTAAAGATTAAGAAACCCTATTTTGAGATGATTGATAGAGTTTAATGGATGATTAAAGTTGATTTTAGCCTGTAAATCATGAAAAGATACATTTAAGATAAAAAAGGATGAACTTTGTACGTAATTGGTTTAATTTAGAAGTTCATGTGCATAAGTATGCTTTACTGGGCCTTGAAACCCTAATATTAGTAAATGTGACTCTTAATGGATTTAATTGTTCAAATTCATGATTAAAGTTGAGATATGATGGCTCTATGTAATTTCGAGTATAAAAGTTCCTAGTTATGGATAAATACCCTTAATATGGTTTTCTATTGGATAGATGGAATTAATGATAAATAGAGTTCAGATGTGAACTAAATCATAATGAACTATGATTTGTTATTCTGGAAGGAACCAAAGATGAAAATAAGGCCTAATAATCTTGTCATGAATTAAAAAGGATAAAAATGGTAGTTTTAAATTAAAAGAGGCATACTGGGCATAATTGATGGTTAATTGTGCCTTTTATCCGAAATTAAGGTAATATGTTAACCTTAACATCTTTTGTGAAGAATAGATGAGATAATTAGGGTTTGCGAGTAATTGTATAAAAGTAGGGACTAAAAGAGTAATAATGAAAAGGAACCCTAATTGCAATGGAAACCTGAAAGGTGGACTAGAAACCCTAGGAAGCGAGTTGGGTTTAATAGATCTTGATGGCATGATCAATAATAGGAAATTGGATGCCTATTTCAGGATCAACTTGGTGTGTGCTTGCTTGGTTACTTAATTGGTTGAATTATTCCTGCAATCAAGTCAACTTGACAGGTATGTGGATAATTATGGTTAATCACATTAGTTTCCCAAAGTTTTTTTGGATGATTCATCGCATTGAATGCAACCTATTAGTTGGATGTTCATACTTGCAAATTATAAAGACACTATGATTATCACACTTGTAATATAAATGTTTATTCTTGCACCTACATGCCACCCTGATGAATTATGCAAAAAGGTCAAGCCCAGGAGGGAAGACAGATGGGCACCATGAGAGGTGACCCCAGACACCAATCTCGGGAATGAGAAGGTGGTCTATGTTGCATGACTAATGGGCACCATGAGAGGTGACCCCAAGCACCACACTCAGGATTGAGAAGGTGGCCTTAAGTCAAACCCTAGAGAGGGTATTCTAGGGTTAGGGCAAAAGCGGTGGAGATTGACACATTGAAAACATAAATTGACTTGTTAATTACCTTGGTTGTGATAATTAGTTTGTTAGCCATATTTGTGAAATTTTGGTTGTCCCCACATACCGGCATATTTCGATATGTTTACCGACATTTTGTTTGTCCGCGTTTTAGGTGCAAGATTGAAAAGGACAAACAGTAAAGTGGCATATGCAGAATTAAATAAGAACTAAAGTACAAAGGAGGATTAGTTAGAATAGACTCCAGATGTGGATAGCAGTAGATATCCAAGTTTTGAAAAAGGTATGCAAAGTTTTATTTCATTACAGCCTTTCAGTTTAGTTTGGTAGAATTTGATAATTGTTATTGATTATTTGTCGAACCTTTGATCTAGTCAATTGGGATAATGGCTCTGACCTCTTGGTCTCCCTCAATTGGGGGTTACTAGGAGGTGGGGTCGTTACATAGAGCCACCTTTATTTCATTGTTGATAGTGACAAAAAGGACATATAGGCTGCCCTTTTTTGTTTTCATTTGGGAAAACCTAAAAAATTAAGGTAATTTTAAGTCAGGTAAGTACTAGCAATAAAAATATTAGGAATTTCTAAATGAAAGGCCTACAAATGAGCATAAAGGAACCAAGTGTAATGTAACTTAATACCAGATCTTTGTCCTTAAAAGAAAGGACAATAATATCAACCTATTGAGCTCCAAATATAGATTCCTCAAATAAGAAAAAATAAAAATGTATCAAACACTTATCAACTAATAAGTAGAACAAAAGATAGAACAATGTTTTAAGCATTCAAAAGAGACTCATCCAACAGAGTTATAACTAGAACAATTGTTTTCTTAATAAGAACTCCCTTAAGAAGTCAAAAGAGACTCATCCAATGGATTTCTAACTAGAACATTTGTTTGCTTAACAAGCCCTCCTTTGCCACTCAAGAATAGCTTCAAGAATGTGCAACTTGAAAAAGCATAACAGATGCTAAAAACTATGGAGGAGCTAACCGTGTGTCCCAATATTGTGATATTCACAACGATCCTCAGTGGTTGGTGAAGTGCATCTAATATGGAAAAAGTTATGAGCAAATATGAGAAAATGGAACAAAGAGGCATGCAGCCAAACTTAACAATATTTGAGACATTCATTTGGGATTTGGGGAAGCCAACCAGCCAAGGTAAGAATAAGAGTTCCTCAAGACCATGCGGAATTTAGGGATCACACCTAAGAAAAGCTAATTCCACCTAGTTGGACAGGCATGGAGAACCACATGATCAATATTGATCATTAATTAATGCATATGATAGTGTTGGATACCTTATATGCATAAAGAGTTAAACTTCAGCCTCGATGTATTCTGCACATGATACATTTAAACAATAGTAATTAATCACATAATCATGTTTGTAATATGAGTAACTCCTCACCATTCAACAAACAATCTGTAGAGCACTAACCATCAAAGATCTAGTTTCTAGAGCAGCTTTAGAACATACATCTCTCTATTAAGAAAAAACAACCAAAGAACTAAAGTATTTAAACTCAAAATGAAAACAAGCTCAAGAAAAAGAAAGAAGCCTGTTATCAACTTCTAGAACCGATCAGAGAAGAAATTGAGACTTTCAACCAGACTCTTTCAAGAATAAGTATAAATACAAGTAATCAAGAAAACTCCCTTCAAGAAAGAACAAAACAGGAAGAAAACTTCCAAGGCCATTTTTTAGTAACATTTGTCACCCATTTAAAATCAATATGGTCAAATAAACAATATTAGAAGGCACCACTCTGCCTCAAATGAGTAGAATACAAGAGCATAGGCATCAAGGTAAATTGACTCAACTCCAACACTAACTTTGTTTCCAACCAGAAAAACAGAAAACCAACTATCTTAGACATAGGAGAAAATGAGGTTCACTCCACTAGATGAAAAGAACAAAAGATTGGGCGCATTGTTGAAGAGAGCCAAGAAACGTCAAGAACCAAATCTCTGTAAATCTGAAGTAGCATCTACTTTTGTAGATAAAAAGAAGTCAAACTTCAAACAGTAAGCAATCTCTTGAAAATGCAGAATACCACCTGATAAACTAGAATAATGAACTCATCTCATCAGTTTTGAAACCCATTTTAAATGAATATATAATCAGACACATCTAATTTTCAGGTCACCAACTAGCCTCTCCAAGTCTGGCTAGGTAACAAGCTCCTCATGAAACACAATTTTCCAGGAACAACTGAAAATCACCATTGCCAAACATAACAAACTCAACAAAATGACCAAGCAATGGTAAATGACTGTTGATAAAGCAAGGCTGCATTTACTGAATCAGAACTCATATAATCTAAATCAAGCAGGGATCATCTAAAGGTCAATTCAAGGGATGGATAAGCAAAGTGCTGGCACAATGCAACTATGGCACAACTCACAGTAATAATAACAAAATCCATTATCGATTGCTAGTAAAAGCTAAATTTGAGACATATGTATATTGCTAGTTATGTCTTGCAATAGACATATACAAATTTTGTAGCTTTTAGAATCACATTCCAGAGCATACCTAGTATCTTAGGGGGGCGGCTTACCTTAGAAAATATATATTAGATGGAATTTGAGTTGCCTTAGTATTCAATATGCCTCATGTTAGAACAACATGAGAACATATATATCACGGGTGTTGATTCTATGTATGCAATCAGATTGTTTACTACATATATCGAGCTCTTGAGGATTATATATTGTCACCTCAAATGATGGTATTATTTTGCAAATTTGACATGGTACAATACAGAAATCTGATAGTCATTGGCTTATATATTACTAATATTTGGATAAGGAATCTTCTATGGAAGAATAGCAATGCACATGACTGCTCAGATTCAGAGCAAATGGTGCACTTGGTAAAAAGGACAATCAAATAGCATACGATAGTCAATGTCGAGATCCTATATATTAAATCATAGAAGGTAGAGAGTAAAACTCATATTCCTTGTTCCTAACCAATACACGGTCCTTTTCAATATTAACATGAGACCTTTCGAGATATTACCTAAAAACCATTTCCTATGTCTTGAGTTTTCACCAATTATAAACATAACAGAAACAACATTGGGGGCTTGGCAGGCTCCTCTTAATTTTTTTTTCACAATTACCCATCATCTATTAAGCTAATCATTCATGAAACAATGTGAACTATAGAGCACACAGATCCATTTTAATACTATATGACGAAGCTACCCTTAATTTCCATAAATGTATTGACCACTGATTATAAAAATGATAGGTAGCTGCAGCAATGAACTACTGACTTGGGCACCAACATGTTTGTTGCCTCACCAAAGACCCATCATTTTGCAATTAAATTTTATTCTTGTCATATTATGAAATCATATTAGCTTAAGGTGTAAAAGTTACCCTTAACAAACACAAAAACTCCTAGAATGATTGATGATGATGATTCACCTCAGTATGTTGAAAAGCTCTTGCCTTGTTGGAGTCATTCTTTTATAAATTTGAAAGTCAAATGGCTAACTTCTATAGTTCAAGGAAAAGTGGCTCACATTGAAATGATATGACCAGTACACGTCTATTTTGTGGTGTAAGAGCTCATCTTTCTCTGTTGTATTCAATAAGAAAAAGGTCAAACTACAAGACCAATGTTTGTAACTGTTGAGTGATCCAAGTAAATTGCAGAGCATTACCCATGGAGGAATAGACAAAAATCAATATTTATGTGTATATCGAAGCCTCTGTCAGCACAACAGGAGAAACATTCCTTTAGGATGTTGCGAAATAGAGAGAAAAAATAGTAATATTCAATAGAACTCTCAACACAAACTAAAGCACAAGAAACAAAGCTCAACGAATCTTAAGCTCAGTGAAAAACATCAGCGAGCTATTCAGATATTCCTAAATCTATCATTGACAACTAGATAACAATATCCAGATAAAAGACTCTAGGGTATTGGTGGTTCAATGAACAATATCCAAAACACTTGTAGAGAACAAAGCTTGAATGTGGTGATTTGGCATAGCTAGGCAGAGCTGTTCTACCAGATGTTCAACTAGCAATGAATAGAACCAAAAGAAAGCTCATTAAGCTGGCAATAAATTCATACATCTCACCTTTTTTATTTGTTTCATCAACCACCTCAATCTTGACAACCATGGTCTTAACTACCTGAGATGGACTTGCAGCTTCAAGGAATCTGCATAAAATAGCTGGATGAGACCAGGTCGAAGGAGCATTAATCACCCTATTTAGAGAATATCACAGACCATGAATACAGCTAGACCATTATAAGGGCTTAAACATATAAGGAACATGCATACAATATCTAGATGAGACCAGGTTGAAGGAGACCATGAATACAACTAGAGCGTTACATGTTGAAAGCTGAACATAACTCAGGTTACCAATGTAGTAGTCAAGGCACCATTCAAATGCAGTGTTAGTATCTATTCATATGATATACCTATGCAATGCATCCCCCTAACTGCCACCTAAGTTTAACTAAAAAGTGGGATAGTATATAGCTACTTGTAGTTGTTTTATGCGGATTCGTGCAGATCTGATTGGGAATTATAATAATGGTGGTGTCAGTTTCATGACGTGTGAAGGGAATAGATGATTTGAAAATAGTACACTACCTCCTGACTCCCACCAGACAAAATACAAGGGATTAGCATGCATAATCTGTTAAATCATTTTCAAAATTAATACAAGGGAAATGGTTGAGATTTCAAATAAAATGGGCATGTTTGTTGTTGCTTATAGATAAAATCATAAATATACATCAGAGTTTTTAATTTGAAATCAAATTAAAAATCCATCATAGTGGGAACAAAGTAACTGCTCCTAATAAAGTTGGAGGACTTAGAATTAGAACAATAATAGGAAAGAATGTCCTACTCCTACTGAATGCATTTTTGAACTTCATCATTCAGAGAAATGTTCAATAGTGCAAGGTCCTAGAAGTTATATATCAAAGTAATCCTTTATTTCTCATTTATCAGGTATGATACAAAGTTAAGGGAGATATATAGCTCCATAAGCTCCCTGCTAGGACACATGTATCAGCTAGATCAGAGATTTAGTTTGTAAAGAAGAGGAAGGAGGGGGTCCTTGGATTCCACACAAGCTATACAAGTACCATTAAGATACATATATATATCTAAAATAGGGGTTTTAGACAATGGAGAAAAGTCAAAGGAAAGTAATTTAGTTATGTGAAATACCAAGCATCAAATTAGGCCAAGAATACTTTTTTTTTTAAGGAAATTAGGCCAAGAATACTTGTAGTATACTCAATTTCGAGTTGGTGTTGGTCACAACCTCCTCAAGAAGTGGACCAAGGATTTAGGCTGTCAACATGTCCTTTTTGTCTTCCCAAACTTGTCATCACATCAAAACCTTCGACTAGAACTGTCCATACTGACAGCTTAGTTAGCATACAATTGAAAGAGAATGAACAATCATACATATGAAATATCAGTTATTAAGAATGTAAGCATAACTGTGTTGAGAAAAGCATGGTTCATTCTGATTTCCATTTCTTCCCAAAAGGCCAAGGCATGATAGAAAAATTACTACTGCACATTAACATAACAATTTCACAGGCTCTGTCTTTTCCATGTTAGCCCAAACTAAAATTGGCAAATGGCCAACCTTCACAGTAGAAGCTTATGCCATCCTTATGGGTATCAAAGCTGCTTTAGAAATAAGGATTATGAGAATGGTGATGGAATGAGATGCTTTCAACGTTATAATGTGAACAAACAACAATATTAGAGGTCAAGATTGTATCATACATATCTTTGAGATTATTGGTGATCTAAAATCTGAATTTGACTCTGCTGCATGCAACAACATGGTAATGTAGGGCATGTAGATGCATACAATCTGGAAAAAATGGGTTTGGATCTTAACATGACATGGTTGTCGTTTCAAATAACAATATTGCATACCATGCTGCCTGAAGGTCTAAGTTAAAGAAGAGTCTCTTGAATGATCACGTATTAGAAATAACAATCTTGAAGACACACATCTAGTCTTGTTCAAATATAAGACAAACCTAAAATATTTCCTAAATTGATAGTTAACATGAATAAAAGAGAAATAAAACAAACTTGTTGATACACATGTCCGGATGAGATAACCTTACTTGAATGTCTTGTTAGTGTTTTCTGCTCCAATTAAGAAATCATCTAACAAAAGACAGTAAAATTTTGAAATGGTGTTGGTACCACCATGGAAGTAATGCATCACTTGCCAACGTCGTCCCTTTGTAGATAGATTTGGATTACCCCGTTCCTCAAAGGAGTAATCCATTTCCTTCCATTTTAATTTTGAAGTTATTAATCAACCACTGAGCACTACCCACCATGATTGCCTTGCAAATTATTTCCAGGTCTACAGCAAGAAATTAAACTCCTAAAATTATTTGATGGGGCACATCATAATACCATTACATAACTAACACGACAACTATAATACTTCCAAGACAATACCTTCCTCACACTACATGACTCTTCTTGGTGTTCAGTTTTTGTATACCCATACAAAGAGGGAGATTGCTTTGATGATGCTTTGTAGGCTTCAGTAGAATCCCCAAAAGTCTGGCTCTATAAATTGGGAGGTTCCATGCAAAAAAAATGTTTCCACATACAACGGAACATGCTCCATCTTGAAGGGCAACATGACCCATGTATATGCACACAAAATGTTGATGAAAGAGATACATGGTGACTATAAACATTGACCATGTTTCTGCTAGGTATCTTACCTAAGTATGTATTTGAACTGTAAACCCCTCTAATGGATCCTCTACCCCAAGTCATTGCAACCAACTCTGGAAGCAATCTTGAAAAAAAGATAGTAGAAATAAAATAAGAAAGGGATCCGAGTTTTTGAACTTTCCATGATTAAATTATGCTAAACTTGTAGCAGCTACATCAAAGGAAACTTTAGAAATGATGGAAGGACCTTGAGCTATTGCAAATGAAATTAATATTGTAGTCAAGGTAGTTGTTAAAACAAGAGTAGTGAGGGAAGATTCCATCCATACGTAGAGGGAAACTAAAATTTTTACTCTTATTGCTTATGAGGCATGGGTAGGCTGTGACAACAAAACAAACCTGAAACTAAAGGTTTTAAAACAGATCCATGAAGGAACTTGAGGTACGTATATTAAAGGTCACTCTATTGATGCAGTAGAGGAATAGGAAGAAGAGTATGAGGATTATGAGAGTGAATATAGTGATTAAGAAGGTGACAAAGATACAAAAAAACAAGAATAAGAAAGTGGATAAAACTGCATGAGAAGAAGTTATAATACATCTAACGGTAAGACATCAGAAATGTAATAAATGAAGGACAAAGTGCATGAGCAAAAGTATACCAATCAGATTGAAAGTTAAACAAAATTATCTTAAAAAAAGTACTCGACTTTCAAGTGTTTCATCTTATTTATCATTATTTATTTATTTGTATCGTCTAGATGAAACTACATGTCCTAAATTGTATACAGTTCGAACTCACATGCTCGCGTACTCTCTAATTTTCTATGGGTCCATAACTGTATTATCTTGTTCAGAAAAGCACAATCATAATTAGATGAGTGCCTGACTCCCAAGGGATGGAGCCTCACGCCCAAACCCAAAGTTCATTGCTTCAAGCACCTATGTAGGTAGAGCCGCAAGATGAAGCACAAGGGTGAACAATAAAGACGACACAGTCACAGTCCCACCATCCCATGCCATTTGACTAGGAATCGTAATAACAGAACCTTAGTGGAGAAGGTTAGGGATCACTAGCCACCACCCTCTTCTCAAGCTGTGATGAGCGATCATATTCTGTAAAATCTTAGTGTGATTGCCCCATTGCTAGAGACGTTGTTCTAGAGACGATACTTGAAAATTATAGTAGTGGTTTCTCATAGTTAACTCTTCATATATTAGTTTATTTATTTGACTGAACAACATTACTTTAGACTTATTCACTCGTCAATCAACATTGCACATCCAAATAATTAATATATGTGGATGTTGATATAGGTATCAACCATGAGCATCGCTTAAAATAATAGGTGTTAACCATAAACATGTCCTGCAATGTCAGACAAACCTTGATAGATAGGGATAGTGTCATATTGGGGGAAGTATAATAGGAGATATTGGATTCAAGCATGTGAATGGTTTCCTCTTCAACATTAATGGAAGGAGATTCAATAATGTAAGTTGTGTCACTTCAAACTAAGTAATGGTGTCCGCGCATTCAGTAGAACATGACATAAATATAGGCCATCTAAGAGGTCCACTCGCACCACTGAAATATAGTACTGGTAGCTGGATGGTGAGAAACATTACAAGTTGAAGGTGCATTCTATTATGGAAGCTGAGATGGTTGCAATGGACATGGCCTTGGAGATTGTGTTGCAAAAGGGATATAGGAAAGTGATCATGGAAACAAACAATAATGGAATGATTGACGTTATAGGTACCATTAGATGATTTAATGGAAAGCAAAAGGTTAATGATTTACAAAAGCAGAATAAGGAATTTGAGGTGATGGAGATTACAAGAAACTTTACTGTCCTAGCTATCTATGCTATCTGTTATCATGATCCCCCAATGTATTACTTAAGAAACGTTCATGGTATATGTTGATTATATAATGGCAGATACTAAGCAAAGACAAAATTCTAACATGTCAGTTCAAGCATGTTAATATAACTACTGTTGTGTATTTGCAATATATAATATGAAAAATGAAAAAGAGTAATCAGTGCCTATTATAATAGTGATATAAAACCAGATAAGAAATCAGGAGCCTACAAGTATTTCACAACATGCAGTGTATTAGTAAAGACTCTCTCATTGGCTCTAATTATGTTATGCATAAATTAGTTTCTGTATATGTATGATCTTAAAATGATAAACATTCTCAAACTTTGTGATCATATCAACCTACGTATACCTCTTACCAAACATATCAACCAGTGATAGCGTGATAAAAAAACATTCATGAGAGTTAATTAGATTGCTCAAATTCAAGCAATACAACACATAACTGTAATTTGTGTTATATAAGAAATTACATAACAACCCTTCAATCTAGGTTCAAATAGGCTTTGGGTAATGGGAACAATGGGTACAACCAATACGCCCAAGCATCTCCTGATTTCCAACACTAGAAATGTCTACTGCCTTTCAATTTTTAGAACTGAAATAAAACATTATGAAATGATTATTGGACTTGTAAGATGAGCTAAAAGATGAAGGGCTACCCACCGAGACCTGGAGCTATTTTTTAAACGTTGGGAGGAATACCCACGGTCAAGAATGATCAGGGCATAGCTACAAAGAAGAGAAACTTCTTCTGACGCCCTTGTTGAGCGGAGGCACTGAGATGAATTCGTTGAGATCGGATAGCCCTCAGCTGCTGGGAAGAGACTCTGGGAGGAAGAACCATATAGATGAAGCCTTCCAGTGGAGAGACGCAGAAGAAATTGTCCCTTGTTAGGCGAAGGCACAAAGATGAAACCAACGATATCGTTTCATGGTGTGGTTTTCCAATGATGTGTAGATCAGGGGAAAGATATTATTTGGGTTGGGTGAGCGTGCTGAGGTTGAAATTGGGGGAGCGCAATTGAAAAAAGATACAATGCGTGGGAGATGAGAAGCGTGAGGAAATAATTTTCATTTGAAATAGATATGAGTAGAGGGAGTGTAATTAGGCTAAACCAACTAGATTATCTACAATCATGGTTTACATTTGGTAAGTATAGTCATTAATAATCAATCGGATGAACATACTTTTTTGTTTACAATTTTATATTTCTATAACTAAAGGTAGTTTTAGCTATATATATAATATATGCAACTAATGTAATTGTAGTTAAATCATTTATTTTTTGTAGTGACTATTCACTTTGAATGAAATCCAAGATAGTAACTGACATATATGTACTATGAATTTAGATAAACAATCATTCATAACCAAGGGGATCTAGATAAGCAATTTTCTCTATTTACTTATACAACAAATTTTAGTCATAGACAAATTCCCTATATTATAGTTTACTCTTATAACCTCTGTGAATACTTAGGGAATTCTCATTAGGATGTATTGTATACATTTATAATATGATTTTATCATCTTAACTTCATCCAAATAGAGGAAGAATTCATTTCATATCATTTTGCAACAACTTAGAATAAATAGACAATTCAGGGTTTGTAGTCACATACTAGCAAATAAAGATTATGGATGAATTAACCAATTTTTGTGTAATATACTATTTAAAAGAAGTTCTCACTCACCCTAAAATGTGAAAACACCTTAAAAACATAGCTCGTCTCTGAAAATCTCGATCTCATATGAAATCCCTAGCAATTCACCCAATTCTTCTTCCTTTCAACTCCGAAACCCTAAAAATGAGGGATTATGAAGAAAGAGTGAGAAAGGGAGAAGTTTTGATACCATTTTGGATCAAATCAGAGGAGGGATGGAATTTTGACATGTGAGAGAATATTCACCATGAAACTATATCCAAAGAAGTCAAACTTACATGATTTCATCATTCCTTGGACCGCAAAACACTAGGTCAGCATCTCCATCAATTTCTCCTCTCAAACCCTAACTCTCGCTCTCTAGGATTTTGTTTCTCTAGATTGAATACTAATTATGAGAGCTCCTTGTATGTTAGGTTGACCATATAGAGTAATTGAGCTTCTTGGGTCAATTGAACTTTGACCCCTTACTATACTTTTTCTTATTTCAGCAAATATTTTTGTCCTAAAAAGGTTTCTGTAAATTCATATATTTTAGATATCAAACCTCCTTCAAAAATAATGATAATTTATCATATTGTGTATAATTTATCTATAAAGCTTAAATTAAAATTTGATATCATTCCAAGCTTCCATTAAATAAATAAAAATCTAATAGTGCACTGCTATCCAGAATTCTACAGAAATATTAGTTACTGTATTCGTCTACTGATAAGGTCTAAACGCATCCAAAAATTACAAAAATTTTACATTTTGTTTTAGATTGAGTTTCAAATTCCAGTAAAAATTTTAGATCATTTGTATTTACTAATAA
This sequence comes from Alisma plantago-aquatica, assembly GCA_963693085.1. NCBI lineage: Eukaryota > Viridiplantae > Streptophyta > Magnoliopsida > Alismatales > Alismataceae > Alisma > Alisma plantago-aquatica. Next base: position 82,514,357 of record OY856410.1, read on the forward strand.
ATAATTAAAAATCAAACAATATACTACTGAACAACATTCTATCAGCATGGTTGGTTGAAATATTTCTCGGCCGAGGATGACTTTTAAAGAACATCCAAAAATTCTGAAATTTTTCACTGAAATGCACGATTGAGTTATACATATTATACCCAAATTTCAATTAAATCCAAATTACATAGAAAATATGTTAGATTATTTACCGTACTAATATCTTGATCAAATTCCATACTCATGTACCATCAAAACCCTAATTTCAGCCCACTAGGGTTTATATTTCTCAAATCCTAATTTCTCAAACAACAGAACAATTAATTTTCTTATTAGGTTTAAAAAATCATAATTGAATTATCATAATTAATTATATTTAAGAAATGATCAATCCAATTAAGAATATAATCATCTAGGTAAGCCCTAGTTTACCAATTAACCTCGGATATGGTCATAACAGATATCTACTCAAATTTCATCAAATTGCATCTAATAACAATCATCATCATATTCGTTGCTAACAACACAAGCAATCTAGTAGCATAAGCATCTCTGACATCATGAATATGTCTAGTAACATAACATGGCTATCAATATTGGCATCTCAAATAAAGGGAACATATCTATATCATAAGTAGAACCAACATCATAGCACAATTAACTACATAGGCATGATTAATAGTTTAAGAATTTCTAATTATGTAGGCATGGCTAGCAATATTAAACATAGCTAGCAACATCATCTTAACCATCAGTGTTAGTATATTTGACAACATAAGCATGTTTACAACATGAGCATAACTACAACATAAGCACATATATTATCTCTTATTGTACTATGCATGATCTCAGTGAAAAGAAACCAAACAAGGGTTATCTTCCAATATAAAGTGTTGTGTATAACCCTAAATAGATATGCTATATGGTTGTCTTACATATTTTATTATTTCCTAGGGAATTGGAATCATACCATCCAAAGTCCAACCAACCCCTACGAAGGGCTATTCGGTTCCGAATAAGATCTAGGAGTGTTGGTATCGTAAGACACCCCCTCGGTCAGTATGAGTAAAAAGGTAGTGACATATCAGTCAATGCTACCACTTCAACGACATATAGTCAAGCTGCTAATAACTAATCTTCCCTTGGTACAGGCCACAGTACGAGAGAACATGCTCACACATGGCCTTTCTATAAGAGGAACCTACAATTATACTGATGCATTTCACATTTCACAATATTTGAGGCATGACCACAGTGATCCTTTATAACCTACAATTTTGAATGACAAGGGCATATCCTCAACTTGCCACCCCCACATACTTAATAGTATGCACTCTGAATTTCCCTTAAGAATACTCATTTCACCATCTAGCAAGTTCTAACACTGAAGATGGTTATACAGCACATGGCACTACATGATTAAAGTTTCACTTGATTAGTTATCTCCAATTGGGTGAATTAAGGTTGCATCAAACAAGTGGACATACAAACCCTAATTCATATCTAGAAAACATTACTATATAACAACTTCAGAAGATATAAAACATATGAGACATAATTTCTCATCTCAACATCAGATGGAAGTATTCACCTGCCAATCAAGAGATTATATTTATCATCAAATCATCATCACATTATACTATTATCTTTCCATTCATGAGACTATACATGTCATCATGATATCACAGGATATAAACCCTTTTTACAATATCACATGGTATCAACCCTTATCAACACAAGAGAATTACACCTCATTCAGGGCTCAATCATGCCCAAAGGTCATTAAGACCATCATACTATTCCCTACAATATCATAATTATCTTTTCATGCCTTATAACAAGGCTCAACAACATCACTTACATATAATACACCGGTTAGCACATTATTGCATTAATGAGCTAGGAGATATACATAAACAATCATAGTAGGGTTATATTAACATTAAGATCATTCATTTATTACATCAACATGCAAGGTATCTAGATATGATTAACCCTCATCATATTCATAATGCACATGTTTAGCATATGAAAGTACCAACCATGAGGCTATGATAACCACCAATTAACGCATTAAGGTTATGATCATATTAAGGAGATTATTCCACCATCATGCCATTGTATAAGAAGGTTAAACATGAATACTCATATTTATCTATTTGCATTAGAGTTAGGTTCGACAAGATAAATTATATTAATATTACTAATCAACAATCATACCCAAACCATAACTCATGGAATCCCCATTGAATCATGGATGCATAAGGTGAAGCATCACCATCACATTCCATATCATTCTTACGTTTGGATCCACACATAACTCAAGGTGTAACCATCAGGTCATAGCACACTATGGTTCAACCACAAAAGAGAGTACTCCATGATTCTATTTTATCATTGAAGGGGTTGTTCAGAATCAATTAACATCACTTGGTTATATTAGGTCTAAGTATAACAAAATATACTTCATCAAGGTTTCCCATTAACTGATTATATTTATTATCAATTCTAATCATATGAGGGAAAAGGTAAGACTATATTATTAAGGTAAACCTCCATTAGGTTTCAACATCACTCAAACCATACAAACTTACCATAAGCATCATCCCAAAACATTGGATTGTTGAGAAGGTAAGACTATTGGTTGTTTACATAAGTAAACACCTTGGATAAACCACATATGAAGTCATTGAGTTGTTATCTATAAAGAGTCACCATTTAACCCTATACATCCCTTGATTAAAAACATAAAAAATTCCATTAAGAGTAGGGTAAAACCCACAAGCCATTATTTATTTAAAACAAGTCATCAATAAATGAGATTCATAAGTTGATCTCATAAAGGAATCCATCTAAATCACTTTATTAGGACCAGCATATTACATTAGGAATCATTCCAATTTATTGGATGAAGAATCATTAGATCTTAACCATTGGGTCAAGTTCATATATTAAAACCATCAATTGGAGCATTGGTCCACCCATTGCCTCAAATGACCCAAGAAACCATTGGTTTAAGGCTCAATTGATTCTACAACTACATGCTTGACTCACTATAGGTTGTGGAGACCTGATCCACCATCCGTAGTTACCATTAAGTCACCATAGTTTGTTAGATCAACACTATATTCATTAATCATCATCGGATATACAACTAATGTCACCATTGATTGATAGCATCATTAGGGTACTTAGTTGTTGATCATTAAGATTATAATAAATCCAAAACCTGACCTAAGGAGTGAACATCAGTTGACACCCTTGGTCACCACCATCAGTTGTCATGAATACAACACCATAAGTTGTTGCAATGGTACCACCATTGGGTCATGTGTTTATAGAAGAAATCAGCTTTAAACCCGAAAATTGACCATTGATTGATGGGTGCTTAGCACCACTGCTTGTCAAACATGTTGGTATGTATGTCCTGAGAGCCAATTATGGGATGATTGGTGGAATACATTAAGATTGATTTGATAAACATCAAAGGAAAGCTTCCAATTCTTTCTGGTTCAGTCATATGAGATAGTGATATAACAGATTTAATATCTAGAGAATGACAGTACTCAGTGACGTATGGTTTCAGGTTGAGGACCTGAGCGATGAGATCATACGGATGCTAAGAGTTTGTACATTCTTGTTATGTCCCTAGTTGGATGTCATTGTGGAAGGTAGATAGACAGCAATAACACAGAAGACTAGATTGTGGTGTTGGTTGATGACAGAATCTCACTAGTCATGATATAGAGATATCAAACCAAACACATAGGTACTTGTTAGAGAACAAGTGTACCGGACAGACCCACCATGAGTTTGACACATGGAACCATGACATGGTAGTCACAGTCAGTACTCACAGTGATGGTGGTGAGTGTGAATCTTTGACCTGAAATCACTACACTCAACACATGTCGTTGGGCACACTTTGACATCATCAAACGCAGTCCTGAAACATGGGTTGTTATAAAGGTGATGATTGGGTGGCTTTGACACATGGGGCTTTTGAGGGGTGAGTGATAGATATGGGATTTGTCCCTCCTGAGGGAGTTTGATATCCAAGGCCACTTGATGAGTAGGATTGAAATAGGCGTGCACACGCATGTGTGAATCAATATGTGATATTGATGTCATACATATCTCATCCAATCTACTTTGAGATCAAGAAAGTGAATAACCGTTGATAGGATGACTGTTCCATGCCTCGAGTTCATTCAGGATATCAGTGACAAAGGAATTATACATTCACTGCAACACCATTCACAGATTGTAGGATTGAAAGTTGTTCTCCAACTTTCTATTTCACTTGGGTAGCACTGATGTGTGACTAGGCACCGCTCTTTGCTTGTGAAGTCATAAGTGTTATGGACTTTCATTGCCAATGTGAAAACGACCTGCAGGGTCACACACATAGGATTTAACCTGGAAAAGGAGTTTTGTCCACAAATAATGTTTAGATTGATTACTAAACGAGTTTAGTAGTTCAATTAAAAACTCAATCAATTGATAGCTCAGTATCATAATGTTCAAGGTGTTGGACTGATTGATTAGAGTATCAGATTGATTGAAACTGCAATTGAATGATTCTGCACAATCTGCACTCCCAACCGATCGGCTCATGTGATGAACCGATCGGCTGAGCTTGGTGAACCGATCGGCTCAAGTGGTGAGTCGATCAGCTCATGACAGGGTGAAACAATTGCTTCAAGTGTTGAAACGATCGGTTCAACTGATGCAACTCAACAAGTTGGGAAAGTAGGATTGGTGAGAAATTTCCTTTCCTTTCACTTGTCCAATTTGATTGGAACAAGGATTGGTATTTGATACCAATTAGAAACAAAAGATGGAAAGTCAATCGGGAACTGATAAGGACCACGAACTGATCGGTTCACATGTGAACCGACCATTTCATGGGTCCCAACCGATCAGTTGAGGTGTCAATCGACCGGTTCAGGTCCCCAAGCGACCGTTTTAGTTATGAAACAGTCGGTTCAGGTTGCGAGTTGGTTGTTTTGTGGAAAATCTCGAACCCTTCTACTCCTGCTTTTAGTCCCGCATTGCCCGGGATGGAGAACCGTGTCCCATAACCCTCCTATATATATAGGGGTATTGGGGGCTTCTCAAAGTACAAACCAGTGCAACCAGTTGCTCTGTGAAGTTGTCATTCTCTCTGGTTTTGGTAACCGAGAGAGAGCCCGAGCAAGTACTACCCGATAAGGGAGGCACAGCAAGGGAAAGACAACTACAAAAAGCAATTGGTGGCAGGAGAGTGTGTTGGCGACTAGTACGCTGATAGGAGGGTGTGACTCCTTCTGATTCCTTTTGGGACAAGGAGATTGAAGTTCCAGGTGGTCCGTGTGGAATACTTCAGAGGCGGGAGGTTTTTGCCACTAGGAGGACAGCCTTCGATCCCGTCAGTCCCGGTGCGACTAGGAGCTGCACAGACACCGTCCAAGACTGGAGGTGAAGGTTGTGTAAGGCGTGAGGTATTGTCGCCGAGCAAGCCTCGGGACAAGGTATGATTCCACAAACCATCCTTTCCTATTGTATATATGTTGACGCATTTCCTTGTTCTGGGTTTGGGGGAGAAAATTTTTGTTTCCGTTGCCTTCTCTGATTCCCCTAAAACCAAACAGTGGTATCAGAGCCACGTCAACTGCTCTATACTTTAGGGATTATCGATATGATCGATTTTGGTTTATCGCCTTTATTTATTGCATATGATGCGAATAAAATTGGCTTAATGCATGTCCAATCCTAAATCCACAAATCCCAATTACATATATGATATGTATTATGAATGCACTCGATACGCGTCACCCTTAAACGAGTTTTGTGGTGGATGTATAATGTGGTTATGGCCAATAAACCCTATCTGTGTATGGTTGTATGTGGTTGCTTACATCTCGGTCTGCGCACCGATCTTCCTTCTCCTATTCCTAATGTAACTCGAAATAATTTGAGATTTCTTTCCTACCTTTACTCCCCTCAAATATAACTCGAGGTTTCTCTTTTTACAATGTAAAATAGGATAGAATTTTATTTCTTATTATGTCAAAGAACGGCGGACATCCTGACGACAGCTGAGACAATCGATTCAAGGAGTGAACCGATCGGTTGACGTTCCAGACGATCGGTTCAAGGAGTGAGCCGATCGGTTGATGACCGGTTCGAGGAGCCAAACAAGCGGGTGGCGGCCATGAAGAGATGCACGACGACTAGGTGAACCGATCGGTTGGAGGAGCCAACCGATCGGCTGGTGGAACCTAGCCGACCAGTTTGATGGTGAGCCGATCATTCATGTGATGAGTTGATCAAACCCAGAAAGGCAAAGCACAGAGTTCATCTTGTACATGTTGCATGTGATGTAGACTTAGATGACCGTGTTTCCTCTTGGCTCGAGGAATCACATTAGGATGGCCATAATCATTGCTTTTATCGTTTCACATGTTTTCTGTGGGATATAGCATGTATATGATACATACTATATATTGTGGTGATTGGATATGTATATGTATATAAAAACCAAATCCCTGATTAAATATTAAGTTTTAGATGCCTTCCAAATGTGACACACGTGAAAAGCTTGATCGACCAAGTGTGGGCACACCCAAGCGTGGTGCACCGTCTATCTCGTGGAAGCGTGAAGGATGGATATGTGGGTCTGCCCATGCAGGGTGCATATTCATCATTTTTGCTTTGGGTCGGACTTAACAAGGTGACCTAGATAGGATCTAGCACCTTGAGGCATGGAGATGAACATGGCAAGGAGTTGCATATGACATCTTATCAAGAGTTGCATATGATGCAATTGGCAAGAGTTGCCTACCTGAGAGATCTAAGTTGTGGGTGACAGCCCTAGCTGGTCCATGACTTAGAGGATTTCAGGATCTTGCCTACTAGAAGGTTGTACGCTGCAATCTTCTGAATTGATGGTGAGGGCTATCAATTTGAAGTAAAATAGTGGGAGCGATAATTAATAAAGGCCTAATTATATCGTCAACTTTTCAAATCAATCAAATAAATCCAAAATGAGTTTTTGGACTAAAATTGCATATTTTCCTTTTGTAGTACAAATGGCAACAAACAACAATCACTTTTCTTTGCGATCGGTCCTTGAAAAGGACAAGCTAAATGGGACAAACTTCCACGACTGGTATAGGAAATTGAGAATTGTTCTCACCCAAGAGCAAAAGATCTATGTCCTGGATACTCCAATTCCAGAGGAACCTGCTCCTAATGCACCAAAGGCAGAAAGGGATGTTTACAAGAAGCATTATGATGATGACATTGATGCAAAGTGCTTGATGCTGTGCTCTATGAACCATGAGTTGCAGAGAAAACATGCGAACATGGGTGTCATTGAGATGATTCAGCATCTTAGAAACATGTATGAAGATCAAGCACAGCAAGAGAGATACAATGTCTCAAGGGCACTGTTCAAGTGCGTCATGACAGAAGGAGATCCAGTTGGTCCTCACACACTCAAGATGATTGGGTATGTGGAGAACCTGACAAGACTGGGATTTCCACTGAGCCAAGAGTTGGCTACTGACGTGATACTGCAATCGTTTCTAGAATCCTACAGTTAGTTTGTGATGAACTACAACATGAACAACTTTGTTAGGCCACTGTCAGAGTACAGATGAAGAAGGACAAGCCTAATTATGTGATGGTGATCATGAGCAAGAAAGGCAAGTCCAAGCGCAAGGGCAAGGGCAAAGCTAAGTAAGGTTCTGATGCTAGACAGGAGCCCAAGTCGTCTTCAGCTCTCAAGGCCAAGGGAGGCGTGACCAAGAAAGGAAATTGCCACCATTGTCAAAATCCAGGACATTGGAAAAGGAATTGTGCTCTCTATCTGGAAGAACAAAAGAAGAAGGAGGCGATAGACGTCTCTACTTAAAGGTCTCATGAAAGTAAACTTGTAATACTTTTGAGGTATATGATACCAAGATGTAAAGTGTAAAGCACTCAATAAATGGGCAAGTGTTTCCGCCATAGATAGGAGTACTTTAGTTTATTTTTAGCCTAAAAGGCATGTAATACAGTTATGAACTGCTATTTCATATTTTCCAATAGATAGAAACACTTTATTTTTCATATTGTATGACAATGATGGCAATCAATAAAGAGATGTTTCAATTTCTAAAAGATATGATCTTTGTGGCAATGCCTTATTTATCTTGTGGTATTTGATATGCATAAGATAAAATGATACCTAAAAGTTATAGATAACTCAACCAATCAAATTAGCATAAATCATGAGAAATTCATATCTAGTTTCCACATGATGGATAAATCTAGACTCTTTTGGTTCGAGAACCATTAAGAGACATGAATATCTTGAACATGATTAATCAATCTTCACTAATGGTAGTGGGAGAATGATTATACTATTAGGTATAATACATGTGATGTATTTACATACCTATTGGAACAAATTCTAATACTTCAAATGGTGTTTAGAGAAATACCAATATGAATATCTTGAAGTGTTCAAGATTATCATAGATGAAGTGCAAATTTGGTAAAGTGTTAATTCTTTATGAGATTAATGAATGAAATACTTGGACCAAATGTTTGAGATCCTTTTGAGTGATTATGATAGTGTATCATAGTGAGCTCATGATTAAGGCATGGTGATGTCTAAATCAAGAAGGAATCATACTCTAAGGAGTTAGAGAATGATTATCAAATAACTGAATTCTTCTTAATAAAAGAATACCCCACACTAATAAAGGACATTGAGAATCACAAGGAGTTGTGAGTTCTTATATCCTTGACGGATACACCTCAATTATCTATGTGATGAGTTGTTCATATGATGAGTCAACTATCTAGATGAATATGAGGAACCAAATTTTGAGTTATGGTTTATGACCATTAAATCCTAAATTACATCCATGTGAGCCATAAGGTATGACCTTGATGGTAGCACCCATTGGAATAAAATCCATAAGTGCAAATAAGTATTAAGTGTTAAGACACATGCATAACATTTTGACAAGGATGATGCTTATTGATTGCAACTTAATGACTAAGACATTTGGCATATGGATACTAAAACCACATTCCTATGAGGAATAAAACAAGGATGTGTACGTGACACAACTTATAAGGTTTATGAATCCACTAATGCAAATGAAGTCTATAAGTTACAATGGGCTAATCAATGAGATTTATTGAGTACAAGCAACTCAGAATTGGATATTTACTTTGATGATATAGTCAAAGGGTTTGACTGATATGTCAAAGATAAAGAAGGGATCTATGATTTAGTGGGAGTGTATTCACATTCCACATATTGATGTGAAATGGAAATGTTCTAGAATGGAAATCCAAAAGTGGAAATTATCTTTAAGGAAGATAGAGATGTTTCCTATGTGATAGGAATAGAGATCTATAGAGATAGTTCTTGAAAACCTCTTGAACTGAAAAGAGAAAGCATACATTAGCAATATGTACTGAAGGGTTCAGTATGCACAGATTCAGTGGGAGAAAACTTGTTCATGTTACATGGAGTTAGTATCCCACGACCAAGTGTCCAATTCTTATGAAGAATGGGAAAACTAAGAATAGATATGGATCTATCATGTATGTAATCATCCCATTATCTTACATGGAAAGAACAAAATGCATTCATCATATAGTATGTAGGACATGGCAATATGATGTGCTAATCCTGATAACTCGTATGTGGGACATGACAAGTGGATGTCTGTCTGTTTCCAGTAAGGGTTACTGGAAACCATAAGAAATTGATAGGTACTTGAGAAGTACTAGTTCTATGGAGATAAGGAAGAGTTCAATGTAAAGAGTTACATTGATGCGAATTTCTGAAAGGACAGAAAATTAATCGCAAAATATATATAGGATATATAAAAGTGAAAGTTTGTTGGAAGTGTTCCAATAAAGCCATTAAAGGGAAATGCCGAGTATTCATGTGTTAGATAACAGCAATGGATACTATATGGATCTGGAAGTTCATAAGATGAACTTATAGATATTCTAGTCATTGATGACAAGTATGGACTCCTTGATCATGCAATGTGGCTAAAGGTTAGCAAAGGAATACTGGATCGCATATTACGGAAACTCCATCTCATATGTGTGACATACAATGAAGAGATGTGAGACATGCAGTTAATACCGACTTTGGCAAGGTGTTTCCATAACTCACTATGTTGGCACAAGAGCACAATAACATGTGGGACATGTTTGAAGATCACTATGAATATGATTCAAGGGTGATTGGCTCATAGTGCAAGTGGAAGTTTGTTGGTATGTATGCCCTGAGAGCCAATTATGGAATGATCGGTGGGCTACATTAAGATTGATTTGATAAACATCAAAGGCAAGCTTCCAATTCTCTCTGGTTCAGTCATATGAGATAGTGATATAACAGATTGAATGTCTAGAGAATGACAGTACTCAATGACGTATGCTTTCAGGTTGAGGACCTGAACGATGAGATCATACGGATGCTAAGAGTTTGTACATTCTTGTTATGTCCCTAGTCGGATGTCATTGTGGAAGGTAGATAGACAGCAATGACACACAAGAATAGATTGTGGTGTTGGTTGATGACAGAATCTCATTAGTCATGATATAGAGATATCAAACCAAACACATAGGTACTTGTTAGAGAACAAGTGTACCGGACATACCCACCATGAGTTTGACACATGGAACCATGACATGGTAGTCACAGTCAGTACTCAGAGTGAAGGTGGTGAGTGTGATTCTTTGATCTGAAATCACTACACTCAACACATGTCATTGGGCACACTTTGACATCATCAAACGCAGTCCTGAAACATGGGTTGTTATAAAGGTGATGATTGGGTGGCTTTGACACATGGGGCTTTTGAGGGGTGAGTGATAGATATGGGATTTGTCCCTCCTGAGGGAGTTTGATATCTAAGGCCACTTGATGAGTAGGATTGAAATAGGCATGCACACGCATGTGTGAATCAGTATGTGATATTGATGTCATACATATCTCTTCCAATCTACTTTGAGATCAAGAAAGTGAATAACTATTGACAGGATGACTGTTCCATGCCTTGAGTTCATTCGGGATATCAGTGACAAAGGAATTATACATTCACTACAACACCATTCACGGATTGTAGGACTGAAAGTTGTTCTCCAACTTTCTATTTCACTTGGGTAGCACTGATGTGTGACTAGGCACCACTCTTTGCTTGTGAAGTCATAAGTGTTATGGACTTTCACTGCCAACATGAAAAAAGACCTACAGGGTCACACACATAGGATTTAACCTGGAAAAGGAGTTTTGTCCACAAACAATGTTTAAATTGATTACTAAAGGAGTTTAGTAGTTCAATTAAACACTCAATCAATTGATAGCTCAGTATCATAATGTTCAAGGTGTTGGACTGATTGATTAGAGTATCAGATTGATTGAAACTGTAATTGACTGATTCTGCACAATCTGCACTCCAAACTGATCGGCTCATGTGATGAACTAATCGGCTGAGCTTGGTGAACCGATCGGCTCAAGTGGTGATTCGATCGGCTCATGACAGGGTGAAACGTTTGCTTCAAGTGTTGAAATGATCAGTTCAACTGATGCAACTCAGCAAGTTGGGAAATTAGGATTGGTGAGAAATTTCCTTTCGTTTCACTTGTCCAATTTGATTGGAACAAGGATTGGTATTTGATACCAATTAGAAACAAAAGATGGAAAGTCAATCGGGAACTGATCAAGACCACGAACCGACCGGTTCACATGTGAACCAACCATTTCATGGGTCCCAACCGATCGGTTGAGGTGTCAACCGACTGGTTCAGGTCCCCAACCGACCGTTTCAGTTGTGAAACGATCGGTTCAGGTTGCGAGTTGGTTGTTTTGTGGAAAATCTCGAACCCTTCTACTCCTGCTTTTAGTCCTGCATTGCCCGGGATGGAGAACCCCGTCCCATGAACCTCCTATATATACGGTATTGAGGGATTCTCAAAGTACAACCCAGTGCAACCAGTTGCTCTGTGAAGTTTTCGTTCTCTCTCGTTTTGGTAACCGAGAGAGAGCCCGATCAAGTGCTACCCGATAAGGGAGGCACAGCAAGGGAAAGACAACTGCAGAAAGCAATTGGTGGCAGGAGAGTGTGTTGGCAACTAGTACACTGACATGAGGGTGCGACTCCTTCCGATTCCTTGTGGGACAAGGAGATTGGATTTCCAGGTGGTCCGTGTGGACTACTTCAGAGGCGGGAGGTTTCTGCCGCTACGAGGACAGCCTTCGATCCCGTCAGTCTCGGTGCGACCAGGAGCTGCACAGACACCGTCCAATATCGGAGGTGAAGACTGTGCAAGGAACAAGGTATTGTCGCCGAGAAAGCCTCGGGACAAGGTATGATTCCACAAACCATCCATTCCTATTGTATTGACATTGATGTGTTTCCTTGTTCTGGGTTTGGAGGAGAAAATTTTTGTTTCCGCTGCCTTCTCTGATTCCCCTAAAACCCAACAAAACCAACCTGATCCAAGTCATCTTATATCTTAGGAGGAAGATACACATGTTTACAAGTTCATCTAGAACTGAAATTAGAATAGGGAACATCATAAAAATTGAAATCCAAGTCAAGCATAGTTTTTTAGTGCATGGATCATCGTTTTAAAAGCAAGAACATGAGCTAAAAAGCTTATGGTAAGAAATAAACGTGGAGCAAGTTATAAAACTTGCCTCTAATGAGAAGATAAAATTCCAAACAGAAGAAAACTCAAGAAGGTCGGATAGAAAATCTAAGCATAAGCTTTAAACTCGTCCATCTAACACCTTTCTCCATCAAAGAAGCAAACCCTAAGCATAAGGAGCAAGAAAGGTAGGGTTTTAGAGCTTTAGAGCAACTTCTACCATGGAACAACAAGGTTCCAACCTGGAGAAAGATAGGGGAAAAAAGAACAGTAAAGGAAATGGGAAAGAGCAGGTGAAACTTACTAAGTTAAGTCAAGATCACCAAGAAAGAACTTTAGAATCCCTAAAGGAAGCAAAACAAAACCCGACATGCTTCCACAAAGAAGTTTGCCTTGTTCTTCTACATTGGATAGGTCCTCCATAGATAATAGAGAGGGAATGAGGTTATTGGTAGGAAAGAAGTGGTTGAGAGAAAATCCTTCGTTTGGGAGCTTAAAAGTAGATATGTAAAGCTTGATAGATAAGGAAAGAGAAGAAGCATGAGGTGTCTAAAAGCTCTCCATGCATCCATGGCCTTAAACTATTGAGGATATAGAAGCAGCCACACAAGCAGATGACCCACCGTCCATCGATACCTTCTTAGCCCTCATTTCTTGATTTTGCAAGCAAAGAAAATAAACCATTTGCTTGATAGCTCCTAAAGGTAGCTCATCCATAAAGGGGTAAACCCTAAAATACCCTTGAGCAAAACACCTCCAAACCAAGGTTCAAGTAGGCACCCCATGGCTCAACAAGATCAAGAATGATGAGAGAACGTCCAAAGAACATAATGAAAGTGATAAATTACAATTAAAACCTCCTAATTGGGTAAATGGTAGAAAAGTCCAAAATGTACATAAAATTGCATAACTTGCACAAACATTGTTCACATTGGACCAAACTTCAAACTTAAGCTTGTTTTATGATTCCAAATCATATCACAAGATTATATTATAGTTATAAGAATTCAATTATGATAATTAAGTATGTTCAACACTTTTAGCAAAGTTACTGGTCTCATTTAATGAGACTCCTCTTACTTTAGGGATTTTTCAAAAATCCCTATCTCCTAAACTATGCATCCTTTTAATACCAAAATTTGATGGAAATTCTATAATGACACAAACTACGTGTGTGCCAAGTTTGAAGCTGAACTTCGAAAATAAAAGAAACTTTTCTTCATATGCAAGTTATCTACTCAAAAGGCATGTTTATGCAATTAAATTCATATTTTCTTTTTTGGTCAGTCGAAAAATCATGTTGCTTTTTTTGTATTTTCCAAAGTTCTGTACAAAACAATCCATCTTCACCTGAAGATAGAGAAAAAGGAAGAAAAAAACAAGAAAATAAAACAAGAGTAACGGGAACCACTAGCAGCTACAATCATAGAACAACCCATAACCATCCAAGCTTCGCAGCTAGGCAAAGAAAGAAGCAAAAAGAGAGCCTCCTGCAGCTTTAAAGCTCATTGAGAGAGAGGAACAGAAAGCCCCATCTTCAAAGATGCCAGCATAGAAGAAGCACCTCACTTGCTCATCTGTACCAGGAGCAGACAGCCCAGGAAAACCAGAGCTGGACAGCAGAACACTTGTCGTCAACTGCTGAACAGAAAAAAAGAACCATGTACCAAATCCAGCCATCTTCAGATACTCAGCCGAAACTAACATTTCCCGCAGACACCCACTGCAACAACTCACATGGGTCAACAAAAACCGAGCATGAAAAGCCTAAAAAAGCTCAGAAACAGGGAGATGGGAGCGTCGACTCTCATCAGAGTGGGGACTCGACCATCACCTTCCGGCTAGGAACAAACGAAACCGCCAGCAAATAAATGGAGAAAACAACCTCCCATAAAGCAGGATAAGGGGACAGAGGAGGGGAGCTTCGACACTCACTGGAGTGGTGACTCGACCCTCTCGTCCAGATAAACTCCTATAATCTGCAACATAAGGGAACAAAGAAGGGAGATGGGGGCGTCGACACTTGCCGGAGTGGGGACTCAACCATCACCTTCCAGCTAGAAAACACCCAGAACCACAATAGATCATCAGAGAAAAGAACAGCCAAACAGCAGGCTAGGAAGATGGAAAAGGGGAGCGTCGACACTCGTCAGAGTGGTGACTCGACCCTCTCATCTAATCCCAGACAAATAGACAAGAAAGCAGCACCACCAACATCCAGAGCACCCTACCCCATCATCCATCCACCGGAGACATCACTCCATCAAGCAACCAGCAGAACAGACCCAAACAGACCGCAACAAAGAACGAATCTAGAAAAAGATCAAAAAATGGCAACTCCTAGAGCAGATAAATCCAAGGAAGCAGACCACCAACCACAAACACAAAGCATCACATAACTAAATCATCATCTCAAAGTCATTCACAATCTGCTTCCAAATCTGATTCGAGGACCTAAGCTTATTATCATGGACCCTCCTATTTCTCTCCAGCCAAACCTGATATAGAATGAACAGACTAATAGTCCTGGATGAGGAGGACTTAAGATTCACCACATCTCTCCATTTGCAGGGGATGCAATCAATGTATTTATCATTATAAGCCTTTAACCACAAATCTTTGGTAAATTGACAGCTAAAACAAATATGATGCGTATCCTCATAATCATTCATGCAAAGATAGCAGATGGAAACCACATAGATACCCCTTCTTCTAGCATAATCAGAAGTGGGTAATTTATTTAGAGCAACTTTCCACACATGAATCTTGCTATTCATGCTCCCTTTAGACTTCCAAATCCAATCATAAATATCATCTTCAGTACCTTCCTTTCTAATCAGATCCCATATAAAATTCAGCTTCACAATCCTTGACCCATTAAGAAAAAAAGAATCAGCAGAAGAATTAGAGATAGGAATATCCGAAATGATATTGAGAATATCCTTCGAAACCCTAGATTTAGCAATAGACCACTGATTGTTATTGATAATACTAGAAAGCTTGGAGTCACGTGGGATTCCAGATCTGATAATCATGCTACTATCCACATAGTCCCGGAGAAAATTCCCTTTGACCCAAGGGTCCAGCCATGTTTTAATATTTTCCCCAGAGCCAATGCTAATAGAAAACAAAGGTCTCAACTGATCCCTAACATGAATGACTGAATTGAATATCCATGAGAAATTCGAGGAAGGTTCAATACTCCAGTAAGATTCTTTTTTGAAATATTTTTCACTGATCCATTTTATCCATAAGGAATCTTTCTTACTAGCTATGTTCCAAGCATTTAGCATAAGACATGCTCTAGCAACTTCCTTGCTTTTCCTAAGCCCTAAACCACCTTCGGATTTAGGCAAAGTAACAATGTCCCATTTAACCAGATGGAGATTGTGCTTCTTCTCAGATTGACCCCATAAGAAATTTTTGCAGATTTCATCAATCTTGTCCAGAACAGAGTAGGGAATAGGAAAAGAGAAAACCCAGTATAAATGCATAGTGGAGAGGGTGGACTTAACCAACTCACGTTTACCAGCCAAGGACAACATGTTAGATTTCCAGCATTCCAACTTCCTCTTAACTTTATCTACCAAATCCAAGCAGAGATTTTTGTTTAACTTCCCCGTAAACAAAGGTAGACCAAGGCATTTGGAGTCATCCAAATTTCCTAATTTCATACCAAGTCTATTAGCAAGCTCATTATCTCTCTTGTTACTCAAGTAAATCATACTTTTCTAGAGATTGATCTTGAGGCCAGAAGAATCACTAAAACTTTGAAAGAGTTTTCCAATACCAGTAACACTAGTATCATCAGCTTTGGTGAAAATCATTAAGTCATCTGTGAAAATCAAATGAGAAAATTCAAGATTCTTCGAAGCCTTAATAGGATGAATATTATCCGCCTTACAGTACTCCTTCATCATCTCCGTAAAACCTTGCATGACTATAATGAACAAGTATGGAGCAATGGGGTCTCCCTGTCTAACCCCATTCGAAGGAAAAATCAAAGAAGTAGCTTCACCATTCACAAGAACCTGGTAGGAGGTAGTTTGGAACATGATTTCAATCCATCTAATCCACTTAATCGGAAAACCCATTCTATGCATAATGGAGAAAAGATATTTCCAACTGACAGAGTCATAGACCTTCGATATATCAGCCTGAATACACATCAAATGACTGTTACTCTTCTTGAAGTCACTGATAATCTCATTAGAAGTTAAAATAGCATCTTTAATATTCCTGCCTTTGATGAAAGCACACTGGTTGACATCAATAATCGAAGGTAAAACTCTCTGCAACCTGTTAGCCAACGCTTTTAAGATAATCTTGTAAAAAACATTACAAAGAGCAATGGGTCTCCAGTTAGAAATGTAAGTATTATCAGACCCTTTGGGAAGTAAGGTAATGTAGGTTTTATTAGCTTCTCTAAGCAAGGTATCATTGCAGAAAAACTCTTGAATCACCTTGAAGACATCATCACCTATGATAGGCCAGGAAAACTTAAAGAAAGACCCGTTAAAACCATCAGGGCCCGGACATTTTTCATCACTGAGATTTTTGACAATGTCATCCACCTCACCTCTAGAGATAGGAGCAATCGAGATATCAGCTTGTTGTTTAGAAATATTGGTACCTTTCCACTGTCCCTCCCAAACCTTACCTTTATCATGTTTACAGAAAAGATTCTCATAGAAATTTTTAATAAAATCCTTGATAGCATTGTCATCCCTACAAAGAACACCATCAATGTTTAAACAGTTGATGCTATTTCTGGTTCTTCTCGTCCTCATAGAAGAGTAGAAGAAGCTATAGTTCTTGTTTCCTTCCTTCAACCACTGAATACGTGATTTTTGTCTCCAAAAACTCCTCAATAAGTTCAGCTTCCTTAACCTCCTTCCTCAGATTTAAGACATACTTCCTTTTCTCATTATCTAAGGGATCCATATCAGCAGCTCGTTGAGCATCCAAAACTTTTTGTTTAGCAATGTTCAAATTGGTTGAGATATCACCAAAGTTTCTCCAATTCCAAGCTTTCAGCTTTCCTTTAAGAGTTTCCAACTTTCTATAAAGTCTAAACATAGCAAAACCCTCCGAGTCATAATACCAGGTCTCTTTAAGAATGCCATCAAACACCTTGTGTTTCATCCAGCCATTAATGAATCTAAACGGAGTCCTTTTTTCTTAGCATCCCCGATAACCAGAAGGATCCTTCTATGATCGCTAATAGTATTAGTAATACACTCTCCATGAAAATTCTTAAAACTATTCAGAAATCTGGAATTATACAGAATTTTATCAATCTTGGTAGTAATGAAGTCATCGTCATCTTGATGATTATCCCACGTGAAGAAAGGACCACTAAGATCCAACTCTATAATACTATTATCGAGCATAAAGTTGTTGAAGTCATCCATAGACTTCCTTGACTGGGGATGTATACCAATCTTCTCTTCATTTCTTCTAACTACGTTGAAGTCTCCTAAAACAGCCCAAGTATCAGCAACCATCTGATTAAATCTCTCCAACTCTTTCCATAACGACATTCTATCATAGTCATCATTGTGGCCATACACAGTAGTGACTAAAACTCTTGAGTCTTCTTTAAGGATCTCCAAGTGCATCGTTTGATCACTTTCACCAAGGATGTTAACAGTACACGAATCCTCCTTCCACAGGACAATGATCCTACCAAGGGCATGAGATTTAATATTAGAAGACCAACTGTAGTCACTGAAGAACGTGTTCACCATCTTCACAATTTTATTCTCTCTCAATCTCGTCTCCACCAGAACAAACACATCACTATTTTCTCTGTGAACTCCCCCCTGGACGCTGAGGATTTTATTACTTATTCCTCGAACGTTCCAAGAGGAAATACTAATGGAGGTCATTTAATACCCTTGGTTGTTGAGCTGTCAGCCTTAGCCTTATCTTCATATTGAATCGGAATAGCAGCCTCAGTACTTAAGGAAGAAAGATGTAGATCATTTTGGATTGGTGAGAATTGTGAACTCTTGACTCTGTAGTACATACTGACGTTCAGCTTACCCTGACGTTTAGGAGGTTCTTTATTGCCTTGAATGACAGCTATAGAGCTAGACGACACCTGAGAACTGAACTCGCTTCCTGGAGAATCGTTAATCAAAACAGCAGCTACGCTAGGGGTAGAAGGAAGCGATTCAACAACAGCAACACCGACATCCTTTTTAATCTCTACCTCAAATCCTTCATTAACTTCCATAGATAGTTTTTGATCTTCGATGGCTGGTGCTTCTTCCTGCAGTTTCTCTCCAGCGATACTTCTCTCATCTTCGTCAACAATTTCCTCTATAACCGGCAGATCGGCATCATCTGCGCCTGCATGAATATCATCGAGTAGGTTTTCGGCACTGTTCTTCTTTTCTTCCCACACTTTCCTGTTAGCAATTCTCAGAACAGAGTTTTGTTTCTTCTTGTCCTGCCTCATCGGGCATTCATGCCCGAAACAACCACAGGTCCTGTACCGGTAGGGAATCCATTCATACTCCAAGTGAATTTTGTGCTCTTTTCCTCCTTCACTACAAAGAGATAGACTCCTCAGAAATCTGGCATTCTTGTTCACTATCACTTGAATCTTGGCAATGTCCAGCCGCTTCATATTATATGTATCCTCATCCATCTTCACCGGACAACCCAAGTAGGATCCTACTCTGCTAAGCATTCTGCCGTCCCATAACTCCATTGGAAGGTCGTGAATATCCGCCCAGATCGGCACGTCTGTAAGAATCACCCTGTTCTACATATCTCCAGGTTCCCATTTCTTGAACACCACTGGTCTTCCTTTGACGTAGACTTCACTTCCCAGAGCTAAGTTCCGATCTGTGGCATCCTCAAACCAAAGCAGAAAGAAACCAGATCCTCTATCGAAGACTTCGTACGGTTTCTTGGTAATCCAGATGCTATCAAGATATTTCGTTAGAGTTGGGATATCCGGCCAGAAATCAATCACATAACCCAGCAAACAATTGCTCCATCTTGCCGCATTCTCCTCAGCCTCCTTGTCTGGGTAGGTTATCTTCCCGTCTCTCAGCTTGACCTCTGTAGTCTTCAGATCCAAGGCATTCCCAGGAGTTCTCAGGCGTATTGACTCCCAGGTTTGCAGAGAACTTGGGTGAGAATGGGATCCAGACGAATCTGGGGCCAATGTCACCTCCGGAAGATCAGCAACTGTAAATTCATATTTTCTCTTTTCTTTCTCTTCTATTTTCTTTATTGGGATTTCTTTTCTTATTAAATACCAAGTGGAATCGAAACCTAACCAATACAGGTCACCCATATCACTTTCTAGATAATTCTATATAATTCTCACCATTATCTTTATTTCTTTTTCCTTTTATTTATTATGAGATTTCTTTTATCTTTTATTCTCTTTTATCACATTGGACTTATCAAATCAGTATGAACTATGAAATCATACATTCAAGGGGAATATTGCAAAAGAAATCCAATCAAAACATACTATTTCCATTAAAATCCATTTTATCTGAGAAATTGCATTTCAATCAATATAAGCCAAAAATTGAGGTTATAGTAAAGATTTTCCTCAAGTTGTTAAACAAGGACAAACTGAGAATAGTGGTAAAAATACTTATACAATAGGTCGAAATTTTTATCAGATTTGTGGGAAATGAGGGTATGAAGCTTACAAGTATTGGCACGGACTTGACACAAATTATAAAGGTACTGAGGTTCCATAAGGTCTTTCTACACATATTGTTTCTTTTATGGCTGCCCTGAGAGTAAGTGATGGTGATTTAAATGAATGGCATGTTGATTCTATAGCTACTGATCATGTGACTCAAAATGTAAGTAACTTCAATATTCTAAAACCTTATCAAAGAAATAATTTAGTTATAATAAGAAATGGTACTCATATTTGTATTTGACAAATTGAAGATGGTTATATCCATACTTATTAAGAAAAAAAATCCTCCAAAATGATTCTTCTTGTCCTCATCATAAAAAGAAATCTTCTATTTGTTTCTTATCATACCTCTACAAATCCATGCTATTTTATATTAACTCATGACACTTTTTACATTAAGGACTTAAGGAACCATCTAGACCTAGCTCAAGGGAGGTGTAGAAATGGATAGTATTTCATGGAAGTGTTGGGTTTTGTGAGACAGAACAGGAAACAGAAACAATTTTTTTATCTAACCACAAACCCATAACCAGCAGATCGCATAAAAAACTATGCAATAAGAAAGATGGTTTAGTGAGATATACCTGGTCATCCTCCTGAGTGGTAGAAATCTCCCGCCTCTATAGATAGTCCACACAGATTACCGAGAACTCTAGTGGTCTTGATGGACAGACTAGAAGGAATTGTCCCCTTCTATCGGCGTACTAGTCACCAAGACACTCTCCCACCACCAGTCACTTTTCTACAGTTGTCTTTGCCTCGATGTTCCTCCCTAGACGGGTAGAACTTGTTTGGAATCTCTCAGTTACTACAACCAGAGAGGACAAAAAAATTGCAGAGCAATTGATGTTCTGAGTTCTGTGTTCTTATAAGCCCCATGTACCCTTCTATTTATAGTAAAGGGCATGGTCAGGGTTCTCAATCTATGTAGGAGTAGAAGGGTCTAGATTTTTCCACGAACTAATTTCACTGTGGCAGGCAAACTGATCGTTTCACAAATGAACCGTTCATTTGGATAGGTGAGTCGATCATAACTGAACCCGTCGTTCGGGAAGGTGAGCCGATCGGTTCACCCAGTGAACCAGTCGTTTCACTTCCCAGACTTGACTACAACTGAGTTTCCTTATTCATTTCTAATTAATGCAAAGATTAATTCTTATCCCAATCAAATTGAACAACTGAAATGAGGATCTTTTCTCACAAATTAGGAAACCCAACACATGCTCGTTTGGTCCATGTGAACCGATCTATTCACCAGTGTGAAACGGTCGTCTCACTGACCATGATCCGATCGATTCATTCACTAAAATGGTCAGTTGGTGGTCCAAGTTGTGCAAAACTTAGTCAATGCAGTTCTCAATCAATCTGACATTTTCAACACTTGACCTTGATGATTTTGAGTCAAGTCTATTGATTGGATGATTAATTGAGTACCTAAATACTTTAGTAATCAATCCAAACATCATTCATGGATAAACCCCTCTTCTAGGTTATTCCTATGTGTGTGACTGACGCAAATTTACCGTGCGTAGAAATGCAAGTGAACACGTCGAAGTAGTACATGCCTTTGTGAGGCCCGAGTCGAACTCAGGGATACATGAAATCGTCGGGGCCTCCTACTAACTACTCGCGATCAGCTAAGATGATTAAATAGTTGAGAGTTGTTGTTAAAATTAAAAGAAAATAAAAACAAAACAAAACAATCAATTGATTAAATGTTGGTTTAATCAATTCAAAAGAAGATCTTTAGGGTTGCGGTTTCACCGTGGGTTTTCATTGTATTAAATTCTATATAGCTACTCAATTTTATCTCTCTATCCGGGTAGTGGCCTGAAATCAGAATTGCCCACTGTCGTGGTACAATTCACTACCTATGTCTAGGTCGGTTCCACCGTCGTAGTAACATATACCCTAAACTTGGTGCATTAGGAACGACCTCTCGGTATCCACCATTAATCTTACACCACCTTGTTCAAGGGATTTGTCAATTAATGTAAATTCTGACTCTTTTCAACCGTTAATTCTTCTTTCAAAGCAATTAAGGGCATTAGGTTATTATTATGGTGATCAAGCATAACAATATATTGGAAAAAATGAAATTATACCACGGATTTAAGAGATAAGATATGAATTACTATTATAAAATCATCATACAATGAATCCCCGGGCTACTCCCGGTCCTAAAGACAAAGAGGATTAGCCCCGCATGTTCATCTCAGAGTAAAATGTGGAGAAGAAAAAGGGAAACATGACGAAAGACGTGATTGAGTGATTAAACCCCTAAACGGAGAAGGTCCAATCGATCCTTGGTGTGGAATCCGTGTTCTCCCGCCTTTCGGTGGTGGAATTCATCTTCTTCAGTGTCCGAATCGGCTGGGGCATGCTCTCGTGCTCCGTTCTTCTCTCATTGCTCTCTGGGATGTGTGCATCAACTAATGACATCCTCCCCCAGTCAAGGGCGTCGTCATTAGGTATATCTCCCGAATTAGGTCTCCAATTAACCACGGGCGTCCGATTAAGATTAATCTAAAACAAACTCATATCTGACGGTGTCGATACCATCAACGCGGGTCGATGGTATTGACCTAGCATGATAGCGGCAATCCTTCTTTTCTTTCGTCTGTGCGCCTGATGTCATCTCGATACCATCGACGCGGGTCGATGGTATCGACCAACCTGTAGCGACGGTTTTGTCGTTTTGTGTCACTCTAGCTCCACCAGTCGATAGTATCGACATTTTGGTTGATAGTATCGATGCACTTCTCGCCAGCAACCTGATGGTATCTCGATACCATCGACATCCTTGTTGATAGTATCGACTTTCTTCTGGTCCTTGCGGCTAGCAACCTGTGGTCTGGTCGATGGTATCGACGGCAGCCGATACTTGTTTTTCCTGAAATTAACATACGGAACCACATAAATCCACACAAAATATATTCTTTCGATAATTAATACTCAAAATGCTTAAATAAAGGGAATTTGACATAAAGAAGTAGCATAGACCAAAATGAATAAATTATGCAACATTAACCATGAAAATGACTAATAAATGCATAAAACACCTATCAAACAAGTCTATAAATGTGACTCAAAATCATCGTATCAAACTCTCCTAAGCTTGAACATTGCTCACCCTCGAGCAAGTAAACCTTAGAATAGAATTGCCAGAGTCAACTAAAGAACAAAGCATCACAACAGACATCCCACATGACTCCCACCGGACATTCGCATACCGGCTCTCACTAACCACAAAATGATAATTACCCTAAAGGTGACAGTAATCATCCATAAAAGATATTAACCTCAAACTGATGAACACTATCACATAAGGTAGTTAACATAATAAAATTTACCGGTACAAACTTAGTGCATCTTGTGATCTTCTATACTACGTTGCTCGCCCTAACTACCATCTACATGGAAGCAGTTCTCCTGATATTCATTAGTGAGGAGAAATTCACAGTGGCCTACAATCTGAGCAACAGGTGGATGAAATAGGTGGCTCATGGAACAAGTGGAAGCATTATAGGATTTCAACATGCATAAAACAAAAATGCCTTAAATGATGCAAATGCACATGAAAAATGCCCTAATGCCTAGGATTAGGTGGAATGATGCATGCACTAACCATCCGTCTCAAAATGAGATGGATATCTAATTAAGCTACATCATGTACTCACTTATCTTGAAATACAGGTGAGATTATGTTCCTTTCTCCTTCTTATTCTTGTTGCTTCTGAATAACGTTTTTTTCAATTTCAAATTTTTTTCTCTTCTTTTTTTATTACAAACCCTTATATCCATGATTGACAATGAATACTTATTGGGCTTATATTTTCTGCATAACTCGAATATTTGCACTATTTGGAAGGTATGGAATAATTTAGCTCACCATTAAAGAATAAATAAGGTACATGACATACTTTATGCTTAAACGTTATGAATGCAATTACATGACATGCACCTAAGGGTAATGTGCATGTATACCTATTCTAATCTTTTTATTTTTCATTTTCCATGCAAACCATATGAAGATGGTTGCAATGCAAGTCCTATCTACATGCCATGCAATAAAAAAAAATTAAAACCGTACTTTACTTCCAATTCTTGGGTGGATTGTGAAAACAATGAGGTGGACAAATCACAAGACTAGTTGACTGAACCTTTGAAAAATATTATATGTCCCTCCTTACTGACCTGTGTGTAGTAGTTAAGAGCTTTTTTTCTCTCTTACTTCAAATTAAAGTCTCATTATTATTTGGTCAGTTTAGGCTCAAACAACCATTTCCGTCCACTTTCATGAATCATTAGGAAAATACAGTTGTGATTTTCTGTTTTAAAGTTGACAAAACCAATCATTTTCTAAGTTAAGTGATCAAGGTTAAACAACACTCAAGCTTGTGAACACTCAAAAATTTTTAGTTTCCCTCAATTCCCCATGCACATGCAACTGAGATGACTCAACATTAAAGACATCCACGATTACACTAGATAGAATGTGGATCCTAAAATAAACTAAGAATGCAGAAAACAAATGATAGGAAACAAAAGCAATAAAACTAAAAATATAGAAAGTGAAAGATAGAACTGTTCCAATACCCCCCCCCCCCTAAGCTTGAATTCGACTATGGCCTCATAGTAAAAAACAATCTGAAAGGTTAGAACAGAGATACCACTTTTACTCTTCAGGTGGAGGCGGGTACTGTGGAGCCATAGGTATCCCAAGACGGATACTCCCCCTGGAAGCTTGGATCAAACTGGGCCCTAGGTGGAGGTTGTGGATAGCCTCCAAAGTAATCTTGTCTCCAATAGTGGTCGTAAAAGGGATGTTGTTGCATCTCCATCCTATGCAACTGATCATGTATCTGTTGTTGGTTGTCAAGGAGAAGACGCTCATTCGAACATTGCCCGTTGATTGTCTAGTAGTCGGTTTGTAGTGTCTTGAATACCGGCATACATCGTCATGTGATGCTGCTGCATTTGATGTATGTCTTGCAGCATAGTATACATACCCTGCATAGAATAGGCTTCCTCGCTTGGCTGCGAGGGCAGTGGTGGTGGCGGCGTAGGCTGTGATGATGAAGATGCACCCGGATGCATCCGAGGATGCTTCCGCGGTGCCACTCGTGCTCGAAGAGGTGTAAATGCCTCCTCTTCCTCCTCAGCCTCGTCGTCATTTCCTTCGTCAGCGCCATCATCGGAGTCAGTGATGGCTATGATTGGCCATCAGAAGTGTTGCGCCCCTTCGATGTTGAAGACCGGATCAGGACGCGAGCATTCCTGGTAGGCGTGGTTGACGTGGCAGTGCGCATACGCCAAACCATGTCGAAGAAGAATGAGATTGGACCGGTGCAAATGTTGCAAGTTCACCTTGCTCCGGTTGGATAGAGGAGTGAGCTGCTGGAAATTCAAACTGAGGTATGAAGCCAGCTTGGTGATGAGCCCGCCGAAGTGAATCGGTGCTTTCCTCGTACTCCTCTTCACCGCCAAAACTCTCTGCAGAAAGAAGGCACCCCAATTGCATTCTTGACGCTTCAGGAGCTTATACAAAAAGAATAAGTCTGTCTCCTGAAACTTGCTGAGGGCCAAATCACCCCGAGCAAACAATGTCGAACTGAGCATCCGGGGCAGAATCTGGATGAAAGGGTGCTCAAAATCAGCTACCGCAACATTATGGTAGCTTACTGACTTCCCCGGCAGCACCGTAACAAGCTCGACAAAGATGGCGTCATAGTCGGTGCGGTTGTCCGGGTGCCAGTAGTCAGACCACGAGTGGTTCCAGTTGAAGATCGCATTGAACTGCCGGAGTGTAAGAGTGTAGTCATTGTTGTACAATCAGAATGACACCCGGCCCTTAATCCACTCGCGGTCGGTGTCTATGATGTCGTTGGGCACGACGCAGACGTCTAGTTACGCCATGAACTCTGCCACCAATTCCTTGTACGTGGACCACTCGCTGAAGAACGGCTGGCCATCAGCATGATACTCCAGCTCATCAGGCCGTCTTTCCGTGTGTCGGGCCTGTCCTTTCAACACGTAGGCAAGGTTCACTTCGAACCCGAGGTTGCAGATGGTGTACCGTTCAACATAATGGGTCGGCTCTATCTTCCTCTTCAGAATCTCCTCGTATATCTTCTTCACCTCCGCGGATGGATGAATCAGCCGTGGGCATGCAACTGATGCGGTCAGAGGTGGCACAAACTCCGGGATGTCCATCGGATTCGTGTGTGAAGATGACACACCAGCCACGTGCACCATGATTGTGAGAGAAGGAGGAATCGAAAGGGAGCTCGGTGAAGATCGAAGAAGCGAATCTCCGCTCGATGAAGAACTAGCTCGGTGTTGCTCGTCGTCGGGCTTGGATAGCTCTGGAACACGCTCGACACAAGTGGAGGAAGATTGCACTGAAGGTGTGATGTCATCTGATGCAACTACTCCTCATATATAGCCGTGGCTGGCGCTACTATCTGCCCATCGATACCATCGACGCGAGTCGATGGTATCGACTAGGGTAGCACGATCCGTACCTCCGCGAGTATTGACGATTGTCGATGGCTGGATCTGCGGGGCCCGGATTCTTGACGTGTCGATACTATCGACGTGGGTTGATAGTATCGACCCATCACCCAGATTGACTTCTTGGCTACTGTGATCGCCGTTGATCTTCCCTCATGGATCGTTGACATGGCGAGTTGATACCATCGACGCGGGTCAATAGTATCGACCCTCTGATTAGGGCAAACCCTCGTGAGGCTCGGCCGCCGCCTTCTTTGCATGAATGTGTCGATACCATCGACATTCCCATTGATGGTATCGACTTTCCTGAGACGATTTGTTTAGAAAATCTTCAGAGATCTTGATAGTATCGACACCCATGTCGATACCATCGACTTCTTCTTGCGATCTGCCTGTAGGTATGTCGATACCATCGACGAGGCCGTCGATGGTATCGATGCAGTCTGATTCCTGCAGTCGCCAACCTGTACCATGGTCGATACCATCGACACAAGGGTTGATGGTATCGACTCTGCCTCTGCCCTGTACATGTAACAAACGATCACGGTATCTTTTTTACACTACAAACTAAGTGAAAACAAATTAAACTACGAATATAAATGAACTAAACTAAGGTACCAATGGTTGGGTTGCCTCCCAACAAGCGCCCTTATTTCACATCTGAGGCTAGACGACTTGAATCACATCATGCATCCAGAAGTGAAATGAGTTTGACCTCATTCACCTTCCTCATATAATCTTCACCAAAATATAACTTCAACCTCTGTCCATTCACCAAAAATGTCATCTCACCATCGCGCACCAAGATTGCGCCATGTGGTTTGACCTCTTCCACCGTGAATGGCCCACTCCATCGGGATTTTAGCTTCCCGAGATGCAACTTCAACCTTGAATTAAACAGCAACACACGATCTTCCTTCTTGAAGGTGCGCATCTGAATGTGGCGATCGTGGATCAACTTAGTGCGCTCCTTGTATATCGGAGAGTTCTCATATGCAGTCATGCACATCTCATCCAATTCATTTAATTCAAGCAATCTCTTCTTCCCCGCCTCATCATAACTCAAGTTGAGCTTTCTCAGTGCCCAATGTGCTTTGTGCTCTAACTCCACCGGTAAGTGACAAGCCCGGTCGTACGCCAACCTAAAAGGCATGGTGCCTATAGGTGTCTTGTATGCCGTCCTATATGCCCATAATGCATCCGGCAGTAAGGCACTCCAGTTCTTCCTCGTGGAAGCCACCGTACGCTCCAAGATTTTCCTAATTTCACGATTGGAGACCTCCACCTATCCTTGAGTTTGCGGGTGATACGTGGTACCTATGTTATGTTTGACCGCGTATTTCTTCAACAATGCCGAGAACGTTTGATTCTTAAAGTGCGTACCCCCATCACTGATGATCATTCGGGGCACTCCAAACCTATATAAGATATGTTCCTTAACAAATCTGCACACTAAAGTAGAATCATTAGTCCTTGTGGGTATTGCTTCTACCCACTTCGACACATAATCAACAACTAAGAGGATATATAAATTCGAACTTGAGGACACAAAGGGTCCCATGAAATCTATACCCCATAGGTCAAATACCTCAACCTCTTAGAAGACATTTAGGGGCATCTCTTGTCTCCTTGAAATGTTACCCGCCCTTTGGCAGGAATCACATTGTCTCACGAACTCATAGGCGTCTCGGAACAAGGTAGGCCAATATAGGCCACTTTCCAACACTTTGGCCGCCGTACGAGAGCTCACGTGGTGTCCGCCCGTAGGTAGAGTGTGGCAGTGATGAAGAACACTCTCATATTCCTCCTCAGGTACACACCTGCGTAGAACACCATCCCTGCATTTCTTCAAAAGAATGGGGTCATCCGAAAAATAATAACATAGAGAATGGAAAATTTTCTTCTTTTTTGATATGTCCAATCTTCTGGGATGATCCTGAAAGCAAGATAATTCACGATATATGAAAACCAAGGATCTTTAGAATTCACTTTCAACAATTGTTCATCCGGAAATGTCTCGGTTATGGGTATGTGTAAATATTTTTCATCCTCCCTCTCTAACCTAGACAGATGATCTGCCACGACATTTTCAATCCCCGCCTTGTCTTTAATTTGGATATCAAATTCTTGTAGGAGCAAGATCCACCTAATCAATCTAGGTTTGGCATCTTTTTTCTCCATCAAATATTTAATAGCGGCGTGATCAGTCCAAACAACTACTTTCGATCCAACTAAATATTGCCGGAATTTTTCAAAAGTGAAAACAACGGCAAGCAATTCTTTTTCAGTAGTTGTGTAATTTAATTGAGCATCATTCAAAGTCTTGGAAGCATAAAAAATTATGGCGGGTTTATTGTCTACCCACTGTCCCAACACAGCTCCTACAACAAAATCCGATGTGTCACACATGAGTTCGAACGGCTTAGTCCAAACTGGTGTTTGAACAACCGGTGCAGAAATCAATTTCTCCTTCAGCACGTTGAATGCGTGTAAGCATTTGTCATTGAAATAAAAAACGGCATCTTTCTCGAGAAGCTCGGATAGAGGTTTGGCGATTTTAGAAAAATCTTTTATGAACCAACGATAAAATCTGGCGTGTCCTAAGAAACTCCTTACCCCTTTTACCGAATTTGGTGGGGGCAATTTAGAAATTACTTCAATTTTAACCGGATCTACCTCCAAACCTTTGCTAGACACTTTATGTCCTAGCACTATCCACTTCATTTACCATCATATGACATTTCTCCCAGTTGAGGACCAAATGTGTGTCCTCACATCTCTGTAACACCTTATCCAAATTATAAAGGCATTCATTAAACGAAGCACCATAAACCGAAAAATCATCCATAAAGACTTCAAGACAACGTTCATATCAGAAAAAATGGCGAGCATACAACGCTGAAAAGTCGCTGGTGCATTGCATAATCCAAAGGGCATGCGGCGATACGCAAAAGTTCCATAAGGACAAGTGAAAGTAGTTTTCTCTTGGTCCTTAGGATCAATTGAAATCTGATTGTATCCCGAATACCCATCCAGAAAACAAAAATGAGATCGGCAGGCTAAGTGTTCTAGAATTTGATCAATAAATGGTAGAGGAAAGTGATCCTTCAGTGTAGCAGCATTAAGACGTCGGTAATCAATACAAACTCGCCACCCGGTTACTAAGCGGGTGGTGACAGGTTCATTTAAAATATTTTGAGTGACAGTTATACCCCCCTTTTTAGGGACTACCTGCGTGGGACTTACCCATGTCGAGTCTGAAATCACATAGATGATACCTGCGGAGAGAAGCTTAATCACCTCTTTCTTCACCACCTCCATCATGCTCAGATTCAGTCGACGTTGCGGTTGGATTACCGGCTTGGCTCCCTCCTCGAACCGAATCTTATGCTGACACAAAGTAGGGGAAATCCCTTTGATATCTGCAACAGACCACCCAAATGCTCCCCGGTGGTTCTTCAGCATATCAACAATTGGTCTTCCTCTTCCGCACTCAGATATGCAGAAATGATCACAGGTAACTTTTCTTCCTCTGCTAGAAAAGTGTACTTAAGATGCGGTGGCAGTGGCTTTAACTCTAACTCTGGCGGGCTGATCAATGATGATTGAAGCGGAGGGGGGAGTTTACCTAAATCTTCATAATACCTCGCATAGAAACATGGAAGCATCTGAAGCATCTTGGCGCACTCCTTGAGTGATTTGCTTCTCATCCAATCATGAGTGATGTTGACTAAACAAGCCTCCAATGGTAATTCCGGATATGCATCAAAAACTGAATTTTCTATAGCATCATGCTCCGTAGAGGGAGGAATGTCCTCATTCTCATCATTCGGGAACCCGACAGCCTTGCAAAGGGATACTACTTTGGTCTGCTCCATGATGTCTACAGCCAAAGTCCCTTTGTCCACCTTGGTCATTACATGAGCCATATCCAGAAATGGCTTCCCCAGACAAAGTGAGATGGTATTATCAAAATGTTTTACCATGTGGCATTGCTCCTTGGATTTAGGTGAAGTGGCACTGGAAGGCATGACCATCTCAAATCGGTCATCGGCTATACCCAAGGTCAACCAACCTCTCCCCATCTCGAGTATCATGTCAGCTGTAGCTTGGAATGGTCTTCTGAGTAGTAGCTCATTGCCTTGTTCATCTTGCATCTCCATAACGAAAAAATCTGTAGGAAATACAAATCTATCCACTTTCACAAGCACATTTTCACAAATCCCATACGGTTTCAGCACAGAGTTATCTGCCAATTGAATTGTCATGTTGCTTGGCCTTGACTCCTTTAATCCCAACTTCTTGAATGTAGAAAGGGGCATTAAATTGATGCTTGCTCCTGAGTCACATAATGCTTCACCAAATTTGACTTTCCCGATATAGCATGAAATGTTGAAACAACCCGGATCTTGCCTCTTTGGTGGCAATGTACCAATGATGAAGGCACTCACCTGCTCCTTAAGCACAACTACTTTAGTGTCCGGGATTTTTCTCTTCTTGGTGATGTTGTCCTTCAGGAATTTCCTGTAAGATGGAATTTCCTCAATAGATTCCAATAGAGGGATGTTGACTGAAAGCTTCCTGAAACTGTCTAAGAACTTTTGGAATTGGTCATCTACCTTCCTTGCCTTAGCACTGTTCGGATAAGGGACCGGGACAGCCTGTGCCCTTTGATGTGGTGGCACACAGGGTGTCTGTTTCTTAGGCCCTTCCTCCTCTGCAATATGATCTTCAGTAGCATCCACTGTTGTGTCATCAACTGGTTCTGTGACCGGTACAGGCAGCTCCTTAGTGGCTTTAACTTCAATTTCAGCTTGGGATTTGCTTGCTTCATCAGCCCTGGGATTTAACAATTTCTTGCCACTTCTTAGCAAGATGGCCTTCGCTTGTTGGTTTCCTCCTGGAACATTAGTATTTCCTGGGAAACTTGGATGTGTCGGCTTCTTCAAAGTGGCTATCTCCGCAGCCATCTGTGCCATAGATGTCTCTATTGTCCTCATTTGAGCCCCATGGCTCTGCAATGTCTGCCCGAATTGGTTCATGAACTCCCCTTATTGCTTTATTTGTTGTCCGAAAGTAGCCATGAGTTCTTGGTTTTGCTTTATCACTTGATTGAGAAGCTTTGTGCTCTTATCCTCCGCTACTGGCTGGGGTTTAGCATCTGGATCCTGCAAGAAGTTATTTGGATCCGTCTAGGAGAACTTCTTATCTTTCCTCCATGAATAGTCGTTGTTCCTGTAGCATTGCTGCTGCCTCATGAATTTCACTTGAGCCTCATCCTCGGACTCAGTATCCTCCTTTACAAGCAATTTCTTTGCAAGAAGATCCATCTTCTCATTCAACTCCTTTATTGCTTTAGATTCACCTACTACTCGAACCTGCTCCACAACGCCTCTTTCGCCCCATGATTGTTTCTTGGCCATGTTCTTTAAAATCTCCCAACATCTCGTGTCTGTGTTATTCAAGAAGAATCCAGAACCGGCTGAATCGAGGTTGCTTCTATCATGCTCGGAGAGAGCAAAATAGAAGATCTTGACTTGTGTCTCCTTATCAAGCCCATGATGTGGGCATCGCCTGAGCATGATCTGAAACCTTTCCCATGTCTCAGAATAGGTCTCTCATGCTTGTTGGGTGAAGTTGTGGATCTTTCTGATCATGTCATTGGTCTTCTCGGGCAGAAAGAACCTCTCGAAAAAGACCTCCACCGTGTGGTCCCAAGACTCCACATATTCATCGTCCAAGTTATGTAGCCATTCGCGCGCAATTCCCGCTAGAGAACTCAGGAAGAGCTTCAAGTAGAGCACATCTTGTGGAAATCTGTCGATTTTTATCATATCACAATTCTCCACAAATTGACTTATGTGCGCGACGGGGTCTTCATTTTTGAGCCCATGGAAAGCATTCGACTTCATCAATTTGATTAAAGCCGGATCAATCTTGTATGTCGAAATATTCACCGCTTGCTTCTTGATCGGCCCCTTGGAAGTGGATGAGGAAGAAGCCTTAATCTTCTCCCATATTGTCTGTGGCTCGTCCATCTCTTCTTGTTCAGGTTCAGAAACTATATCCTCCAGCTGGTCTTGATTATGCTCGTCCTCGTCTTCCGATCCCGGAAGCGGAACCTCTGGTGCGTGCTATGTGTAATCTGCGCTACGTGTCTGCACCATGCACAGTACCTACAAATAGAGAAATTTAATTTCAGTACAGTGCTTGACGATTGCAAATATTTAGAAAATAGATTATAATTTTTTGGAATGTTAAAAAAAATAAAAATGTGGCCTAGAGTGGCCGCTCACAGCACTCGAAGTGCTGACAAATTGCCGTATCCCCGGCAACGGCGCCAAAAACTTGACGCAAATTTACCGTGCACAGAATTGCAAGTGAACATGTCGAAGTGGTACAGGCCTTTGTGAGGCCCGAGTCGAACTCAGGGATACGTGAAATCGTCGGGGACTCCTACTAACTACTCGCGATCAGCTAAGCCGATTAAATAGTTGAGAGTTGTTGTTAAAATTAAAAGAAAATAAAAATAAAACAAAACAATCAATCGATTAAATGTTGGTTTAATCAATTCAAAAGAAGATCTTTAGGGTTGCGGTTTCACCGCGGGTTTTCATTGTATTAAATTCTATATAGCTACTCAATTTTATCTCTCTATCCGGGGAGTGGCCTGAAATCAGAATTGCCCACTATCGTGGTACAATTCACTACCTATGTCTAGGTCGGTTCCACCGTCGTAGTAACCTATACCCTAAACTAGGTGCATTAGGAACGACCTCTCGGTATCCACCATTAATCTTACACCACCTTGTTCAAGGGATTTGTCAATTAATGTAAATTCCGTCTCTTTTCAACCATTAATTCTTCTTTCAAAGCAATTAAGGGCATTAGGTTATTATTATGGTGATCAAGCATAACAATATATTGGAGAAAATGAAATTATACCACGGATTTAAGAGATAAGATATGAATTACTATTATACAATCATCATACAATGAATCCCCGGGCTACTCCCAGTCCTAAAGACAAAGGGGATTAGCCCCGCATGTTCATCTTAGAGTACAATGTGGAGAAGAAAAAGGGAAACATGAAGAAAAACGTGATTGAGTGATTAAACCCCTGAACGGAGAAGGTCCAATCGATCCTTGGCATGGAATCCGCGTTCTCCCACCTTTCAGTGGTGGAATTCGTCTTCTTCAGCGTCCGGATCGGCTGGGGCATGCTCTCGTGCTCAGTTCTTCTCTCCTAGCTCTCCGGGATGTGTGCAACAACTAATGACGTCCTCCCCCAGTCAAGGGCGCCGTCATTAGGTATATCTCCCGAATTAGGTCGCCAATTAACCACGGCCGTCCGATTAAGATTAATCTGAAACAAACTCATATCTGACGGTGTCGATACCATCGACGCGGGTCGATGGTATCGACCTAGCATGATAGCGGCAATCCTTCTTTTCTTTCGTATGTGCGCCTGATGTCATCTCGATACCATCGACGCGGGTCGATGGTATCGACGAACCTGTAGCGACGGTTTTGTCGTTTTGTGTCGTTGTAGCTCTACCAGTCGATAGTATCGATGCACTTCTCACCAGCAACCTGATGGTATCTCGATACCATCAACATCCCTGTCGATAGTATCGACTTTCTTCTGGTCCTTGCGGCTAGCAACCTGTGGTCCGGTCGATGGTATCGACCACCGTCGATGGTATCGACGGTAGCAGATACTTGTTTTTCCTAAATTTAACACACGGAACCACATAAATCCACACAAAATATATTCTTTCTATAATTAATACTCAAAATGCTTAAATAAAGGGAATTTGACATAAAGAAGTAGCATAGACCAAAATGAATGAATTATGTAACATTAACCATGAAAATGACTAATAAATGCATAAAACACCTATCAAACAAGTCTATAAATGCGACTCAAAATCATCGTATCAGTGACCCTATAGGTTCCATTTCACATTGGTAGTGAATGACCATAACTAACTTATGACATCACAAGAAAATAGTGTTGCCTAGTCGCACATCAGTGCTACCCAAGTGAAGAGGAAAGTTGGAGAACAACTTTCAACCTACATTCTTTTATTGGTGTTACAGTGAATGTATAGTTCCTTTGTTGCTGATATCTGAATTGAACTCAAGGCATGGACTTGTCATCCTCTACAAACTTTCAATCCATGTTTCTTGATTCAGAGTAGACTGTCTGAGATATATGTAAGCTTAATATCATATATTGACTTACATGTGCATGGACATGCATTTCTCAGTCTCACTCCTCAAGTGTCCTGGATATCACACTCCCTTGGGAGGGAAAAAATCCATATCTATCACTCACCATCAAGTCCCCAAGTGTCAAACTCACCCAATCATCACCGTTATAACAACCCATGTTTCAGGACTGTATTTGATGATGTCAAAGTGTACCCAACCACATGTGATGAGTGTAGTGATTTCAGGTCTAAGAACGATAATCACCACCAATACTATAAGATATGATCCTAACTAACCAAGAGTGGTTTCCATGCATCACTCTTACGGTGGGTCTGTCTGATACACTATTCTCTAATATGTATCTATGTGCTTTGTTTGATATCATATATCATGACTGATGAGATTCTATCATCAACAAACACACACTCTAGTCTTTTGTATTATTGATGTCTATGGTTGTTTCCACAATAACAACTGACTAGGGACATAACAAGAATGTATACTCTTAACATCTGTATGATCTCATTGTTTAGGTCCTTAAACTTAAGACATGCGTCATTGAGTAATACAATTCTTTAGACATCTAGCATGTTATAATTTTATCTCAAAACAGATTAAACATATAGATGAAAATTACCTTTATTAGTATCAAATCATGTATCACATGCCTCATTGCAATCATCATATGATTGGCTCTCTGGGTATACTATACCAATAGGAAGAAGGTCCACTGAGATTTTTTTTCTCAAATAGATTCACCAAAGCTACTACTGTTACGTAACACATAATGCTTGGGCATCCACATGATAAAGTCCTTTAGTTGTTAATTCAAAAATAGAAATAAAGTTAGTACAAATAAACTCCAAGGAGTCTATAATAGCTCTAAAATTAGCAAAAATAGAAAACTCCCTATGATAAATAAACTCACAAGGTCATCTTGACCATTTATGTTGTATATTGTAGCATTTGGGGAAAGCCACCTATTATGTCTTGACACAGTTTTCAATATTATGCTCTTTTCGTGGATGATTGTAGTAGATATTGTTGACTAATCCCTCTTAAAAATAAAGATGATTTCTGATTTACTTTTATTTCTTTTAGTAACATGATCAAGAATTAATTTGACACTTTTATCAAAAACTTTCAATCTGATGGGGGAGGAGAATGTGTAAACAACAAGATGTAAGATTATATAACACAACAAGGAATTATTCACCATACATCTTGCCCATATCATCATGCTCAAAATGGATCTATACAGAGAAAACATAGACATCTAGTTGAGCTTGGGTTAGCACTGATGTTGGAAGATAATTTTTTGAAAAAATTTTGGGTTGAAGCTTTCTCTACTTCTATTTTTTTATTAATAGACTTCCATCCCTAGCTTGGATCAAAAGCCCAATTGAAGTCTCATAATATTAGACTATGACTGCTTGAGGGTCTTTGGTTCGCTAATTTATCCCTATATGTGAGATATAGTAATGCATAAAGTTGATCCCAAATCTCTTGCATGTGTTTTTATTGGTTGTAGTCAACTACACCAGGGTTGCAAGTGTATACTTGTATCTACCAGTCATGTTTCATCTCTAAACTTGTTATTTTGCTAAAGAATTGTTTCATTCAAAAAAAAAGTCCAATTATCTCAAGCAGATGGACATATAACTATTGGTATGTATGCCGATAGAGCAAGTCATATGATGATTGTAATGGGATACTTTGTAAATGATTTGAATAATAATACAGTCAATTTTCGATCTATATGTTTTGACTATTTCTGAGATGATAGTGTAACATGATAGATGTCTAAAGAATTTTTTTACTCGATGACGTATGCTTTTGGGTTGAGGACCTAAACAATGAGATCATACGGATGTTAAGAGTATACATTCTTGTTTAGTCCCTAGTCGGTTGTTATTGTGGAAATAACCATAGACATCAATAAGGCTAAAGACTAGATTGTGTATTGGTTGATGACAGAATCTCAATAGTCATGATATAGTGATATCAAACCAAACACATAGGTTCTTGTTAGAGAACAAGTGTACCGAACAGACCCACCGTGAGAGTGACACATGGAACCATGATTTGGTAGTCACAGTCAGCTCTCACAATGATGGTGGTGAATGTGATTCTTCGACCTGAAATCACTACACTCAACACATGTCGTTGGGTACACTTTGACATCATCAAACGCAGTCCTGAAACATGGGTTGTTATAAAGGTGATGATTGGGTGACTTTGACACATGGGGCTTTTGAGGGGTGAGTGATAGATATGGGATTTGTCCCTCCTAAGGGAGTTTAATGTCAATGGCCACTTGATGAGTAGGATTGAGAAAAGCATGCACATACATGTGTGAATCAATATGTGATATTGATGTCACACACATCTCACCCAGTCTACTATGAGATCAAGGAAATGGATGAATGTTGAAAGGATGATTGTTCCATGCCTTGAGTTCATTCAGGACATTAGTGACAAAGGAGTTATACATTTGATGTAACACCATTCACATATTGTAGGATTGAAAGTTGTTCTCCAACTTTCTATTTCACTTGGGTAGCACTGATGTGCGACTAGGCACCACTCTTTGCTTGTGAAGTCATAAGTGTTATGGACTTTCACTACCAACGTGAAATGGACATGTAGGGTCACACACATAGGATTTAACCTGGAAGACGAGTTTATCCACAAATGATGTTTAGATTGATTACTAAAGGAGTTTAGTAGTTCAATTAAATACTCAGTTGATTGATAGCTCAAAATCATAGTGTTCAAGGTGTTGGACCAATTGATTAGAGTATCGGATTGATTGAAACTACAATTGACTGATTCTGCACAGTTTGCACTTCCAACCGATCGACTCATGTGATGAACCGATCGGCTCAGGTTGGTGAACTGACCAGCTCAACTGTTGAACTGGTCGATTCATGTGACCAACAGAGATCGTTTGGAAAGTCAATTTTGCAAATACAATTTGTTTCGCTTATACAAATTCGATTCGGACAAGGATTAATATTTGATTAATCGGAAACAAATATGAAAGTCGATTTGAGTTGGACCAGGACCATGAACCGATCGGCTCAGAAGTGAACCGATCGGCTTAAAAGTGAACCGATCGGCTCAGAAGTGAACCGATTGGCTCAGGTGTCCCAAACAATAAGTTCAGGTGTGAACCGATTGGTTGAGGTCACCAAACGACCATTTCAGGGTTGAAACAATCGGTTCAGCTGGCGTAGTTGGTTGTTTTTGTGGAAAATCCTGAACCCTTCTACTCCTGTTTAGTCCTGCATTGCCCGGGGTAGAGAACCCTGTCCCATGACCCTCCTATATATAGGGGTATTGGGGGCTTCTCAAAGTATAACTCAGAACACCAGTTGCTCTGCAGAGTTGTCGCTCTCTCTAGTTTTGGTAACCGAGAGAGCCCGAGCAAGTACTACCCGATAAGGGAGGCACAACAAGGGAAAGGCAACTGTAGAAAAGCAACTGGTTGTAGGAGAGTGTGTTGGTGACTAGTACGCTGACAGGAGGGTGAGACTCCTTCTGATTCCTTGTGGGACAAGGATATCGGAGTTCCAGGCAGTCAGTGTGGACGACTGCAGAAGCGGGAGATTTCTACCGCTCGGAGGACAGTTGTCAATCCCGACAGTCCCGGTGAGACCAGGAGCTGCACATACACCGTCCAATACTGGAGGTGAAGACCACGCAAGTCACGAGGTAACGTCGCCAAGCAAGCCTCGAGATAAGGTACGCCTCTACAAACCATCTTTCCTATTGTATAGACATTGACGCGATTCCTTTATTCTGGGTTTGGGAGAAGAATTTTTTTTTCTGTTGCCTTCTCTATCTCCCCCTATAACCCAATAGTGGTATCAGAGCCACGTCAACTGCTCTATGCTTTAGGATTATCGATATGATCGATTTTGGTTTGTTGCCTTTATTTATTGCATACGATGTAAATAAAATTGGCTTTATGCGTGTCCAATCCTAAATCCACAAATCCCTATATACATATATGATATGTAATATGAATGCACTCGATACACATTACCCTTAAATGAGTTTTGTGGTGGATGTACAACATGGTTATGGCCAATATACCCTATATATATGTGCTTGGTTGAATGTGGTTGCTTGCCTCTCGGTCTGCACACCGATACCCTATCTTCTATTCCTAATGTAACTCGAGATAACTCGAGATTTCTTTCCTACCATTGCTCCCCCGAATGTAACTTGGGGTTTCCTTTTTCAAATGTAAAATAGGATAGATTTTTATTTCCTGTTATGTCAAAGAACAGTGGACATTTTGACGACCGGTTCGAGGAGCGAGACGAGCTGGTGGCGGCCTGAGGAGATGCACGATGACCATTGAACTGATCGACTGGAGGTGCCAGTCGATCGGCTGGTGGCACCCAACCAACCAGTCTGATGGCGAGAAGATCAATCATGGAGATGAGTTGATCAAACCCATAAAGGCAAAGCACTGAGTTCATCTTGTACATGTTGCATGTGATGTGGACCTAGATCACCGTGATTCCTCTTGGCTCGAGGAATCACATTAGGATGGCCATAATTTGCTTTTATCATTTCGCATGTTTTCTGTGGGATATAGCATGTATATGATACTTACTATATTGTGGTGATTGGATATGTATACGTACCTATAAAAACCAAATCCCTCATTAAATATTAAAGTTTTAGATGCCTTCCAAATGCGACACATGTGAAAAGCTTGATCGGCCAAGTGTGGGCACGCCCTAGCGTGGTACACCATCTATCTCGTGGAAGTGTGAAGGATGGATATGTGGGTCTGCCCTAGCAGGGTGCATATTCATTGTGTTGGCTTTGGGTCGGACTTAACAAGGTGACCTAGATAGGATCTAGCACCTTGAGGCATGGAGGTGATCATGGCAAGCGGTTGCACATGACATCTTTCAAGAGTTGCATATGATGCAATTGGCAAAAGTTGCCTACCTGGAAGATCTGAGTTGTGGGTGACAACCCTAGCTGGTCCAGGACTCAGAGGATTTTAGGATCTTACCCACTAGAAGATTGTACGCTATAATCTTCTCAATTGATGGTGAGGGGTGTCAATTTGAATCAAAATAGTGGGAGAAGTAATTAATTAAATACCTAATTAACTACTGTCAAATTTTATTCAAATCAAATCAAATCAAAAGGAGTTTTGACAAATGCAATTTTCTCTTGTAGAATGGAAAGAGAATCATCTTTTAAAATGGGAAAATTAATTGAGAATAAATTCCATAACTGGTTGGGGATTGTGAGAAGTGTTCTGCACAATCCAGAGATACTGGTAGCCTTTGATTCCACTCTATGTGTACTTAAGAAGAAGGATAGTTTATTGATAGAGATCAATAGAACAAAGTCTAAGGATAAAGGTGAGGGAGAGAAGGGTTTTCTCATCAAACCAATGTCAGAATCTTCTACGATCAAAATATGGAGAGGATGGAAGGAATGATGGAAGAAGAAGAAAGAGATAGAGATCTCTACTTCTGGTGTATACATTATAGAGATTAACTTTACTACTTCTTTGTCATGGGTACTTGATACCGGATGTGGGTCTCACATTTTCTCAAATGTGAAGGATCTTAAAAGAAGTAGTCCTTTGGGGAAAGGCGAGGTTGAACTACGTGTTTCCAATGGGGAAAGAGTTGTTGCTAGTGTCGTAGGAACCTATGAGTTAACTCTACCTAGTGGGATAATAATAGAGTTGAAGAACTACAATTATGTACCTGCCATAAATAGGAATATCATTTCCGTCTCTTGTTTGGACAAGGATGGTTTTGAATTTCTTATTAAGAATGGAAAGTGTTCTATTTCAAAAGATGGGATCTTTTATGGTAGTTCCCCAATGTCTTATGGTCTATACTTGATAGATCTAGAGACAAGTGTATACAACATAAACACCAAAAGGCAAAAATTCAACAACTCAAACAAAATGTATCTTTGCATTGTCGTCTAGGGCACATAAATGAGAAACACATTTCTAGACTCCACAAAGATGGTTATCTAGACTCTTTTGATTATGAATCAATAGAGACATGTGAATCTTGTTTGTTGGGTAACATGACCAAGAATCCCTTTTCAAGTAAAGGTGCGAGAGCTAGTGATCTATTAGGACTCATACATATTGATGTATGTGGGCCTTTTAGAACTAATGCCAGAGGTGGGTATCAGTACTTCATTAACTTCACTGATGACTTCAGTAGGTATGGTTATGCGTACCTAATGAAACATAAGTCAAAAACCCTTGAAAGGTTCAAGGATTTCATGAATGAAGTATAGAACCAACTTGGTAAAAGTATTAAAGCATTTCAATCCGATCAAGGTGGAGAATACTTAAGCTAAGAGTTTGAGGACCTTCTGCGAGCTTGTGGTATCGTATCACAATGGACTCTGCCTGGAACACCACAACATAATTGTGTGTATGAAAGAAGGAATCACACATTATTGGATATGGTGCAATCAATGATGAGTTTTGCTGATCTTCCGATTTCCTTCTGGGGTTATGCTCTTGAAACCGCTGTGTTTACACTTAACTGAGTACCATCTAAATCGGTTCAAAAGACATCATATGAGATATGGAATGGGAAACATCCGGATTTGTCTTTTATTAAGGTTTGGGGTTGTGAGGCTTACGTCGGGAAAATGTTTCCTGATAAGCTTTGACCCAAGTCTGATAAATGTTATTTTGTTGGATTCCCCAAGAAAATGAGGGGATACTATTTATACCACCCTACTAACAACAAAGTCTTTGTTGCTAGGGCAGCTTTGTTCCTAGAAAAGGAATTTATTTCCAGAGGAAACAGTGGGAGGAAAATAGAGCTTGAATAGGTTCAAGCCCAACAAGAAAACATTGAATTGGTAGATGTACAAGAGGAACATAAAGATTCACAAGGTGATGTGGAATCTCAGCCTCCTCAAGTAATACAAGGACCTCATAGATCTAGTAGGACATGCCTTGAACCTGAGAGGTTTGGATACCTTGTGACTCAGGACGGTGGTGAGTTGATCATAGATGATGATCCAACTACCTATCTAGAGGCTATGGAGGGACCAGATTCTGAGAAATGGCTTGAGGCCATGAAATCCGAGATGGAATCCATGTACTCCAACAAAGTATGGACTTTGGTGGAACCACCTGAAGGGGTAAAACCCATAGGGTGTAAGTGGGTCTTCAAGAAGAAGACCGACATGGATGGCAATGTGCAAACTTATAAAGGTAGATTGGTTGCAAAGGGTTTTTGACAAGTTCAAGGTGTTGACTATGACGAAACTTTTTCTCAAGTTGCCATGATTAAGTCCATCAAGATTATGCTTCCTATTACGGCTTACTATGACTATGAGATTTGGAAAATGGATGTTAAAACTGCATTCCTTAATGGGAATATAAATGAGGATGTGTACATGACACAACCTGAAGGTTTTGTGGATCCAAAGAATGCCAATAAAGTCTGTAAGCTACAAAGGTCAATCTATGGATTGAAGCAAGCATCTCGGAGTTGGAATCTTAGATTTGATCAAGAAGTCAAAGTGTTTGGCTTTATTCAAAATGAAGATGAACCTTGTGTGTATAAGAAGGTTAGTGGGAGCATGACCACATTCCTTATATTGTATGTAG
Source organism: Alisma plantago-aquatica (assembly GCA_963693085.1). Classification (NCBI taxonomy): domain Eukaryota; kingdom Viridiplantae; phylum Streptophyta; class Magnoliopsida; order Alismatales; family Alismataceae; genus Alisma; species Alisma plantago-aquatica. The sequence goes on from OY856410.1 coordinate 82,557,061, forward strand.
ATGACATACTATTGATGGGGAATGATGTCTCAGCATTAGAAAAGGTAAAGATTTGGCTAGGGAATACTTTCTCAATGAAAGACTTACGAGAAGCATCCTACATTCTAGGAATTAAGATCTATAGAGATAGATCTAAAAGGCTTCTTGGACTAAGTCAAAGCACATACATTGACAAAGTGCTGAAGCAGTTCAGAATGGAGAACTCAAAGAGAGGCAACATTCCCATGCTACATGGAGTCACCATCTCTAGAGCTCAATATCCCCAATCTTGTGAAGAGAGGGAGCGTATGAATGGGATCCCATATGCATCAGCCATGGGATCCATCATGTACACTATGTTGTGCACATGCTCAGATGTCTCGTATGCCCTCAGCATGACGAGCATGTACCAGTCAGATCCCAGGGATGCTCATTGGACATTCATAAAGAACATCCTCAAGTACTTGTGAAGGACTACAGATCAGTTCCTTGTATACGGCGAAGAGGAAGAACTGGTTGTAAAGGGTTACACTGATGCAAGCTTCCAAACCGACAAATATTAGTACAAATCACAATCAAGATTTTTATTTTGCCTAAACAATGGAGTTGTGAGATGGAAGAGTTCCAAGCAAGAAACAGTTGCCGATTCTACTATTGAGGTCGAGTATATTGCTGCTTCACATGCAGCAAAGGAGGCTGTGTGGATCAGGAAGTTCATCACTGAACTTGGTGTAGTTCCCAGTAGTTGTGATGCAATTGAGCTTTATTGTGACAATAATGGAGCTATTTCTCAAACTAAGGAGCCCAGATCACATCAGTGGTCCAAGCACATATTGTGGCACTTCCATCTCATACGAGAGATCGTACAGTGAGGAGATGTGAAGATTTGCAAAGTACCAACTAAAGACAACATAGTTGATCCATTGACTAAGGCTCTTTCTCAGCAGAAGCATGATGGTCATGCTAGGTCACAACGACTGAGGTTCCTAGGTGACTGGCTCTAAGTGCAGTGCAAGTGGGAGTCTGTTGGTATGTATGCCCATAGAGCAAGTCATGTGATGATTGTAATGGGATATTTTGTAAATCAATTGAATAATAATGAAGGAAATTTCCGATTTATATGTTTTGACTATTTCTGAGATGATAGTGTAACATGATAGATGTCTAAAGAATTGTTTTACTCGATGACGTATGCTTTTGGGTTGAGGACCTAAACGATGAGATCATATGGATGTTAAGAGTATACATTCTTGTTTAGTCCCTAGTCAGTTGTTATTGTGTAAATAACCATAGACATCAATAATACTAAAGACTAGATTGTGTATTGGTTGATGACAGAATCTCATTAGTCATGATATAGTGATATCAAACCAAGCACATAGGTACTTGTTAGAGAAAAAGTGTACCAGACAAATCCACCGTGAGAGTGACACATGGAACCATGATTTGGTAGTCACACTCAGCTCTCACAGTGATGGTGGTGAATGTGATTCTTCGACCTAAAATCACTACACTCAACTCATGTCATTGGGTACACTTTGACATCATCAAATGCAGTCTTGAAACATGGGTTGTGATAAAGGTGATGATTGGGTGACTTTGACACATGGGGCTTTTGAGGGGTGAATGATAGATATGAGATTTGTCCCTCCTAAGGGAGTTTAATGTCCATGGCCACTTGATGAGTAGGATTGAGAAAGGCATGCACAGGCATGTGTGAATCAATATGTGATATTGATGTCACACACATCTCACCCAGTATGCTCTGAGATCAAAGAAATGGATGAACGTTGAAAGGATGACTGTACCATGCCTTGAGTTCATTCAGGATATTAGTGACAAAGGCATTATACATTCGTTGTAACACCATTCACGGATTGTAGGATTGAAAGTTGTTCTCCAACTTTATATTTCACTTGGGTAGCACTGATGTGTGACTAGGCACCGCTCTTTGCTTATGAAGTGACTTTCACTGCCAATGTGAAATGGACCTCTAGGGTCACACACATAGGATTTAACCTGGAAGAGGAGTTTATCCACAAATGATGTTTAGATTGATTACTAAAGGAGTTTAGTATTTCAATTAAACACTCAGTTGATTGATAGCTCAAAATCATAGTGTTCAAGGTGTTGGACCAATTGATTAGTGTATCAGATTGATTGAAACTGTAGTTGACTAATTTTGCACAGTTTGCACTTCCAACTGATCGGCTCATGTGATGAACCGATTGGCTGAGGTTGGTGAACCTATCAGCTCAATTGTTGAACCAGTCGATTCATGTGACCAACGAAGATCGTTTGGAAAGTCAATTTTGTAAATACAATTTGTTTCACTTGTACAAATTCAATTTGGACAAGGATTAATATTTGATTAATCGGAAACAAATATGAAAGTCAATTTGAGTTGGACCAGGACCACAAAACAATCGACTCAGAAGTGAACCGATCGGCTTAGGTGTCCCAAACGACCGGTTCAGGTGTGAATCGATCGGTTGAGGTCACAAAATGACTGTTTCAGGGTTGAAACGATCAGTTCAGCCAGTGCAGTTGGTTGTTTTCCTGGAAAATCTCGAACCCTTCTACTCTTGTTTAATCCTGCATTGCCCGGGGTAGAGAACCCTGTCCCATGACCCTCCTATATATAGAGAGATATTGGGGGCTTCTCAAAGTACAACTCAGAACACCAATTACTCTGCCAAGTTGTCGTTCTCTCTGGTTTTGGTAATCGAGAGAGCCTGAGTAAGTGCTACCTGATAAGGGAGGCACAATGATGGAGCTTCCACTTACGTGGAATTGTGTGCACCACTAAAAATCCTAAAGATGGTAAGTCTTTAAGTTTAGCCTTGCTTATACTAGATAGAGAACTCCACCCACGTATGCTAAGATACGTGGAAGTCTTATCGTAGTATAGTTAAGGGTCGAATCCTCGAGACAACGGTCTTGTTGTTGCCAACAAGATGGAAAACGTAATAATTTCACTTAATCTCTTTAGTAGTTGGTATTTAGATTAAAAGGTTGATTTAGTTTTTTTTAAGCTAAATGCAAGTATAGTAAAGGCAAGAAAGTAAACTTAGGTTGTTAACAATGATTAATGAATAACTAGGGTGTGATCGGTTTTCACCACCACTACACATGGATCAACACATGCAACATAAAAGCATAACCTGCAATAAGAGTTAGATCAGTTAGTATCTTTGTAGACTTAGCTTCCTTTCATATGACTAACTACGAGGAGTGTGGGAATGTTGTAACGCAAGCCATCCATGTAGGTATGGTCACTTACTTTACAACATTCCCTCCGCAAAGTGTGTTCCTCGACTCATCAAGGTTGTACTTTCATACGTCAACTGATTCCATTTCATAGCATGAAAGTGCAACGATGGGAGTGAGTATACTCCACTTCTAGGAAGGCACTCCTAGATACCGGAACAGATGCACGGTGGATACATGCACCTAAAACCAACATGCAAACGAGTTTCAGATCTAATAGCATAAATGTAGACAATTCATACTAAAAGATAAAGGATAACACAAGTTGATGATCAAGCAACACGCATTCATTAAACGTTTGATGTTGAACTGAAAGGATATGAACTCTATATTGCAACTTATGGATTACATTTGCATGATATGAAAACATGGGTAGCGGGGCTACTCCCCGCACCCTAGTGAGAGAGACTACTCTCTCATGACTAGGACAAAGAAGGAGGCAAGAAGAGAGAGAGAGCGTCATCCCCACAAAGGAGAGAGGAAAGTCAACCCCTTGGAGAGATAGAAACGATCCACCAGCTTCACAGGTTGCTTGATGACGAGATCTCCCTCTTCCCACCTTCTTTGGCGGAGAGAGAGAAAGTAGCTTTGAGATGGAGTATGGGTCTCAGACCGACAGCCCCTGGGTGGAGGATGGAAGTCAGATTTGCTCTGGAGTGATTGAGGCAGCCTTTGGACATCTGAACCTTTCCTCCTCGTGATGGACCCTTGGGGTCTTATTTATAGGCCTTAAGTGAAGTCCAAACAGTTTGGAGACCGTTTGGACCTCAGGACCATTTGTGTTGGTATGTATGCCCTGAGAGCCAATCATGGGATTATTGGTGGGATACATTAAGATTGATTTGATTAACATCAAAGGCAAGCTTCCAATTCTTTCTAGTTCAGTCATATGAGATAGTGATAGAACAAATTGAATGTCTAGAGAATGACAATACTCAATGACGTATGCCTTCAGGTTCATGACCTGAACGATGAGATCATACGGATGCTAAGAGTTTGTACATTCTTGTTATGTCCCTAGTCGGATGTCATTGTGGAAGGTAGATAGACAACAATGACACACAAGACTAGATTGTGGTGTTGGTTGATGACAGAATCTCATTAGTCATGATATAGAGATATCAAACCAAACACATAGGTACTTGTTAGAGAACAAGTGTACCGGACAGACCCACCGTGAGTTTGACACATGGAACCATGAGATGGTAGTCACAGTCAGTACTCACAGTGATGGTGGTGAGTGTGATTCTTTGACCTGAAATCACTACACTCAACACATGTCGTTGGGCACACTTTGACATCATCAAACGCAGTCCTGAAACATGGGTTGTTATAAAGGTGATGATTGGGTGGCTTTGACACATGGGGCTTTTGAGGGGTGAGTGATAGATATGGGATTTGTCCCTCCTGAGGGAGTTTGATATCCAAGGCCACTTGATGAGTAGGATTGAGATAGGTGTGCGCACGCATGTGTGAATCAGTATGTGATATTGATGTCATACATATCTCGTTCAATCTGCTCTGAGATCAAGAAAGTGAATGAACGTTGACAGGATGACTGTTCCATGCCTTGAGTTCATTCGGGATATCAGTGACAAAGGAATTATATATTCACTGTAACACCATTCACGGATTGTAGGATGAAAGTTGTTCTCCAACTTTCTACTTTCACTTGGGTAGCACTGATGTGTGACTAGGCACCACTCTTTGCTTGTGAAGTCATAAGTGTTATGGACTTTCACTGCCAACGTGAAATGGACCTGCAGGGTCACACACATAGGATTTAACCTGGAAGAGGAGTTTTGTCCACACGCAACGTTTAGATTGATTACTAAAGGAGTTTAGTAGTTCAATTAAACACTCAATCAGTAGATAGCTCAGTATCATATGGTTCAAGGTGTTGGACACATTGATTGGAGTATCAGATTGATTGAAATTGCATTTGACTGATTCTGCACAACCTGTACTCCCAACCGATCGGTTCAAGTGTTGAACTGGTCGGCTGAGGTTGCTGAACCGGTCGGCTCAAGAGTTGAGCCGATCGGCTCAAGCCTAGGGTGAAACGAGTGGTTCAAGTGTTGAACCGATCGGTTCAACTGGTGCAACCAAGCAAGTTGGGAAAGTCAGGTCGGTGAGAATTTTCCTTGTGTTTCACTTGCCCAATTTGATTGGAACAAGGATTGGTATTCGATACCAATTAGAAACGAAAGTTGGAAAGTCAATCGGGAACTGATCAGGACCACAAACCGACCGGTTTAGAAGTGAACCAATCGGCTCATGGGTCCCAACCGATCGGTTGGTGCTCCAACTGACCAGTTCAGGTCCCCAACCGACCGGTTTACTTGTGAACCGATCGGTTCAGGTTGCGAGTTGGTTGCTTTTTGTGGAAAAATCCCAAACCCTTCTACTCCTGCTTTAGTCCCATATTGTCGGGCACAGAGAACCCTATCCCATGACCCGCCTATATATATAGGGGTATTGGGGGCTTCTCAGAGTACAACTCAATGCAAGCCGGTTGCTTTGCGAAGTTGTCGTTCTCTCTGGTTTTGGTAACCGTGAGAGATCCCGAGCAAGTGCTTCCTACAAAAGGGAGGTGCAGCAAGGGAAGGACAACTACAGTTGCAACTGGTAGCAGGAGAGTGTGTTGGCGACTAGTACGTCAACAGGAGGGTGCGACTCCTTCCACTTCCTTGTGGGACAAGGAGTGTGGAGTTCCAGGTGGTCCGTGTGGACTACTACAGAGGCGGGAGGACACTGCCGCTCAGGAGGACAACTGTCATCTGACAGTCCGGTTGGAGGAGGAGGAGTCAGTCCCGGTGCGACCAGGAGCTGCACAGACGTCGTCCAAGACCGGAGTTGAAGACCGTGCATTGCTCGAGGTATTGTCGCCGAGCAAGCCTCGGGACAAGGTATGATTCCACAAACCATCGTTTCCTATTATATAGACGTTGACGCGTTTCCTCGGTATGGGTTGGGGGAGAAATTTTTTTGTTTCCGCTGCCTTATCTGTCTCCCCTAAAACCCAACAGTGGTATCAGAGCCACGTCAACTGCTCTATATTTTAGGAATATCGATATGATCGATTTTGGTTTGTCGCCTTTATTTATTGCATACGATGCGAATAATATCGACTTTATGCATGTCCAATCCTAAATCCACAAATCCCTAATTACATATATGATATGTATTATTAATGCACTCGATAGTCATCGCCCTTAAACGAGTTTTGTGGTGGATGTGTGTAGCATGATTATGGCCTATAAACCCCTATCTGTGTGTGGTTGTTTGTGGTTGCTTGCATCTCGGTCTGTGCACCAATCTTCCCTCTCTGATTCCCGATGTAACTCGAAATAATTCGAGATTCTTTCCTACCTTTCCTCCCCCCGAATGTAACTCGGGGTTTCCCTTTTAAAGCAATGTAATAAATAGGATAGATTTTTATTTCCTGTTATGTCAAAGACCGGCGGACATCAAGACGACAGCTGAAATGATCGGTTCAAGGAGTGAGCCGATCGGTTGACGTTCCAGATGGTCGGTTCAAGGAGTGAACTGATCGGTTGATGACCGGTTCGAGGAGCGAGACGAGCGGGTGGCGGACATGACGAGATGCACTATGACCAGGAGAACTGATCGGTTGGAGGAGCCAACCGATCGGCTGGTGGCACCCAGATGACCGGCTGGAGAGTACAGATCATTCATGTGATGAGTTGATCAACTCAGATGGCAAGGCACAGATGTTCATCTTGTACAGGTTGCATGTGATGTTGACCTAGATGACCGTGATTCCTCTTGGCTCGAGGAATCACATTAGGATGGCCATAATCATCGCTTTTTATCGTTTGTGCATGTTTTCTGTGGGATATAGCATGTATATGATACGTACTATGTATTGTGGTGATTGGATATGTATATGTATATAAAAACCAAATCCCTCATTAAAATATTAAGTCTTATATGCCTTCCATTAGCGGCACACATGAAAAGCTCGATCGACCAAGCGTAGGTTACGCCAAAGCGTGGTGCGCCGTCCATCTTGTGGAAGTGTGAAGGGTAGACATGTAGGTTCTGCCAAAGCAGGGTGCATGTTCTACCGTGTCGGCTTTTGGGTTAGACTTAACTGGTGATTCTTAAAGCGTCTAAGCCCAGAGGCAAGGAATGTTCATGGCAAGGAGTTGTGCATGTTCATTCAACAAGAGTTGCATATGATGCAATTGGCAAAAGTTGCCTACCTGAGAGATCTAAGTTGTGGGCGATCAGCCAAAGCTGACTCATGACTTAGAGGATTTCAGGATCTTGCCCACTAGAAGGTTGTACGCTGCAATCTTCCGAATTGATGGTGAGGGCTATCAATTTGAACTAAAATAGTGGGAGCGATAATTAATTAAAGGCCTAATTTTATCGTCAACTTTTCAAATCAATCAAACAAGTCAAAAAGAGTTTTGAACTAAAATTGCATATATTTCCTTTTGTTAAAATAAATGGTTAATCTACAAATCACTTTATTTGCGATGGGTCTTTGAGACCAACAAATTAAATGGGAATAATTCCATGACTGGTTAGGACGATGAGAAGTGTTCTCAATCAAGGAGCGAAAGCTCTAAGTCCTAGTTATACCAGAACCAGATGAACTCGATCCCACCACATCAATGGCTGAAAGTATGCTTATGGAAGCATACCAAGGATGACATTGATGAGGAGTGCTTGATGTTGTGTTCTCTAAATATGAGTTGCAGAGACAACATGAGACATATGATGTCTCCAAAACACTGTCCTAGTATGGCATGACAGAAGGAGATCCAGTAAGGTATTCACACACTCAATGTGATTGGGTATGTGGAAAGACCTGACTAAGAAGGATTCCATCTGAGCCAAGAGTTGGCTATTGGTATGATACTGCAAATGTTGTGAGAATCATACAATTCATGATAAGCTACAACATGAACAACTTTGACAAGCGTTGACAGAGTTGTTGGACATGTTGAGGATAGTAGAGGCAAAGATGAAGAAAGACAAACCATAATCTTTGATGTGATCAAAGAAAAGGTAAGTCTTAAGGGCAAGGGCAAGGGCAAAGCTAAGAAGTGTTCTGATGCTAGCCAGCAATCCAAGCCGTCTTCAGCCTCAAGGCACATGGGGAAAGGGTGTATGAGGGAACTGCCCTCTATATCTGGAAGAACAAAAGAAGATGAAGGAGGGGATGGAGATCTCCACCTAAGGTATCATGAAATGAACCACTTCTTTATCCGAGGTATATGATACCAAGATATGGATATGTCCTATATGATATACAATATCCGCAAAGAAGTGATGGCCTTTGTGAAAGGACCAAGAAAGAAGTACCCATCATTGGAGCAAGTGTTGCGGCCATAGATAGGAGTATCTTTCAGTTTATTTCAGCCTAAAGGGAACGAAATAGAGTTGAGAACTGCTATTTCATATATTGCCAATAGATAGAAACACTTTATTATTGCATATTGTATGACAATGATGGCAATTAATAAAGTTGATGTTTCAATCTTAAAGATATGATCTTTGTGGCAATGCCTTGTTTATCTTGTGATAAATGGTATGGATAAGATAAAATGATACCTAAAGTTATTGATAACTCAAACAATCAAATTAGCATCAATCATGAGAAATTCATTTCTAGTTTCCATATGATGGATAAACCTAGACTCTTTTGGTTAGAGAACCATTAAGAGACATGAATATCTTGGACATGATTAATCAATCTTCACTAAAGGTAGTGGGAGAGTGATTATCCTATTAGGTATAATACATGTGATGCATTTACATACCAATTGGAACAAATGCCAATACTTCAAATGGTGTTTAGAGAAATACCAATATGAACATCTTGAAGTGTTCAAGATTGTCATAGATGAAGTACAAATTTGGTAAAGTATTAATTCTTGATGAGATCAATGAATGAAATACTTGGACCAAATGTTTGAGATCCTTATGAGTGATTATGATAGTGTATCATAGTGAACTCATGATTAAGTCATGGTGATGTCTAAATCAAGAAGGAATCATACTCTAAGGAGTTAGAGAATGATTATCAAATAATTGAATTCTTCTTAATAAAAGAATACCCCACACTAATAAAGGACATTAAGAATCACAAGGGTTGGGAATTCTTATATTCTTGACAGATACACCTCAATTATCTATGTGATGAGTTGTTCATATGATGAGTCAACTATCTAGATGAATATGAGGAATCAGATTTTGAGTTATGGTATAAGACCATTACATCCTAAATGATTTCCATGTGAACCATAAGGTATGACCTTGATGGTAGCACTCATTGGATGAAATCCATAAGTGCAAATGAGTCTTAAGTGTTAAGATACATGGATAACATTTTGAGAAGGATGATGCTTGTTGATTGCAACTTAATGACTGAGACATTTGGCATATGGATACTAAAACCACATTCCTATGAGGAATAAAACAAGGATGTGTACGTGACACAACCTATAAGGTTTATGAATCCACTAATGCAAATGAAGTCTATTAGTTACAATGGACTAATCAATGTGATTGATTGAGTACAAGCAACTCAGAATTGGATCTTTACTTTGATGATATAGTCAAAGGGTTTGACTGACATGTCAAAGATAAAGAAGGGATATGTGATTTAGTGGGAGCATGTTCACATTCCACATGTTGATGTGAAATGGAAATGTTCTAGAATGGAAATCCAAAAGTGGAGATTATCGTTAAGGAAGATAGAGATGTTTCCTATATGATAGGAATAGAGATCTATAGAGATAGTTCTCGACAAATCTCTTGACCTGGAAAAGAGAGAGCATACATTGGCAATCTGTACTGAAGGGTTCAGTATGCACAGATTCAGTGGGAGAAAACTTGTCCATGTTATATGGATATTAGTATCCCAAGGCCAAGTGTCCAATTCTTATGAAGAATGGGAACACTAAGAATAGATATGGATCTATCATGTATGTAATCATCCCATTGTCTTACATGTATGACATGGCAAGAATAAGATGCATTCATCATCTTGTATGTAGGACATGGCAATATGATGTGCTCATCCTGATAACTCGTATGTAGGACATGACGAGTGGATGTCTGTCTACGTCCAGTAAGGGTTACTGGAATACCATAAGAACTTGATAAGTACTTGGGAAGTACTAGTTCTATGGAGATAAGGAAGAGTTTGATGTAAAGAGTTACATTGATGTGAACTTCTGAAAGGACAGAAAATTAATCGCAAAATATACATAGGATGTATAAAAATGAAAGTTTGTTGATAATTGGAAGTGTTCCAATAAAACCATTTAAAAGGGAAATGTCGAGTATCTATGTGTTAGTGAACAGCAGTGGATACTATATGGATCTGAAAGTTCATGAGATAAACTTATATTCCACTCATTGATGAAAAGTCTGGAATCCTTGATCATGCAATGTGTCTAAAGGTTAGCAAACGAATACTAGATCGCATATTACGGCAACTCCATCTCATACGTGTGACGTACAGCGAAGAGATGTGAGACATGCAATTTGTACAGACTTTGGCAAGGTGTTGCCATTACTCACTATGTTGGCACTAGAGCACGGTAACATGTGGGACATGTTTGAAGATCACTATGAATATGATTCATGGGTGATTGGCTCGCAGTGCAAGTGGGAGTCTGTTGGTATGTATGCCCTGAGAGCCAATCATGGGATGATTGGTGGGATACATTAAGATTGATTTGATTAACATCAAAGGCAAGCTTCCAATTCTTTCTGGTTCAGTCATATGAGATAGTGATAGAACAGATGGAATGTCTAGAGAATGACAGTACTCAATGATGTATGCCTTCAGGTTCATGACCTGAACGATGAGATCATACAGATGCTAAGAGTTTGTACATTCTTGTTATGTCCCTAGTCGGATGTCATTGTGGAAGGTAGATAGACAACAATGACACACAAGACTAGATTGTGGTGTTGGTTGATGACAGAATCTCATTAGTCATGATATAGAGATATCAAACCAAACACATAGGTACTTGTTAGAGAACAAGTGTACCGGACAGACCAACCGTGAGTTTGACACATGGAACCATGAGATGGTAGTCACAGTCAGTACTCACAGTGATGGTGGTGAGTGTGATTCTTTGACCTGAAATCACTACACTCAACACATGTCGTTGGGCACACTTTGACATCATCAAACGCAGTCCTGAAACATGGGTTGTTATAAAGGTGATGATTGGGTGGATTTGACACATGGGGCTTTTGAGGGATGAGTGATAGATATGGGATTTGTCCCTCCTGAGGGAGTTTGATATCCAAGGCCACTTGATGAGTAGGATTGAGATAGGTGTGCGCACGCATGTGTGAATCAGTATGTGATATTGATGTCATACATATCTCGTTCAATCTGCTCTGAGATCAAGAAAGTGAATGAACGTTGACAGGATGACTGTTCCATGCCTTGAGTTCATTCGGGATATCAGTGACAAAGGAATTATATATTCACTGTAACACCATTCACGGATTGTAGGATGAAAGTTGTTCTCCAACTTTCTACTTTCACTTGGGTAGCACTGATGTGTGACTAGGCACCACTCTTTGCTTGTGAAGTCATAAGTGTTATGGACTTTCACTGCCAATGTGAAATGGACCTGCAGGGTCACACACATAGGATTTAACCTGGAAGAGGAGTTTTGTCCACAAGCAACGTTTAGATTGATTACTAAAGGAGTTTAGTAGTTCAATTAAACACTCAATTAGTAGATAGCTCAGTATCATATGGTTCAAGGTGTTGGACGCATTGATTGGAGTATCAGATTGATTGAAATCGCATTTGACTGATTCTGCACAACCTGTACTCCCAACCGATCGGTTCAAGTGTTGAACCGGTCGGCTGAGGTTGCTGAACCGGTCGGCTCAAGAGTTGAGCCGATTGGCTCAAGCCCAGGGTGAAATGAGCGGTTCAAGTGTTGAGCCGATCGGTTCAACTGGTGCAACCAAGGAAGTTGGGAAAGTCAGGTCGGTGAGAATTTTCCTTGTGTTTCACTTACCCAATTTGATTGGAACAAGGATTGGTATTCGATACCAATTAGAAACAAAAGTTGGAAAGTCAATCGGGAACTGATCAGGACCACGAACCGACCGGTTCAGAAGTGAACCGATCGGCTCATGGGTCCCAACCGATCGGTTGGTGCTCCAACCGACCAGTTCAGGTCCCCAACCGACCGGTTCACTTGTGAACCGATCGGTTCAGGTTGCGAGTTGGTTGCTTTTTGTGGAAAAATCCCAAACCCTTCTACTCCTGCTTTAGTCCCATATTGCCGGGCACAGAGAACCCTGTCCCATGACCCGCCTATATATATAGGGGTATTGGGGGCTTCTCAGAGTACAACTCAATGCAAGCCGGTTGCTTTGCGAAGTTGTCGTTCTCTCTGGTTTTGGTAACCGTGAGAGATCCCGAGCAAGTGCTTCCCGCAAAAGGGAGGTGCAGCAAGGGAAGGACAACTGCAGTTGCAACTGGTAGCAGGAGAGTGTGTTGGCGACTAGTACGTCAACAGGAGGGTGCAACTCCTTCCACTTCCTTGTGGGACAAGGAGTGTGGAGTTCCAGGTGGTCCGTGTGGACTACTACAGAGGCGGGAGGACACTGCCGCTCAGGAGGACAACTGTCATCTGACAGTCTGGTAGGAGGAGGAGTTGTCAGTCCCGGTGCGACCAGGAGCTGCACAGACGCCGTCCAAGACTGGAGTTGAAGACCGCACATTGCGCAAGGTACTGTCGCCGAGCAAGCCTCGGGACAAGGTATGATTCCACAAACCATCCTTTCCTATTATATAGACGTTGACGCGTTTCCTCGGTATGGGTTGGGGGAGAAATTTTTTTGTTTCCGCTGCCTTATCTGTCTCCCCTAAAACCCAACAGTTTGGACCTCAAGACCGTTTGGACCTTGAGACCGTTTGTACTTCAAGACCATTTGGACCTTGAGACCGTTTCGACCTCAAGACCGTTTGGACCTTGAGACCGTTTGGCTTCATGCAGTCTTGAGACCGTGTGACTCCATGCGGTCTCAGGATCGATTGACTCTATGCGGTCTCGGGACCGTTTGACTCCATGCGGTCTCGGGACCATTTGGCTTCATGCGGTCTTGGGGCCATTTGACTCCATGCGGTCTCGGGACCGTTTGGCTTCATGCGGTCTTGGGACCGATTGACTCCATGCGGTCTCGGGACCGTTTGGCTTCATGCGGTCTTGGGACCGTTTGACTCCATGCGGTCTCGGGACTGTTTGGCTTCATGCGGTCTTGGGACCGTTTGACTCCATGTGGTATTGGGACCGTTTGGCTTCATGCGGTGTTGGGACCGTTTGGCTCCATGCGGTCTCAGGACCGTTTGGCCTGATGCGGTCTTGAGGTTGATTTAGTCTTTTCTTTTTTTTTGTCTTTTTCTGTAGATTTAAAGAGGAAAAGTTAGTCTGATGGTATATTTACAATAAGAGGGAATATTTAGGGATTAAGGCTAATTCTAATTGAGAAAGAGTATGGAAAACTAAAGAAAAGACTAAGGTAAACATCCAAAATTGGAGGTTATCACCCCCCTAACTTAGAGTCTAGCTTGTCCTCAAGTTAGATAGAGCTGAGACATGTAATGGCGAGGTGATTTTATTTAGTTAGGATTTCCATACTCTTGCTTCAATTCTTAACCTGAGTTTTCCTAGGGTCATATCAGGTCTTATTGCTTGCCATGACTCTTTTAGGTTTCGAGAGTTGCTTGGGTCTCAGGTTTCTTCCGTATCTCGTAGCTCGCGTTGGGACCACCTTTATTCTATGCATGTTGTTGACTCTAATCAGCTTTATACCTCTCTGAAGGACCTACTGGAAACTAGAGGGGGTATGAGGGTTGGCTAAAGGCTTGAAGTGTAACTCCCCCTTCAAGTGGGGGAGGGGTTGTCTATGCTTTTTAGGATCTCACTACCGGGCACGACACATCTGCCTTTGTGAGGGCAGCTGAATGTACTGGCCGAGTGAGTCCTTTATAAGCCTTTTATATATTTGGATACCTTAGGGTTTCACTACCGGGCACGACACATCTGCCTTTGTGAGGGCAGCTGAATATGCTGGCCGGGTGAGACCTTCATCGGTTCTTTATATAGATCCTTATTCATGGCACAACTCTCATAATTTTATTCGACTCTCTGGCTTTTATTCGAAAACTCATAGGCTTGGGTTTTGCGGTTTTGTTTGGGAAATTATTTTGGGCGGCCAAGCCTCTTTTATTTTTGACGAGAGGAAAGCTGTTCTTAGAGTTTTTCAACATGCACTTATTTGGTTTGTGGTCCACTTGCAGAACTTCTTGATTTGGACGTTGCCTGATGCCCCTCTCATCCTTGAGAGCCTGGCTTATTTCTTCCTTGATATTGACATGTGGAGAGTCAGATAAAGAAGTGAAGCAAAAGCATGAAAATCAATAGTGGAGGTATATTATTAGATCACCATTAAATTTCTAAGTGCTATTTACTTTTGGGAACTAACATGATTCTAAAGTTAACTGAGGGTGACTTTATTCAAAAGATTTATTGTTGGATGAGTTATTTAAAATGGAAGTTAAATGTGTAGAGGAAACTAAGAGAAATTGTACAAAAAATGAAGGAGGAGATGGAAAAGGAGGGATATAGAAATGATACCTCGCACGTGTCTAGTGTACCCCCCCCCTAACTTATCACTCACTCTGTCCTCAGAGTGGCAAAGTGATAGGTTGAGAAGTAAAAAGGCAAGGGCTTCAGGTTTACGTTAATCCTGAGTTTGCTCCTGGAGATTGAAGTAGGTTGGTTGTGAACTGTCCGTGTAGAGCGTGGTAATCCACGTCAGTCATATCCTCTACTGGTCTTTGAAGGGCGATGATGGTATACATCCAGTAGATGATGTGGAAGCCGCAGTCATCTGATTATCAGATTTGTTGGGGACATTTGTGGCTGAAGGAAGGGCGATGAAAATGCTCTTTGTCATAAGCCCTTGTGTGCTGACTGAGAAGGGCGATTAATTTGTCAGCGCAGTCCTTCGCCACTACCTCTGTTGGTGTCCTTAGTGTCACGACATAGTTCTTCTGTCATGGGTTGTACTGGATGTCAGAACTGTTATATATTGTGGTTGTTCCATCTGGTAGGTTTGTTGCCAGGAGCATCCAGTGCTCATGATAGAGGAAGGGTAGCATGATGAACTTCGGCGTTGTATGTTGTAGAAAGGAGATCAGTGCTTCAGTTGTGCCAAAGTTCTTGAGCTTTAAGAGATCATCCTTCATGTATGGGGATGCCATAAATGTAGTGGGGTTGTGTTGGCTGAGTAGAGACTGGTAAGCGCTCATTAGGCTGGCGGAGAGGGATCCTTTAATCTGTAAAGTCTCTCGAAGCGTGTCTGCCATAACTAAAATGTCCCCATACATGAATACGAGCTCATCCTTCTCGGCTAAAAGCCGCGCCATAATGAGTCATAGTTTGATGTCGTTGAGACCTTTGCAAGCACTATGATCAAAGTCAGGAAAGGTTGGTTCTATGGCAAACAAAGGATCGATGTCTCCATTACTTTCCTCGGTAGCTAAGGCCGGTTCCTTTGATTTCTCCGACTCCTTCAGAGTTTGTCGGAAGGGTCGCCGCTGCGGTCGCTGGATAGCTGAGAAGAGGTAGCGAGGGACATCATCTGGTGCCATTGTCGGGTCCTTGAAGAACCGTCTATCACAGATGAGCTCCGTAGCATAACGCCCTCGCAAGGAATGAAAATCTTCAGCAACCAGATCAGAAAATGGGATTTCCTGGTTCAGTGCTTGGATGTGACGTATGGTGCAGAAAGCGCAATCCCCAGATTCCTCAGCAGCTTGAACTTGAGGGTTTATTATTTTGAACCAAGGCTGGCTCCAGTCTTGGCGGAGAGATGGGCGTGTAGCCCAAATTAACTTCAGTAGCCGGAAGGGTATACACTGTGCTTCTCTTACTGCTTCACCGACGAAATTTATTGTACCGACGGGTAGCTGAGTGCCGCAAAAATTATAGACCTTGGCATCCCGAGCTTCGGTGTCGACGATCATAAATAGCCAATGATCTGAGATTTGAAAGGGCACGGTGAGATAACGTGCCCGTCGTGCTAAACCAGCACGCAGCCGCTCGATGATTTCACTCTTATGTCTTTGTATAAAAGGCCAATAGACAGAGCAGGCGAGGCGTTGAAAATCGGCTGTTGAACTTCTGTACGTTTCTATACAATTGGCGAGAAGAACATGGAAGATTGCCATCGTCATCGTGGACCGAGGTCGCAGGATGTGGCGGAAGTCTTCTCGTGTCATCTTGCACCTAGTTTTGGTGTAATTGTAGATGATGTCTTCCCCTGCCTTTGCATCGTCCACAATAGTGTTCAGTATAAAAATGTCCTGAGCATCTAATGTGGAGATGGCCGCCATATCAAGATCATGCATTTTGTGCGGTAGAGGTGGTGGTGGGGGAAGTTCTTGCGGAAGGGGGGAAGAACGTTGTTCCAGGACTGCTGCATAGTCCTGCAGCTCATCATCTGAATCTAAAGCAGAATCGAGTTCTTCATCTGTATCTAAGATGACTTGTTCTGACTCGTCCGGGTCTTGGGGGGAAGGCATTGACTTGCCAAGCGCGGGGGAAGGTTGAGCGGTCGTTGTTGGCGGGCTTGCACTGGTTCCTAATATATAGTGGTGTAACTCAGCGAAAGCCGCATTTTTGGCAGACTCCCCGATGGATCCCAAAGCAGAATAATCCAGGAATTGGTCCCCATATGACATGTTGACATTTTCATTGTGGGGGGACCTGGGTCTTTATCAGCTCCTCGGCTTGTGCCCTCCCCAGCATTGCCTGGGTCGCCAGATTTGTCCTCTGAGGAGGTGATATTATTGGAATTATCCGAGGAGTCAGAGTCCTCATCATTGTCTTCTTCGTCCTCATCTTTGTCAGCCGCTGCCTGTTCTGCTGGCTTCTTGTGTGCGGTCTGTTTACACCGCCGATGGACGGCTTGCAACTCATCGAATGCCACTTGTACATGCTCGTGTGTTTCGAGCAGTGTGTTGTGTGTTTCTTTTAGGTCCGAGTAACGTCCCTCGGTGGAGACGAGTCGCGCTGTAAGATCTGTAACTTGAGCACGTAATTGCTGGATTTCATTGTTAGTGGACTCCTCTTGGCGATTGTTTAGCTGTGTGAGGGTGCTTCTGATGGTGTCCAAGCACGTGCTAAGAGCCGCTTGTTGCTGCTTGAGCTCGCAGAGAGTCTCAGGCAGAGGTTGGGTCTGCGTAGAGATCTCATCGACTTGCTTAGTCGTCGCTTCTTGCTGGCGCGTCGCTCCAAGGACCAACTCAGGCAAGTTGTTGTAGTGGTTGTTGATGTGCTCAACTTGCTTAGCTACCTCATCTTGTCTTTGCTGAAAACCTTGGAGGATGCTGGGCAGAGCGTGGTTCTGTTGGTCGATCGTGGCCACCTGCTTGGATAATCCCTGCACACAATAAAAAATAGAATATAAAATGTTAGAAGGACCGGTGAGGAGGTTTCGGATGTCGTCGAATTGACGTCTGAATTCTTCACCGATTTTGGAAAAGGGGACCCCAGAGGTGGAAGGATGGGGTGGCTGGGGTCTATGAGGGAGGGTGGTAGTGCCTTGCGGAAGAGACACTGATGATGGTCCCGCGAACTGCGTGGTGACTGTAGATGGGGTCACCAACGGTGTCGGGGTGGCGGTGGATGTGAAAGTTGGTGGTGTTGATAATGATGGGGTAGAGACTGTGGAGGTGGATGGGAAAGTGGTAAAGTCGGGCATAAGGATGGAGAAGGGGGAGTCCGAAGGGAAAAGGGGTGAAGAAGAGGATGTGTGTGGTAGTGTGGTTGCGGGGAAAGAAGGAAGGGTGGTGGGTGTTGGGAAGGTGGAAGGGAGTGAGGTGGTGGCGGTTAGTTCAGCATGTAGACTCATAATGAAAGAGTCTAAAGATGAGGTGGTGATGTGCTCATCGAGGAGGGGGTTGTCTTCTGGGTGTGGCTTTGATGTCGGTGTCCCTGACAGCTGTTGTGCCTTCAATTGCCTTCTGGAAGGTCGTTTGACAGGTAATTTTGATGGTCGAGCTGTCGGGGCTGTGATACTTAACTTCGTCTGTCCTGCAGTTGCTTTCTTTTCAGTTGCTTTAACTGAAGCTAAGATTTGTGAAAGCTCCTCATCAGAGAAGAGGAGCTTGTCTGTGTCATAGTTTTCGAGCTCCGGAAGTGGGAGGAGTGTTCTTGATGACTTGACCATAGGGCAGAAGACATAATATAATTTCCCATCCTTTTCCTTGATGATGAAGGAGTTCTTCAAAGATTGTTCATTGGTAAGGATGTCGCCCTTTAGTTGCGTGTAGTGAGGTAGGGGTTTGTCCATCTTGAGGTATTTTATAATGGATGTGACATGACCCCCCATGCAGATTTCCTTCCCCAGGGTGAAGGCGGATAATTTTTGGATCATTTGTCCTCCAATGTTAACTGGCTTTTCGTTCAGAATGGACCAGAGGACAAAGAGATCCGAGATTGTAACGTTCCCTCCTTTTGTCCTGGGGAAGAGTGGGCCAGCAAGAATTTTGTGTAGGGTGCGCACAAAGCCAGAGTGTATGTTCGATGCTTTGCATGTCTTAGCATCATTGGTGGGGAGCCCAGTTAAAGATTTACAGAATATGTGTCTATTGAACTCAGAGTGCTCGGTTCCCACCGTCTTGGCATTTTGCAGCTGCTGCTGATTGTCAATGAAAACTTTGTTCAGTATGTTTTCTGTTAAGACCACCTTGTTGCCGAAAATTTTGGTGACCAGCCTTCTGTCACCACCATCCCGTGATCTATCCATGATATCTACGGGTTCTTTTGTAAGAAAGGTGAAGAATTCAGTGGTGGGCTCAGAGTATGAGATCTCGGGTACTAGACATAGCCTTGCAAGGTTGGCTTTGTCTAGTGTGTTGAAGATTCGGTCATGGATCCCCATCTTCAGCAGTACGCTTGAGCATACGTACTTTGTAGGTTTCAGGATTTTGTCGATGGATTGGATGGTGTGGATGTAGAGGTTTTCAGGTGGGGGTGCGGTGGTGGTGAGAATTGAGAAGGTGGGGGTGGTGGCAGGAATGGTGGTGGTAGGTGTTGCAAAGGGTTGGTCCATAGCAGAGGCAGGGCGAGCTTGTTTTCTTGCCCGTTTCTTGGAAGGTTGTCCGGGTGCAGATTCCTGGACCTTATGTTTCCCCTTTTGCTCTTCGGCTGGGGATTCCTCCTCGGGATTTGGCTCGTATTCTGAGCCTTCATCGTTATCGGAAGAGATGTCTTCCACTTCTTCTTTAGGTGCCTCTGCTAGGCACTTTTCGATTCGGTCAAGGTCGCACAGGACTTGCATCATCTTGACATTTGGTGGCGCCTTTCCGGTCCTATTGAAGTCATCTCTGATCTTCTGGAGCTTAGATTGTTCTATCATCAGTTGCTCCATTGTCCAGATTGCAGTGTCTTCAAATCCGGTGGCCTCCTTTGCTGGTGATGCCATGGCTGAAAAATGGGAGATCAAGAGTAATAAAATCATATTTGAAAAAAAAAGATTTGATTTGTATTTGTGTTTTTGTGATTTTATGAAAGTTAAAGTAAATTTAAAGGCCAAACGGTTTGAGAACTAATTGGTTCCAAACGGTTTCAGGACCGTTTGGTCTCAAACGGTTTCAAGACCGTTTGATCCCAAACAGTTTCAAGACTGTTTGGTCAAAACGGTTTCAAGACCGTTTGGTCAAAACGGTTTCAAGGTCGTTTGGTCCCAAATGGTTTCAAGACCGTTTGGAAAGTGAAGCGTCGTGCAACCGTCGGCGAAGACAAAACGGCGAATGGAGGGAGGAAGCGCTGGCGACGAAGGCGAAGGCGGCGGCGAAGGCACCGGTGATGATGGTGACGATGGAGGAGGCCGACGGCGATAAAGACGTAGGAAAAGAAGATTGCGGCGAGGCTGGCGGTGGTAAAGACGAAGCTGACGGTGGAAACGGTGGAGTTGCCGGCGAAGAAGAGGGAACGAAGGTATTGGCTAAGGTGGAAACGGTGGTTGCGGGAGAAGGCGACTGCTGCGGCCAGACTACCTTGCTGCTATTAGCAGGGGTGACGATGGCGAGGGCGCTGGAGACAGAGGTCGCGCGGGAGCAGGGGAAGTAGAGGTCGACAGAGGTGAGAGCAATGGAACAACACTTCGAGAGTTTCAGATGGCTCGGGAGTCGAAAGAAAGAAAAAAGAGGGGGTAGGGTTTATATTTATAGGAAACGGGGGTTGACCTGAAAAAACCCTAAGTCAAACGGTTTAGCGACCGTTTGGACTCCAAACAGTTTCGGGACCGTTTGGCTCCAAACGGTTTCAGGACTGTTTGGGAGGGTTAAGGTCGAACGGATTTTTATATTTTTATGTTTGTTTTAGTTATATAATTTTTTTGTATTTTCATAAAATGAACCTAAGGTAATTAAAAGAACGGGAGAAAAAAAAGAAACTAAAATCTTGGGTTGACTCCCAAGTAGTGCCTGGGTTTTACGTCGCTGGCTCGACGAAGCTTTGATGGTGTTAATCTGACGGCGTGGCATCTTTGATTTCGATGGTCTGTCTAGGCATCTTATCTTCTAGAGTGTAGTATCTTTTTAAACGATGGCCACTGACCATCCTTTCTCCTCTGTTATTGTCGACGATTATCACAGCTCCAGTTGGATAAATATGTTTTATGGTGAAGGGCCCGGACCATTTTGTTCGAAGTTTTTCGGGGAACAACTTGAGCTTGGAATTGAAAAGGAGCACTTTGTCGCCGACGACGATGTCTTTCCTTTTTAGATGACCTTCGTGCCACATTTTTGTCTGCTCTTTATAGATTTTGGCACTCTAATAGGCGATCATACGGAGTTCTTCTAGCTCCTGTAGCTACAATTGTCTATTCTCTCTCGCACTTTTAAGATCGAAATTTAATTGTTTGATGGCCCACCAGGCTTTGTGTTCCAGCTCTATTGGAAGATGACAAGACTTCCCGTACACCAAACGGAACAGGGTTGTTCCGATTGGTGTTTTATAAGCTGTTCGATATGCCCAAAGGGCATCAGGAAGTTTGGTGGACCAATCAGAGTGGTTTCTGTTCACCATTTTTTCAAGAATCGCCTTCAATTGTCTATTTGATACCTCCACCTGACCACTAGTCTGTGGATGGTAGGGCGTGGCGACTTTGTGATTGACTCCGTACTTTTTTAGTAGGGCTTCAAAACTTCATTCCAAGAAATGGGTCCCTCCATCTGATATGACAGTTCTTGGAACTCCAAATCTTGGGAAAATGATATCTTTGAACAATTTAATTACAAGCTTGGAATCGCTGGATACGGTAGGTATAGCTTCAACCCACTTTGAGACGTAGTCCACTACGACCAAGATGTAAGAGAAGCCATAGGATGAAGGGAAAGGGCCCATGTAGTCTACCCCCCACACATCGAAAAGCTCAATTTCCTGCCACATAGTGAGGGGCATCTCGTCTCTTTTTGATATGTTGCCAGAAAATTGGCATTTGTTACAAGCTTTCACAAAATCGTATGAATCCTTTGATATGGTGGGCCAGAAGAAACCAGATTGTAAAACCTTTATAGTTGTTTTCTTAGCACTCATGTGTCCCCCCGTGGGTCCTGAATGGTAGTTCTCTAAGACCGGGGTTATTTCTTCTTCAGGCAAGCAGCGACGGAAAAGTCCATCAGCACAAAGGCGGAATAGGTAGGGTTCATCCCAATGATATTATTTTATGTCATGAAGGAACTTCCTTTTGTCATGATAGGAAGCAGAGGGGTGGATAATCCCTGTGGCTAGATAATTGACGATATCCGCGTAGCAAGGGAATCCTTGGGTGGCCTTCATAAGTTGGTCATCTGGAAGAGAATCCCGGATAGGGATTTTATCCTCTTCTTCAACCTCCATACGGCTGAGATGATCAGCTACAACGTTCTCCACTCCACTTTTATCCTTAATCTCCAAGTCGAATTCCTGAAGCATCAACACCCAGCGGATGAGCCTGGGTTTGGCATCTTGCTTTTGAATCAGGTATCGAATGGCAGAGTTGTCGGTATAAACGATGACCTTAGAACCAATCAAATATGAGCAGAATTTTTCAAACGTGTAGATGACAGCTAAAAACTCTTTCTCCGTGGTAGTGTAGTTTTTCTGTGCTTCGTCTAGCGTTTTGGATGTGTAGTAGATAACATAGGGTTTCTTGTCAATCCGCTATCCTAAAACAGCCCCTATGGCGTAATCACTTGCGTCACACATGATTCGAAAGGCTGCGACCAATCTGGGGCTCTCAGAATAGGTGCGGAAATTAACGCATTCTTGAGGGTGGAGAAACTTTGCATACATTCTTGATTGAATATGAACTCAGCATCTTTAGTCAGGAGTTGTGTCATGGGTTTAGCTATCTTTGAGAAATCTTTTATAAATCTTCTGTAGAATCATGCATGACCCTGGAAAGCTCGAACTCCTCTTATGTCCTTTGGAGGTGACAGTTTTGAGATAACATCGATTTTTGCTTTATCAAAATCTATTCCTCTGTCACTTACCCTGTGTCCAAGTACGACACCTTCTGTTACCATGAAATGGCATTTCTCCCAATTCAGGATAAGGTTCGTTTCCTTGCAGCGTTGTAGAACTTGTCCAAGATTGATTAAGCAGCTATCGAAGGAGTCTCTGTAAACTGAGAAATCATCCATAAACACTTCCATAATGGATTCAGTTAGACCAGTGAAGATGGCAGATATACACCGTTGGAACGTAGCGGGTGCGTTACACAACCCGAACGGCATTCTTCTAAAGGCGTATGTCCCAAAATGATAGGTGAAGGTAGTTTTTTCCTGGTCCTCCAGGTGTATGGGTATTTGATAGAACCCGGAGTAACCGTCCAGATAGCAAAAATATTTCTGATGAGCTAAATGCTCCAGGACTTCATCGAGGAAGGGTAGAGGGTAGTGGTCCTTTCTCGTGGCTTTGTTCAGTTTTCGATAGTCAATACACATCCGCCACCCTGTTACAGTCCTGGTGGGTACTAACTCATTTTTGTCATTAAGCACTACGGTAGTGCCTCCTTTTATTGGAACAACCTGGACGGGGCTGACCCACTGGGAGTCAGAGATAGCGTAGATTATGCCAGCTTTGAGTAATTTGAGGACCTCCAGGCGAACCACCTCCTTGAGATTCGGATTCAGTTTTCTTTGATGTTTGCGGGTTGTTTTGAATTCTTCAACCATAGGGAGTCTGTGCATACATAGGGCTGGATTTATGCCCGTTAGGTCAGTTATCTTATATCCAATGACCTTTTTATACTTCATCAGCTCGTCCAGAAGTTTTTCTTCTTGATCTTCTATAAGGGTAGAGTTGATGATGACCGGGCATAGCTTTTCCTTATCTAAGAAAACATGTTTAAGCCCTATGGGTAAAGTCTTCATTTCAGGGGCTTTTGGTGGCTCAGCTGCTTCTATAATGGTAATAGCTTTAAGTTCTTCAAAAGAAGTTGTTGATGCTTCCTCGGCCTTTTCTAAATGTTGCAGACACTGTTGAACTAGTTCGTTTGCAGAGAACTCAACATCCGCGTTGATTAGGACATTCTCTAATTCGTAAGCTGGCTCAGATATTTCTAACTGAGATATTTGTTGTATTGCGTCAAGAAGGAAAACCTCCTCTTGAATATTGGGGCCTTTCATGCTATTAAGGACTCGGAATTGAATTGCTTCTTTTCTGAGCCTAAGAATGATGGTGCCAGCTTCGACGTCAATAAGCGCCCTTGCAGTAGCGAGGAAAGGTCTGCCGAAGATAATCGGGTATCTCAAATCATCTTTAATATCCATGATAACGAAGTCGCATGGGACGTAGGCATCCTTGCCTATCCTTACTGGGATATCTTCAATGATCCCCAGAGGTGTGGTTATGGTGGAATCAGCTAATTGAATAGTCATTGCTGTAGGTAGCAATTTGGTGAAACCCAGACGTTTGCACATGGAATAAGGCATGATGGATATACTGGCTCCTAGGTCAGCTAATCCTTTTTTAGTAGATGCATTTCCAATGCAACATTGGATTCCAAAGGAGCCTGGGTCCTTCTTATTTTTGGGCATCTTTTTTAAGATGATGTCAGAGGTGGTCTGAGCAAGCTTAACATTTTCTTGCTCCTCGGTGATATACTTTCATGAAAGTAAGGTCTTGAGGTATTTTGCCCAGGCCTGCACTTCAGAAAGAGCATCAAGGAGCAGGATATCAATGTATAGTTTCTTCATTGCCTCCTTGAACTTTTGAAACCTGGTGTCCATCTTTGTTTCCCGCAGTCTTCCTGGATACGGGGTTCTTGGTTTATATTGTAGGACTTCAGGTTCTGTGGACACTTGGTCTTTATCTTTGCCCTTTGTGCCTTCTGAGGGCTTTTCTATTCCTTGTTGCGGGCTCTCATTCGTCATGAAAACAGGGGTATCATCATTATCTGGGGTGATCTTGGTAGTCTCATGAAGAGTGTGTCCCGATCTCATGGTGACAGCATTCAACTGTTCATGCCTATTCTGTCCATGCTTAGGATTTGAATCGAGCTGCCCTGCAAAAGTGCCTGTCGGAGGCTTCAATTGTGCAGCAAACTGGGCAAGCTGGGCTTCTACTGCCTTTTGTTGTGCTTGCTGATTAGCGAGCATAGTCTTTTGAGATTGCAGCATCTTCCTTATCAAGGATATTTCATCTTCCGGTTGAGGAGGAGTGGTTTTCTGAGGGATTTGTTGTTGGGCTTGCTGAGATTGTTGTGGTGGTAGTGCCAGTTGAGGTTGCTGAGTGTGCAGCTGTGGATGGAGTGGAGGGTGAGTGTATTGATAGTAGGTTGATTGATTCCTGGGGTAGTTAGCCCTAGGGAAGTTATTCCTGGAGTTCCCTTGATTTTGGTTGAAATTGTTTGGGAATCCAGGTGGTAACCTACTAGAGGACCCCCCCTGCATCTGATGTTGTGGATTAGCGGTCCCAGCAGGGTTTCCATACTGAAATCTTGGATGGTTCCTTGGCTGATTCAGATTGTAATAGACTTTTCCAGGGATAGAGTGGATAGAGTTGACTTGTTCAGGTATTTGTTCTTCAGATTTATCAGTAATAGGTTCATATTGTTGTGGTGGTGGATGCAGATCCATCATCACATTATAAAGCATACCGCAAGAAAGGGTCGGATGGTCTGAAGCGTGACAGGCCTCATAGGTTCCTGTGGCGGCCTTGACTTGTTGAACTAGAGGATTTTTCTTTTTATCAAACTCTCCGAGAGAAGTCTCGAGAGCTTGTTGTTTATGAACTATGGTTTTCAGGGCTTCAGCTATTACCTTCATCTCTATTGATTTTTCAGCTTTGTAGACCTTGAGGACACCTTTACCGGCTGATCGTCCCCAGTTGGACTGATTTTCGGCTCCGAGTGTAACAATTTTCCAGGCGTCTTCATAATTCTTTCTCATGAAATTTCCTCCAGATGAGGAATCCAAAAACTGTTTAATATCATCGCTTACTCCCCGATAGAAGTTTCTATCAATTGGTTTTGGGAGATTCCATGATGGGGGCACTTCCGCAAAATTTCTTTAAACCTTTCCCATGCTTCAGCAAGGGATTCTCCAGGAAGTTGAGAGAAGTGATTGATCTGCCCTCTGATCTCATAAGTCAGTGAGGGGGAAAGAACTTCTCTACGAACTTTTCCTCTAGGGGAGCCTAGGTGGTTATTATGGGTTCCCTGTCAAGTGAGTTATACCAACTCAGGGCCCTCCCAGACAAAGTGAAATGGAACAGATGAAGCATTATCGCATCAAAAGCGACTCCGGCTTGCGGAACCAGGCGGCACAGTGCCTTAAACCTTTTCAGATGATCCATGCAATCATCTCCAGAACCTCCGGAGAAAGAGATGTCTTGCATGATCTGGATCCACTGGGTCCGAATCTCGAAGTTGGGGATATTAATAATCGGAGGTCGGACCGGGTGGTTATCCTCATAGTTCTTTGGGACAGCGTAGTCCCTCAGTTGTTTGTTCCTTAACTCCAACTGAGCAGCTTGGGATGCTGCCTCAGTTTTAGCTCTGATGCGAGCTTGTTCTTCCGCACGAATCTCTGATTCGATTTCGGCACGAGTGTCTGCGATCAGTTGTGCCCGTTGAGCGGCGATGGTGGAATTTACTCTCTCCATCACCAAAGCAGCCTGGCGTTGATCTTCAGCCATCTACCTAGCTCTTTGGCGATTAAGTCAGATGCGGCAGTGGAAGCTTCTCTCTACCTCAGAGTCAAACTCTGGATCAGGGGAGAATCCGAGGTTATGCGCAGGTTGCATACACGTTTTCTACCTGAGTAGAGAGAAGAAAACACCTTTTTGATGATGATAAAGATATAATGAATTCAAGAAGATATGGATTAATGATTAAAAGAAAGTGAAAACCCCTAACCAACTAGCAAGATACTAAATGAAATTAAAACGTTCCGTTGTCCCCAGCAACAGTGCCAATTTTTGATGGAGCTTCCACTTACATGGAATTGCGTGCACCACTAAAAATCCTAAAGATGGTAAGTCTTTAAGTTTAGCCTTGCTTATACTAGATAGAGAACTCCACCCACGTATGCTAAGATACGTGGAAGTCTTATCGTAGTATAGTTATGGGTCGAATCCTCGAGACAACGGTCTTGTTGTTGCCAACAAGATGGAAAACGTAATAATTTCACTTAATCTCTTTAGTAGTTGGTATTTAGATCAAAAGGTTGATTTAGTTGTTTTTAAGCTAAATGCAAGTACAGTAAAGGCAAGAAAGTAAACTTAGGTTGTTAACAATGATTAATGAATCACTATGGTGTGATCGGTTTTCACCACCACTACACATGGATCAACACATGCAACATAAAAGCATAACCTGCAATAAGAGTTAGATCAGTTAGTATCTTTGTAGACTTAGCTTCCTTTCGGATGACTAACTACGAGGAGTGTGGGAATGTTGTAATTCCAGCCATCCATGTAGGTATGGTCACTTACTTTACAACATTCCCTCCGCAAAGTGTGTTCCTCAACTCATCAAGGTTTTACTTTCATACGTCAACTGATTCCATTTCATAGCATGAAAGTGCAACGATGGGAGTGAGTATACTCCACTTCTAGGAAGGCACTCCTAGATACCGAAACAGATGCATGGTGGATACATGCACCTAAAACCAACATGCAAACGAGTTTCAGATCTAATAGCACAAACGTAGACAATTCATACTAAAAGATAAAGGATAACACAAGTTGATGATCAAGCAACAAGCATTCATTAAATGTTTGATGTTGAACTGAAAAGATATGAACTCTATATTGCAACTTATGGATTACATTTGCATGATATGAAAACATGGGTAGCGGGGCTACTCCCCGCACCCTAGTGAGAGAGACTACTCGCTCATGACTAGGACAAAGAAGGAGGCAAGAAGAGAGAGATAGAGCATCATTTCCACAAAGGAGAGAGGAAAGTCAACCCCTTGGAGAGAGAGAAACGATCCACCATCTTCACAAGTTTCTTGATGATGAGATCTCCCTCTTCCCACCTTCTTTGGCAGAGAGAGAGAAAGAAGCTTTGAGATGGAGTATGGGTCTCAGACCGGCAGCCCCTGGGCAGAGGATGGAAGTCGGATTTGCTCTGGAGTGATTGAGGCAGCCTTTGGACGTCTGAACCTTTCCTCCTCGTGATGGACCCTTGGGGTCTTATTTATAGGCCTTAAGTGAAGTCCAAACGGTTTGGAGACCGTTTGGACCTCAGGACCGTTTGGACCTCAAGACAGTTTGGACCTTGAGACCGTTTGGACTTTAAGACCATTTGGACCTTGAGACCGTTTGGACCTCAAGACTGTTTGGACCTTGAGACCGTTTGGCTTCATGCGGTCTTGAGACTGTGTGACTCCATGCGGTCTCGGGATCGATTTACTCTATGCGGTCTCGGGACCGTTTGACTCCATGCGGTCTCGGGACCATTTGGCTTCATGCGGTCTTGGGGCCGTTTGACTCCATGCGGTCTCGGGACTGTTTGGCTTCATGTGGTCTTGGGACCGATTGACTCCATGCGGTCTCGGGACCGTTTGTCTTCATGCGGTCTTGGTACCGTTTGACTCCATGCGGTCTCGGGACCGTTTGGCTTCATGCGGTCTTGGGACCGTTTGACTCAATGCGGTCTCGGGACCGTTTGGCCTCATGCGGTCTTGAGGTTGATTTAGTCTTTTATGATTTTTTATGTCTTTTTCTGCAGATTTAAAGAGGAAAAGTTAGTTTGATGGTATATTTACAATAAGAGGGAATATTTAGGGATTAAGGCTAATTCTAATTGAGAAAGAGTATGGAAAACTAAAGAAAAGACTAAGGTAAACATCCAAAATTGGAGGTTATCACACAACAAGGGAAAGACAACTGCAGAAAAGCAACTGGTTGTAGGAGAGTGTGTCGGTGACTAGTACACCGACAGGAGGGTGCGACTCCTTCCAATTCCTTGTGGGACAAGGAGATCATAGTTCTAGGCAGTCCGTATGGACGACTGCAGAGGCGGGAGACTTCTGCCGCTCAGAGGACAGTTGTCAATCCCAACAGTCCCGATGAGACCAGGAGCTGCACAGACACTGTATAAGATCAGAGGTGAAGAACGCGCAAGCCACGAGGTAACGTCACCGAGAAAACCTCGGGACAAGGTATGCCTCTACAAACCATCCTTCCTATTGTATAGAAGTTGACATGATTCCTTTATTTTGGGTTTGGGAGAAGAAATTTTTGTTTCCGCTGCCTTCTATGTCTCCCCTATAACCCAGCAATAACGTCCCACAGAGAATTTATTGATGAATGTATGGATCACAATCACTTCTCAAACAAGAATTTTTTGACAAAGTAAGTGATACACAACATGAACAACAGATGATCACCAATATAACCTCTACAACATCCATTTTGTCTATTCAAGATTACTCTATTAAAAATAACAACAAGACAAAAAATTCAACATTGCTTGCAATGTCTCATTTGAATATGGTCTTATTTCCCCTATACATGGTAAGCTTCCTACTATTGATCTAAAGAACAATCACACATTCAAAGCTGTGTACATTGATTCAGTCCTATTTTAGGGCTTTATCTTGTGTCATTTTACATTTCAGCCACATCTATACTTGTTAGATTACATGTTATTTCTCCCAATATGCTTATTTCTATCAAATGCACTTATGGAGGGTTTTTTTATGTTTTATAGGTACTTTGTCCACTACTTGATGGCATGGAAAGAGGATGGTCCAATCTAGCATTTCCTCAGGCTTGGAGGAGCCCACAACGAGGCCAAAACCACTTCCAACTTACCCCAAGTGGTCAAAGAATGTTTTGAAGCAATACCCTCCATGGATGATCAAGTTTAAAGCTCAAATGCATGGGAGAGACACCACCACGACCGTGGTACCTCACCACGGTCGTGGTGGACATTCCCTAAGCACAAAAAATCATTAAAACTTCTAGAAATTGATGAAAATGGCCAAAACGACCATGGTGATCAACATGCTCATGGCCATAGGTCCCCACCACGACCGTGGTGAGCCCCCACGAGTGTGGCCATCCATGTACATATCCCTGTGATATCCACATTTTGATTCCCATGACCGTGCCCATCCACCACAGCTGTGGTCTACCCTACCCACCACAACCGTGATAACCCACCACGGCCGTGCTACTCACAAAACCCACCTAGTTTTCACTGCTTTACCTATTTTACCCCTAACTTAACCCTAGACCCCCTAGATCCCTATATAAGGCCTAGTGGCGGCTGAGGGTCGGGGGTTGGCTGCTTAGAATCCCATTTTTACTCCGTTGTCACCCCCACTCCATTCCACTTCACCTCCACCTCAAATCCACTCCATTTCACCATTTCCACCACATAAACCCCATATCTAAGCCTTCCATCAACTTCCCACAACCATTCTACACCTTTCCAACCAAGAAGGAGGAGGACGACCCTACAGCTGGTGGAGAGAAAGATTTCAGCCACTACTCCGAGCTCCATGGCTTCTTCTACCTCTTTCTTCTCTATTTTTGTATTTTGCTTTGTTATGAGTAGCTAGGCCCCTTGGGTGGGCTGTTTGGGAGAAATTATGTTACTTTGTTACCATGTTGGGGGAAAATGGCATGTAAACATTATAATTCCATTTTTTAACGATTATATTCTATTTCTATCTCTTTCTCCATGGATTGCTTGTTAGTTTGTGTGTGAAATCGCCTAGGAATTTAAGCAAATTGCTTATATGTGTGAATTTTGGGATTTGCCCCTAGGTCCAATTCTTGGATCCCTAGGTTGCCTCCCATCTTCCTACATCCTAATCAATCTCCCTAAACCTAAGTGAGAGATCTAAGTAGCTAGATTAGATAATTCTAGTACAATTAGCATGGAGCCTTCTCAAGGCTAGAATGTGGGGGAATTGGGGTCCAAAACCCTAATTTCAACTCTCCATTACTACCCTCGACCCCTAATTGCCCTAGGAATGCCTAATATAGAAACCTAGACTTGATTAGACTCTAATTGAATTGAACCTAATCCCTAACCCAATTGAGCCTCATAAGGGTAGTAGGGGGTGTTAGGGACTAGTTCCCCTATACACAACCTAACATATCCATGGCCAGTTAGTAGCTTAGGTTAATTCATTATACTCTAACTTGTTTTTTGGTTTGGATAATCTAAATGGAATAATAATTTTCACATGTCACCCCCAACTTAAGTGATAAGTTCATACCCCTAAATAGCCCACACATCTCTTTATTGCTTAAAACCCTAGTTATGTGCTTGCTTAGCTTAGTTAGTTCTTTTCTTGCTTAGTTAGCTTCTTGCCTTGCTCTTGCCTTGTTTATTCTAGTTTAGTTCTTTAATTGCTCTTTTTCTTTTCTCTTGCTTGCCTTAGCATAATTTGTCTTTTCATACCTAGCTTAGTCCTTTCTTTCCTTCTTAGTCTTAATCTAGTCTAGGGTTAACGTAGATTTCATTCCTGCCTTTAACTGCTTTCTTATTCATCCTTAGTTAACAATCAAAAAAACCTTTAAACCCTTAACCCTAGTCTCTACAATAGGAACCTAGTCAAACTAACCTAGCTCTAGCGCCCCCTCTTTTCCCTATGGATCGACCCTTTACTTGCCGCCTTCCTATACTACGACACTGTAAGGGTCTTGAACTTACTTAATGAGTTGAATGAGCTTAATTACCATAACTGAATGCATAGAATCCTAATATAAACTTTTTATATGTTTTAAAATCATAAGACAAGCTTAAGTTTCAAATTTGGTCCAATTTGGACACTGTTTGAGGAAGTTATGCAATTTTCTGTACATTTTGGACTTTTCTACAATTTACCCAATTGAGAGTTTTTTTTTGCAATTTGTCACATAAATTATGTTCCTTAGTTGTTATATTATCATTCTTGAGATTTTTGATCCATGGGTCTCCTAGTTGAGCCATGGTTTGAAGGTGTTTTTATCAAGGGTATTTTAGGGTTTTTCCCTTCATGGATGAGCTACCTTTAGTAGCTATCAACTAAGGAATTATGTGATTGGCTGGGAATTTCGCCAAAGGAAAGCCAAGCAGGTCTTGAGGGACGGTGGGAGAGCTTCTTGTGTGTGTGCTTATGCATTTTTAATAATTTAAAGCCATGGACACTTGGATATATACTAGAATTGCAACTTTTTCTTTTTCTTAATATTAAAGTGTCATATACTTATCCAAAATCCCCCAAACGAGCCATTTGCTCTCCATTATCTCTCTCCTTCTCCTAGCTTCGTACTCCCTCTGTTCAGCTGCGATTTTTGCTTCCCAAGGAAGAAGAAGGTGGGGATCCTCTTGGAAACAAATTCTAGGGTTGAAATTGATTCTCTTTTTGGGTGTATGAAGCTTCCCCCTAGTGATATTGACCTAAAAGTGTAAGTTTTTCCTTATTTCCTCCATTTAATTATTTTTTCCTCTTCCTCCTACATCTCTCCAGGTCGGAACCATGGTTTTCCATGGTGAAAGTTCCCCTACAACTCAAAACTCCTTCCTTCTTGTTTCTTTTCTAGGGTTTTGCTTGTTTGTGGAGAGAATTGCATAATTGGCCAAGTTCAGATCTGAATCCAAGGTTTCCTTACCCTATTTGCTCGAGAATTTTGCTGTTGGATATCTTACCTACTCTATAGAGGCAAGTTATATAACATTTTTCACTTATATTGCTTATTAAAAGCTTGTTGGTTCATGATTATGCTTGAATGTGATGATCTAAGCATAGAGAAACCATGCTTGGTTAGAATTATGAATTTTATTGTGTTCCCTGTTTTGTTTCAGTTCTATATGAACCTGTAAACATGTGTACATCCTGTATAAGGTGTAACATGATCAGGTACAGGTTGATAGCAACAACCTATGGTGGTATGAACAAAACAAATGATGGTTCAAATTAGGGTTTTCAAGCTATTTCATTCCCTGTCACATACCTGATTGTCATACCATTCAATAACCAATAATGTTGCTATCTTGGCAACTGATGTTCATGATCAAGAGTGTCCAATTTATGGTGACAACCTATGGTCACCACCTTAGTTCAGGTTTTGACTCAATTAGACATTTAATTATCATCTACTAAGTATTCTAATGATGTTATCAATCAATGATGATATTGGCTTATTATTTAATGATGTTAACTGAATGTATTACTGATCTAGCAACCAATGGTGACCTAATGATCACAATTAATGGTGTATCAGGTCATCATCATATATGATGAATTAGGAATATAATTGTAGATTTGACTATACCTTGAACCAATGGTCCCTTGGTTCAATTGATCTAATGGTTAGACCTATACTTCGATTGATAACCTTGAACAATGAACCTGATCCGATGAATAATATTGGATGCTTTAACATACAATGGATTAGAATAAATCACATGTAATTATATGTGGGTCCTAGTGAAGATAACGCAATGGTTCAATACCATTAATCGGTAGTCTTACCTTTGCCATTATATAGTTATATTTGATAAATCAATGTAATGAGTGGATGCGTAACTCCCATGTGATCTAGCTTGTTATAATTAACCTTAATGTAATTATATGATGTTGATTGGTTATAATCAGACCTCTTGAATGATTAATGTGATAATGAATTACACTCTTCTTATGTTGAAACCACAATGTAGTATTATTTGAATATCATAGTGCCTTGCCATGTTAAAATCTATGGACATACATGTGCTATTGATCTTTTGAGCCTTGTTTAAGGCATGGAATGATGATGATAACCTTACTATGAATAATGTGATGGTCTTAAAGACCTTTGGGAATGTTTGAATCCATGATTGAGGTGAAATCCTCTTCATGTTCCAATAAGGGTTAAAACCCTGGAACTTGTGATAAGATATTGGTATCTTGTAATAGTATGATGATAAGTGTGGTGTGTTAATTTGCAATGAATGATAGATGTGGTAATGTTATTAAGATTTATATCTCAAATGTTTTATATCTTTTGGAAGTTGTTATACATATACTCTTGTTAGAAAATAATTAGGGTTTGAATGTCCACTTGTATGATAAAGCCTTAATGCATTCAATTGGCAGTAATTAATCAAGTGTAACCTTAATCATGTAGAGCCCTGTGCCGTAGAGCCATCTTCAGTGTCAGAATTTACTGGATGGTGAAACGAGTATTCCCAAGGGAAACTCGGAGCGCATACTGTTGAGTATGCGGGGGTGGCAAGTTGAGGATATATACTTGTCATCTACAATTGCAGGTTATGGAGGATGGCTATGGTCATGCCTCAGATATTTGATGTGATTGAGGACAGCTGCGGTTGTACCTCGGATTAGAGGGTTTTGTATACCCTGTTTTCTAGTGTCATAACTTGTACCAAGTACGAACTAGTTGTTATCAGTTGACTATATGTCACTGTTGGCAGTTTGACTGGTATGTCACTGCAGTTTACTCGTACTGATTGAGGGGAAGAGATCTTAGGATATCGGCACTCCTAGATCTTATACGCAACTGAATAGCACTTCGCAGTGGTCAGTTGGACTTTGAGTGGTACGACTCAAATCCCCAGGGCATAATAATAAAAGATATAATACCAGCCGTGTAGTATAATTGCTAGGGTTTAATACGTATCACATTGGTTGATTAACCCTTGTCTTGTCTTTATACTACATAGTTCTTACATGATGCAGACTTATAACAATTGTACAATTCTACTTGATGTTACAACTTATTTGCTTAACTGCTTAGTATGCTTAAACTGTTCATATTGTTTAATCAATATCCTAACTGCTCAATGTATTTAATGTTAATTAATGTTATAATCAATATATGTTGGAGAGAGTTATATCTCTCGCTGGGACTGGGCCTCACCCGTGGGTCACACATTTTTTTAGGTGGTCGCGGGCAACGAGGTCGAGGTCGTGCAGTGGAAGAGAACCAACCTGGTGATCCATAGATTCATAAGGTTGGTTAGTTGTAGATGTTAGTCATAGATGTTAGTGGTAGAGTCCTAGTGTCGTCCCTGTACTCTCAGGTCCTGGTATGGGATGTGTTTTCTAGATGATATAATTGTATCGACACTAGATTTTGGTATTATGCCAATGTTTGTAAATATATGGCACGTACATGTGAAATATCTTTTGTATGCAGGATGTGACTAAGGTCTTTGGACCCATATGCAAATGCTTGTTAAAGTATATGAGAATGGAATGATGGACCTTTTATAAATGTTCTAGAGTTTATTTACATTGTTGGAATCGGTTTTAATTGTTTCACATTTTTTACTATGTGATTAATTAGCAGTTTATCGTGTTTTGTGTTTTGAGTAATCTCGTTTAGTGTGACGAGGTGTCACATTTAAGTTGGTATCAGAGCTCTAGGTTTATCGAGTCTACAGGGACATAGGACTTAGGTTTGAGTTTGTTCTTATGTATCCAACATATCTGATCATAGTTTATGCTTATGCAGATATGTTTGGAGGACATGAAGAACACGTTGAGAGTAGTTATGTTGCACCAGGAGGAGGTGCAGGGAGGCAGACATGTGATGAGAGAGTGCCAGAAGTAGGGCCAGAGTAGCCCGCAATGCCTCATCTAGACCCGACAATGATGGCCAATCCTGAGTTTCAGTCTATGTTTAGACAGATGATGGCCACAATTACACATATTGCTGACAGAGCGCCAGCACCTCAAGCTAGGGCAGTCACCTCTAATGTGGAGTCCCAAGGTGTCGGGAAGACATTTGAACGTCTTAGACGTGTTGGGGCAATTGAATATGCAGGTACTTCTGATCCAGTAGACGCTGACATGTGGTTGACTGAGCTGGAAAAGGCATTCAAAATCCTAAACATTACTGAAGAAGATAAAGTTAAGCATGCAGTATACTTGTTAAAGGGTAGTGCTAGCCACTGGTGGGCCATAGAAGAGGAGAAAAGGCCAGGAGTTGTGATAGAATGGGAAGCGTTTCGAAGGGAATTTGTTAGTCGATATTTTCCAGAGACCTACCTAGATGGGAAAATCTCTCAGTTTGAGAAGATTTTTCAGGGAGCTATGACTATCAATGAGTATGAATCAAAGTTTATGGAACTTCTGAGGTTCTGCCCGCACATTGCAGCAATAGACAAGGAAAGGATCTGGAGATTTGAGAAGGGTCTGAGTACGGAGTTGACTACTACAGCATCAGCCTTGGAGAACAGGGAAAGGTTTTCCACTTTTGTGGGATCTATCAGGAGGATTGAGAGGTCTGCCATAGAGAAGCATGAAGCTAATGCTAAGAAGCGACCTATGCAGTTCCAAGGGCAATCATCTGGAGGCTTTAAGAAGCTAATGTTTTTCCCACCGCTGTCACAACCAAGGTCAACCTTCACTGAACCAAGATCACATGCACCATCACAGTGGACCCCGAGTCAGGGTAGAGTTCATAATTTTCCACTGACTGGAGTCCGCAGTACCTCATCAGTTTCAGTGACAGGTCCGTTTAGGCCATATCAGGGTATCAAAACATGTTACAAGTGTGGGAAAGTGGAGCATACAAGAACTTATTGCCCTATGAAAGATGAGGAGGTGACTCAACAACCAAGGCAAAGTCAACAAGGTCCACAACAACGACAGATTAGTAGTGGCAGTGGAAGAGGACGTGGTCAGGCATCCCAGGCAGGATCCTCTAGACAAGCAAGTAGAGGACGTGGATGACAGCAGGCGACAGCAAGGTTCTATGCCATGACCCAGCCAGAAGCAGTGGTCAATCCTCGAGTTGTGACAGGTCAGATGGAGTTATTTCATTCTGATATGTCTGCTTCTTGTTTCGTATCTATGTTACTAGACCCAGGTGCAACACACTCTTTTATCACCAAAGAGGTGATAGATAGTTGTTATCTACCTGTTAGTCTTAGATCTGATAGCCTGCGACTGGAGACTCCCTTGGGTGATTCTGCTGAATTGTGGGAAGTGTACCTTTCTTGTGTTCTTTCCTTTTCTAGACACAACATTCAAGTGGATCTTCTGCCACTTGACATGCATGGTTTTGATGTAATCCTAGGAATGGATACCTTGGAAAAATACAAGGTAGTCTTGGACTGTAGTACTAAGGTGGTGACATTCCATGATGGAGATGTACAGTGGATTTTTCAGGGTGATAGGAAGATTCTTCCTACATGTTTGATGTCAGCCATGATAGCTGAACGATTGATGAGACAAGGATGTGAGGCTTTCTTAGCTCATGTTGTGGATACCACGGCAGTAGGTCTTAGTATCCAGGAGGTTCCAGTGGTGTAAGAATTTGAGGATGTCTTTCTTGAGGAATTTCCTAGCATTCCCCCTCCTAGAGAGATTGAGTTTGAGATCAATCTTGTTCCTGGAACACAACCCATAGCACAATCAGCATACAGGATGGCACCGGTAGAGATGCAGGAGTTAAAGAAATAGTTACAAGAACTGTTAGAGAAGGGTTTTATCAGGCCGAGCACTTCCCCTTGGGGTGCTCCCGTGTTGTTTGTTAAAAACAAGGATGGTTCAATGAGGTTGTGTATAGACTATAGACAGTTGAACAAGGTGACAATAAAGAATAAGTATCCTTTGTCGAGGATTGATGATCTTTTTGATCAGTTGAGAGGTGCCACTGTGTTTTCAAAGATAGACCTGAGGTCAGGTTACCATTAGTTGAGAATTAAGGCTGATGACATATCCAAGTCCGCTTTTAGGACTAGGTATGGTCATTATGAGTTTGTGGTTATGCCGTTTGGGCTAACCAATGCACCTGCAGCTTTTATGGATCTGATGAATAGGGTGTTTAGACCTTATCTTGATCAGTGTGTGGTTGTGTTCATAGATGATCACCTGATATACTCAAAGGATAGTCAACAACATGAGAAACACCTTCGCCAGGCACTGACATTGTTGAGGCAGCATCAACTATATGCTAAGTTTAGCAAGTGTGAATTCTGGTTATCTGAAGTGTCTTTTCTGGGTCATGTTATATCTGCAAAAGGCATTTGTGTTGATCCCAAGAAAGTGGAATCTGTACTAGAATGGGAACAACCAAAGACACCGACAGAGATCCGTAGTTTCCTAGGTCTGGCAGGTTACTAAAGGAGGTTTATCAAAGACTTCAGTTCTATAGCGTTACCCCTAACTAGGTTAACCAGGAAGGATGTTCCTTTCGCTTGGAATGACAAGTGTCAACGTTCTTTCCAGCTTTTGAAACAAACGTTGACTAGTGCACCGGTGTTAGTACTTCCAGAGCAAGGAAAAGGCTATATTGTCTTTTATGATGCTTCAAAGAATGGGTTGGGATGTGTGTTGATGCAGGATAAAAATGTGATTTCTTTTGCTTCACGACAGCTTAAGAAACATGAGGAGAATTACCCAACACATGATCTAGAGCTTGCAGCAGTGGTCCATGCCTTAAAAATATGGAGACACTATCTTTATGGAGAAAAGTGTCAGATCTTCACTGACCACAAGAATCTACAGTATATTTTCTCAAAATAGGAGTTGAATATGAGGCAGAGGAGATGGATGGAGTTGATTAAGGATTATGATTGCACAATAGACTACCATCCAGGTAAAGCTAATGTGGTAGCTGATGCATTGAGTAGAAAGTCATCTTCATCATCAATGGTAGATAATGCACAATTAAATTCCTTGATGTGCCATAAGAGAGATATGCTAGTGTCTCTTTGCCAGATGAATGTACAGCTAGAAGTTTCCTTGTTGGCAGGATTGTTGGCACAGTTACAAGTGAAACCTACCTTGAGACAAAAAATTCATGATGCACAACAAAATGATACTATGATACAGAATATCCAATCAGGGATTGGCAGTGAAAAGTATGATGGCTTTCACGAGGCAGATGATGGTATAGTTTGTTACCATAATAGGATAGTAATTCCTGATGTTGATGGGTTGAGGAAGATGGTACTTGAGGAGGCTCACTCCTCCATGTATGCAATGCATCCTGTAAGTACCAAGATGTACCAACATTTGAAGGACATGTATTGGTGGCCAGGTCTAAAGCGTGATGTGGCAGAGTTCATTGCCAAATGTCCAGTTTGTCAGCAGGTGAAGGCTGAGCACCAGAAGCCTGTAGGGACATTACAACCCTTGCCAATACCATAGTGGAAATGGGATCATATTACTATGGACTTTGGGGTTGGTCTTCCTAGGACAGCCAAGGGTCATGATTCCATATGGGTGATAGTAGACAGATTGACTAAGTCAGCTCATTTTTTGCCAGTTAAGACGACATTTACAACAGAGAAATTGGCACAAATATATGTTGATGAGATAGTCTGTTTGCATGGCATCCCAGTGACTATAGTTTCTGACAGAGGTCCACAGTTTACAAGTCATTTTTGGGAGCGTCTGCATTCAGCAATGGGAACATAGCTGAGATTCAGCACAGCTTTTCATCCGCAGACCGATGGCTAGTGTGATAGGACTATTCAGACTTTAGAGGACCTCTTGAGGGCATGTGTGCTGCAATTTCTTGGTAGTTGGGATGTACATCTAACTCTGATAGAGTTTGCATACAACAATAGCTATCAAAGAAGCATAGATATGGCTCCTTATGAGGCTCTGTATGGGAGACGATGTCGGTCTCCTCTTTGCTGGTATGAGACAGGTGAATATCAACTTTTGGGTCCTGAGCTAGTACAACAGACTACAGAAAAGATTAAAGTGATACAACAACAGTTGAAAACAGCCCAGGACGGGCAGAAATCTTATGCAGACAACCGACGCAGACCACTTGAGTTCCAAGTGGGAGATATAGTATATCTTAAGGTTTCTCCATGGAAAGGTCTGTTGAGGTTTGGAAAGAAGGGTAAGTTGGCTCCTAGATTTATGGGACCATACCCTATCCTAGCTCGTGTTGGAAAGGTAGCATATAAGTTGGAGCTACCACTAGAGCTACATAGATTGCATAATGTCTTTCACATCTCTATGTTGAGGAAATTCCATCCAGATACTGACCAGACAATCCAACCAGTAGAGGTTGAGTTAGATGAAGATATCTCCTATGTTGAGGGTCCTGTGTTGATCCTGGATAGAAGGGTGAAAAAGCTGAAGAGAAAAGATATTATACTAGTGAAAGTTTTATGGAATCATCATGGCATAGAGGAAGCCACATGGGAACTAGAGAATGAGATGCGTAGAAAATACCCATCTCTTTTTGCGTAGGATTTCGGGGCGAAATCCTTGTTAGGGGTTTATAGTTGTAAGGCTCTTGAACTTACTTAATGAGTTGAATGAGCTTAATTACCATAATTGAATGCTTAGAATCCTAATATAAACTTTTGATATGTTTTAAAATCATAAGACAAGCTTAAGTTTCAAATTTGGTCCAACTTGGACATTGTTTAAGGAAGTTATGCAATTTTCTGTACATTTTGGACCTTTCTACAATTTACCCAATTGAGGGGTTTTCTTTGCAATTTGTCACATAAATTATGTTCCTTAGTTGTTATATTATCATTCTTGAGATTTTTGATCCATGGGTCTCCTAGTTGAGCCATGGTTTGAAGGTGTTTTTATCAAGGGTATTTTAGGGTTTTTCCCTTCATGGATGAGCTACCTTTAGTAGCTATCAACTAAGGAATTATGTGATTGGCTGGGAATTTCACCAAAGGAAAGCCAAGAAGGTCTTAAGGGATGGTGGGAGAGCTTCTTGTGTGTGTGTGCTTATGTATTTTTAATAATTTAAAGCCATGGACACTTGGATATATACTAGAATTGCAACTTTTTCTTTTTCTTAATATTAAAGTGTCATATACTTATCCAAAAGCCCCCAAACGAGCCATTTGCTCTCCATTATCTCTCTCCTTCTCCCATCTTCGTACTCCCTCTGTTCAGCTGCGATTTTTGCTGCCCAAGGAAGAAGAAGGTGGGGATCCTCTTGGAAACAAATTCTAGGGTTGAAATTGATTCTCTTTTTGGGTGTATGAAGCTTCCCCCTAGTGATATTGACCTAAAAGTGTAAGTTTTTCCTTATTTCCTCCATTTAATTATTTGTTCCTCTTCCTCCTACATCTCTCCAGGTCGGAACCATGATTTTCCATGGTGAAAGTTCCCCTACAACTCAAAACTCCTTCCTTCTTGTTTCTTTTCTAGGGTTTTGCTTGTTTGTGGAGAGAATTGCATAATTGGCCAAGTTCATATCTGAATCCAAGGTTTCCTTACCCTATTTGCTCAAGATTTTTGCTATTGGATATCTGACCTACTCTATAGAGGTGAGTTATATAACATTTTTCACTTATATTGCTTATTAAAAGCTTGTTGGTTCATGATTATGCTTGAATGTGATGATCTAAGCATAGAGAAACCATGCTTGGTTAGAATTATGAATTTTATTGTGTTCCCTGTTTTGTTTCAGTTCTATATGAACCTGTAAACATGTGTACATCCTGTATAAGGTGTAACATGATCAGGTACAGGTTGATAGAAATAACCTATGGTGGTATGAACAAAACAAATGATGGTTCAAATTAGGGTTTTCAAGCTATTTCCTTCCCTATCACATAACTGATTGTCATACCATTCAATAACCAATAATGTTGGTATCTTGGCAACTGATGTTCATGATCAAGAGTGTCCAATTTATGGTGACAACCTATGGTCACCACCTTAGTTCAGGTTTTGACTCAATTAGACATTTAATTATCATCCACTAAGTATTCTAATGATGTTATCAATCGATGATGATATTGGCTTATTATTTGATGATGTTAACTGAATGTATTACTGATCTAGCAACCAATGGTGACCTAATGATCACAATTAATGGTGTATCAGG
Source organism: Alisma plantago-aquatica (assembly GCA_963693085.1). Taxonomy (NCBI): domain Eukaryota; kingdom Viridiplantae; phylum Streptophyta; class Magnoliopsida; order Alismatales; family Alismataceae; genus Alisma; species Alisma plantago-aquatica. The sequence goes on from OY856410.1 coordinate 82,598,634, forward strand.
TCATCATCATATATGATGAATTAGGAATGTAATTGTAGATTTGACTATACCTAGAACCAATGGTCCCTTGGTTCAATTGATCTAATTGTTAGACCTGTACTTCGATTGATAACCTTGAACAATGAACCTGATCCAATGAATAATATTGGATGCTTTAACATCCAATGGATTAGAATAAATCACATGTTATTATATGTGGGTCCTAGTGAAGATAACACAATGGTTCAATACCATTAATCGGTAGTCTTACCTTTGCCATTATATAGTTATATTTGATAAATCAATGTAATGAGTGGATGCGTAACTCCCATGTGATCTAGCTTGTTATACTTAACCTTAATGTAATTATATGATGTTGATTGGTTATAATCAGACCTCTTGAATGATTAATGTGATAATGAATTACACTCTTCTTATGTTCAAACCACAATGTAGTATTATTTGAATATCATAGTGCCTTGCCATGTTAAAATCTATGGACATACATGTGCTATTGATCTTTTGAGCCTTGTTTAAGGCATGGAATGATGATGATAACCTTACTATGAATAATGTGATGGTCTTAAAGACCTTTGGGAATGTTTGAATCCATGATTGAGGTGAAATCCTCTTCATGTTCCAATAAGGGTTAAAACCCTAGAACTTGTGATAAGATATTGGTATCTTGCAATAGTATGATGATAAGTGTGGTGTGTTAATTTGCAATGAATGATAGACGTGGTAATGTTATTAAGATTTATATCTCAAATGTTTTATATCTTTTGGAAGTTGTTATACATATACTCTTGTTAGAAAATAATTAGGGTTTGAATGTCCACTTGTATGATAAATCCTTAATGCATTCAATTGGCAGTAATTAATCAAGTGTAACCTTAATCATGTAGAGCCCTGTGCCGTAGAGCCATCTTCAGTGTCAGAATTTACTGGATGGTGAAACGAGTATTCCCAAGGGAAACTCGGAGCGCATACTGTTGAGTATGCGGGGATGGCAAGTTGAGGATATATACTTGTCATCCACAATTGCAGGTTATAGAGGATGGCTATGGTCATGCCTCAGATATTTGATGTGATTGAGGACAGCTGTGGTTGTACCTCGGATTAGAGGGTTTTGTATACCTTGTTTTCTAGTGTCGTAACTTGTACCAAGTACGAACTAGTTGTTATCAGTTGACTATATGTCACTGTTGGCAATTTGACTGGTATGTCATTGCAGTTTACTCGTACTGACCGAGGGGAAGAGATCTTAGGATACCAGCACTCCTAGATCTTATACAGAACTGAATAGCACTTCACAGTGGTCAGTTGAACTTTGAGTGGTATGACTCAAATTCCCCAGGGCATAATAATAAAAGATATAATATCAGCCGTGTAGTATAATTGCTAGGGTTTAATACGTATCACATTGGTTGATTAACCCTTGTCTTGTCTTTATACTACATAGTTCTTACATGATGCAGACTTATGACAATTGTACAATTCTACTTGATGTTACAACTTATTTGCTTAACTGCTTAGTATGCTTAAACTGTTCATATTATTTAATCAATATCCTAACTGCTCAATGTATTTACTGTTAATTAATGTTATAATCAATATATGTTGGAGAGAGTTATATCTCTCGCTGGGACTGGGTCTCACCCGTGGGTCACCACATTTGTTTAGGTGGTCGCGGGCAACGAGGTCGAGGTCGTGCTGTGGAAGAGAACCAACCTAGTGATCCATAGATTCATAAGGTTGGTTAGTTGTAGATGTTAGTCATAGATGTTAGTGGTAGAGTCCTAGTGTCATCCCTGTACTCTCAGGTCCTGGTATGGGATGTGTTTTCTAGATGATATAATTGTATCGACACTAGATTTTGGTATTATGCCAATGTTTGTAAATATATGGCACGTACATGTGAAATATCTTTTGTATGCAGGATGTGACTAAGGTCTTTGGACCCATATGCAAATGCTTGTTAAAGTATATGAGAATGGAATGATGGACCTTTTATAAATGTTCTAGAGTTTATTTACATTGTTGGTATCAGTTTTAATTGTTTCACATTTTTTACTATGTGATTAATTAGCAGTTGAACGTGTTTTGTGTTTCGAGTAATCTCGTTTAGTGTGACGAGGTGTCACAGACACGACCCTGTGCGCTTACGGGTGTAGTGTTTTAGTAGACGTAGGTAGCTAGTTTAGGTTTATAAATTTCAAAAGCACAATCTCGTTGTGCGTTCCGACCTTGTGGGGCGCATCTAGTCGAGTCAAATCAGTTGGCGTGTTGCACCTCTAGCAGAAATGCACCAAGCTTTCTGGCGTCATTACCGGGGATTAGAGGCGCTCGACCTAGCTAGTTAGTTTTGCTTTGACTTTTCCTACTGCCCTCATCATTGCTATTATTTATTCATTACTCTTTGCATTCTTTGTGTATATTGGTTTGCTAACTTGCTTTCGTTTGTTTGGTTGTGCCTTGTGCATGTGACAAACCACTCGGAGAAGACAAGATGGAAGGCTAAAATGCACAAACCCATCCATTTCCTCCACCATCCTACCTCTTAGGCTATCCTAAGCATTACACCCCTCCACCACCTCCATTGCCGCAACCTTCCCACCACTTCACTTTCCAACCTCAATTCCCTCCTCCAGTACCCTACCTCCAAGGCTATCCTAAACCTTACACACTACCACCATCTCTGTTGCCACAACCTTCCTACCAGTTCTCCTTCCAACCTCAATTCATTCTACCACCTCCATCACCCCCTCCCACCAATTCACCTTCCAACCTCAATGCCCTCCTCCACCTAAAGTCCAACAGCCATCAACACCGATGCCACCACCACAACTATCACATGCTCCCCCCACTTCCCATGAGCAAATGGATATGATTGAGACCCCTCTCTTTGATTCCTATGAAGACCCGTTCCTCAAGAGAGAGAAAACCTATGGCATGAGATTTCTGAGGGTCTTAAGGCTGATTCAGATCTATGATGATGATCCCCAAGGAGAGAGAATTGCTGAAAAAGACTTACAAAGCTCGCATGACCCTTGGGAGGAAGATCAATCAAGGAAAGCATTTGAGAGGATTGCTTATGATGGGGGTGAAAACATTTTTTTGGACCATGGTTGATGGTGAAAGAACAACAAGCCCAGCTAAAGGCATGAAACTTAGTGCTTGTGGGAGGCAACCCACCTAGGTTTGGGATTTTTTCACCCAAACTTCAATTTTTGATATTTTTTCTTTGCTTTTACACTTTCCAAGAAAACACACACTTTATGCTTGATGGTTTTTGTTGTTTATATCATTTTAGGATAGGTACACTGAAAGGAGAGTGATGCATGGATGATATTGACAAGGAGGAGAACAAAAATGAAGAGAAAATTGCAAATCAGTAGAGAAGCTACGGAAAGGATATCAGCACGGCCGTGCCACACAACACGGCTGTGTTGCATGCATTCCAAAATGGGTGTGGTGCACACCACAGCCGTGGAGGCTATCCCCTGCTCGATGAACACATTGGGATCTCTCTCCCCTCTTGGCATTTATCTACCATGAATCCATGCCCTCTACCCTACCATTCTAAGCTTCTATTTCATGTTGAGGACAACATGGTTTAAAAGTTTGGGGTGGTAAGGCGGTAAGCCCCTGTTTACCCCACTTTCTTCTATGTTCCTTGTTCTAAGTTTTTTCTCAAGATGACTGAACAGTATAACCATCTCTCATATTTGTGCATCCATACTTTGTGTGCTTGTTTTGCATACCTGCATGCCATGTAGTTTACTTTTTTGTCATTTTTTTTGCGTAATTTTCAAAAATTTAGCTCTTTTTTCCAAGCATTGCATATCATGTAGATTTTTGGTAATTTTTGCATGTTTTATTAGGATTTTCTTGGTTACTGCTTTAAGTTCAATAATATAGGTTTAGATGTGATTGGAGGCAACTTGGCACCATTTTGGCCAAATTGCCCAAATTCGAGATTTCTTGTCTAAAAAGTGTGTTTTGACCCAATCTCTACTGTTTTGAGTAAAAATGATGACCTTTGACAAATGCAAGTGAATTACCATTGCTTGTTGCTAAGTGGTATCAATGTTTGATTTTTACATGTGCATCACCAATCTCATGATTGTGATAGATTTGGCTGAATTGTGAACTTGAGCAAGCTTTGAACGCTTAGTGTTTGTGGAATCACTTGTTTGATATATCAGTTTCATCTTGTTCATTCATGTGGTGTGATATCTAGGATGAAGTATTGGATTAACTTTCATGCAGGATGTCTTATGTGGAAAATCATACCAATGACCCCTCTTTGACCTGACTCTTCTTCCACCATCTTCATACCACTCTGCCTCATAAAAAGATGCCCTCGTGCACATAATCAGCCTTGGCCACCTCCAAAAGTTTGGGGTGGCCACATCTCTACCTCCCCGCTTCACTCTATCCATCATATGCAATATCTACACCAAGGGAAAGAAAGAAAAGAAAAGAAAAAGAAAAGCAAAAACATAATAAAAGGATTCTCCTGTTTAAAAGCATTCAAATGAAGAAAAGATGAGTGTGTAAAAACACTCCAAAAATCTTACCGCAACCCTTTCTTCCACTTTCATACCCATTGAGCTAGGAAACATCAAACCTAGCTCATTTTTTCCTTTTCCACAGCCACGTGGGTCATTTGGTGTGATTTGAAACATAAGATTGAATGCAAGAATGTGAAACAATACTCCTAGTCGTCCTTGATTAACACCATCATGAAACGATTTACCCGAAACTTTATGGAAGAAATATGGATAACTTGTGTATTCTACGCACTATATTTGAAGTTCATATGCTTTGTGCTCTTTTCATGATGGGATTGTGAAAGCAGGAGAGGAGAGAGGTGAAATGCATGTACTTAGTAATCTTTGATACCATTCAGCAATAATCATCTTTTACATTGCATTAGTCATTTCTTGTTTGTAGAAAATTCGTAGAGAGATTGAGTTAGAGCATACTTGAGGACAAGTATGTTTCAAGTTTGGGGTGGTGATTCAGCCCTATTTTAGGGCTTTATCTTGTGTCATTTTGCATTTCAGCCACATCTATACTTGTTAGATTACATGTTTTTTTCTCCCAATATGCTTATTTCTATCAAATGCACTTAGGGAGGGTTTTAGCATGTTTTATAGGTACTTTGTCCACTACTTGATGGCATGGAAAGAGGATGGTCCAATCTAGGGTTTCCTCAGGCTTGGAGGAGCCCACAATGAGGCCAAAACCACTTCCAACCTACCCCAAATGGTTAAAGAATGTTTTGAAGCAATACCCTCCATGGATGATCAAGTTTAAAGCTCAAATGCATGGGAGAGACACCACCACGACCGTGGTACCTCACCACGGTCGTGGTGGACATGCCCTAAGCACAAAAAATCATTAAAACTTCCAGAAATTGATGAAAATGGCCAAAATGACCGTGGTGATCAACATTCCCGTGGCCATAGGTCCCCACCACGACCGTGGTGAGCCCCCACGGCTGTGTCCATCCATATACATATCCATGTGATCTCCACATTTTAATTCTCACGACCATGCCCATCCACCACAGTTGTGGTCTACCCTACCCACCACGACCGTGGTAACCCACCACGGCCGTGCTACTCACAAAACCCACCTAGTTTTCACTGCTTTACCTATTTCACGCCTAACTTAACCCTAGACCCCCTAGATCCCTATATAAGCCCTAGTGGCAGCTGAGGGTCAGGGGTTGGCTGCTTAGAATCTCATTTTCACTCCCTTGACACCTCCACTCCATTCCACTTCACCTCCACCTCAAATCCACTCCATTTCACCATTTCCACCACATAACCTCCCATATCTAAGCCTTCCATCCACTTTCCACCACCATTCTACACCTTTCCATCCAAGAAGAAGGAGGAGGATGACCCTACAGCTGCTGGAGAGAAGGATTTCAACCACTACTCCGAGCTCCATGGCTTCTTCTACCTCTTTCTTCTCTCTTTTTGTATTTTGCTTTGTTGTGAGTAGTTAGGCCCCTTGGGTGGACTGTTTGGGGGAAATTATGTTACTTTGATACCATGTTGGGGGAAAATGGCATGTAAACATTGTAATTCCATTTGTTAATGATTATATTCTATTTCTATCTCTTTCTCCATGGATTGCTTGTTGGTTTGTGTGTGGGATCACCTAGGAATTTAGGCAAATTGCTTGTATGTGTGAATTTTGGGATTTGCCCCTAGGTCCAATTCTTGGATCCCTAGATTGCCTCCCATCTTCCTACATCCTAATCAATCTCCCTAAACCTAAGTGAGAGATCTAAGTAGCTAGATTAGATAATTCTAGTGCAATTAGCATGGAGACTTCTCAAGGCTAGAATGTGGGGGAATTGGGGTCCAAAACCCTAATTTCACCTCCCCGTTACTACCCTCGGCCCCTAATTGCCCTAGGAATGCCTAATCTAGAAACCTAGACTTGATTAGACTCTAATTGAATTGAACCTAATCCCTAACCCAATTGAGCCTCGTAAGGGTAGTAAGGGGTGTTAGGGACTAGTTCCCCTATACACAACCTAACATATCCATGGCTAGTTAGTAGCTTAGGTTAATTTATTAGACTCTAACTTGTTGTTTGGTTTGGATAATCTAAATGGAATCATAATGTTCACATGTCACCCCCCAACTTAAGTGATAAGTTCTGTCGCACCCCGATCTCACACTAACCACAACCCACGAGATTAGGGCGCGACGGAGGGATTTACACACAAGCCAAACCACTCATAATTTTAATCATTTTAAAGACATTAAAATGATAACCTGATTTATGCTGTAAACTAAAGCTAAACAAACTATGGAAGCATTCTTATTAAACTGACTAGAAATATAAACAAAGTCTACAGCATATTACATTGCTCGACATAAAGTAAAGCATAACAATTAATTTACATCTTTATACACATTCCACATACACATTCTCTCTCACCCACACCATGTTCCAAGGATCGAGGGGAAATGACTAAGAGACCTCTAACTAAACTAACTACATATACCTTCTACAGACTAAGCGTTAGGATGAAAAGATCCTTCAGATTCCTGTTGCTGTTGTTGACCTGAAAATGTTTGAGTAGAGGGATGAGCCTACTCGCTCAGTGAATAGCATTTCATTTAGCTATCACTAAACAACTCATCAGATATATAAAATTGAAATAAAACATAAGTGCAGTACTAAGAAGGGCAGTTCTAATGACATAGAAGAATTTACAGATAATAATCACATTTCTATGTGATGACAGATATTTTAAACAAATAAACAGTTATAGAGAATTGGCACAGAAGTTCAAATCACTTAACATATTAAATTTACTGTGATCCTATATGATTACATATATATATTATTATTATGCCCTAATCATATGCAGTGTACTCTGCATACAAAGATCTGTAGCGAACTACGATCTCACCGTACAAGACTTAGCGACACACCTGGAAAATGCTAAGTCTGACTTTCCGTCCTGGTCTACTACAGGACCCACAGGCTCTCCGGCCTGACTCACAGGCTCTCCGGCCTCCTCTGCACTCACCATGAATGCTCTGGACTCCTCCTCTAACCTGAGCACACAGGCGCAGGGAGTCATCACTGGGTTACCACCAGAATTACTCAACCGGTTGATGTTGGATAACCCTTTACTTTATTTATTATTTTTCCTCAGTGCCACCGAAATTACTCAATCGGTTGGTGTGGGACACTGTCTATCAATCCCTCGTGCCACCAGAATTACTCAACCAGTTGATGTTGGACACGAGTTTCACCCCTAAGGTGCAGACCTCTCAAAGGGGTTCTACGGTGTTAGGGCACCTAAGTCTATTAACTGATTAACATATAAACACTTAATCAGGGATATCACATTTCATACTTATTTCTCATTCTGAACATCACTTGAAAACACATATATATCATTTGTCATCTTTAAACATGACTCAGTATCAACTTATCCAATTTCGATGCTAAACATCCATTTTATGCTCAATGTATACATTGCAACTGGAATACAGGAAATTCCATCATTTTCATCAATCATATTACGTATTTCAAGTTCCAATGAATCTATCATACTCTATTGTATGTGCTACACTGTTTAGGAGTTATACCAACTGATATCGAAGCAATTAAGCACTTAGATTGAGTTAAATAATGATTTCTAAATGAACTGCCACTCACAACTCAGAAACTCGACCGATTGGTCGGAAACTCGATCGATTCCTGCACAACTCGACCGATCAGCTTGCAACTCGACCGATCAACTTGCTGTTCGATTCCTGCTAAGAAAACTCGACCAAATCACACACAACTCGACCGAACAGCGCACAGACTGAAAACCTAAACAGACCTGCTGATGTCGATTTCACTCGAATCGGCGGGCAAAACTACAGATTTGTGCTGCAAATCACCTGCAACCGATGCACACAACCACGAACTAGCTGTAGGGAAGGAGGAGGACGAACTAGGGCTGCTCTTCACGCCCTTTCGCTCTCCTGGCCGCCGCTGCTGCTAGCGTAGCTCCAGCTACTGCTGGATCAGTTGGCGAAGAAGAAAGGTGAAGAGAAGATGGAGGGGCCGCAGCTGTTGGCCGGAACCGAGCTAGGGCTCTGAATCGCCCTTCTCTCCCAGGTCTCTCTTTCCCTCTCACGCGAAGAAGAGAAGAAACGCTCTGCGTTTCTCTCGTTTATGAAAAGTGAAACGAGAAAAGGGGAAAGAAAGGATAAGAAGGAAAAACCTAGGGACCAAAACGTAAAGTCTGAGAACTTTTGAAAACTACAAACAGGTCCTTGCATGCCCAAAAACTTACCACTTTTGACTCGAAAGTCGGTTACAGACGATTTCTCTGGAAACGCCTCAAGCGCAAGATCTTACACGTTTTAAGGGCTAGGATTCACACTACACACATATCATATCTGTTTTAAACATTTTTAACAAAAGCAAGCTTATAACTTAGCAAAGCAGCTAAAACACATGCTTAACAGCATACTTACAGGGTAAGCTCAACACGGGTCGTAACAATCTCCCTTCCTTATAAGAATTTCGTCCCAAAATTCCTAAAAGAGAAAAGAAAACTTGCTACGCATCTCAGATTCAAGCTCCCACGTAGCTTCTTCAAGGTTATGATTCCTCCACAGAACCTTCACCAACGGTATCTCACGGTTCTTAAGCTTCTTGATTCGGTGATCAACTATCTGCACTGGTCCTTCCACATAGGACACATCTATCTTAAGCTGCGCCGGTACTGGATCTAAAATCTTTTCTGTACCGAGATGACACTTCTTCAGCATAGACACATGAAACACATCATGAAGATTTGCCAACTCAGACGGCAAATCCAACTTGTAGGCTACAGGTCCAATCCTCTCAACAATAGGATATGGGCCCATATACCTAGGGGTCAACTTACCTCTCTTTATAAACCTTAGCACTCCCTTCCACGGTGAAACCTTTAGATAAACCTCGTCACCAACCTCAAACTCAAGAGGTCGACATCGTCTCTCTGCATAACTTTTCTGTCTGTCCTGAGCAGCTTTCAACTGCTCCCTGATCACAGATATCTTCTCTCTAGTTATATCGACTATCTCAGGTCCAAGAATTTCTTTCTCGCCAACCTCGTACCAACAAACTGGTGATCTACACTTCCTGTCATATAGAGCTTCATATGGGTCCATTCCAAGACTAGAATGGTAGCTGTTGTTATATGCAAACTCCATCAGGCTTAAATGTTCTTCCCAGTTACCTCTGAACTGCAGAACGCATGCTCTCAGCATGTCTTCAAGAGTCTGAATGGTCCTCTCAGACTGACCATCCGTCTACGGGTGAAACGATGTACTGAACCTCAACCTTGTGCCCAACGCTCGATGTAACTGATCCCAAAACCTGGATGTGAACTTAGGGTCTCTGTCAGAAATAATGGAAACTAGAATACCGTGCAATCTGATTACCTCATCCACATATATCTTGGCCAGCTTCGGAACATCAAAGGTTGACTTGACAGGAAGAAAGTGAGCAGACTTAGTTAGTCTATCCACAATCACCCATATCGAGTCCAAACCTCTAGGCATCCTGGGTAACCCTACCACAAAATCCATCGTGATGTGTTCCCATTTCCATTCAGGTATAGGAAGCGACTGCAAGGTACCAGCAGGTTTCTGATGCTCAGCTTTAACCTGCTGACACACTCCACATCTAGCCACGTACTCAGCCACATCTCTCTTCATGCCAGACCACCAGTACAGCTCTTTGAGATTCCTATACATTTTTGTGTTACCTGGATGCATAGCATACATAGAAGCATGCGCTTCTTCAAGAATTTTCTCTTTCAGCTCACTGTTCCCAGGTACACACAACCTGTCATGAAGATACAACACACCATCGTCAGAAAACCTGAATTCTGACCTTTTACCTTCCGACATATCCTGCATAACCTGCCACAACTCTTCGTCATTCTGTTGCAACTCCTTAATCTGATCATAGAAAGTAGGTTTGACCTGCATCTGAGCAATCAACCCACTCTATCCAGACACATCCAAGTCTAAGTTCAACTTCCGCATATCTACAAGCAAGTCTCTCTTGAAACATGCCATAGAAAATGCATCAGCTGTTGAACTTGACTTCCTACTCAAGGCATCTGCCACAACATTCACTTTACCAGGATGGTAATCGATTGTCACCTCATAATCTTTAATCAGCTCAAGCCATCTGCGCTGTCTCAGATTCAAATCCTTATGAGTGAAGATATACTTCAGGCTCTTATGGTCTGTAAACACCTGACATGTCTCACCATACAGGTAGTGACGCCATGTCTTAAGAGCATGAACTATAGCAGCCAACTCCAGATCATGAGTAGGGTAGTTCTCTTCGTTCTTCTTAAGCTGTCTAGATGCATAAGCCACAACTTTGCCTTCCTGCATCAGCACACAGCCTAAACCTCTCCTGGAGGCGTCGCAGAACACTGTATAACCTTTATCTGCCTCTGGTAAAACCAACACTGGTGCTGAAGTCAATTTCCTCTTCAAGATCTGAAAACTTTTCTCACAGTTATCAGACCAAACAAACGGTGCATCCTTCCTCGTCAAGCGTGTCAAGGGTGATGCTAGCACACTGAAGTTCTGTATAAACCTTCTGTAATAACCTGCTAATCCCAAGAAACTTCTAATCTCACTAGGAGTCTTAGGCTATTCCCACTGAAGCACAGAATCAACTTTCTTAGGATCAACGCTAACTCCAACTCTCGAGATAACATGTCCAAGAAATGCTACCTCGGCCAACCAGAACTCACACTTGCTAAACTTAGCATACAGGTGATGTTTCCTCAACAACTGCAACGCTACTCTCAGGTGTTGCTCATGCTGTATATCATCTCTGGAGTAGATCAGAATATCATCTATAAAGACTACAATAAACTGATCTAGGAACGGTTTGAAAATCTGATTCATCATATCCATAAAGGTTGATGGGGCATTGGTCATCCCAAACGACATGACCAGAAACTCATAATGCCCATACCTGGTTCTGAAAGCTGTCTTGGGAATATCAGAAGCCTTTATTCTGAGCTGATGATATCCAAATCTCAAATCTATTTTAGAGAAGATCGTCGCTCCACGCAACTGATCAAACAGATCGTCTATTCTCGGCAAAGGGTACTTGTTCTTAATAGTGATCTTGTTCAGTTGCATGTAATCTATACAGAGACGCATGGTACCATCCTTTTTCTTAACAAACAGGATTGGAGCACCCCACGGTGAAGAACTGGGTCTGATGAAACCCTTATCCAACAACTCCTGCAGCTGCACCTTGAGTTCCTTCAACTCTGCAGGTGCCATTCTATAAGCTGGAAGTGCTACTGGATGACTACCTGGATATACCTAAATCTCAAAATCAAAGTCTCTGATAGGAGGTAAGCTTGGCAACTCTTCTGGAAAAACATCAGAAAACTCACGAACCACAGACACATCATAAACACTGGCGGTGCTCTTCTCTGCTTTAGTGTCAACCACATGAGCAAGGAACGCTTCACATCCTTTCTGTAGCATCTTATCAGCTACAGCAGCTGATACTATGCACGTAGGCAGAACTTTCCTGTCTCTAGTAAAAACACAAGAAAATTCACCTTGTTGAAAGGTAGCTTCCTTCTTCCAACAATCGAGTTGCACTCGATATGTCTCAAGACAATCTATACCCAAGATGACTTGAAAAGTATTTACATCCAGGGGTATGAGATTAGCAGCAAAGGTGTAACCTCCAAAAGATAGCAAACATCCGGGATAGAACTCAGTCAGAACTGTTGGTCCACCTAGTGGAACCCTCAACACTAACTCATCTACCAACTCTTGAGTTAACAGATTAAGTTCACCAACTAAAGAACGTCGTATGAAAGAGTGAGTAGCACCCGGATCTATCAAAACTGCAACTGGTATACTATTAAACAAAAGCATCTCTCCTGTAACGACTTGTGAAGAGATTATACCTTCCTGAGGTGTCAAAGAGAAGAAACGTGCTGAAGTTCTCCCTCTACCACGCTGTCCGCACTGACCACCTTTGCCACTGGGCACTCCACCACCTCTGGAACCAGAAGCCACAGAAGAACTCGGAACATCATGGTACTGAGGCTGGAAAGCTTGTGATGCTGCTTGTCGAAGCTGAGGACATTCCCTTATGAAGTGTCCTACTTGTCCGCAGACAAAACAACTTGTGCCCCAACACTGACCAGTATGTGGTCTTCCACAGTTGTCACATGGCGGCATCTCTTGTTTCTGGGGGCCTGTCACTGACATTGATGACTCAGACGACCGTCCACTAGAGGCACTACCCCATCTCCCTGGGTTGTATCTCCCTCTGCTTCTAGAAGAAGTAACATCCTCAGATCTCTGTCTACTGAAACAGCTAAAACCACGCCCGAGTTTAGAAAAGAAACCTCTACCTCCACCTCTATATACACTACTGGACTGTCCTCTACTAAAATCTGCAGATCTCTTCTTAGACTCAGGCACCTTGTCAGCATTCACAGATTCCTCAACCTGTCTAGCAGCCTCAACAAACTCACCAAAGATCTCTCTGTTCCTCCTACTAGTAGCAGAAACTGTATGCCGAATCTCTGGCCTCAGTCCTTCTTGAAACCTCCTGCATCTCTCTATATTATTAGGTACAAGATGAGGACAGAAGTTCGCCAACCTGGTAAAAAGCGCTTCATATTCTGTAACTGACATGCTTCCTTGCTTAATGTTCTATAACTGCCTGGTTTTCTCATTAATGAAAGTGGGTGGATAAAATTTAAGATGGAACTCCTCAGAGAAATCCTGCCAAGTAAGCTCTGAACCTCTCCTTTTATCCTCCACACCGTGCCACCACAACTCTGCATCGCCTGTCAAAAGATAAACTGCGTGATTAATCTTTTTCTCTTCTGGAAGCTCCATCAGGCGAAAGACCTTCTCTATCTGTCTCAACCACTCATCAGCCTCAGCGGGATCTGTAGTACCACTGAATTCTGTACCACCAAGCTTCTTCACAATCTCATAAGATCGCATCAAATCCTTACTGCTGGTAGAAGTAGAAGCTCGCCTATCAGCCTTAAACCTCTCTCTGGTCTCCAGAAACATCCTGTACATACAGGATGCTTCATCCACATGGTCACCACCACCTGGACCCAAGTACAGTGGATCAGGGCCAACATGGCTCTCGGCCTAATCATCACGATCAAAGCCTCTTTCTACCATCTGCAATGATATAACAGAATATTTCCTGTTAGAAAACTACAGATAGAAGAAAGACACCTAAACCTTAATCCTATTGGTCTCTTATCGTCCCCTGACTTGGACTCTGAGTAACTATGTACTCAACCTAAGCTCTGATACCAAAAATGTCGCACCCCGATCTCACACTAACCACAACCCACGAGATTAGGGCGCGACGGAGGGATTTACACACAAGCCAAATCCACTCATAATTTTAATCATTTTAAAGACATTAAAATGATAACCTGATTTATGCTGTAAACTAAAGCTAAACAAACTGCGGAAGCATTCTTATTAAACTGACTAGAAATATAAATAAAGTCTACAACATATTACATTGCTCGACATAAAGTAAAGCATAACAGTTAATTTACATCTTTATACACATTCCACATACACATTCTCTCTCACCCACACCATGTTCCAAGGATCGAGGGGAAAGGACTAAGAGACCTCTAACTAAACTAACTACATATACCTTCTACAGACTAAGCGTTAGGATGAAAAGATCCTTCAGATTCCTGTTGCTGTTGTTGACCTGAAAATGTTTGAGTAGAGGGATGAGCCTACTCGCTCAGTGAATAGCATTTCATTTAGCTATCACTAAACAACTCATCATATATATAAAATTGAAATAAAACATAAGTGCAGTACTAAGCAGGGCAGTTCTAATGACATAGCAGAATTTACAGATAATAATCACATTTCTATGCAATGACAGATATTTTAAACAAATAAACAGTTATAGAGAATTGGCACAGAAGTTCAAATCTCTTAACATATTAAATTTACTGTGATCCTATATGATTACATATATATATTATTATTATGCCATAATCATATGTAGTGTACTCTGCATACAAAGATCTATAGCGAACTACGATCTCACCGTACAAGACTTAGCGACACACCCGGGAAATGCTAAGTCTGACTTTCCGTCCTGGTCTGCTACAGGACCCACAGGCTCTCCGGCCTGACTCACAGGCTCTCTGGCCTCCTCTGCACTCACCATGAGTGCTCTGGACTCCTCCTCTAACCTGAGCACACAGGCGCAGGGAGTCAACACTGGGTTACCACCAGAATTACTCAACCGGTTGATGTTGGATAACCCTTTACTTTATTTATTATTTTTCCCCAGTGCCACCGAAATTACTCAATCGGTTGGTGTTGGACACTGTCTATCAATCCCTCGTGCCACCAGAATTACTCAACCGGTTGATGTTGGACACGAGTTTCACCCCTAAGGTGCAGACCTCTCAAAGGGGTTCTACGGTGTTAGGGCACCTAAGTCTATTAACTGATTAACATATAAACACTTAATCAGGGATATCACATTTCATACTTATTTCACATTCTGAACATCACTTGAAAACACATATATATCATTTGTCATCTTTAAACATGACTCAGTATCAACTTATCCAATTTCAATGCTAAACATCCATTTTATGCTCAACGTATACATTGCAACTGGAATACAGGAAATTCCATCATTTTCATCAATCATATTACGTATTTCAAGTTCCAATGAATCTATCATACTCTATTGTATGTGCTACACTGTTTAGGAGTTATACCAACTGATACTGAAGCAATTAAGCACTTAAATTGAGTTAAATAATGATTTCTGAATGAACTGTCACTTACAACTCAGAAACTCGACCGATTGGTCGGAAACTCGACCGATTCCTGCACAACTCGACCGACCAGCTTGCAACTCGACCGATCAACTTGCTGTTCGATTCCTGCTAAGAAAACTCGACCGAATCACACACAACTCGACCGAATAGCGCACAGACTGAAAACCTAAACAGACCTGCTGATGTCGATTTCACTCGAATCGGCGGGCAAAACTACAGATTTGCGCTGCAAATCACCTGCAACCGATGCACACAACCACGAACTAGTTGTAGGGAAGGAGGAGGACGAACTAGGGATGTTCTTCGCGCCCTTTCCCTCTCCTGGCCGCCACTGCTGCTAGCATAGCTCCGGCTACTGTTGGATCAGTTGGCGAAGAAGAAAGGTGAAGAGAAGATGGAGGGGCCGCAGCTGTTGGCCGGAACCGAGCTAGGGCTCTGAATCGCCCTTCTCTCCCAGGTCTCTCTTTCCCTCTCACGCGAAGAAGAGAAGAAACGCTCTGCGTTTCTCTCATTTCTGAAAAGTGAAATGAGAAAAGGGGAAAGAAAGGATAAGAAGGAAAAACCTAGGGACCAAAACGTAAAGTCTGAGAACTTTCAAAAACTACAAACAGGTCCCTGCATGCCCAAAAACTTACCACTTTTGACTCGAAAGTCGGTTACATCCGATTTCTCTGGCAACGCCTCAAGCGCAAGATCTTACACATTTTAAGGGCTAGGATTCACACTACGCACATATCATATCTGTTTTAAACGTTATTAACAAAAGCAAGCTTATAACTTAGCAAAGCAGCTAAAACACATTCTTAACAGCATACTTACAGGGTAAGCTCAACACGGGTCGTAACAAGTTCATACCCCTAAACAGCCCACACATCTCTTTACTGCTTAAAACCCTAGTTTTGTGCTTACTTAGCTTAGTTAGTTCTTTTCTTACTTAGTTAGCTTCTTGCCTTGCCTTGCCTTGTTTATGCTAGTTTAGTTCTTTAATTGCTCTTTTGCTTGTCTCTTGTTTGCCTTAGCATAATTTGTCTTTTCATACCTAGCTTAGTCCTTTCTTTCCTGCTTAGTCTTAATCTAGTCTAGGGTTAACGTAGATTTCATTCCTTCCTTTAACTGCTTTCTTGTTCATCCTTAGTTAACAATCAAAACAACCTTTAAACCCTTAACCCTAGTATCCGCAGTAGGAACCTAGTGAAACTAACCTAGCTCTAGCACCCCCTCTTTTCCCTGTGGATCGACCATTTACTTGTCGCCTTCCTATACTACGGCAAGACCCCGTGCGCTTGCGGGTGTAGTGTTTTAGTAGACGTAGGTAGCTAGTTTAGGTTTATAAATTTCGAAAGCACAAACTCACCGTGCATTCTGACCTCGTGAGGCACATCTAGTCGAGTCAAATCGGCTAGTGTGTTGCACCTCTAGCGGAATCGCACCATACATATAATAGAACCATGTCATAATGCACTAATCTTATTCATAATCACGATAATGATTTTGATGATCAAGAACCTACTGCTACTACTGATGAACAAGTGACTTTCTCTGAAGAACATACTACTTCTTATACTCCTATTCTGAACATCCATCACATGACTACAAGATCCAAAGTTGGCTTTGTTAATCCCAACCCTAAATACACGTTATCTACCTCTATTATACCCTATACAACAAAGAATGTCAAAAATGTGTTAAGTCGTGGTGGGTGGAAACAAGCTACCATATGTTAACTTGTTGTTCTTCAGTCTTGTTAGACACATATGGTGTAGGTTGTAAGTGGGTCTTCAAGACCGAACTAAATTCAGATGGAACTTTAGAATGTTTAAAACCCAAGTTAGTGACAAAAGGCTTTACTCAATACGAAGGGGTTGATTATCTACTTACAATTAACCATGTAGTCAAATATCTAACAAATTAAAGGTGTACTTACAATAGTCATTTCTAATCTTTGGGAAATAAGGCATAATGATGTTTGCAAATCTTACCTTGGATACATATGTCTTCATGAACAACCACTAGGGTTTGCTTCCAATAACAAAAATTAGTTTGTATGTACAATAAAGCCTTATATGGACTCAAGATGGATCCACTTGCATGGTAGACCAAGATCAGTGCCTTTTTTGTTGACTTTGAATTCTGAAATAGTGGTGCATATTCATCTATATTCACATACAAATATGATTATATCACTATGTTTTTTTGTTATATGTAGAGGACGTAGTAATTATTGGAAATGCGTGACAAAGTCCACTGGATTTATTAACCAGATGCATTTACTGTTATTTTTGGAGTTGATCTGATGCTACAAATAAAAATTCCATCTTGACCAGTCTGCTGATACACTTTTCAAATATGTGGATAGTTATCGCTTTCACGATCTGGTCGACACGTGGGGTTATTCTTGGGGGCATTTTAGGTACTCAAGACAACACTTCCGTTTTCAAAATAAAAAGACTCGCCCTTTCTCTTCCCAACACTTTAATTAAACAATCAATGGGTTGTTTGAATTTAATGGATCTGTTCAGCTGTTACTTGCAGCCGTGAGCCTTCGTTTCCCGATTATAAACTAATCACCAGTATTACTGTTCCACGTGTTTGGGCAAGTGGCGTGCTCATCCACTAACATGGTGGTTACTGTAGGAAGGCAGCGGTTTTTGGTCATTGCCTGGGTTCCGGATTTCCAAAACCTGTGCGGATGCGTCGTCAGTTGGTCCCACTACAGTGGCCATTATGTAGGCATGGGAAACGGTCAGCAGAAAACAATATACAAAGAAAGTGGGTACTATAAACAAGAAAAATTCTACACATAACCAGCTACACACCCGATAATCTACCCGGACCTCGGAAATAATTGTTGCGTCCCGCTACCATTTAAAGTCATATATGCAACACCTTATTCTGCATGTCTCTACATGCAAAAGTCATGCAAGAGATGATTATCTCTCCACAAAAAACGAATCTATGATTATCTTTACATGCAAAAGCCATATCCGCTAATGATTCCCTCCATTTTATTTCTATATCTCGTATATAGCTGCAAAAAATGAATGATCCCCCTCCAGAACTGAGTAAGTAATGTACGTACCATTTGTTCATGTTAAACCAGTTCCGCCCAACACTGAGTAAGTATTGTACGTACTATTTGTTCATGTTAAACTAGTTCCGCCCCTTTGATGCAAATACAGTACATATGAATTAGGTTTGTTACTTATATGAGATTAATAATTGAGTATTGTACTTTTGTAAAAGTGATTAATGATTTGTTGGGTATTGTACTTTTGTTTCTTACAGAAATGAAAATCATAATGGGGTATTATACTTACTGGAATGATTTGGTAGGTACTATACAGTACTTACTGAAATGATTTGGGAGTGAGTACTGTACTTGGCGTAAATAAATAGGGAGAGAGAATGAGTATTGTACTTGACGGAAATGATTTGGTAGGTACTGTACTATCATTTTGACAAAATTAAATCAAGAGTAAGAGAATGAGTATTGTACTTGGCAGAAATGAATATGGAGGGAGATGTTTGAGGAGATTTACTACTATATACGAGATTCAAAAATATTAATATGAGTAAACTTGTGTTGGGCAAGTAATGTACTTATGTTTCAACTCTCTTACCATCGCATCCTTTACATGATGTACTGTACTACACATCATGAGTACATACTCATAAATAGTGTTGGGCAAGTACAATACTTATTTTAGACATGCTCATAAATAGTGTTGGGCAAGTATTGTACTTGTACTTCAACTCTCTGACCATCGCAACATTTACATGATGTACTGTACGACCGAAGTAGAAAGATTGATGAGAACCGTGGAACAGACGTACTGTACTCACGTGCAAATGTTGGTGGGTTGAAATAGAACCGGAAGGAGGAGTTGCAAGAGAGAAAATAAATTAGTAAAAATGAGGGCTAGAGAAAGGCTGCTGGACAATAAAAGTCGGCTGCATGAAGTTAATTGCATGGAGTGGAGAGAGTTAATTGCTGGAGAGAGAATTTCGGGAGTCTTCATTTGGTGCATGAAATCAATTGGTGGAGGAGTTAATTCTAATTAAAAGAAACGGCTGGAACAACTTTGTTTGGGCTCCCGAAAAACCGGGTGGGGCAGCGGGTAATTAATTGACTGTGGGTGCTCTATAAACAATATATAAAGAAAGTGGGAACTTGATAACGAGTAGCGGCGATTTTGGACGTGAGTTCTAGCAGCGGTTTGTGTGCCGTGCTGATCCTACTGTGAGTCCAGTGGCGGAACCAGAAAATTACACTAAGGGGGGCTGAAATCATATATGTGTACATTTTAGCACAGCGGGGGGCTGCGCCAAAAATGTTGTCCCTATTGAGAATGGAACATTCATCATTTGCTTTAAAAACCAAGCTATATAATACTCCAGCTAGTCTCATTCTTTAAAATTTATACGTAGTTAATGTATTTATTTATACTTTAAGCTATACTTAATAGTAAAAAGATAACTATTTGTATTAATTTTTTGGGGGAGGGGGGGCTAAAGCCCCGGTAGCCTCCCCCTAGTTCCGCCCCTATGTGAGTCAATTGGTATCGCTGCCCCAGGATTCCTCCAGACCTCTTGTGGTGATACTTTTCACGCTTTTGTCTGTGTTGTGTGAGCCTCGTGAATTGATTTATTAAAAGTATTTTTCTCTGAATTCTTAGTTTTTAATTAAAAATAATTCACATGCATCTTTCTACCTATAAAGTCTCTGCTGCTTGCTTGCTTTTAGTACCTGTATGCTTGTGTGCTTTAATAGCTTAAGTTAATATTTTTTTTTGGCATAGGTACTTTTCTTTTTATAAAATACTTTTTAAGTGATATGCCACGCCGAATAAAAATACAAAGCGGTGTTATCTTATCAGCTGTTTTTTGAATAAGTTTTAAAAGAGATTGCTTAACTCTATCTGCAATACATATTGTATTGTCTGTATTTGAGTTTAAGGTACAATTGTGTGAGCTTGTTTTTAGTACATGTATGCTTGTGTGCTTCACTCGTTTTTAGTTAATGTTTTTCTTTGTTGACATGGCTGATTTTCTTTTTATAATATATTTTAAGTGGCGTGTCACGCCGAATAAAAATACAAAATGGTGTTATCTTTTCAGCAGTTTTTTGGATAAGTTTTAAAAGAGATTGCTTAGCTCTATCTACAACATTTGTGTTTGTATAGTCTGTCTATGAGTTTAAGGTACAATTGTGTGATGACATATTTTTCCTAAGAGCATGTGTAATTATGGTAATCATGTCGAAGGGAGTCAATCGACAATTATCTGAAGTGTTTTGTTTTTGTGGATTGTATATAAATTATTGTGAGCATTATATATTGGCCATCAAAAGGCACACGACCAAGAAGGAAAGAACATGTAATTTTAGCAATCAATAGCTACAAATCGAAAGGGAGTCAGTTGGACTGAAAGTTCATCAAGTTAAGTAAATTTTATGTGTATGTGTAAATAATTGTCAACACTATTTAATATTAGTCGTCAACAGGCGCATGTCGAAGAAGGGAATCATGTATGTTTACGTGCTTGTACTGGTTGTTTGGACAAATTTGAAGGATCTGCATATTTTCTTACTTGCCTAGGATCTTTGGATAAGTTCAAAAAAACTTTGTGCGACAATATGCATATGCTTCTGCGTGAGTTCAACAGTGCAACTGTGTATTTATTTACTTATTGCTTTTCTAAAATAGAGAGAATTTGAATAATCATACTTTATAGATAAAAAACATCTGAAAATTAACAAAATTATGATTCAAGAGTTGTAATTTAAATTATTTTAAATAATAATTATATATTGGTCACACATAATATACTAATTTGATTGTATAACACGTGCTTAGCACGTGTCTTCAGCTCGTCAAAGTAAAAGGACAATGCCCAATGACGTCATCGTCATTTTAGATCGACAAAATTTAGGCTTCAAATTAGCGCACCCCTCGATATGTAAGTTTTCACTATTGAATCATCTCGATTTTTCTTTCTCTGGAATTTACACGTAACTGCTAGTAGTAATAAAAATGTAACAGGAAAGTAAATAAGTAATATATTAGTACTATAAAAATCATAAGGATTAAACGAACCGTATAAACTTTAACGGATATTAGAGTTGATCTTCCACCAAGTCAATAATAAGTACTCACAATAATTTACATTTAACTTGTTAAAATAAAAACATTGTTATCCGACTCTCACCGATCTATTGCGTGCAATTAAGAGCAATACAAGTGTTTTTCTTCTTAAACATCATAATTAGTACTGATTACCGATATACATATGACACGCTAAAAGCAAACACCACGATTATTTGGCAACTGACTGCCAAAATATAATGTGTAGTTATAAAAAATTATTGATGCTCCTCTTTTCTAACCGATAACATGTACCCAATCCTTTTTAATAAGTAAAAGATCTTAATTCAAATGTCACGTCTGCTATCCTTTTATAGCTTGTGCCTATCAACAATAAAAACAAAACTAAAACAATAACCACAGATATGTATTGGAGGAATGAGTTTATAACCAGACTACTAAGTATACGTGCTCTTGAAGCACCCCTAGTATTTCTTTAAACAAAATAATAACAAAAACATAAGGAAGAAAATCTAAGCATATTTTAGATAGCAATTATTGTAAACAACCATGCTAGCTGAAAGTGGTGCGCAAACAAGACGAACAGTCTTTTTTCAGAAGGTAGAAAGACATTTTGCTGCCATGGCACATTTTTTCTGGTGGCAGAAAGCCACACAAAAGCTTTGTCTGTCATATGATGAATATAGTCTATAGAGGATTTTTTTTGGTCGGATGAATATAGAGAATTGAAATGATAGGAAAACTAAAAATATTTTCTGTTTACTATAGTAATATGAAAGCTAAATATTTTATGAAGAATTTAAGGAAAAAAAAACTAATATGTTTATATCTCAATAAAAATATTGAATTATGTGGACGAGAGTTTTTCTTTCAAAATTTCGCTACTTATTTAGACACAGAATGAATTTTTTTTTCAAACAAATATGACTCATATATATGTAGGATGATTTTTATAAAAAAAATCCCATCTATCCTCATACTCATTAATAAACAACACTTTAAAGTATTTTTTATCCCTTTTTCCTTTTCTATGCATGTTTCCGAATACCATCTTTTTAACAATTTTTCCTTTCCCTTTCTTCGTTTCTTTTTCCTTCCCGGTCACGGTCTTGTTCCCCATTTATTTTGTTACCACATACTGAAACAGCTAAACTGTAATTAGTGACAGGATTTTGTCAATGTCATACATGGATAGGAACTAATGTTCGTATTGGCAATTGATAAATGGCCTTTCGAGCGTCCAAAATCTCATCGTCCACGTCCTCAGGCTTTAGCACAGAACCGCAATGTACGCAGTGGCCACGCAGCATTAGGGCTGTCAATGGGTAAGCCTGAGTTTGGTTCCGGATATCAGTTGGATTTCGGCTTGTCTTATTATACCACGTCTGCGCCACGTCTGCACGATCCAGTCCGATTTGCCAGATGCGTGTTTGATTCAAAATCTTAAAATAGTCCTGTTTCGGGTTCCGTTATCTTGAAATCTAGGTTGGCCCAGTCACACTAGTAGAGAGATTTCGTAACCCAGTCCTGATTTGGCTCTGTCTTTTTGTGTATTTTGTTTTATCAGCTAGACTGAAAAGCACAAGTTACGATGCCAGTCCCATTTAATGATGGGATTAGTGTGCCAAACAAAAACATGATTTGCTACAGTCCGATAATCCTCGATGACTAGACATATCTGGTCTAGCTTAGTCCGGGTTTCATAATCCATATCTCGAATCAAACGGAGGCTAAGGGTTAATCTGTTTATCCTTTACCCATATCCGGTAGGGGAAAGGTAAGGATAAATGATTTTCTTACCCTTTATCCACCTACCTGCTACCCTCTAGCCCACTAACTTAGTGGGTTACGGTAAAAGTAAGTCATTACCCATACCCTCTAACCCGCTACCCGCCAAGACTTATGTAAAATATGTTAAATATATAGTCATTGTGATGTTTAAGTCTATGTATTATTTAATATTATGTGGTCATCATTTGATATAATGCATGATACTCTTATCTATCTTTTATGTAGCTAACTTGATTGTGTATACAACACCATTTACAACAACTTTTATATTATATTGTCATATAATATCATTTTTGTATATCATTTTTTTCTTTTGAGTGTGAGTTATTTGTTCATATATTAATATTAGGAGTACTACTTTCTGTACATGAACAATCATTTCCTTGTGAATAGAATCATGTTGAGTAGTTAATATACATTATAGAACATCTTGACATGTCAATAAAATGTATAAATATATTAGGCAAACCATTATTGATAATATAAAAACAAATTTTTGGAAGACATAAAAATTCCCCGCTTCACTCTTACCCTCTCCGTTTACCATGTGGGTAAGAGGATAAGGGTAACGAAAGGATAAGGATATTGGTGGAGTGAGGAATTACCCATACCCTTACCCGCCACACTTAGTGGGTAAGGATAAGGATAAACTCTTACCCTCCCTATATGTGGTGGGTAAGGATAAGAGTAAGCCCTTACCCTCCCCATTGACAGACCTACGCAGCACAGTGAATTCTACATCAACCTTTGCTAAAATTGAGAAGGCAAGCGAAGTGATCCGTGGGGTTATTTTCCGTCTTTGATCCCGGAACAGATCTCACAGCAGTGAAGCGTTAGTGTCGCGTACCGACAACACTTATCTCCTGAACACACATCGTACCAATGTGACCACATATCAATGATGTGGTTGTGGGGATGAGGAGACAGACAAAAGCTAGCTCTGTTTCGCGGTGGGACATGGACATTGTGTCCTAACAGTCATCCCCTAGTTCGGACGATTTCTTTTCACGAATTGAGTGTGATTTTATTTTTGCCATCCTCACAATACATATACTTATGAGTATAATTTACAAGACATGCTCACGTGCTTTTCACGCACTGAAACTCACCTCTCCGAGCGCCAGTTCCGGTTATATTTTTATTTTTATTTTTTTCTTTTAATTTTTTAGAAAAAATAAAATAGGAGAAGTAAGATAAGAGTACATTGTTTTATTCATAACTTTAACAAAATTTTAGAGGAAACAAAAATCAATCGATTCTTTATAAAAAAATATTCAAATAAAATTAATATCGACATATTTTAAAAAAAAAGATCAAATAATAAATAAGTATTATTTGGATTTAAAAAAAAATAAAGGACTTAAATAAGAAGAGAGAAAATGAAAGAGGAGAAAAGTAACAAAAAAAGATTGAAGTGAGGAGGGAAGTAATGGGGACATACAAAATTGAGTGTGTTGCTAGTTGGGCAAATTCCATAACAATATGAGCGCATTACTATCAATGCGCCTAATTCTTAGAGTATGTACAAAAATAGCAAAAAAAATCTCAACATAATGTGCTAAATATTTATCGAAAATTGTCCAATTATGGTGTAAAAGTGCCCATTTCTTGGAGTATATGTATAAATAGTAAATTAGCACAAATCTTAACATAATGTGTCCAATATTTGTAAAAAAATCCCAATTACAGTATTAATGCGTTCAATGGTGCGAATGCGCATACTTCTTAGAGTATGTGCATTAATAGAAATTTAGCACAATTTTTAACATAGTGCACCTAATATTTATAAAAAACCGCCAAATTATGTTGTTATGTGCCCAATTATGGTGTTAATGTACCCAGTTATGATGTGAATGCGTCTAGTTATCAGAGTATACACATAAATAGCAAATTAGTAAAAATCTTAACATAATGTGTTCAACATTTGTAGAAAAAACATCCCATATGTGCTAATGTGCCCAATTATTGGGATATGTGAACAAATAGTAAATTAGCACAAATCTTAACATAATGTGCCTAATATTTGTAAAAATTGCCCAATTATGGTGCTAATGCGCCCAATCATGGTATGAACGTGCCTAGTTCCTAGTGTATGTGCATAAGTAACAAATTAGTAAAAATCATAACATAATGTTCCCAGTATTTATCGAAAAGTGCCCAATTATGATGCTAATGCACCCAATTATGGTGTGAATGCACGCCCAATTGTTGGGGTATGTGTATAAATGGCAAATTAACACAAATAATGCGCCCAAAATTGTAGAAAAGCATCAAATTATGGTGTGAATGTGCCTAATTATGGTGTGAATACGTATAATTATTAGATTATGTGCATAAATAACAAATTAGCACAAATAATAACATAATGGGCCCAAAATTAGAAAAAAAAAATCTTAACATAATTCTCCTAATATTTGAAGTAAAGCGTTCAATTATGGTGTGAATGTGTCGAGTTCTTAGAGTATGTGCATATATAGCAAATTAGTACAAATCTTAACATAATGCATCCAATATTTTTAGAAAAGCGTCCAATGATGGTGTTAATGCGCCCAATTATGATGTGAATGTGCCCAATCCTTGGGGTATGTGCATAAATAGTAAATTAGCACAAATCTTAGAGTATGTGCATAAATAGCAAATGAACACAAATCTTGACATAATGCACTCAATATTAGTAGTAAAATTCTCAATTATGATGTTAATATGCCCACTTGTGGTGGTAATGCGCCTAATTCTTAGTGTGTGTGCATAATAGATAATAAACACAAATCTTGACATAATGTGTGTAATATCAACATTAGTCTTGTTGGATTCTATTTTTGATGAGTCTAATTGTTTTTATTTTGTCAACAAATTCATGGCGGATTGAAAGCTATATGTAAAATAGTTTTTTCTTTCCTATTTTTCTCTCTCTACTATATTTTTTTGTATTGTGTCACGTGGAAATCACACCACACCACTTGGGCTGGTAGGGGGAAAAACCACCCACAGTGGGTGGGCCGGAGGCAAAATTACCCAACCCCCCCGCGTTAAACACACAGGGGGAAGGGGTGCATCCAGTTACAATTACCGTATACTTATTGGTTACAGCAGAGAGGCAAACTAAATAGAACCAAGTAAGCAAATATTTCCATTTCACCATTAAAAGCTATTCAAGTGTCAAGAAGATCTGATACAAGGGTTTTCTATACACCACACATGTTGGCTAAATTGGACATTAGTATACTCTTTGTTTTGATGATGACAAACATTTTATTCTTGTGGATCTAACGTGCTATTTGAGTATTTCAGGGTTCAAGTAAATGAGGAGATCATACAAAGTGGATAAGTGAAGATCAATGTGCTTAAATGTTAATTGAAGAATAATGCGCTTAAATGTTAATATTTTTATGATTGTACTCAATGTAAAAACTTGTACAAGTATATAATGTACAAGTACTTAGATATCATGTAAATCAAGTGTTAGATCTTCTCTATCCACTTATAACCCTTAGTTAGGTTCTCCTTAGATATAAGAGTCATTATTCTCCTTTAGAACACACACTTAATAGGTGGTTCAAAACCTAAAACGGTAACACTCCCGGTCAAGAAACTAGTCGACCGAGACACCTTCGATCAAAAATATTGTCAACCGAGAATCACCTCGGACGAGCATTTAGAGCACTGGTCAAAAACTAACACATTTGTGCTCTAAAGTTTGTTTTGGTTAAAAATATGGTTGAACAACTCAACCTCGGTCCAAAGCATATGACCGTTAGACCAAGTAGTTGGGATTTGGGAGTTGGAAAAAATACATTGATATACATTTGCATTCAACACATGCTTGGTCAAAGAAATTCTCAACGGAGACATGATCAGTCGACTATTTTGTGGACCAGACAGGGTTCTGGATTGCTCTTCCAAGCTCAAACAATTTAACCATTGCTAGCCAACTACTTTCTACCTGACGACTAATTAATCACTAAGAACATTCTAGAGACTCCTAAAACATCCCTAATCACTTCCAAACCATTCCTATAAATAGGAGAGCCTTATGACACGCAAAACACAGAAGCTACACTTGAGCATCCATTGTAGAGAGCAACAAATCTAAGAAACACTTGCAATTTTGTTCCTTGAGATCCAAGTTCGTGTCCTATAGACATAGACTCTTAGACACCATCCAAGAAGCATCCATACTAAGTGGTTTGAGAGGTCTAATGCTTGATATAGGATCAAAGTGCAATACTCCATTGGTGAACTTTCTTTCTTTCAATATCCATTCATAGATTATGCTATTTGTGCTCCTTGGATACTCCAAGTGGTGGAGGCTAACCGAGGGAGCTTGATTGGAGCTACTTCTTGGTGGAGAAGTATTCTCCAAGGTTTCTTGAGGTTACTTCAAGAAGGTTGCTTCAAAGGAGGTTGGAGCTACTTCTAGGTGAAAGCTATCTCAAGGTGGTGGAGCTACTTCTAGGAGGTGAAGGCTGCTCCAAGGGCTTGAAGTTTCTTCAAGAAGGTTGAGGCTACTTCTAGGTGAAGGCTACTTCAAGGAAGGTGTTTGTATTTTGTTGTAACATCCTTGCGAGGTAAATAAAATAAATCACTTTCAAAATTCTAATTGGAGACAATTGGGTAGTGGACTGACAACTTAATTGTATCCTTTCAAGATCATGGGTTGGGTAGTTCTCCTCGTGATTTTTCAATTGTCGTGACAAAAAATAGATCACATTATTATCTTGCATTAGCAGACAACCCAAACAATTTCTCAAAGCATCACATAAAACTATGTATCATTTTCCTTCCTCAGGTAAAACTAGCACTAGTGCATTTGTCAACTTCTCCTTCAACAACTGAAAGGCACACAAACATTTGTCATCCCAGACAAAAGGCACATCCTTCCTCGTCAGCTTCATTATGGGTAACACAACTGAGCTGAAGTTCTTGATGAACTTCCTGTAGTACCTTGCAAAACCCAAAAAATTGCACACTTCTATCGGTGTCTTCAGTTGTTCCCATTCCAACATGGATTCAACCTTCTTGGGGTCCACACAAACTCCCTCAACAGATATCACATATCCTAGGAAGGACACCTCCTTCGGCCAAAACTTACACTTGTTGAACTTGGCATATAGTTGATGCTGTCTCAACATGGTCAACGCCCGACGAAGATATTGTTCATGTTGTTGACTGTCGCTGGAGTATATAAGGATATCACCTATGAAGACATCCACGAATTGATCAAGAAACTATAGGATCACCCTTTTCATCAAGTCTATGAGCGCTACCAGTGCATTGGTTAGCCCAAATGGCATAACTAATAACTCATAATGACCATACCTCATCCTAAAAGCTGACTTAGGTAAGTCATCCTCCTTGATCCACAATTGGTGATAATCTGACCTTAGGTCTATCTTCAAGAACACTGTGGCACCACACAACTGGTCAAATAGGTCATCTATCCTCAATAAGGGATACTTGTTCTTTATTGTCACCTTGTTCAACTGTCTGTAGTCTATACACATCCTCATGGATCCATATTTCTTATTCACAAACAATGCATGAGCACCGCATGAAGACGTGCTCGGCCTAATGAAACCTTTCTCAAGAAGATCTTGCAATTGTTTATTCAACTCTACCAACTCAGTTGGCGCCATCCTGTACGGTGTCTATGCTATCGATTGTGTACCCAAGACTAGATTGATCTTAAAAACAATCTCTCTGACTAGAGGAACACTTGGGAAATAGTGTCCTCAAACTCTTTGACAGCTGGTACCTCCTGGATACTCAGGCTCCTTGCTTTAGTATCCACCACATGCGCCAAAAACACATCACAACCTTGTCTCATAATCTTCTCAACCACCATCACCAAAACCACACACATCGAGAGAATCTTCTTATCTCCTTAGAAGATCCACCTCACATCACCATCTACAAACGTCGCCACCTTTGAACTATAGTCCAAGACCACCTGATACTTCTCCAAAGTGTCCATTCCAAGGATCACATTGAATCCATGCATGTCAAGTGGTATGAGACCCACTTGAATTCTATGTCTTGAAAAAGAAAGGGTACAGTCAGGACACACCTCCCGCAACTCTATGGAGCCAAATAATGGGGTTTCTAAATGAAGACTATCCATTCTATGACTAACATGCAAGGAACAACTATCAATCACTTATCGAGTGATAAAAGAGTGTGTCACATCTGGGTCAACCAAAACATATATAAAGCAGGAAGAAGACAAATCAGAATGAAATAACTCTATCTGACCTCTCACTAATCGTGGGTTAACCACTCCTTTAGGCCGACTCATAGCGTAGAATCTAGTTGTTGGCTATTGCCATCCTCGTCTTCTACTATTCTGAGATGACAAACCAGCCTACAACGCTTGTCTACATCCTCGTCCTCCACTACTATTGAGTTGCTACCTCTATGAGCCCTATTGACTCTGCCTCGACTATTAATTCACGTCATCATCCTTTATGGAACAAAATTTCTTTGTATGCCCAACCTGGCCACACTTGTAGCATAACCTACTCTCATATGACAACCTCGACAGCCCTGTCACCGATGTTGACACTGTGCTGGGGGCTCCTGCAAGTGGAAAACTACGACCTCTTCTTTTACTGGGTGACCACTATGTCTGTGCACCTGGCCTCTATTGCACTGGTGGTGTAGAAAACCTAGGATTCTTAAAGCCTCCAAAAGTCTGTCCCTGATATGGTGTCAGCCTCTTCTTGGCACTCTTCTCACACTTTTCAACCGCTGGTCTTTTTATCCTCCGAACCGACTCTATAAACGTGGAAAACTGCTCACAATTCTCTAAACTGACACTGGTGTGGTCAACTTCGTGCTCAGTCCCTTCTCAAAATGTTGGATTCTCACCTAATCTGTAGAAGTCATGTGAGGATAGAACCTCAAAAACTCCATAAACCTTGCTTCATAGTCGTTGATCGACATGGATCCCTATCAGATCTGCTCAAAATGACTGATCTTCTCGTCAAGGTACATATGAGGAAAGTACTGACTAACGAACTCATGTTGGAACTCCTCCCAACCAAAAACAACACTAGGCCTCTTCTCCTCTTCTATGGCCCACTAATGGCCAACACTCCCTTTCAAAAGGTATACATCGTGCTTCACTTTGTCAACCTTGGGGATGTTAAGGATCTTGAATGCCTTCTTCAACTCCATCAACTAGAGATCTACATATGTTGGATCTACTGTACCAGCATACTCCACATCCCCAACACATCTCAACCTCTCAAGGGTCTTCCCTAAGCCTGGAGATTCAATACTGGGAACAGCTGCCCTAGGCTGTGGTGCATGCATTCTATCTGCCATGTGCTTCATCGTTGTCATGAACTACCCAAATAGAGAATGGAAGGAAGGGTTCTTCATCGTGGCCGGGTCAAATTGGGGCACTTTAGGTGCCCGGTCTTCACTCGCCTGGACCCTTACACCACCTCTAGGTGCATCAACACTTCTCTCTACAATGTGTTCTTTGTGTTCTCTAGACATCTTCTCTACTCTGCTTCTTCTTATGCAAAAGCAGAAGCCACTATAAGACATACTGGAGGACACTAGAACAAACATAAACCCTAATCCTAGGTCCATGTAGACTCAACAAACCTAAAGCTCTGATACCAACCAAACTGTGATGCCATGACACGCCACAAACAATATTACTCAAAACTAAACATGGAAACATCACTAAACATGCAGATTACCAAAAACATAGGAAGTTAAATTGGTTTGCAAAAGGCACCATATGCCAAAAACTTATTACATATTGACAATAAGGGAATATAGCAATCAGTGCATCCCTTACTGACTGGACGGGAAAGAGAGATTGTCCTGAAGATGTGCTTGGGGCACCTATCACCGTAAGAGAAATCAAAGCAAGCACTGCGTCAGTGGTTGAGGATGGAATTCAGACTTTACAGTCGAGTATTGATGGAATGTGGTGGTGATAGTATAGAATCTTGTAGTTCCTTTATCCTTCCGTTTGGCCATTGGAAAAGAGAATAAGTCCACAAGCATGTCACATGCATCACATATCAAATATATATCATGACACTGACATCATGGTTCTCAAGCATTCTTGTCATCAACATGTTACCAGAGATATCTATTCCACATACATGTACATACACACATGCCATATCATACATACATGGCTCACAAACCAAAACATCATATTGATAACATATCCAAAAAACACATTGAGGACTATCCCAAAGACCTGAGTGTATAGGGACGACATCTAGGACTCTATCACCAAAAGACTAGCAGCACATCCAACCTTATGAACTACTACTCTTGTTGTTGCTCTTCCTCAGTTGCACGATCTCTACCTCTTCGTGCATGACCACCTAAAAGATGTGAAAACTCATGGGGTGAGACCAAACGTCCCGGTGAGAGATACAACTCTCCCAGAATGCTATTAAAGCACATATACTAATTAGGAAGATAAAGAACTTAGCAGGTTAATCAGATTCAACTAAATGATATGTATCCAACATATAAGGAATACTAAGAAAGACTAGGCAGTTACAACTGAGCAGTAGAACAATTAACATTCTAAGAAGGAATATGAAGAACATGTATATCTTTTATTAACTAAGCTTTACAAAAGAAAGGCAAGGGCTCATCCAATGTTATTCACATTTGGCCCTAAGAAAAATATGCTACACAGATGTGTTACATCTTTTATTGTTTCCCTAAGGAATTGAGTTGTATCATCCAAATTCAACCGACCACTGCTAAGTCTAAATTAGTGCCATACAAGGTCAATGGAAGAGACGAAATCCATGACCTCTCCACACCTCTTGATTAGCATAAGAGAAAACACCGCAAAGACTTATCAGTAAACTAAAAATAGTGACATATAGTCAAGTTGAAGGATTAGCTCATGCATGGCCATCCATATATATACACCTAGCCTACCTTGGTACAGGTGACGATGCTAGAAGAACAAGCTCACGTATGGCCATTCTAGAAAGAAGGATTCATTCACTCATGGCCATTCATATCATAAGGAGATCATCTAATGCATGGCTGTCTCACAAATCCTATAATTTTGCATGCAAGGAGATACTCAAATTGCACCCCCACATATTCAATAATATGTGCTCTGAGTTTCTCACAATAATGACTCATTTCACCATCTAGTACTAAGATTGACACTAGAATGGATCTATGACACAAGGCACCTACATGATTAGAGTTTCACTTTATTAATTAAGCCAATTGGGTATCTTTTAGCATCAATTAGGTTACAACATAAAAAGTCAAAACAAACTCTACAAAAATAAGGGATTAGTGTTGTAACGACCGTCTCGCGAAAACAGGATTAACTAATGCGGAAGCGAATTATTTGCAGCGGATTACTGAAAATCACTGAAAATTTAAAACCATTTATCAAGAGATCCATTCATAGGAAAACTCTTTCATTTAGAACCAAAGTAAAACATTACATCCTGGTTCATATATATACATATCATGCCTCTTTGCACAAAATCTCAGATCGGAGAATCAAAACACTAACTCCTAGGACCCGAGAGTACAGAGACGACTCATAGGACTATCTACACAAAACCAGACAGCCAATGTCTCCACCTGTTGGATCACTGCTGTCCCTATGACTGCTGCTGCTATTGCTCACCCACTGAAAGGTTTCTTCCTCTTCTTCGGCGATTACCTAAAAATTTAATCCCACAGGGGTGAGACAATTATAAAAATTGTCCCAGCGAGAGATATAACTCTCCGCCAGAAACATTGTTATTGCTGATAATAGAATAACACTGAGCAGTAGAATTATATTTACTCAACAACAGGTAAATCATTGAATAAGATATGCAGAGCAGTATTCTCTATGCAATCATTTCAATTATAACTTGATTAAGCAGCAAGTCATTCATTTAAGAAGGAATATGAAGAACATGTATATCATTTATCCAACTATGATACAATAGACCATGTATCATCAACCATTGATTCTCGCAATTCAACCCTAAGCAAATATGCTACACGGCTGATTACGTTTTACAATCATACTTATGCCCTGAGGAGATGAGGTATACCGCTCATACTCCAACCGACCACGGTTACGTAAAGCATCGGTACCACACATAGGTCAATGGAAGAGCCGGATTCCCATGACCTCAACTATCTCGGTCAGTACGAGATAACATGCAGGACATCTTGTGTCTCTGCTAGATAGCTTTCCAGGGTATACTGGCAACATCGCTATTAGAGTTCTAGCCCATAGCATATACTCTCTTCAGGATATGGCCCGTAGCCAATGCCCGGTATTATTTTGTGGAGTCATGGCCCGTAGCCATGCTCTTATTGGGGTATGGTCTGTAACCGATCCCGTTCATAGGGCATAGCCCATAGCAATGCCTATGGGGCATAAGGATATAATTGCCCAATTACCCCCACATATTCAAAAATATGCGTTCCGAGTAAACTCGTTTCACCATTCAGCTAATTCTGACGCTGATGGATCTGTGATCAGGGCAACTATATTATATGGTATCACTTGATTAATTAAGTACATTATCATATTCTTTTAGCATCAGCCAAGTTTCCAAACATAACTTAATAAGACAAATTCTATAAAGAAAACATGTACTATTTCCATTAATCACTTCTCAGTCTTAATAAGACATGGGGATCTCAGTCCCTCATTTCAATATTGAGAATTTTCATTCCTTTGCAACTCAATGCCATAATCATATGGTTCTGGGTATTCAAACCCTTAGCTCATCATTGAGCATTATTACCACTTTTTCAGGTAATTATCACCTTTAGGTCACCTGACCAAGGTAAATATGATGCTTATTACATAAACATCTTCTCATGGCACTTAAGGCCCATTACTTCTCTTATTACCTCATACTAGGCACTAAGGTATAGCATGGCACATAAGGCCCAATAAACAATGTCAATACATAAAATGTCATAGCTCATACCTGGCTATGTTCATCATCACATCTAACCTGCATGGTTAGTACAGATGATAATACATCAATTTCATATCAGCACCATGCAAAACAATATATAACATCATTATTCAAGGGTAACACCACTATTCCCTTACCATGGTTAGGGTTTCCCATTTCTCATTAATTCAGACCCTCTTGAGTTAACCAACTTTATCTTGTATTAAGGTATTTCCCCTCTCAATACATTCCATCACAGAATACTCACCCTTAGCATATAATGCATAGGCCACACATTAGAATTGTCCAGCTATCTCACATGATATGGACTTATCTTAGTTTAAGGCATAACTTTATTATAAAGTTGCCTATAAACAATCGCAATGATACACCCTCAACTAGGGTTTCACAAGGATACACCCTCAACCAGGGTTCACAATGATACACCCTCCACTAGGGTTTCACAAGGATACACCCTCAACTAGGGTTTCACAAGGATACACCCTCAACTAGGGTTTACTAACATCCTAATAAGTGATTTCACATGTAGACAACCTCTTATTAAGGTTATACATTGAATCAGCCTCAATTAGGGTTTACATCATGTATTGGGTCCATGCATTTGTTATGCATTAATGACTAGTACCATTAAAGGTATCTCCCACCTAATCACATTAGGTTTTCAAAAATGTTTGATCAATTAGACCTTCAATAACATGAGGTATAAAATTGAATTAACCAAATTGAACCACACTCAATTCTAATCAATGGAACTTCAACCAATTGGATCATCAACTCAATCATCATTTGAATAATGGCTCACCCCTCATTTGGGACTTCAACTATGGTCTGATCTCAATGGGATTAGGGTTTATAAACACCAATTAGAGCTTTGAAGTTGATCATCAATCATGCTACTAATTGTGTTTCAATTGATTGCATTGGACCTTCAACCATTGAATTCATGGAACCAATCATCAATTGGACCTATGCTCATACTTCAATTGAGTTTAATAGGTCAACCTTCAACTAATTTGACCCTCAATTGGTCATCAATTAGGGCTTGATTCAATTGAATTAGGGTTTGGAATCGAAGATCCAACACCACTCATCAATGCAAGATTGGTTACTTTGAAACTATTGAACCATTATCCAAATTGGGTATGACCTGACCCCAAACGGTCTTGAGGTCGTTTGGATGACCTCCAAACGGTCTTGAGACCGTTTGCCCATCATATCACTCAAATCCAAGCCATCCAATTAAGGTTTGGATCAGTGGATTGATCACCAAATCAGCATTGCATTGTATAACAGCTTGGTACCTTTAGACCTTCAAACACCTAACCATACTCAACCCTAGACCTCCAAACGGTCTTGGGTGACCACCAAACGGTCTTGAGACCGTTTGGATGAGCTCCAAACGG
Organism: Alisma plantago-aquatica; assembly: GCA_963693085.1. Taxonomy (NCBI): domain Eukaryota; kingdom Viridiplantae; phylum Streptophyta; class Magnoliopsida; order Alismatales; family Alismataceae; genus Alisma; species Alisma plantago-aquatica. The sequence continues at coordinate 82,634,266 of OY856410.1, forward strand.
TCTTGAGACCGTTTGGCCCATCCAACCTTTGGATTCTAGTGAAACATCATCATGGATTGGTCTATCGAGTTGATCAACAGATCAGCACTACATTGCAATATGATTAGTACCTTTGGACCTTCAATTGGTCAACTATACTTGACCCCAGACCTCCAAACGGTCTTGGGGTGATCCCCAAACGGTCTTGAGACCGTTTGGGTGATCCCCAAACGGTCTTGAGACCGTTTGGGTGATCCCCAAACGGTCTTGAAACCGTTTGGGCTAATCAACCCAAAATCTCAACTTAACTCATTGGAATTTCAGCACTGTTTTCAATTAGGGTTTGCCTAATTGAATAGCCTTCAACTCATGATTCCTTGGGAGTTAATCCCTGAAATTCGGTGAGTCATTATATCACATCATTAGGAACAGTAATCCCAAACGGTCAACGCTTGGTCAACGCACTCAAACGGTCTTGAGACCGTTTGCCCAAAAAGTTCAATTAAATCAGATTGAAAATCAGCACTTAATCCAATTAGGTTTCCCTAATTGATTAGGCTTCAACTCACGATTACTTTGGAGTTAATCCCTAAAATTTGGAGGGTTATTAATAAACATAATTATGAACAGGAATCCCAAACGGTCAATGCTTGGTCAACCATCGCAAATGGTCTTGAAACCGTTTTCTCAACCAGGTCAAGTTAATCAGGTTGAAAATCAGCACATAATTCAATCCGATTGCCTAATTGATTGGCCTTCAACTCTCGATTCCTTTGGAGTTAATCCCTCAAATTTGGAGGGTTATCAGCCTACATAATTAGGAACAAAATTGCCAAAAGGTCAACGCTTGGTAAACCATCTCAAACGGTCTTGAAACCGTTTTCTCCCAAACGGTTTCAAACCGTTTGCCCTTAAACGGTTTGCTGAAACCGCATAGCCAATCAAATTAAAACGATTTGGAGTAGCTATCAAAACGGTTTTGCTTGGTAATTTTCTTTGGATAAGCATATATGATGATGTCATCATCCCCTTCCTTCTAAAAACCAATAACAGCCACCGTTCTTGATGGAAATTGCAGCAAAGAAACAAGAGTGTATCAAATTGAAGAAATCAATCAACAAAGCATAGAGAATTGATGCAATAGCAATGTTTAAGGGTTTGAGTTATAAAACCCGCCTCCAATTGAGCTCCAAAGCTCCAAGATCACGCCATTAATGGTGGATGAACCTCTAGCAACTCCCCCTAGGCTCGTCCTCAAGCTTTTGATTGCAAAAGTTGGCTAGGGTTGAAGAGGAGATCGAAATAAGAAGGAATCCATAATTTATTTTCGATTTCCACCATGAAATCAAGGAGAACGAAGGTCAAGAGCTTACCCACAGGTTGGGGTTCGTCCTCCTGGTCCTCCCTAGCTTCCTTGATCGGTTTCCAAGCTAAGAGAAGAAGTGGGGTCGAAATAGCCTTTCATTTGGCTAGGAAAAGGCCTTTTTATAAATATTCAATGAAAGAGAAAATGCATTATTAAAATGCATTTAATTCCAAAATTGGTGCCGCCTCTTCCCCCTCAAATTCTCCTCAAAATCATTAAGGACGAAGCTATCTTCATTGCCTCTTATTCCTCTCCGTTATCCATGATTTAAAGAAAATCAAATTAAGCACCTTAATGCTTATTATATTAATATCCATATGTGAGTGGGTTTTCTTTTCCTTATAATAATGGTGAGTGGAATTTCACCTACTTATGATATTTTCGTTCCTTATCTTGGAAAAGGAACGTCCATCCTTATTCAAAATCAACCCAAAACATTTTGGTTAAAAGCCCTTCAATTATTTTTATTCATTTTTGCCCTAAATCGAATTAGGGTTTCAATTAGGCATTAATCTTGATTATTTTAATATCAAGATTCTCTCTCCTCCAACTTAATTCAAATGAAGCACCCCTCTCATTTTATTTGCTCTACATTATTCCAAGAAACATTAGGGACCTTGTTGAAGTGGTAATTTGCATATTGAACCCTAGATTTTGGGTAAATTGCACTTTACTCCAAAACTAGGTTTTAATGCACAACATTGTCCAACAAGCTCTATCTTGGTGTCCAGGCTTGTGGAAACCATAATACTACATCATATTCATCCTTATGATGTCTCAACATCAGAGGAACATCTTATCATATGCAATTTGCAAGTTAACCCCTCAACTTGGGTAATTTGCACTTTAGTCCAAAACAAGCAATCATTGCTTTGACATTGTTCAAACAGGACCAAAATTGAAACATAAGTTCCTCATAAGCCCTAATCACTTTTCAAAAGATAAGATTAAGCATATAATCATCTTTCTTAATCAAAACACCTAGGGTTAAAGCATAACCCAGGTCGGGGATGTTACAAATTATAAACCGCTAATAAGGATTTCGTCCCCGAAATCCCAGATAAAGGAAACAGATATTATTCATTCATCATATCATCATGTCTCTTCATAATACCTCATTGTTATGGAGACATCATAGAACTTTGATCAGCACAAAGTTCCTTCACACAATATTCTCATAGAGTGAATTGAGAACTTATCTTAAAGACATATTTAGTTGTTATGTTTATGCAAAGCATAAACCCCTAACATATGATGTTCATATCATTTTATATAATTAGATTGATTTCATAGTTGACTACTCCAGGTAGCCAATCTAAATCATCTGATAATTCTCAGATACCAGAATCTCTTATCTTGGTATCAGACACATGTGTTGAATACACATCATATTCTCATATTCCTTTCATCATATTTACAACTTTATTGAACAGGGATCATCTCCCTTGTTCTCTTTCTCATCATATGAGGGTCATACTTTTACTTCCTCATATACACATACTGATCTGAATTCATATCAGATCCCTCTTTCTTGTACTTAAGGTATGATACATTTATTCATTTCATATTTCTTATTTCATGATACTCATTAGATTGTATCAGAATGATTGCTTGATCAGGGCAATCAAAAAGATATCAATCTAAGAGTTTCCATACTCACTTTATCATCAATAGTTGTATACCTGATCAGGGTTTACAAGTACTGAGATCAAGTAGTATGCAATTACATGCTATCATATTTCTTGCTTTTCATATTATCATAACATAAGATTTAACATCCCTGGATTTTATCCAGGCATCTCTTCTATACCTCTTCCTCTTTCATAGAGGTATGATCAATATAGAGCATTTAAAAGAATACTGAATAGAATTCAAATTCTAGTTCTCATCATTTCTTCCCTATATGGCAACTAATAGGGAAAACAAAATCAACAATCCTCCTTTTTATAACAAAAAGGGTTTAGTGTACTCAACATGTACACATTTATAACATACCTTGTACTCATATCATGGTCTTACTAGTCTTATTACTGAAGCAAAAACTAAGCCATAGAATCTTACAGGTGAAAGGTTAAGACCTTTGCACTTACTTAGTGGCTACTTCCCTGGTACACTAGGCATTTATTGCACTATTAGTACCAAAAACTTGGCCGTTTAAAACCATTAGGCAAATGTCACTAGAATTATAGAGACCATTCCCTACTTCTCAGCTTATTGCCCCTTCTTGGGCACTACCATCACATATTTATTATCTGTCTGAACTCATGGCAGAGTCCACTTTCTTTCTATAAGTTAATATTTTCCATATTTTCCCTTGTTCCAACATGACTAAGTCATTTAGGAACTCATTTAAAGCTCAAGCTTTCTGTATTAAGGACTGATAACCTAGGTTGTAAGACTAGCATCCAGTCCACTCATATGCATTACTGTTGCCCTAATCTTCCCAACTAGAGCATGATCATAGGATTCTCTATCCTGATCAGGTCTTAATGGGGATTCTCAGGCACTCATTCTATTCTTGCATGATCCCTTACACCTCTTCTTGGTGCAACAACATTGCCCTAAGCAACGTGTTCATTGTGCTCTCCAGTCATTTTAAACTTTACCCTTTCTCTGCACAAGTAGAAATCATTATAGGGTATACTGGAGGACACTAACACAGACTCAACAACTTAGTCCTATGTCTCTGTAGACTCAACGAACCTAGAGCTCTGATACCACTAATTGTAACGACCGTCTCACGAAAACAGGATTAACTAATGCGGAAGCGAATTATTTGCAGCAGATTACTGAAAATCACTGAAAATTTAAAACCATTTATCAAGAGATCCATTCATAGGAAAACTCTTTCATTTAGAACCAAAGTAAAACATTACATCCTGGTTCATATATATACATATCATGCCTCTTTGCACAAAATCTCAGATCGGAGAATCAAAATACTAACTCCTAGGACCCGAGAGTACAGAGACGACTCATAGGACTATCTACACAAAACCAGACAGCCAATGTCTCCACCTGTTGGATCACTGCTGTCCCTATGACTGCTGCTGCTATTGCTCACCCACTGAAAGGTTTCTTCCTCTTCTTCGGCGATTACCTAAAAATTTAATCCCACGGGGGTGAGACAATTATAAAAATTGTCCCAGCGAGAGATATAACTCTCCGCCAGAAACATTGTTATTGCTGATAATAGAATAACACTGAGCAGTAGAATTATATTTACTCAAAAGCAGGTAAATCATTGAATAAGATATGCAGATCAGTATTCTCTATGCAATCATTTCAATTATAACTTGTTTAAGCAGCAAGTCATTCATTTAAGAAGGAATATGAAGAACATGTATATCATTTATCCAACTATGATATAATAGACCATGTATCATCAACCATTGATTCTCGCAATTCAACCCTAAGCAAATATGCTACACGGCTGATTACGTTTTACAATTATACTTATGCCCTGAGGAGATGAGGTATACCGCTCATACTCCAACCGACCACGGTTACGTAAAGCATCGGTACCACACATAGGTCAATGGAAGATCCGGATTCCCATGACCTCAACTATCTCGGTCAGTACGAGATAACATGCAGGACATCTTGTGTCTCTGCTAGATAGCTTTCCAGGGTATACTGGCAACATCGCTATTAGAGTTATAGCCCATAGCATATACTCTCTTCAGGATATGGCCCGTAGCCAATGCCCGGTATTATTTTGTGGAGTCATGGCCCGTAGCCATGCTCTTATTGGGGTATGGTCTGTAACCAATCCCGTTCATAGGACATAGCCCATAGCAATGCCTATGGGGCATAAGGATATAATTGCCCAATTACCCCCACATATTCAAAAATATGCGTTCCGAGTAAACTCGTTTCACCATTCAGCTAATTCTGACGCAGATGGATCTGTGATCAGGGCAACTACATTATATGGTATCACTTGATTAATTAAGTACATTATCATATTCTTTTAGCATCAGCCAAGTTTCCAAACATAACTTAATAAGACAAATGCTATAAAGAAAACATGTACTATTTCCATTAATCACTTCTCAGTCTTTATAAGACATGGGGATCTTAGTCCCTCATTTCAATACTGAGAATTTTCATTCCTTTGCAACTCAATGCCATAATCATATGGTTCTGGGTATTCAAACCCTTAGCTCATCATTGAGCATTATTACCACTTTTTCAGGTAATTATCACCTTCAGGTCACCTGACCAAGGTAAATATGATGCTTATTACATAAACATCTTCTCATGGCACTTAAGGCCCATTACTTCTCTTATTACCTCATACTAGGCACTAAGGTATAGCATGGCACATAAGGCCCAATAAACAATGTCAATACATAAAATGTCATAGCTCATACCTGGCTATGTTCATCATCACATCATACCTGCATGGTTAGTAAAGATGATAATACATCAATTTCATATCAGCACCATGCAAAACAATATATAACATCATTATTCAAGGGTAACACCACTATTCCCTTACCATGGTTAGGGTTTCCCATTTCTCATTAATTCAGACCCTCTTGAGTTAACCAACTTTATCTTGTATTAAGGTATTTCCCCTCTTAATACATTCCATCATAGAATACTCACCCTTAGCATATAATGCATAGGCCACACATTAGAATTGTCCAGCTATCTCACATGATATGGACTTATCTTAGTTTAAGGCATAACTTTATTATAAAGTTGCCTATAAACAATCGCAATGATACACCCTCAACTAGGGTTTCACAAGGATACACCATCAACCAGGGTTCACAATGATACACCCTCCACTAGGGTTTCACAAGGATACACCCTCAACTAGGGTTTCACAAGGATACACCCTCAACTAGGGTTTACTAACATCCTAATAAGTGATTTCACATGTAGACAACCTCTTATTAAGGTTATACATTGAATCAGCCTCAATTAGGGTTTACATCATGTATTGGGTCCATGCATTTGTTATGCATTAATGACTAGTACCATTAAAGGTATCTCCCACCTAATCACATTAGGTTTTCAAAAAGGTTTGATCAATTAGACCTTCAATAACATGAGGTATCCAATTGAATTAACCAAATTGAACCACACTCAATTCTAATCAATGGAACTTCAACCAATTGGATCATCAACTCAATCATCATTTGAATAATGGCTCACCCCTCAATTGGGACTTCAATTATGGTCTGATCTCAATGGGATTAGGGTTTATAAACACCAATTAGAGCTTTGAAGTTGATCATCAATCATGCTACTAATTGTGTTTCAATTGATTGCATTGGACCTTCAACCATTGAATTCATGGAACCAATCATCAATTGGACCTATGCTCATACTTCAATTGAGTTTAATAGGTCAACCTTCAACTAATTTGACCCTCAATTGACCCTCAATTGGTCATCAATTAGGGCTTGATTCAATTGAATTAGGGTTTGGAATCGAAGATCCAACAACACTCATCAATGCAAGATTGGTTACTTTGAAACTATTGAACCATTATCCAAATTGGGTATGACCTGACCCCAAACGGTCTTGAGGTCGTTTGGATGACCTCCAAACGGTCTTGAGACCGTTTTCCCATCATATCACTCAAATCCAAGCCATCCAGTTAAGGTTTGGATCATTGGATTGATCACCAAATCAGCATTGCATTGTATAACAGCTTGGTACCTTTAGACCTTCAAACACCTAACCATACTCAACCCTAGACCTCCAAACGGTCTTGGGTGACCACCAAACGGTCTTGAGACCGTTTGTATGAGCTCCAAACGGTCTTGAGACCGTTTGGCCTATCCAACCTTTGGATTCTAGTGAAACATCATCATGGATTGGTCTATCGAGTTGATCAACAGATCAGCACTACATTGCAATATGATTAGTACCTTTGGACCTTCAATTGGTCAACTATACTTGACCCCAAACCTCCAAACGGTCTTGGGGTGATACCCAAACGGTCTTGAGACCGTTTGGGTGATCCCCAAACGGTCGTGAAACCGTTTGGGCTAATCAACCCAAAATCTCAACTTAACTCATTGGAATTTCAGCACTGTTTTCAATTAGGGTTTGCCTAATTGAATAACCTTCAACTCATGATTCCTTGGGAGTTAATCCCTCAAATTAGGTGAGTCATTATATCAAATCATTAGGAACAGTAATCCCAAACGTTCAACGCTTGGTCAACGCACTCAAACGGTCTTGAGACCGTTTGCCCAAAAAGTTCAATTAAATCAGATTGAAAATCAGCACTTAATCCAATTAGGTTTCCCTAATTGATTAGGCTTCAACTCACGATTCCTTTGGATTTAATCCCTCACATTTGGAGGGTTATTAATAAACATAATTATGAACAGGAATCCCAAACGGTCAACGCTTGGTCAACCATCTCAAACGGTCTTGAAACCGTTTTCTCAACCAGGTCAAGTTAATCAGGTTGAAAATCAGCACATAATTCAATCCGATTGCCTAATTGATTGGCCTTCAACTCTCGATTCCTTTGGAGTTAATCCCTCAAATTTGGAGGGTTATCATCCTACAAAAGTAAAAACAAAATTCCCAAATGGTCAACGCTTGGTCAACCATATCAAATGGTCTTGAAACCGTTTGCTCCCAAACGGTTTCAAACCGTTTGCCCTTAAACGGTTTTCTGAAACCGCATAGCCAATCAAATTAAAACGATTTGGAGTAGCTATCAAAACGGTTTTGCTTGGTAATTTTCTTTGGATAAGCATATAGGATGATGTCATCATCCCCTTCCTTCGAACAACCAAGAACAGCCACCGTTCTTGATGGAAATTGCAGCAAAGAAACAAGAGTGTATCAAATTGAAGAAATCAATCAACAAAGCATAGAGAATTGATGCAATAGCAATGTTTAAGGGTTTGAGTTATAAAACCCACCTCCAATTGAGCTCCAAAGCTCCAGGCTCACGCCATTAATGGTGGATGAAGCTCTAGAAACTCCCCCTAGGCTCGTCCTCAAGCTTTTGATTGCAAAAGTTGGCTAGGGTTGAAGAGGAGATCGAAATAAGAAGGAATCCATACTTTATTTTTGATTTCCACCATGAAATCAAGGAGAACGAAGGTCAAGAGCTTACCCACAGGTTGGGGTTCGTCCTCCTGGTCCTCCCTAGCTTCCTTGGTCGGTTTCCAAGCTAAGAGAAGAAGTGGGGTCGAAATAGCCTTTCATTTGGCTAGGAAAAGGCCTTTTTATAAAAATTCAATGAAAGAGAAAATGCATTATTAAAATGCATTTAATTCCAAAATTGGTGCCGCCTCTTCCCCCTCAAATTCTCCTCAAAATCCTTAAGGACGAGGCTATATTCATTGCCTCTTATTCCTCTCCATTATCCATGATTTAAAGAAAATCAAATTAAGCACCTTATTGCTTATTATATTAATATCCATATGTGAGTGGGTTTTCTTTTCCTTATAATAATGGTGAGTGGAATTTCACCTACTTAGGATATTTTCGTTCCTTATCTTGGCAAAGGAACGTCAATCCTTATTTAAAATCAACCCAAAACATTTTGGTTAAAAGCCCTTCAATTATTTTTATTCATTTTTGCCCTAAATCGAATTAGGGTTTCAATTAGGCATTAATCTTGATTATTTTAATATCAAGATTCTCTCTCCTCCAAATTAATTCAAATGAAGCACCCCTCTCATTTTATTTGCTCTACATGATGCCAAGAAACATTAGGTACCTTGTTGAAGTGGTAATTTGTATATTGAACCCTAGATTTTGGGTAAATTGCACTTTACTCCAAAACTAGGTTTTAATGCACAACATTGTCCAACAAGCTCTATCTTGGTGTCCAGGCTTGTGGAAACCATACTACTACATCATATTCATCCTTATGATGTCTCAACATCAGAGGAACATCTTATCATATGCAATTTGCAAGTTAACCCCTCAACTTGGGTAATTTGCACTTTAGTCCAAAACAAGCAATCATTGCTTTAACATTGTTCAAACAGGACCAAAATTGAAACATAAGTTCCTCATGAGCCCTAATCACTTTTCAAAAGATAAGATTAAGCATATAATCATCTTTCTTAATCAAAACACCTAGGGTTAAAGCATAACCCAGGTCGGGGATGTTACAAGTGCAATTCCGGAAAGATATAAAATGTATAAGGTATGAGCTAGTCACAACATCACATGATATTATAGCACTTCCATTCACAAGGCCATCACCAATTTCCCATCACTATGGGATATCAATCCCTCAATCACTTCACTAGAGGATACCACCTCACAATACACATCAAGCCATCACCAGGTCATGGGACCCATCACATCAGTATGATCTCATCATGTCTCATCAAGACTCGTAGCCATTACTCTATGTCATATAATAATCATCATAGAATACAAAAACTATGATATCCAAGTTCATGTCACCTGTAAGGTTAGAGATTTATAAATAGGAGAGAGAAAACATCATAATAAGATATCCACTTCAAGAGAGAGAAGTAAACACATCACATGGCCCAACATTAGGATTAGGGCTCCATACACGGTCGATTAGGACTTTATAGTTGTATTCCATCATTAAACCCTAGGTACATGACCTACCACTTTATTGGATCATATTAGGGTTAAGGAGCATAATTAATTAACCATTCTTAGAGCATTATGTCAACAACACTAGGTATCACTATCATATACATGTATGTGTATCATTTAATTGTATCAGGAATATATCATGACCACACATCATCCAAGTGTCGTGACCTTAAGATAACAAAGGGTCACGACCACTATCCCACATAGTGTCGCGATTTCTACATGTCATGGTGCTTCAACCACAACCAATAAAACATTTCGACCACCTATCCACATAGCGTCTTGACCCACCAAGACAGATCAATGGTCCTGACCAAAACAAGAGTAGGGTCATGACCAAAACAACACACCATGGGCATGACTAAGATACAATCCACCATGGTCGAGACCGAGACAAAGACATGCACATGCATCTCAACCAAATCAACACAAAACCAAGATGTCATGACCGAGACAAGGGATAACAGGTCGCGACCAAAACTCACATCTCACACTAGTGTCTCGACCACCACAAAACAAGGCATCTTGGCACAAGGCCAAAACAAGGGTGTATGTCTCAACCCAATACCCCAAGAGGACATATATGTCTCGACCCAAGACATCAAGGGCACATATTGTTGGGAGATACGGGCACAAAGTATAGTAGTGGAAATAAAAATTGTATCTATTTGTATTCCCATAACAGTAAGATCACGTCAACTCTATGAAATAGGAAGGATGTTTTAGCAAGTTATACCTGGTCTTGGAGAAACTCCAATGACAAAACTCACTTCTGTGCAACTATTGACAAGTTGCTCTTGGACGGTGGTTGTGCAACTCCTAGTCTTCACCACAAATAACTATCTGTGCAACCTTTGAAGTGACTTCAGTGGTCTCTCCATGAATTGCAGGTTGACTTTGCTCTCCTAACAGTAGCCAAAGGACTCCTGCCTCTAGAGTAATCCACACTGACCAACTAGAACTCTTGTCATTCACTAAGAACGGACAGGAAAGAGTTGTCCCTCCCTTTGATGTACTAGTCACCAACTTGCTCTCCCACAACGACAACTATCAATTTTTCTCTCCCCTTGGCTATCCCTCCCTGTCGAGTAGGACTTTCCTGGGCTCTCTTGGTTACCACAACCAGAGAGGACAATAGATGTCAGAGGAATTGATTCTCAGTTGTCTGTGTTGTGTCTTGGGAATTCCCCATTACCCCTCCTTTTATAGGTGAGGTTTGGGCCAGGGTTCCCAATCTATATGGGATTGTGTGGGAGTGGAAAGGACCCTGAGAACTTGAACTTTTGCAACCTATGAGATGCCAAATGGTCATTTGGAACACCCAGACGGTCATCTGAGATGCAAGACAGTCGTCTCGCACTGCCAAAACAATTTTCAATTGGCAATTTTCAATTCCAATTAATATCACATATTAATTTACTTGCACTTCAAGTAAGTGTAATCAAAACTATTCGGGAAACACCTAAACCTTCATTTGGCCCCAAATGGGCCATCTCAGCCAATGGAGATGCCTGTCTCACTCACCCAGACGGTCGTTTGGTTTTTGAGATGAGTCGATCGGTTCAATCACATTGAACTGGTCGATTCATGCGTAGAACTTAGACAATTCGAACTCTGACCATCCTGACAACCCAGATATCCATCTCAACACTTGAGATGCCTGTCTGGATACCCAAATGGCCATCTCACCTAGTGAGATGGTTGTTTGGCAGACATGGTCAGCCAATCAAGCGGTCGATCTGTTGCATGAATTGAATACCTATATACTTTATAATCAATCCAATTGTTATTCAAGATCGAACTCCTCTTCTAGATGAGTTCCTATGTGTGTGAACCTACATGTCCCATATCACATTGGCAGTGAGTGTCCATAAGTATCTTATGACATCACAAGCAGAGAGTGGTGCCTATTCACACATCATAAGTGAATGCAAAGTTGGAGAACAACTTCAACCAACAATTTGTGTAAGGTGTTGCAATGATTGTATAATTCATTTGTCTTTGATATCAATAGTGAACTCGAGGCATGGTTGGTCATCTTCTCAATGTTCAATCCATGTTTCTTGAACCAAGAGTAGACTATCTGAGATAATGTGACCTCAATATCTTATATTGATTCACATGTGCATGTGCATGCATTTCTCAATCTCGCTTATCAAGTGGCTAGGATATGATATTCCAGTAGGAGGGAAAAATCCCATATCTTTCACTCACAGTCTATCACCATGCATCAAAGTCACCCAATCATCACCATTATAACAACCCATGTTTTAGGATTGTGTTTGATGATGTCATAGTGTAGCCAATGACATGTGAAGAGTGTAGTGATTTTAGGTCTAAGAATCACAATCACCACCTTCACTATAAGAGATGACTTTGACCACCATAACCATGTGTCACTCTCAAGGTGGGTCTATTTGATACACTATTCTCTAACATGAATCTATGTGCTTTGTTTGATATTACCATATCATGACTAATGAGATTTAGTCATCAACGAACTCACACTCTGATCTTATGTGTTATATTTGTCTATCAACCTTCCACAATAACAACCGATCAAGGACATAATGAGAATATGTATATGTACTCTTAACATTTGTATGATCTCATCCACAAGGTTAGTAACTTTACAACATACGTCATTGAGTAATATAATTCTCAAGATATTCACTTTGTATCCTCACTATCTGAAAACTGAGTGAAATACATGAATTGGAAGCTTGCCTTTTCACAATATTATATTTTTGCCTAACATTTAGCTCAATTGTTGTCATAATATCTATAACAAATCATCACTGGCCAGAACATCTATAAGTTCATCATATGAACCTTTTAGATTCATATAGTATCACTCTGTGTTCACAACAAAAGTATACTCAGCTTCTATTGTAGAATAGAAATCGTGGTTTTTAGTTTGGAACACTTCCAACTAATAACATCATTTTCTCTTTTAAAATCAAAACATATTTTAATTTGCGATCATCTTTTGTCATTATGGAAGCTTGCATCGATATAATCCTTTACATCCAACTCTTCCTCTTATTTCTTTCCTTACTGACTAGTAATCTATCCTTAGGTACTTCACAAGTACTAATAGATATCTTTATGACATTTCTAATAACCCTTATTGGATTTTAATATCATCTTGTCATGTCTGATACATACAAGATTATATGGGATAAGTGTGTTTAATAGCTTACATGGTAGATCCATTGTTGGGTTGGCCCATGGAATCTTATTCATGATATTTCCATTCTTAACAAGAATAGGAATATAGGGTTCATGAGAGTAATTGGAATTCTCTCTCACTAAATCCTTCCATGTTGAACTCTTTCAACACATTGCTATTGTATGAAAATTTCCATTGTGAAACATTCCAGAACTATCACATAGGTCTTGGTCCTTATCTCATAAGAAGTTTCACCTTATCCTTCATTACTGAAGATGTTTTTCATGCCAGTTCTCAACATTTATAATATTGATATGCCATTCCTCATCACATGTAAAATATTCATATATGTTCCCGCGTAATAACAAATTTTATCTTTTTTTTTATTAAAGTTAAACTATTTGAATATCTTATCAAATCAAAATATCCCATTTCTGAGTTGCTTGTTTCAATCCCAGATTGAACTTTGTAGTTTATAGACTTTATGTTCATTCATGATGTTATAAAATCCTTTAGGTTGTGTCACACACACATATTTTGATGTATTGCATTAAGGAATCTGGTTTTATCTTCATATGCAAAATAACATAGTCCATTCTAACTACAATAATAAGCATGGCAATTGGTAAATGAATTTCTATCATGTCCAACAACTTAAACTTGATTTGAAGAAATTCAACCAATATGTCGTTTTATGATATCCGTGTAGGTCTTAGACACAAGACCCAACTGCACCTTCTAGGTATTACCCCTTTAGGTGGTGCTATCAAGGTCCTACCTTGTTAGCTTACATGGTTTTCATATTTCTTAGAAATTTCTTCTTGTTGATTAGTTGGCTCATCCTGTATGACCAACCCATCTGAATTTTTGGATTCACAATCCTTCAACTTTAGATGTGTTCTACTAGAAATATTTTGTTTTGTATTACAAGATGAACGTGAGATTCCAAAACAACTTGTGATTCTCATTGTTCTCTTTGTACCCTAATTGTTGATCCCAAACACTTTGAGTTCTACTTTTACTCCCACTGATTCTTTAGGAATTTAGATATCCTATTAAAAAAACAACTTTGTTATTGGATTGGGAATTAATAGTAATATTCAACAGTCATGGTTTTGGATAAACCTTCTCAAGAAACTATTCTCTTAATGTCAGTTTCAATCCATTAGACATATTGGGACATTCCCAATCATATCATATATGATGTCTAATGAACCATTTATATGGTACTTGACTTAGTGACATGTATATATTTATGAGGGTATAATAAGACTTAGATTAATTGATGATTATATCATGACTCATCATGGTATAATTCCTCCATTCTGACACATCATCATGTTCAAACAAATTTGACTTGTGATACATTATCATTGTTCTTTCCTGAAGGTACTCAAGGTATTGATATAAAGTATTTCAACATTTGATCATATCAAAGTATCTAAATACTTTCATCAATGTCACACTTCGTTTACAATCTCCTTGAACACTTTTAAGAGATTAATGCTTTTATTTCATTTGCTACATATAATCATATTACCAGTAAATAAAAATGAAGTATTAGTTAATTATCTAAAGCATTCATTCCATAAGATCTTCATGCATCATATGTATGAGGTCTAATGGATGACTTTTCCTCCCACTACATCTAGTGAAGGATGTAATTTCATATTAGTGCGTAAATAAGATTTGCATGTTTCCTTAGGTTCAACAACCAAGGAAATTTAGATCAACATCATAGGTTCAATAACCAAGGAAATTTAGATCAACATCAATATGTATTCTAGGCATAAACTTCTCATATTCGTACAAGATGACTAATGCTAATGACGATCTTGAGTTATCTATTATAATCATTTGGTATAAACATTATAAACATTCATCTTTGCATCATTACACATAAATATCACAAGATGTTTTGGGCAAATACCATGCAAGATCATATCTTTTAAAATAGAAGCACTCATAATTCTTTATTGATAATCATCCTCATCCATACAAGATTCATAAAGAAAATGTTTCTATTCTAATGGCATAATGTAAAAGCAATTCTAATAACTCTATTACATGCCCATTGGGCTACGATAAATTTAAATGTAGACTATGGCTTTCACAATACTTTCTCTGCGTTGTCCATCTTTGTCCTTCTAAGAGGGCTTTTACTTCTTGTCAGATCCTGCACATCAGTATGTTAGATCTCTTATCTGGTATCATATACCAAAATTTAAGAAGTAATTAAAGTTATCTTATATTGTTTATACCTGAAGTGGAGGCCTCAGTGCCATCCTTCTTCTTTAGTTCCTCTAACCAATGTGTGAAATTTCTCTTCCAATGTCCAGGATGGTGACAATGGTGACAATCACCTCTTTGTTTCTTTACTCCACCTTTAGCCTTGAGAACTAAAGACTTGGGTTTCTAGCTAGCTTTAGAACTATTCTTAGCTTTACCTTTACCTTTATACTTCCCCTTTGTCTTGCTGATCACCATCACAGACTTGGGCTAGTATTTCTTCATTTGTATCTCAACTATTCTCAACATGCCTAACAACTCTATCAACGTCTTGTCAAAGTCGTTCATATTGTAGTTCATTACAAACTGACTATATGACTTTGGCATGGACTGTAGAATCACACCAGTTGCCAATTCTTGGCCCAAGGGGAATCCCAGTCCATCTAGGTTCTCCACATACCCTATGATCTTGAGTACATGAGGACCTACTGGATCTCCTTCTGCCATGCTCAACTTGAACAATGCCTTGGAGACATCATATCTCTTCTGTCTTGCCTGATCTTGGTACATGTTCTTGAGATGTGTGACCATCTCAATTACCCCCATGTTCTCATGTTGACTTTGCAACTCATGGTTCATGGAACATAACATCAAATACTTGACATCCACTACGTCCTCCGTATGCTTCTTATAAGCATCCTTGTCATCCCTTGGAGCATTTTGAGCTAGTTCCTTTGGTTTTGGCATTCTAAGACATAGAGCTTGTGCTCCTGTGTGAGAACAATTCTCAACGTCCTGAACCAGTCATAAAAGTTGTTCCCAATAAGTTTGTCCTTCTCAAGGATCGATCACAGAGAAAAGTGATTTTTGTTGGTTTCTATTTGGTTCTGCAAAAGAGTTTGCAATTTTTGTCAAAAATCATTTTTGATTTGATTTTATTTGATTAAAATTTGGGTGATAAAATTAGGTATTTAATTAATTACCATTCACATTATTTTGTTCAAATTGATAACCTTCAAGTATCAATTTATAAAATTGTAGCGTACAATTTTCTAATGAGCCAGATCCAAAATAATCCAACTGTGGCCCGATCAACACCACAAATACATTCAATCATAAAGGTAGGAAACTTTTACCAATTGTATCATATGCAATTTTGGATAGATGACATGAGCAACTCCTTGCCATGATCATCTACATGACTCTCATCCCAGAGCTCTGAGTATCACTAGTTAAGCTCAACTAAATAGACAATAAGATAACAATGCATCCCATGGAGGTGGAACATGAATCATTACCATAAAACTTCCACAAGGTCGATGGTACACCATGTGGAGGCATAACCTACGCTTAGAGAAACAAGCTTTTCATGTGTATTGCTATTGTAAGGCATCTTTGACTTGATATGTTTGATTGAGGGGTTTTATATATATCATATATATACATATACTATATCTAATCACCAAATTTATAGTACATATTATATACATGCTATATCCCACAATGTAAACATGCAATATAAAACAAAAAGTGATGGTTATGGCCATGTCTACTTGTAATTCCTTGGAGACACAAGGAATTACTACCACCTAGGTCAATCATCACATCACATGTATGAACCTGTGGTTGATGTAGATTTGTGCTTGCTAGTCTGGGTAGATCAGTTCAACCATTGAATTAGTCATCTCGCCTCTTGGCTGGTCAGTTGGTCCTCCTGTCTAACCAATGTTTGGACTCCTTCCAAATAGTCACTTGGGTCTACTAGGGATGATCATCTAACCTACTATCCAACCGATGTTTGAACACCTTCCAAATGGTCGGTTGGGACCACCAGGCGGTCATCTGGTTCCATCATTCTATCCTCCTTAATCCTCTAAACGACTGACTAGTTCCACGAACTGGTCTTGTCAACTGGTGATGAACATCTTCAACGTTGTTGCATGATAAGAAACTATCCTATTGCTACTTTATTACATTGAATAAGAGAAACCTCGAGTTAAATTCAAGGGAAGCAAAGGTAGGAAAAACTTAACTATACATTGGGAAGAAGGAGGTAGAGGCTCGGGTATGTAGACTAAGATAAATAGGAACCAAACCATTCAACCATAGATATATAAAGGGTATTGTCCATGACCACGCTACATATCCACCATAAAAACTACTTTTAGGGTGACACATGAAAATTTCATATATATATATATATATATATATTTGGGATTATGTGGTCTTTGATCAGATAGTCACATGAGCACAATTTAAATATTTGCATCGTATGCAATAAATAAATGGTAAAATCAAAATTCTAATCATATTGATTATCATAAAATATAGTAAATTGATGTTGTTCTGATACCACTGTTAAGAAATACAGGTACAAAATATAGCAGCGAAAACAAAAAATTATCTATCTTTATTCCCATAACAACAAGATCACGTCAACTACTATGAAATTTGAAGGATGGTTTTAGTGAGTTATACCTGGTCCTGGAGCAACTCTAGTGACAAAACTCGCTTCTCTGCAACAGCTGACAAGTTGTTCTTGGACGGTGGTTGTGCAACTCCTAGTCTTCACCGTGAGCAGCTATCTGTACAATCTCTACAGTGACTCCATTGGTCTTGCCACAAACTGTAAGTTGACATTTCTCTCCGAGCGGTAGCCAAAGGACTCTTGCCTCTATATTAGTCCACACAGACCAACTAGAATTCATGTTGTTCACTAAGAATAGAAATGAAGGAGTTGTCCCTCCCGTTGGTGTACTAGTCACCAACTTGCTCTCCTACAATGATAACTATTAGTTGTTCTCTCCCTTTGGCTATCCCTCCTTGTCGGGTTGGACTTGACTGGCTCTCTTGGTTACCACAACTAGAGAGGACAATAGATGTGAGAGGAACTTATACTTAGTTGTTTGTGTTGTGTCTTGGAAAGCCCTCAATTATAGATGGGGTTTGGCCCAAGGTTCCCAATTTGTATGGGATTGTGCGGGAGTGGAAAGGATAGGAAGGACTTGAACTTTCAAAACCTACAAGATGCCACAAGGTCATCTAGCACACCTAGACAGTTGTTTGGGATGCGATACAGTCGTCTCATACTACTAAATGACCATTTGGCAGTTTTCCAATTGGATACAAGTTTGGCAATTTTTTATTCCAATTAATATCACATATTAATTTACTTGAAACTCAAGTAAGTGTAATCAAAACTATTTGGGAAACATCTCGAACCTTCATTCATCCCCAACTGGGCTGCCTCACCCAAGCAAGATGCATGTATCACTCACCTAGTCGGTCGTCTAGTGATTTGATATGAGTCGATCAGTTCAATCACATTGAACTGATTGATTCAAGGGTAGAACTTAGCCAATTCAAACTCTAACCATCCTGAAAACCCAGGCAACCATCTCAATACTTGAGATGCTTGTCTGGCTACCCAAACATCACCCAATGAGATAATAATTTGGCAGACCTGGTCAGCCAATCAAGTGATCTTTTACGTGAATTGAATACCTAAACACTTTAGTAATCAAGCTATTTGTTATTCAAGATCAAACTCCTCTTCTATATGAGTTCCTATGTGTGTGACCCTATAGGTCCAATATCACATTGGAAGTGAGTGTCCATAACTAGCTTATGACATCACAAGCAGAGAGTGGTTCCTATTCACACATAAGAAGTGAATGGAAAGTTGGAAAACAACTTCAACCTACAATCTTTTTTTGGTCGGTCAAAAAATGTGTTATTATAATACCAAAAACATTGGGTACGAAGTACCCCATACATCAAAGCTAAAAAACTTGATCCCAACAAGCTGGTAATCAAGGGTAAGAGACCAAAAAGACCTAAATTTGTACAAAAGACTTTAACCCTAAACAACTCAACCTAATGACATGAAGCCTTATGCATAGACAAGCACTCAATAGCATAAAAACACCCACAAAGTATGAGCACAAAGGCGATGCAGGCAGGCTACACCCCATCAGACCAAGATCTCTAGGGACACAACACCTACATAACAAACCTAGGCTTTGTACGATAACCAGAACTTACGTAGTCCAAGCCAGAACATGAAAGCATGAGCAAATCCTGCTTTCTTAACAGAACCAAAACACTGGAGCAGCAAAGAATAGAAGAATCCAAAGTTGTAGACCACAGACCTCTCTTCACTAGCTTTTGATACACCCACAAATTGTGATGAGTGGGGATTGAGATCAAGCAGCAACATCATCTCCTACTCGCCGGATGGCTCCAGCTTGCACTCTGATGAAAAACAGAATGGACATACTCTGAATGCTACTGTTTGCACAGAAGCACCACAACAAACGCCTGAGCGATGTTGCCTTGTTGCAAAGAAGAAAAACCTAAGGGGAAAAGGAATGAGAACACTCTTCTCCCCAAAGAACCAATCCACACTTACAACCAACTAGTGGCCCGAGGCTAAATACTGGACGAGATGCCCCTATTTGCATAGAGGCATTTCAACAAACACCTTGGGGGTGTTCCATCTCACAACAGCAGGGGAAACTAGCTTACGCCAGGCAGCACCGAGCACCTCAATCACCCTACGTCCAGTAGCGAAGCACCAGCGTGAAGATGGAGGATATCCCTCTACTGTGTTGGGACACCGTAGATATAAAGGTGCCACCAAGAAGGAAGTACTGCTGGCTCGGCATGGAGAAGCGGAATCGGTGATGTCGTGTCACCACCGTTGTAGTGGACGAGACCAGATTTTAGCTTTAGAAGAAGGAATAGGATTAGAGAAGGAAATCAAGGGATTCCCTTACTCCTCCTGCGATGAAGGAATGGTCGAGCGAGAAGCCTGATCCAGCAAAAAGTGGCTCCTCTCCATCCTTCCCTATTAATGGACTGGAGTCGACAAGGTCGATGCTGCCACAAACAACCCAAATCCAAGCTTCAAGCTACTCACCACGTCTTCCCCTCTTCCAAGCCATGATCTACCTCAAACGATAGCAACCAGAAAGACTCCCTTTCACCATGGACCGTTGTTGCCTTCAGTCAAGAAGCCATGCCGTAGATGATGAGAGCCAGGGGGAGGAAGGTGTCGAAGTAGTGCTCCCTCTTATGTATATGTACTCTTAACATCCATATGATCTCATCCACAAGGTCAGTAACTTGACAACATACATCATTGTGAAATATAATTCTCTAGACATTCACTTTGTATCCTTATTATCCCATAACTATGTGAAACATATGAATCGGAAGCTTGCCTTTATATATATGTTATTATTAATCAAATCCATTTAGGTAATTATGTCATATCAATCATCATATGATTGGTTGTATAGGAATACCTTATCAACACATATGTCTCGACCATAACAAATGTTAAGAAATAAGAAACCAAATGCCACTAAGATCAAAACTAATGGATTCAAGATCATCAAACCCTAGAACAAGCTCTATGATGATCATCAAGCAAAACCACTTAGGGAGAGAAAGCTGAACTACCAGACATGTGAATAAACATCCAAAGATCCAAGGAAAACATGATGGACGAACTTAAAACATGGTGGCAAAACCAAACCTCAAGATGCATGCAAGATCATTATCTCAAAATCACTTAGAAAACGTCCACATAGAAATTAGGGTTTAAGAAAAGAGTTGTTTTCATGAGAAAATTACAAAGTCATAACCCCTAATTTCATAGGATCATCATCTATTATCTTAACATAATCTTTAGTTATGGAATAAGAACATGCAAACATAAAAGTAGCATGCTTGTAATAGAAGAAGGTAGAGTTTTATATGACCCTCCTGATTTGAAGAGAATCAAGCTGCAAAGTACAAGCTCCAAAGTGAAGGAATGAAGATGCAAACAAGATCACCACTTCAGCCACAAGGTCAGCTCCAAAAATAAGAACACATTGGTCAAGAGATAGCTCAAGAAAAGAGCAAAGAGGACCCTAGGCCGAACCAAAGAAGCAAGGAGAAAAGAGAAGAAAACATCCTCCCACTAGTTACCACCATTGTAAAACCAGAGTCCATGGCCTTTGTGAGGAGGAGTTTCTCTCAAGGTCACCATGAGGGTAGAAACCTAGTCTACGACCAAGAAAAGAGGAAGAATAAGATATGGGTTCCAAATAACAATGTGATCAAGATGGTAAAACTACTTATTAAGGAGAGAATTCACCACAAGGAGGGAGATCGAGCTTCAAGGCACCACATGCAAGGTTGAACCACCTCGAAAGCACCAAGAACAACACCTTTGCTCCACCAAGTTCTAAGGATGAGCACAACAGAAGGGAGAAGAAGTATGGACAAAAAAGATCACTTGAATGAACTAGTAATGGGTTATATACCAAAGGAGGAGGGAGGTATGATGGAAATGAGGTGTCAACACCCTAAGGCACCAAAGTGACACTTGTCTACCAAAGAAACACACATGCAACCACTTAAACCAAGCATGTACAAGATGATGATAGAACCTATGTTGGGTCTCGACCACTTGGGTCCCCAACACATGGTTTCGGTAGATACACTCCAAAGGAGGTTGACAAGAGCAAAGCATCACCTTGGTCGAAATAAAAGGTCACCACACACACTAGGTTGAGACACTCCATAAGAGGACAAATTGTCTCGGACCAAACCACCCCAAACATAATGGCCGAGACAAGCCATACCCAAGGAAGTGTCTCGGTCGAGACACACCCAAAGCACCCACATAGGTCGAGACAAGGGTCGAGACAAACCAACAAAGCACACATGGGTCTAAACCAAGCTACCCTAGAAACCCTAATCACCTCTAGTGATGTCACCACTCATCCAAGGCCACACCAAGGAGCAACAAAGCATAAAAATCTCTATCATGAAGCCAAGAAAGAGAAGGAACACTCTATATGTGGCAAAGTGGAAGATAACCCTCACAAATGGGTAAATTAGAATTTATCCCAAAATAAGCACACAAGGCACAGACATCATTCAAACAAGCTCAATCTAGAAAATTAAGCTCTCCACAAGCTCTAAAACTATCTAAAAGGATAATAGCAAGGTTCTAAGCACTTAATGAAGCAAAACAAATAGGGTTAACCCAAAACACAGGTCAAGGGTCTTACAGATAGAACCGATGGATTTGAATGTTGATGGGTGTAGACCAAGTGTGTTAGTTAACAAATGGATGGGTTTGTGATAAAATGATTGTTTTATATAGGGTATGACACTACGAAAAATATGGTCTTTAACTACAAAAAAAATTGTAGAAAAAACCCCAAAATTTGTAGCTAAAAGCTTTGGCTACATTTATCCTTACATTTAGAATATGAAGCTAATACCCGTATAGCTAATTGTTTAGGCTACATTTTTCAAATTTGTAGTTAGTTATTCCTCTAGCTACAAATTCATATGTAACCCTAATTGTAGGTAAAAATGTCCTTATACATAAAAATGTAGTTTCCATTGTAGCTAAATATATGACTACAATTCAATTTGTAGCTATGATATGTAGGGAGAGATGCCATTGGTTATAATTTGTATATGTAGTTCATGTATAGCAAAAATTAGTACTTACTACACTTGTAATTATAGCTAGTGTGTAGCGAAAGACATCATGTACTACACATATATATGTAGTGAGAGACATTATGTATCCTGCCAGTCTCTTGCCAATATAGAGGGGTTTTTCAAAAAGAAGAAAAATTAATAGTGATCAAGATCAAGTTGTCTTATAATGTCAACAATGATACTTTTACTTATATTTGAACAATGAGTACACATGGGGAGGACATTAACCTGGCCCCTATTTTACAATGTGCATAGAAAAAGATACATGTATACAATATCTTCTTCTGACTGCCTCTATCCACTGCAGACTCTATATGCCACATGACAAGACAATCTTGATGGTAAAATTCGACAATCATAGTTGCACTTGACACAACTTCGGCCTCATATTTTGAAGGACATATTGATGTGCTTGGATATGATATGTTGGTGTAGCATTTCGTCCTATAACCTGGTTACATATGTTTTGATAGAGTTCAAAGAGATGATAACACATTTAATCATAGACTACTTACTAACAAATAACAGAAAACATTCACATTTGAAACATGCTGCCATAAAGACTAACATGTACAATCAAGAGAAGAGAAGAAAATGGCAAACCATGTTGAATCTTGGAATAGGGATGAAAAAAGAAAACAATTAGCCATAAATACATCAGGAATACAAACAAGAAGCCAACTTTACCTATAGTAGAGGTTCTTAGTCTCAACATATTTAGCTCAAAGTTGTTCCTCAAATGACCACAGATCCTTGAAGACCAGGAGCTTATCGTAAAGAGATACAATCCCAGGGTCTCCCTTTCAAAAGACCATCACCTAAAGAATGGCCACTCATTGTACATCTCTTGCAATGTGTAGGTCATTGGTTGACCGGCCTAAATCGCGCATCCTAAATTTTTAGGCGGATTTGAGGTAGTCGAGCTTTTACATTTATAAACCCGAATCCTTCTAGGCCCCCGCAACTTTGTTTACGGGGTCGAAGTAGATATACGGGGTCGAACACAGGGACAAGGGGGGTAGTGTTGAGAACCCAGAATTGACACGCTACACTCCAGCAGGTATAAGAGATTGTAAATTCCCCAGAAGGGAAGCGTAAAGATGTCACAAACAAAACAAGAAAACTATCTCCAAGTGGAGTTACTAGAAAGATTTAAGGTTTTTTTCATTTAGCAGTTTTTAGGGGTTTTCATGCGATAGAAACAGAAAGATAAAACTAGAGCTAGAGCAAGGTACGAAGGATAAGACTATAGCAAAACAAGCGGCACCGGTAACATCCTGTACCCCTCCTCTCAGAGCGGGTACCTCTAACCAAGCCTCGGCACCCCTCTCGAGGTTGTTGGGCTCAAAGTTAGAGTAAAATGTTACTGAAACAACTCCGTTCCAGGCACTCTCGTACTCCAGAATCGGACCAAACACTAGAGCCACAACACAACTCTCAAAGTTGCTGCGACGGGAAAACACGATTCGGTAGCTAAGCAAAATGTGATCCAAAACATGCAAGCTAGAGTTCGGATATCAAACATAGCAGTCATCCAACATATCGCACCAAGCATAGAGCAGCAAGTAATTAAGAATTTCCATTTCTATAAGCATTAAAGGTCTTAATTACAATGCATAAGTAAAGGAATTAAATAACAGAATTAAAGATAGGTGTCGCCTTCTTGATGTAGAAGGACGACAGGCTGCAGTAACCATCCCACCCGATATCGGACAGGGGGCCTAGCCCGATACAGCCGTGTCGGGTGGCACATTTTCTCAAACGGCACACCGCGACGGGCGACTGCATCACTCAAGGACCTGGCCGATACGCTCAAGTCGGGCAGTACACCCTCTCGAGCGACACGCTTGACGGGCGGAGCGTATCGGGTTCGTTATCGTGTTAGGCATGGAGCTGCATATCCTATTGTCGGGCACTCATGTCACGTATCTACATCGGCCGATATCGGCTCCAAGTGTCGCCCAGTACAGTCCTAGGTGAACCAGTCCCCTCCCTCTCGGGATGGGGAAGAGCTCACCTAGTGTCGCCCGGTACGAACACTGGAGCACGATACGCCTGCTCTCGCAGCCTCCTCTGAAGATCACTCGACTCTCCCAAACCTGAAGTGACCAAGCTTGTCCGAATTGTCTAAGCTGTCTTTTCGGCTCCCTGTAGCTGCTATTTATAGGCAGCTGGTCGGGAGAAGGTATGGTGCTCGAAGCGCCACGTGTCCTCCTTTCCGCCGTTCAGATGGTGGTCGACTGACGCGGGTATCGCCCGGCACAAGGAGGTCGGCTGTCGGGCGTCGTGGCGAGGGGCGCCTGCCGATGGGTGGCCGATATCGCACGGCACATGGAGTAGTTGCGGCGCGCTTGGCTCCCTGTCGGGTAAAGAGGCGTGTCATCCATCGGTACCTTCTCACATGACATCCTTGCGTTGCACGTCGTCGTATC
Organism: Alisma plantago-aquatica; assembly: GCA_963693085.1. NCBI lineage: Eukaryota > Viridiplantae > Streptophyta > Magnoliopsida > Alismatales > Alismataceae > Alisma > Alisma plantago-aquatica. The sequence continues at coordinate 82,659,536 of OY856410.1, forward strand.
GTGCAGCCTTGCCGGTCAGCGTGTGTATCGGGCATCAGGGGACCGAGACAGTCTTGGACTTATTTACGGGCCAGAACGGCCTTATTGGTGCTAAATGGGCCAAAATAGGAGGAAACTCTGCAAAAGATGGAAATATTGGACTGAGAGCATTGCTTGGCTAATTATTGCGAAATTGCATATAAAATAGAGAAAAATGGCAGAAAAGGGCAGTTTTGATAACAGAATAAAGGCAAAAAACGTCACGAAAATTGTTGTTATCAACTCCCCCAAACTTAGCTTTTTGATTGTCCTCAATCAATATTTAAACTTTATTTGGCGATGCTTCTTCTTGCGTAGTATGCTTCTCAGGCTAAGATGTAAAACAAGTATCGTAATGCCTTTAGAGATAATGCTGCCTCATTACGAACAAAAGACTTCGTCTTTCTTGCCTTATTGTTTAAGTAAGATTATTCTCTACAGCTTCGGCGAGACATTGTTGTATGATTCTGAAGTTAGCTTCCACACCAAACAGCTTTATTTTCGGGGCAGAAAGTTGTGTATAGGGTAGGCTAAGGCTTTTTGGGTTTTCTTCTTGTTTCCCATCGGTCCATCCAGGTAAGGGTCCGTTAACAGGCAAGTGGTCCCTGCAGTCCAAGCCAGTTGGCTTTAGAGCAGTGATTTCACATCCTACGTACCACAGCCCCGGATCTACCATGCCTCAAGATGGGTACTTTTGGGAAACAAGTGTGTAAATTTTTTTTTCTTTTATTGGGCACAACTCTCATGCTTTTATTCACGCTCATAAGGCTTCTATCTTTTTTTAGGATTTTTTTCTGGTAAGGGGAAACAAAGAGATTCTTGTTGTTTGGGCAGCTTTTTCCTTCTCCATACTCGTCTCTTAGCTGTTTGCGAGATTATTATATTTTTCAAAATTTTTGGTATGGCAAAACATATTCTTTTGTTCATTTGAAGCAGCACTATCAAAAAGATATAACAGGACTTGCGTCATATTTAGCACAAAGAAAATAAACTTGGCAAGCAGTTGCATCAGGGTTTTTTACTAATATAGTGACTTTGTACATATGCATGGGAACAAAATAAGCAAAATTTTGCAAAATTTTTATACGAGCAAGGGTGCGAGTACATTATATAAGGGAAAAGCAAAATGGCACAAGGGAATTTTTATACCTCCTCCACTGGTACATGGGTACCCCCCCAAACTTATCCAATACTCTATCCCAGAGTAGTGAATAAGAGGGTGAGTTCATGTTAGTCCAGTGAAGGTTATTTAGCGGGTTCGCTTGTGCCTTGTAGAGGCTGCAATATGCTTCTTTGTTGCCGCCTCCTTCTTTTTCATTTGGAAACAGCTTCGACAAGTGCGGGCACTTGTGGCTGCTTCCCCTTTATTAAGTAGCTGGAACCGGGATGCCCAGGTTCCCTCTGGAGGTCGTCGGCAAAGTGCTTTTCCAAGCCCAGCCTCCGCTTTATTTCCCAGCTCAGCCGGAACACGCGCAATGGCTCTTGGTAGACAGAGAGCTCTTGTGTTGTCCCGGCAGTCACCGGGGCTGTACTCGTACTGTCTCTGTAGTTGGCCCCAGGCTACTATAGAAGACAGACTATGATAAGGAAGCGAGCCTCTTTCGAGGCTACCTAATAAAGGAAATTTCCCCTTGCTCGTTTTTTAGTGGTTGGTGGCCCGTTGTGACGTTTCTGTCCGACAGTTGCTGCTTCGGCTGCGGCCGTCATTCTGCCTGTTATCAAGTTCATTAATCATTTAAAATGTTAGATAGGAAAAAGAAACTCGATAAACTTATTACAATCTTCGGGTATCGTCCATCAAAACAAAAGGTCGAGTCAATATGAAATTGGGCGATACAAGGTTGCCGCGCGACACTACTGTATCGGGCGACAAGTATGTCGGGCGACAAGGTCACATGAAACAAAAACCTGATAGCAAGACGTGAAAAGCATTGCGCCCGATATGGGTATATCGGCCGATAAGGTCGTCAAAGAGCAACTTCTCGACGAGACGTCACAAGAGAAAAACGTGTCGCCCGATATGGCATATCGGGCAAACACCATCGATCGTTATGTTGTGCAAAACCACGTCGGGCGATACAAGATTCGACAAGGCTCGTAATCCCGATAGGCAGTGCGCGATAGGAAAAGCTCGTGTCGGGCGATAAGCCTGTCGGGGGATAAGCGTGTCGGGTGATACCTTTGCTCATAGGATCCATCGTCCGATACCACGGTGAATGCAACTGGCCGACACGGGAGCAAAAGGGCGGACTACTGCATGCTTTACAGGTGGCTAAAATGAGTAAAGAGTGACAGCCTGATACGGTAAAACCTTCGTTCTTATTTATAGCCAGCTCGGCCGGGGGCGAAACGGACATCTCTGAGGCGCGCGTCGGCCAACGGGTCAGGCGGTTCCCGAGACGATGGTCGTATCAGCTTTATTAAGGGCATTTATTCTCCTGCACGATAGGGTGCATGCCGTCCGGGAATGCCAACCGTCACAGCTGTTGTGATGCCCGAGAGACCAAGACCCGGTACGGGCGGTCTTGCGCGCCAGCTGAGCGGCTGCCCGACATGGTTAAAATAGGCGTGCGAAAAACTAAAACCTAAGAGCAGAAACAGCGATTAAAGGGTAAAACATCATCGACCAAGGGTTAAGCCTTTGACCTTAGGAAATACTACAGCGGTGGCCCATAAAATAGGAGAGTCGGTGCGCTCGGCGCGTGCACCGACTCGGACCTTATTACATGCCATAATGTTTGTTTTTGCAAAGAATTGGAAAAATGCATCCTACTCTATGAAAGAAAGAAAAACTCGGGCTGCCTCCCGAGGAGCGCTGAAGTTTGCGTCGCCAGCTTGACCGGAGAGGGATCGTCTTGTCCAACCCTTGACTGTGCCCATATCTTGCAGGTCGATCTCTGCTCTCCTGACAAAGGCCTCATCCTCATAGAATCTTTTCACCCTATGCCCATTCACTTGAAATACTTTGGTCAGATCGTCCTTTTCGTAAAGCTCCATCATTCCTGATGGGTATATTTTTGACACGGTAAACGGTCCTGACCATCTCGTTTGTAACTTCCCAGGGAAGAGATGAATAGAGGACTTGTATAACAAGACTTTATCCCCCTCACTTACATCTTTTCTCCTGAGGTGGGCGTCATGCCACAATTTTGTCCTCTGTTTGTAGATTTTTGCATTTTTGTAGGTGTTCAATCTCAGCTCTTCAAGCTCTTGAAGCTGCAAAAACCTCTTTTCTCCTGCTTTATCGAGGTCCATATTTAAGAACTTGATTGCCCAAAGGGCCTTATGTTCCATTTCCAAAGGCAGGTGGCAGGACTTTCCGTAGATAAGCCGGTAGGGGGTGGTTCCAATGGGCGTTTTGTAAGCAGTTCGGTAGGACCAAAGCGCGTCGTCAAGCTTCATGGACCAGTCTTTCCTTGTTCGGCTGACAGTTTTCTCCAAGATCTGCTTGATTTGTCTGTTGGAAACCTCTACCTGCCCTGACGTCTGTGGGTGGTAAGGTGTAGCGATCTTGTGCTTTACTCCGTACTTACGTAGGAGTGCTTCAAACTGCCTTTCCTCGAAGTGTGACCCTCCGTCGCTTATAACCATGCGCGAAACACCGAAACGAGGAAAGATGGTCTTCTCGAAGAGCTTGATAACCGACTTGGCATCGCAGGTTTGGGTGGCTACCGCTTCCACCCACTTCGATACATAATCCACTGCCATGAGTATGTACTGATACCCCCGGGATGGAGGGAACGGTCCCATGTTGTCGATCCCCCATACGTCAAATATTTCTACTTCTATCTAGCTTGCCATTGGCATCTCATTCCTTCGTCCTATGTTCCCCATAAATTGGCACTCCTTGCAAGTCTTCACAAATTGTGTGGAATCTTTAAATAATGAGGGCCAGTAGAAACCTGACTGTAGCACCTTCGCTGTTGTTCTTTCACTACCCAGGTGACCACCGTAGGGGGAGGCGTGGCATTGCTTCAGGATGTCCGCAGTTTCTTATTCTGGGATGCATCTCCTGTATAAGTTATCAGCGCACCTTCTGAATAGGAGAGGATCATCCCAGTAATAGTTCTTGGCGTCCGCGAATAGCTTCTTTTTCTGGTTGTACGTGATGTCAAGAGGCAGTTTTCCACAAGCAAGATAATTGCAGATGTCCACAAACCAGGGTAGACTTTCTTCTTGAGCTTCGGCCAACTTAAGGGCCTCGTCGGCGTAGTCATCGTTGATAGGTGGCCCTCCCTGTCTCTCAGTCATGATCCTTGATAGGTGGTCGGCGACCACATATTCTGTGCCCTTCTTGTCGATAATTTCATGGTCAAACTCTTGGAGCAATAGGGCCCACCTCAACAGCCTGGGTTTTGCGTCTTTCTTTTGCATCAAGTATTTTATTGCCCCATTATATGTGTATACTTTGACCTTTGCTCCGACGAGATATGACCTGAACTTATCGAACGCAAAGATGATAGCGAGCATCTCCTTTTCAGTTGTTGTGTAGTTTACTTGAGCTTCGTCCAACATGTGACTAGCGTAGCAAATCACATGGTGCCTTTTGTCTTTCTTTTTCCCCATGACTGCTCCAACCGCGTAGTCTCTAGCGTCGCACATCAGCTCAAAAGGTAAACCCCATTCTGGCGCTTGAAGGATAGGTGGTGATATTAAAGCGTTTTTAAGGGCCCGAAAAGCACTTAGACAATCGTTAGAGAAAACAAATTCAACGTCCTTTACCAGAAGATTGGACAGCGGTTTGGAAATCTTCGAGAAGTCCTTGATGAATCTTCGGTAATATCCCGCGTGCCCGAGGAAGCTTCGCACCCCCATCACGGATCTTGGTGGAGGAAGCTTGGATATTGCTTCAACCTTGCTTGCGTCCACTTTGATCCCATGCTTCGAGATCTTATGCCCGAGGACGATGCCCTCCCACACCATGAAATGGCATTTTTCCCAGTTTAGAACTAGGCTGTTCTCCTCGCACCTTTGAAGAACCAATGACAGATTCTTCAGACAGCTATCGAAGTCCTTCCCATAGACGAAAAAATTGTTTATGAAAACTTCTACGATGTCTTCTAGAAAATCTGAGAACATCGATATCATGCATCGCTGAAAGGTGGCAGGGGCGTTGCAGAGTCTGAAGGGCATCCTTCGAAAGGCATAAGTGTCGTAAAGGCAGGTGAATGTTGTTTTCTCTTGATCGTCGGGCAAGATGGGTACCTGGCAAAAACCTGAAAAGCCATCAAGAAAACAAAAGAAATCGTGATGCGCTAACCTTTCGAGAACTTGATCAATAAAGGGTAGAGGAAAATGATCCTTCTTTGTAGCCTGATTTAGCTTTCGATAATCAATACACATCTGCCATCTGGTGACGGTTCTTACCGCCACCTCGTCGCCCTTCTCGCCCCTAACCACCGTCATTCTGCCTTTCTTGGGTACTACGTGGATAGGACTTACCCAATTGCTATCGCTGATTGGGTAAATAATCCCCGCATCCCTAAGCCTCTTTACCTCTTTCTTGACGACCTCCTTGAGCATCTGGTTCAGCTTCCTCTGGGGTTGAGCCAGAGGCTTGGCTGATTCATCTAAGCTGCTGCGGTGCATGCACAGGGCGGGGCTAAGGCCCTTGATATCCTCTACTGAATATCCTATAGCCCCCTGTGGAGCCTTAACTCCTCAAGGAGTCGATCCAGCTAATTGCTTGAAAGATTGGCATTTACAATGACAGGGTTTCTCTGCTCTTCATCCAAGAACTCATACTTCAGGCCTTCAGGCAACACTTTTAACTTTGGCTTCGGTCTGGGTACCTCCTCTCGAGGCTCACCTTCGAGGGAGGCATACCTTGCAGACTCCACCACCTCATCTTCTTCTTGCAAATCTTTGTCAGAAAGGTCGAAAAGGTGGAGATACCTCGTGACTTCAGGATCTTCGAGGTCAGGATCCTGACTTCTTATAACCCTTGTGAGGGGGTCCACTGTCCGGATATCCTCATCTATTTCCTCACAGAATTTATTGTAGCTATCTGCAAAACATGTTGATTCAGCCAGGGAAGGGCTTCTCATGATATCCTTCAACTTGAAGTCAATATGGTCGTTTCTGACCCTCAAAGTGATTATTCCCTCGAATACATCAATCAACGCTCTTCCTGTTGCCAAGAAAGGGCGTCCACAGATGATCGGGCAACGGGGGTCTTCATCCGTGTCGACCACGACTATGTCACAGGGGATGAAGAAATTTCCAACCCTGATCGGCACATCTTCGACAATGCCGACAGGTCTCTTGAAGGTGTGGTCTGCCAGTTGGATCCGCATGTTGGTTCGAACCATATCGGTCAAACCCACCCTTTGTGCGAAACTTAGGGGCATGAGGCTGATGCTTGCTCCCAAGTCTGCTAGACCCTTGTGCTCGACGTTGTCTCCTACGGAGAACAGGATTGTGGAAGCTCTGGGATCCCTTCTCTTATTTGGCGTATCGGGCTTCAAGAAGGTGGAGGAGGCGGAAGCTAGATACGTTGTCTTTGTCCTTCCTCCCCTTCTCTTCTTTGTGATAAGGTCCTTGATGAACTTGGAATACATAGGCATCTCTTCCAATGCATCAAGGAAGGGGACTTCAAGATGCAGTTTCCTGATCGAGTCCATGAACCTCTCATGACACTTCTTCATATTTGCCTTTATCAGCTTATACGGGAACGGCGGCCTTGGAGCGTAAGGATTCCTCCCACCAGGTAGCTCTTCGGAAGGCTTCTTTGCAGGCTCTTGAGCTTCTGCGTGTCCACCTTCGCCCTCTCCTGGAATAGTGCTCTTAGACCTCAGTTCAGGCTCCGGTTCGGCTTCAGCTGTGCACTCCACCGTCTTCTGGGACCTTAGTACCGCCATTCTGGCAGTTTCCGGGTAGGAGAGTGTCTTCCCCGCAGGGTTCTTCATCAGTGCTGCCATTTGGGCCAATCGTTGATCGACTTCCCATTGGCGCATTTGCAGACTCGCCATCTGGTGTTGCATGGAATTCTGAACTCCGGGGCCGGGAAGCGTAACCTGTACCAGTTTGCTGATAATGGTGTCCTGTCTTTTTATGTAGGCGGAAAGCTGACCAACCAAGCTGGGCTGGCTCACCCTCTTGCCTCAGCCCTGACATTCACCTTCAGGAAGAGACTGCTCACAACGAGACATGATATCAAAACTCGGTGGAGCAGGTCATCTTTCAGGGTTCCTACAAGAGCATATAAAAAATAAAGTTAGAAAATTGAATTGTTTAGCTTAGGCTAAGAATAATAGTAAGGAGAAAGAATAAAGAAAAAGGGTGTTGTCAAGTTCGTTTCCAAGCTTGAGGCACAGGAGTGTAGTTAGTGGATTCGGATTCGTCTATAGTACCATTTTTGCCTTGTCCCCGGCAACGGCGCCAAAAAGTTGACCAGCCTAAATTGCGTGTCCTAAATTTTTAGGCGGATTTGAGGTAGTCGAGCTTTTACATTTATAAACCTGAATCCTTCTAGGCCCCCGCAACTTTGTTTATGGGGTCGAAGTAGATATACAGGGTCGAACACAGGGACAAGGGGGTAGTGTTGAGAACCCAGAATCGACACGCTACACTCCGGCAGGTAAAAGAGATTGTAAATTCCCCAGGAGGGAAGCGTAAAGATGTCACAAACAAAACAAGAAAAGTACCTCCAAGTGGAGTTACTAGAAAGATTTAAGGTTTTAGTCATTTAGCAGTTTTTAGGGGTTTTCATGCGATAGAAACAAAAAGATAAAACTAGAGCTAGAGCAAGGTACGAAGGATAAGACTATAGCAAAACAAGCGGCACCGGTAACATCCTGTACCCCTCCTCTCAGAGCGGATACCTCTAACCAAGCTTCGACACCCCTCTCGAGGTTGCTGGGCTCAAAGTTAGAGTGAAATGTTACTGAAACAACTCCGTTCCAGGCACTCTCGTACTCCAGAATCAGACCAAACACTAGAGCCACAACACAACTCTCGAAGTTGTTGCGACGGGAAAACACGATTCGGTAGCTAAGCGAAACGCTATCCAAAACATGCAAGCTAGAGTTCGGATATCAAACATAGCAGTCATCCAACATATCGCACCAAGCATAGAGCAGCAAGTAATTAAGCATTTCCATTTCTATAAGCATTAAATGTCTTAATTACAATGCATAAGTAAAGGAATTAAATAACATAATTAAAGATAGGTGTCACCTTCTTGATGTAGAAGAACGACAGGATGCAGTAACCATCCCACCCGATATCAGACAGGGGCCTAGCCCAATACAGCCGTGTCGGGTGGCACATTTTCTCAAACGGCACGCCGCGACGGGCGACTGCATCGCTCAAGGACATGGCCGATACGCTCAAGTCGTGCGGTACACCCTATCGAGCGACACGCCTGACGGGTGGAGTGTATCGGGTTCGTTATCGTGTCGGGCATGGAGCTGCATATCCTATTGCCGGGCACTCGTGTCGCGTATCTACATCGGCCGATATCAGCTCCCAGTGTCGCCCGGTACAGTCCTAGGTGAACCAGTCCCCTCCCTCTCAGGATGGGGAAGAGCTCACCTAGTGTCGCCCGGTACGAACACTGGAGCACGATACGCCTACTCTCGCAGCCTCCTCCGAAGATCACTCGACTCTCCCAAACCTGAAGTGACCAAGCTTGTCTGAATTGTCTAAGCTGTCTTTCCGGCTCCCTATAGCTGCTATTTATAGGCAGCTGGTCGGGAGAAGGTATGGTGCTCGAAGCGCCACGTGTCCTCCTTTCCGCCGTTCAGATGGTGGTCGGTTGACGCGGGTATCACCCGGTATCACCCGGCACAAGGAGGTCGGCTGTCGGGCGTTGTGGCGAGGGGCGCCTGCCGGTGGGTGGCTGATATCGCGCGGCACATGGAGTAGTTGCGGCGCGCTTGGCTCCCTGTCGGGTAAAGAGGCGTGTCATCCATCGGTACCTTCTCGCGCGGCATCCTTGCATCGCGCATCGTCGTATCGCGCATCCTTGCCGGTCAGGGTGTGTATCAGGCGTCAGGGGACCGAGACAGTCTTGGACTTATTTGCGAGCCGGAACGGCCTTATTGGTGCTAAATGGGCCAAAATAGGAGGAAACTCTGCAAAAGATGGAAATATTGGACTGAGAGCATTGCTTGGCTAATTATTGCGAAATTGCATATAAAATAGAGGAAAATGGCAGAAAAGGGCAGTTTTGATAACAGAATAAAGGCAAAAAACGTCACGAAAATTGTTGTTATCATTGGTATCCTTATTCATTAGGTGGGCAAGAAAGAGATAGAAATCAGATGTAAGAACTTAGGAACATAATGTACCAAATGGCAACCAAAAAGCCAAAGAAATCCACTAGTGTGATATCTAGAATGTGTCCAATGAATACAACATTGTATACAACATTTCAAGATTGTCAAATACCTACAACAGTCGCAAGGATACATGTGTGCTCAAGAAATGTGAAAAGAGAAGAATGCATCACATGTGAAGATTTGAGCCCTAAAACATTACACTCACTGCCATCCCATCTTTGAAACAACGCTACTTGGAATCCGTCCTTAGTCTTACAACACTATATTTAATTGCGTAAGTGAAAACTCCTTTTACAAGCATGACTTATAAGATAATTGCTCATGAGTTTAGAGATGCAGAAAAGTCATTCTTGTTTTCTCAACATATATCATTCTTAAGGGATAAAGCGGAATAGAAAAATAATCGTAGACATCCTTTTGATTGAAGTAAAATGCACCAAAGATTATGATGGGAAGTTCAACTATACAATGTATAGAGTTGTTTCTAAGGTGTTTAAATAAAAAAGAAGGAAAAGTTAGCTTGTGAAAGAACCTCATTAAAATGTTTCATATTATTTAACAAAGAAGTAAAATTCAAAAAGATGGGACATATAAGATCAATGGATAGCTGATGTCATTCAAGTCCCCGCTGAATTGGTGAAAAGACTCAATAATACTTAGTCCAATCAGTGAATCCTTAGTAAGTTCATTCCCTACCTTGCCTCTTTCCTATCACCCCCCTTGTTGACAGAGGAAGTTTCCAATCATGTTAGATCTATAAATATAAAAACAAATTAACTTTGTGGTATTTAAATTCAAGCACCATCCCTAATCAATATTAATGTCAAAGTGCCAAAATTAATCAATAATAAAGTTCCACACCAAGATTCTGCAGTCTCCCTTTAGAATGAGGTTCTACAACTGTGCATCAACACTTACTAAAAAACAATGGTCGAGGTCCTGTCATGCACTTCCTCAAACCACACAACCTTTATAATATCAATTGAACCATAGAATGGCAAAAAGACGACCATAATCTACACAAAGTTTGCTTGAAAGCAACATCAAAGTTCATGGAGTTGTTTCCTATGGAAATGAAATCACAATCTCAGCTACATTAGAATTTGTCTCAGGAAACTAGAGGAAGAGTTTCCTTACTATGGAAAATGTTGGGATGTGTATTCTATTTATACTTGCTATCTAAATGATCAGGAAAAGTTTATTCCAGTGTAGAAATGTCTCGATGACTTTCCTTACAAGACTGATATAGCTAAAAAATATAAGTTTGCACATAAACTAATTCTGAAACTACCTATTTATTACATGCCATATTCTATTTCAAAACCTTGAAATACTGACATAGGTCTTCAAGAAAAGAAAGTCAATAAACTATTAAAGAAGTGAGAATTGTCAAGCATATCTGCAAGAATAGAATGACCATATTAGGAGCATATCAAAATAAAATATCAGACACACACATAAGAAATATAAGTTTGTATCAAAGTACTAGAAGAAGTCATGGTTGTGAACACCATGAGAACCAAAGTACTGTTGTTGATTTCTTATTTAACTATATATGGGTCCATAACTCTCAGTATGCAACCTAACAATGCATCTTTTTATTAGTTCATCATTCATTAGTGGAAATTGTAGGTTCCAATAACTGAATCAACATTATCTTAAGTATTGCTATGCATGAAACTGACCAGTAACAATCTTTGAGGTAAATGTAAATAGATTACAATGGGAATATGTATGTTTACCATTTAAGCCAACATTACATAGGTAGAGCAAGCAAGCTTATGTGTTCATAACTAAGATCCATCAAAATAGAGATATACAATTTCTGGTAAAGACAAACTAAAGTAAAAACTCTACAGAATCAACGTCAATGACTGCTAAATGTTCAACAAAAGTTGAACTCAGATCCGTCATATGCTTTTTCTCGTGGAACTTTGTGTCACCCACAATTAGTATAAATTCATCCCGTAATAACAGAGGAAATGAGATATAGTCCAGGAGAAATTATTTTCAGGTTGGGTAAATTCCAGAAGACTTTGTTCTGGTGAATTTGTGAATCTGGGAATCCAAGAGAGCCTTACATTGTGTAATATAGTGTTTATGGAGTCTAGGATCACCTAAACATGCCACCTTAGCACATGAGATTACCTGAAATCCAAGTGAGCACCTGAACATGCCAACTTAGTGCATGATTTTACTTAGATTTAGAAACGATGGTTTCAGTCAATGCATGAACCGATGGTTTTACCTTTTTCTTAAACTGATGGCTTTACATAACCTATGAACTGATGATTGCTCTATGTCTAAGAAATGATGGTTTTGTCAAGTAAATTAATTGACTGTTTGATTGAGTAGATGAACCAATGGATTTTCTTAGTACAAAAATTGATGATTTTTCTAAAGTCCACGAACTGATGGTTATGCTATGTGTGATGAATGAACCATTTTTTTGGCTAAGTCCTTGAATGATCCAATGGTTTTATTAGATAAGATATAAATTGATAATTTTTATTGTTTGGTTGATGTATTGGTTTAGATTAGACTCACATATGTCGAAGAACAATATATATTTTAAGGAGTTAATTAATCAATACATTATCAAATAATAATTTTATCAAACTTGATGTAGAATTGTAGAGAATTCAATTACAAATCCAACACAAAAATAATGACCCAAAATGGATCAAAAATGAAGATGGTACGCCACATATAAATTCTCACCTAGTCTGGCCATCAAATTGCAAGAACTGATGGTGAACCATCGGATTGTGAGTGTAGTTGCCCAGAATAGCCAATCATGAAAATGAGCATAACTTTTTCTATACTCATTGGAATTTGATGAAGCAAGTTTCAATAAACCATGGAAAGGACGATTTGAAAAGACACTCTAGGGTAATTTCTGGGGAGGAACATGAAGAATGACAAAAATCAAAGATTTCATCATAAATTTGACTTGGTAAGTGATTTTTAATTGACGATCCTTCCTTCTCTTTGTGTTTAACTCCCTGGTTCATCAACTGAAGGTTTTAGTTAACCTTCACTCTTTTTGTTCTACCTCTAGCCAACATTTTTGAACTTTCTTTCTCACCGTTGGTCAGTTTATGAGGAGAGATCGTGGCTTGAGATGAGATTCCTGTTGGTGTGAGCCAAGATCTGAGCTTCATTGTTAGACATACTCATATGTGATGAGATTTGTGAGTAGAAAATCACCTTCTAACCTTGATTTATTTTGCACAAATCTGAAATGATGATGTTAAATTATCAAATCTTACTCTGTGATATCTATGATATGCTTGTTAGATTCGTACAACAAACTATAGAAATAGAAATCCATAATTTATGCTATGACGGGTAACATGGTATCATAACAGTGAATAATTCTAAGAAATTGTTATGTATGATAAGCGAGAAGATGGTGATATCAAAGATACTGGAGAGACTGGTTTGCCTTGATTTTATTCTAAGGAATCAAGATGTGATTCACGTAAATCGTGTTAGTCGATATATATGATATATATATACATATATATACATACATACACACACACACACACACACACACACATATATATATATACATATATATACATATATATATATATATACATATATATATATATATATAGAGAGAGAGAGAGAGAGAGTGAGTCAGGCTAGAATACACTTGAGTGTACAGATCAGGCTATACACTCCAATGATGTTTGCCTATATTGAGCATGTTTTCTAAAATCTAATCTACTGATATTCATGGTTACAATAATAATAAACCACATACAAAAATTGAGCTCATTTGGATGAGTGTAAGTCACTCATCTAAGGATAACAAAATTGGCGCACAAAACTTATTTGAGATGTATAAGTTTTTCCTCCTTTGGATGCACAACCTATAAGTGTCGAAATAAGATGAAATTTATTATATAGTATATTCTCAATATGTTTAAGAAGAACAATAGCTTAGATTTTTCAAAAAGATATTTCATCTTCAAAAATGACTAAGGTGTATGGTGCCTCTGGTACACTCGAGTGTACACTAGCCTGACTCATATAGAGTCACCCTAGAATACACTCGAGTGTACAGATCATGTTGTACACCCCAATGATGTTTGCCGATATAGACCATGTTTTCCAAAATCTAATACATTGATATTTATGGTTATAATAATAATAGGTCACATATAAATTTTGAGCTTCTTTGGATGAGTGTAAGTCACTCATCTAAGGATAACAAAATCAATGCACACAACTAATTTGAAATGTATAATTTATTCCTCCTTTAGATGTACGACCTATAAGTGTCCAAATGAGCTAAAATCTATTATATAGTATATTATCAAGATATTTAAGAAGATCAATGGTTTATATTTTTCAAAAAGTTACTACATCTTATAAAATGACTGAGGTGTACGGTGCCTCTAGTACACTCAAGTGTACACTAGTCTGACTCCCTCTCTCTCGCTATATATATATATACATATATATACATATATATACATATATATACATATATATACATATATATATATATATATATATATATATATATATATATATATATAGAGTCAGGCTAGAATACACTCGAGTGTACAGATCGCATGAATACACTCAAGTGTGTTTGCATATCAAAACTATTTTTTGCAAAATGTAAACTGTTGATCTTCACCGTCATACTATAACTAGGCTACATACAAAATTTGAGCCCATTTGAATGAGTGTAAGTCACTCATCCAACGGCAACAAAATCGACGCGCGAAACTAATTTAAAATGCATAATTTTTGCGGTCTTCATAACATGAGCTATGAATATCCAAATGTGCTCAAATTTTATGTATGAGTTGTTCACAAGATGTTTAAGAAGATCAATAGATTAGATTTTAAAAAAAATATTACATCATGAAAAACTACTTGAGTGTATTCCGCTCCGGATACACTCGAGTGTATTCTAGCCTGACTCTCTCTCTCTCTGTACATATATATATATATATATATATATATATATATATATATATATATATATATATATATATATATATATATATATATATATATGTATAGTCAGACTCCGAATACACTCAAGTGTATTCAGAGAAGAATACACTCAAGTAGTTTTTCATGATGTCATATTTTTTTCTTTCAAAAATCTAATCCATTGATCTTCTTAAACATCTTGTGAATATCTCATATGCAAAATTTGAGCACATTTGGACATTTATAGGTCATGTTATAAAGCCCACAAAAATTATACATTTCAAATTAGTTTCGCGCGTCGAGTTTTTTGCCTTTGGATGAGTGACTTACACTCATCCACATGGGCTCAAAATTTGTTTGTAGCCTAGTTATAGTATGACAGTGAAGATCAATGATTTACATTTTGCAAAAAATAGTCTTGATATGCAAACACACTTGAGTGTATTCGTGCGATCTGTACACTCGAGTGTATTCTAGCCTGACTCTCTCTCTCTCTATATATATATATATATATAGAGAGAGAGTATATATATATATATATATATATATAGAGAGAGAGAGAGAGAGAGTCAGGCTAGAATACACTCAAGTGTATTTGCATATCAAGACTATTTTTTGTAAAATATAAACTATTAATCTTCATTGTCATACTATAAATAGGCTACAACAAATTTTGAGCCCATTTGGGTGAGCGTAAGTCACTCATCCAAGGGCAAAAAATCGATGCGTGAAACTAATTTGAAATGCATAATTTTTGTGGGCTTTATAACATGACCTATAAATGTCCAAATGTGCTCAAATTTTGCATATGAGCTATTCATAAGATGTTTAAGAAGATCAATGGATTATATTTTTGAAAAAAATATGGCATCATGAAAAACTACTTGAGTGTATTCTGCTCTGAATACACTCGAGTGTATTCTAGCCTGACTATATATATATATATATATATATATATATATATATATATATATATATATATATATATATAGAGAGAGAGAGAGAGAGAGAGAGAGAGAGTCAGGATAGTGTACACTCGAGTGTACTAGAGGCGTCGTGCACCTCATTAATTTTTAAAGATGCAATAAGTTTTTGAAAAATCTAAACCATTGATCTTCTTAAATATCTTGAGAATATACTATATAATAAATTTTAGCTCATTTGGACCCTTATAGGTCATGCATCCAAAGGAGGAATAAATTATATATTTCAAATTAGTTGGACACTGTATAATCCTCCCAAGATGAAGCCTGTGCTGTGAGGAGGAAATGTGCTTCCCAAATGGAGTTAGTACAGATCGAGGTAAGCAAAGTGTACTAGTTGGGTGTGGGGGTCTAAGTCGGTGCGGGAAGACTCCTTAATTGTTTTGTATCCAACACCAATTAGGGATGCCACTGGTACCTGTGTTACGAGTTGTGGCCAATAATGGACATCTTTGGTAGGTCTAGTGGTGCATAACATGTTTGAGGGCTTTGACTCCCCGCCTGAGTACCCAGGTTGAGAGGAGGGTTTGAGATATCAGGCCGCTCCCATTAGCCACTGGGAGCCAAATATGGTGATGCCAACAACATATATGGTATTGAGATTACAAACTTCAGATCTAGGATGTGCTTCTAAGTCTTATAAAGTAAGATCATAGCTTGTTGTGTTGCTTTCACATGTTGTGGTACACCTCATGTGGTTCTAGTGGCATAGTACAATGGATTACAAGAATTGAGAATAGATTAGTTTATTCATTGTAGATTCTATTAATAATAGTTGCCTTGTTGGTTGTTTTACAATGTTAAACTGCTAAGCTTGTACTAAATTATTACCATGTTGGATGGTTATAGTTTTACTCTGCCAAGTTGTATTCTTCCATGTTTATTATAATTATATATATCTAAACCATCATGGTTACTGGTTAATTTCTAAGTACTGAGCCAATTGCCCATCAACCTAGGGAAACATTTTTTCAAAAAAGGGGTCAGCTCTACCAGAAGAGGCAAAAACTAGTTGTCATAAAGAATAAAGAAAAGGTCTCAAGAAGAGTAGCCAGTTAGTTAGATGGTCTCTTATCCTTCCTCTGGATCCTGGGAATGAGAGAGTGAGAAGAGAGCAATTTCGTACAAAGTTGTGCTTGATGTATATTATATGTAAACTCCTTTCTTCTGTGAAAAAGTTGAAGTCTGTTTTATCCTTTAGTAATATGATTTAACAAGTTGCTATTTATTAATTAAATGATGCTATTAAATATATGAGAAAAGAAAAAGTTAAGAATGGTTTTCAATTAAAATTAATAATGAATGGTTAGTAGAAATTCATGCTTGGTGGACCCTAACCCTGGTTAGTGGGTTTGGGTCACGTCAAAGAGGTTGATGGATAACTAAGATCACAAAGGATATAAACTTCACTTACATGAATCTAGGTTCAAAAGGCGCAAGGAAGAGTGTTGATTTTCTCAGGTGAAGAAGAAGGGAAGCAAAAAAAGCAAGGTCGACGAAGATCGATGACAGTAGAATTTTCATCGAATGGCATCATCTGATGGCGTCTCAAGCTACTTCAGCACTCAGAGTTGAACTCACACAAAAGAGGCAAGGAAGGAGAAGCTACGAAGGGTATATATATCTCTAGAGGAGAAAAAAATATTGTCAAAGATGTCCAACCATCAGTCAATGCTCCATTATTTCATTTGTTTGTCATTCCAAGGGATGACAACTTCAACAACTCATCAATAGGCAAGAGAATGAGTTTCTCAGTAGACAACCCCATCCTTGCATCAGTAGATGAGGGTAGAAGCACCATTGGTCATGGTCACTGATCCAAGCGCATAGGAATTCCATCGGAAGCTCTACATAAGAATCTTCTTTAGTTCTCAGTTCGAAACTTTCATTGGAAGGCGCTTCATCCTAATTTCATTGATATACAATGTCAGTGCCAATTCCCATCGACCATCAACCAATAGAAATACAATGTCTAGCCAGTCAACCACCCCATCGGTAGACAACTGATGGAAGTACGGAAAGGTGAACGAGACTAGTTGTTCCATTGGTACTCAAAGACTAGTTGTTCCATTGGTACTCATAGACTAATTATTCCATTGGTACTATATCGATGAAAAAGGAAGGCAACCCCATGGGTTCTCAACCGAAGAAAAGGCAGAACATTTCCATCGGTCTTCAACTAATGGAGAGGCAAGATATATCCATTGATTCTCAACCGATGGAGTGATTTAAGTCCACACAAAGCAAGGAGGAGAAGAGAGACAAACATGAGAATTACAAGAAGAATGACAAATATGAGAAAATTGCACATAGAACCCTCAAGAAAAACATCAACCAACTAAATATGCACTCAAACCAAACATGACATTAAGCATTCAAACACAAGATTAAGGTAACAAAATATTTCAATGATGTTAAGCTGGATCAGCAAGTCTTACAAGCATATTAGGAAAATAAAGTGTGCCCATTTCTGGCATGGTTTTGTTCCCTTGTTTTGTACATAGCATGAATGACTGATGGCGTTCACTTTCTCGTTTTAGGTTTATACTTCTCAGGAGTAAACCCGTGCAATTTATAACATGGTATAGCCGCATTTCAATGTTTTCATTTGCAGTCAACCAAACGTCCTTCAATTTGTTTTATCGACGTGCGTTAGAACTTTTCAGTATCAAACATGTGCGGTTTACAATATGATATATATAGTTAAATTTCAATTTTTTTTTAAAGTCAACCAAACATACCCCTAGATCTGTTGGTCGTTACCACTTTCAGGAACCGGTCGACATGTGGGGTTACTGTTGGGACTTTTTAGGTACTCGTAAGACAGCATTAAGTTTTTATAATATAAAAAAGACATCGTCTATACCTTTCCAACACTTTATTTATACAAAACAAATTAATCAATTGATTGTTTGAATTCAGTGGATCTGTTCTCGTATCGTCCAAACTGTGAGTCCTAGTTTCCCGGCTTATATACTTGGCAGTTGGCACACGACTAATCACCTATGTTACTGTTACACGTGTGGGCAGGTTGCGTGCTCATCCACTCACTTGGTGGTTAGGTTACTGCTGGCAGGCTTGCAGCGGTTTTGGTCTTGCCTGGGTTGTGGATTCCCATGTGCGGATGCGCTGTCGGTTGGTCCCACTACAACTAAACCGGTGATTACGAAGGCAAAGGAAACGGTAAGCAACCATTTAAAAAACATATAAAATTACGGATTTGTTGCTTAGATACATTTTGGTATTCAAAATAAAATCTAAATGGATGTGATGAGCCTTCCCCCAGATGATCGACTATGAACACACCGAAAGAATAAAATTATGAAAGAAAATATCCACCACAAAACAAAAGATCTATAAACAAAATAATATATTTTGGATTCCAGAATGGTGTCCAGGTAATAATTTTCTATAATTATGGATCAGCCGAGCAAGAATGGACTGGTCTTAAAACCTGATAGCGAGTGGCGGGGAAGGGGGACGCGTGGGAGGACAAAGGAGCGGTCCAGCAGCGGGTTGTGTGCCGTGCCTGGTACTGGCGCCGTGTCTTGTTGCGTATAATTGGCAGGTAGCGCACTACTCCTTGATGCATCAGATATCTCCTGACCTGAGCTGTGTACAACTCCAACAAGTGGCGGTTGTCATGGAAAAACCTGTTTAAGTGGACCTCTCGAGGTGATAACTTTCGCGAATCTGTCCGTGCAGTGTGGGCCTAGTGAAACGAAGGGTAGTAGTGATAAACAGCCACATGAACTGCGCTAGACGAAAGTAATATGTTAAAGAACATTGTGGAGAAGAAACCAGTGACAGATCTACTAATGAAAATGCTATGCGGAGGCAAATATGGGCAAATCTGAATACACTCTTAGACGAATTTTAATATTTAGCATGCTAGATAACAAAATAGAGGAGGGAAATTCCTCCTCAAATCCTTCATCTATTTTGTTATCTAGCAGGCTGAATGTCAAAATTCATCCCAAAGTGTGTCTAGGATTGACTCTGTATAGCAGATCTCATCTACTCTGTATAGCAGATCTCATCTATTAATAGGCCACGTGAGGCTTTGGCCTCACCCAACAATTGGTAAAATTACCATAGACTCAGCTAGTATCCAAGAAAATTATGGTCGTGGGTATTCCTTGGCATAACAATTATATACAATGGCCTCACCTGACAATTGGTCTGTAGGCACTATGTATCACCGTCAAACAAGAGACACGATCCAAACAATGTGATTGGTCGTTCTTTTGTGAAAATCAAAATATGGAAACTATATTATCACTTTTATTGTGACCAATAGGTTGTTATTGTGTAAGAGAAGAGAATAGAAACATATTTTAATAAAGAGAGAGAGAGAGCGCTATGTTTAAGGATATCATCATCATCATCTATGTCTCAGTCCTAACTATATTGGGGTCGGCTACATGGATCCTTCATTTCCATTCAACTCTATCATGGGTCATATTCTGATTGAGATGTAGAGATTCAAAATCTCTCTTTATAAGCTCATCCCATATTAATTTAGGCCTTCCTCTTCTTCTATTTATAGTGTTTGGCTCAATAGCATTGCTTCGTATAGGCACACTAATAGGTCTGCGTTGCACATGTCCGTACCATCTGAGTTGGTCCTCGTGCAACTTGTCATCAATGCTCACCACCCCACTTTATTCCTGATATAGTCATTTCTCAAGTGATTTTTTCTTGTTTTCCCACACATCCATCTCAGCATACGCATTTCAGCCACGTTCATCTTATTGAGACCTTGTTTCTTCACCGCCCAACATTCACTCTCATAGAGCATGATTGGTTGTATAGATGTTCTATAAAACTTACTTTTTAACCTGAGAAGGATCTTTTGATCGCATAATACTCCAATTGCACTCCTCCATTTCAACCATCCTGCAGTGATCCGGTGACAAACATCATTTTGGACATCCTCGTCTATTTGAATAATAGAACCCAAGTAATGGAATTTATCAAATTTTGGTATATCTACTCCGTCTAACTTGGCTCCATCATTCACACTGTGAGATTGGCTGAAATTACAATGCATATACTCAATTTTGCTCATACTAATCATCAATCCATTTGATTCCAATGTCTTTTCCAACGTTCTACTTTATCATTCAATCCATCTTTAGTTTCGCCAATCAAAACAATATGCAGCAAATAACATACACCAAGGAATATCATCCTGAACATTCTTTGTCAACTCATCCATAACAAGAACGAATAGATATTGGCTGAGTGTGGATCCTTGGTGTGCCCCAAATGTAATAGGAAAAGTTGGTGTCTCTCCTCCATGAATCTTGACACTAGTAGTAGAGCTATCATACATGTCTTTGATTAAGTCAATGTATTAGATTGGCACACCTTTTTTCTTCAAAACCATCCACAACACTTCTCTGGGTACTCAATCGTAAGCCTTTTCTAGATCGATAAACACCATATGAAGATCTTTTTTACTTTGTCTATACTTCTCCATAAGCCTCCTTATCAGAAAAATAGCATATGTTGTTGATCTTCCAGACATGAAACCAAATTGGTTGTTTGATACCTGCATTATAAATCTTAACCTCTGCTCAATAATCCTCTCTCAAAGCTTCATCGTGTGACTCATCAGCTTGATACCTCTGTAGTTTGTACAACTCTGAATGTCACCTTTGTTCTTGTAGATGGGAATTATAGTACTATTTCTCCACTCATCCAAAATCTTTTTGG
Source organism: Alisma plantago-aquatica (assembly GCA_963693085.1). Classification (NCBI taxonomy): domain Eukaryota; kingdom Viridiplantae; phylum Streptophyta; class Magnoliopsida; order Alismatales; family Alismataceae; genus Alisma; species Alisma plantago-aquatica. The sequence continues at coordinate 82,680,507 of OY856410.1, forward strand.
TCTTCATGATCCAGTTAAAAAATTTGTTAACTACGTAACTCCCTCATCCACCATACTCTTCCATACATCAATGGAAATACCATATGGTCCGCTTGCCTTTCTCATTTTCTATCTTTTTCAAAGCATTCTTGACCTCAAATGGTGAAACTTGTCGTGTGTAAATGATATCTCTTGTATTCATGTCACACGAGTCACTAACATTATATGCAATATTTCCATTGAAAAGCTTATGGAAGTAATTTCTCCACTGGTTCTTGATATCATCGTCCTTCACCAATACTCTACCATCTTCATTCTTGATGCATTTTACTTGACTTAAGTCTCTTCCTTTCCTTTCTCTTATATGAGACATTTTATATATATCTTTTTCCCCTTCTCTAATATCCAACTTCTTATACATATCATGAAAGTATCTAGACCTTGCCTCCCGAACAACCTTTTTAGCTTCTTTCTTTGCTTTCTTGTATCTTTAGAAAGTTGCATCATCTCCAAATTTGGGCAAGCTCCTATAGATCTCCCTTTTCAGTTTAATAGTCTTCTGTACTTCATCATTCCACCACCAAGTCTCCTTCTGTGGAGGCCCACAACCTTTAGACTCCCCCAAAACCTCTTTGGAAATTTTTGTTATGCAGGAGATCATGTTATGCCACATAGTGTTAACATCAGACTCCAAATTCCAAGTTACCTCCTTGATGAGTTTATCATAAAAAGTCAATTTCTTTTCTCCTTTAAGATTCCACCACTTGATCCTACTATCTTGGTTTCGGTTATGCTTGCCTTTATTGATCTTCATGTTAATATCTAAAACTACCAACCTATGTTGGGTCGTGAGTTCTTTGCTAAGAATCACTTTACAATCCTTGCATATGTTACGATCCACTCGCCTTGTAAGGAGGTAATCAATTTGGCTACAGTTGTGCCCACTCTTGAAATTAATCTTATGAGATTCTCTTTTCTTAAAATGGCTATAGTTGTGCCCACTCTATATTCAACAATAGAACAACTAAAAATAGTAAGGTCATGTAACCGGTGGTGTCATTCTAAAATCAACTATCGCAAAGAAACATAAAGGCACAATGTTGCAAATTATGAGAATTTTCTTTTCTCTTATGTTACTTTAAACACAACGAGTTCTATTGGTTATCGTCATGGTTTCGTTATTTCATCTTTCATTTCAATGTTATTCATAATTTATTCAACCTTAGTTATTAGAAACTTCACAAAAAAAAGGGTAGGCCATTTATGACTTCTTTAGTAGAATATTGGGATGGAAAAGGAAAAGACTACACTTTTCTTCCTATAAAATTGTACTGGGGAAAAAACAAAGAGTATGGATGTGTAGGAAGATATATATGATGAGCCTTTAAGAAAAAGAGATGGAAAGTTGGATCAAAATATAGAAACTTGGAGGGAAACAAGAAACACAAAGAAAAACATAGGATACAGATTTGGAAAGAAAAATGGATAGATTCTCAACTATATAAAAGAATTTAAATTTGGTAGGAAATATAAAGGCAATCTGAATTTTTGTAGAGAAAATTGATGGAAACATTAATGGTTGACGAAAACATAAACAATTTGGAGAATCATAGAGGGATTTTAGAATGAAATATATTGGAAAAAAGTAAATAATTATATAAAAATTTGAAAATATAGAAATATCAAGGGAGATACTTACATAGGTTACAATACAAATGAAAAAAAATAAAATTATCTAATCTATACTTGTGGTTAGATTTATTAGTATTAGTCATTGACGCAATTTTACTGTGCGTATAAACGCAAGTGAATGCGTCGAAGTAATACAAGCCTTTGTGAGGCCCGAGTCGAACACAGGGATACTCGGAATTGTTAGTGACTCCTACTAACTATTTGCGATCAGCTAAGCCGATTAACAAGTTGAGAGTTGTTGTTAAAAATAAAAGAAAAATAGAAACAAAACAAAAGAAGCAATCGATTAAATGTTGGTTTAATCAATTCAAAAGGGTATCTTTAGGATTGCGGTTTCACCGCGGGTTTTTATTGTATTAAATTCTATATAATGCCTCAATTTTATCTCTCTATCCGGGTAGTAGCCTGAAAACAGAATTGCCCACTGTCGTGGTACAATTCACTACCTATGTCTAGGTCGGTTCCACCGTCATAGTAACCTATATCCTAAACTAGGTGCATTATGAATGATCTCTCAGTATCCACCATTAATTTTACACCACCTTGGTCAAGGGATTTATCGATTAATGTAGATTTCGTCTCTTTTCAGCCGTTAATCCTTCTTTCAAAGTGATTAAGGGCATTAAGTTATTATTATGGTGATCAAGCATAACAATATATGGAGAAAACGAAACTATACCACGGATTTAAGAGATAAAATATGAATTACTATTATAAAATTGTCATATAATGAATCCCCGGGCTACTCCCGGTCCTAAAGATGAAGGGGATTAGCCCCGCATGTTCATCTCATACAAGTACATGGTGGAATTAGGGGAAAACATGTGAAAAACGTGGAATGGAAGGGAAAACCCCTGAACAGAGAAGAACCGGTTGATCCTTTGCGTAGAACATGTGCTCTCCCGCCTTTCGGTGGTGAAATCCGTCTTCTGCGGCGTCCGAATCAACTGGTATGGGATTCTAGCCTCCGTTCTCCTCTCTACCGCTCCTCGGTACTCGTGTAATGGCTCATGCGATCCTCCTCACGTCTGGGCGGCCGTCATTAGGTATATCTCGGTCATTAGGTCACTAATTAACCGTAGCCGTCCGATTGAGATCATTAGGAAGCCAACTCATATCTTACGGTGTCGATACCATCGACGCGAGTCGATGGTATCAACCCGCTATAGTAGCGGTCGCCCTTCTTTCCTTTCGTCTGAGTGCATGATGTAGTCTCGATACCATCGACTCGGGTCGATGGTATCGACTTCCTGTAGGCGTCAGTTTTTGTCGTTTTGCGTCGCTGTAGCCTCCGTGCGTCGATGGTATCGACTTGGTGTCGATACTATCGACTGCTTCCTCGCCAGCAAGCTGATGGTATCTCGATACCATCGACATCCCTGTCGATAGTATCGACGCCTTGCTGCTCCTTTCGGCTGGCAACCTGTGATCATGTCGATGGTATCGACTTCCGTCGATGGTATCGACGGAAGCAAATACTCGTTTGTCCTGAAATTTAAACACAAGATCACATAAATTCACACAAATAATAATATTTTGACAATTAATGCTCAAAACGATGAAATAAAGGGGATTTGACATAAAATAGTAGCAAAGACCAAAGTGGATGAATTATGCCACATTAACCATAAAAATGACTAATAAAAGCATAAAACACATATCAAACATGTCTATAAATGCGACTCAAAATCATCGCATCAAACTCCCCTAAGCTTGAACGTTGCTCGCCCTCGAGCAACTAATCCTTAGAATAGAATTGGTAATGTCAACTGAAGAACAACACACCACAACCAACATCCCATATGACTCCCACCGGATATTCACATACCGGCCCTCTCTAACCACGGAACGGTAATTACCCTGAAGGCGACAGTAATCATCCATAAAAGAAATTGACCTCAAAACTGATGAACACTATCACATAAGGTAGTTATCATAATAAAACTCGCCGGTTCAGACTTGGTGCATCTTGTGATCTCATATACTACGTTGCTCGCCCTAACTACCATCTACATGGAAGCAATTCTCCTGATATACTTTAGTGAGGAGAAATTCACGGTGGCCTACCAATCCGAGCAACTGGTGGATGAAGATGGGTGGTTCATGGAAGAAAGTGGAAGTATCACACAGTTTCAACATGCATAAAACAAAAATGTCCTAAATGATGCAAATGCACATGCAAAAATGTCCTAATGCCTAAAATTGGCTGGAATGATGCATGTACTAACCATCCATCTCAAAACGAAATGGACATCTATTTAAGCTACATCATGTACTCCATTATCTCGAAATGCAGGTGATATTATGTTCCTTTCTCCTTCTTATTCATGTTGCTTCTACATAACTCTTTTTTTTCATTATGCATATTTTCTTTCAGATTTTTTTCATATCTTTTTTTTTCAACCCTTTATATCCATAATTGATAATGAATATTTTATCAGGCTTATTTTTTCTTCCTAATTTAGAAATTTGCACTATTTAGAAGGTATAGAACAATTTAATTCACCATTGGAGAAAAATTGAGATACATGATGTACATTATGCATGAAAAATTATGACTGCAACTTCATGGCATGCACCTAAAGGTACTGTGCATGTATCACTATTCTCATTTTTTTTTCTTTGTATGCAAAACATATGGAAAAAGAATTAATGCAAGCCCTATCTACGTGCAATGCAGTCAAAGAAGTTAAAACTGTAAAATACTTCCAATTCTTGCGGTGGATTGTGAAAAGCGAAGAGGTGGAAAGATCACAAGACTAGGTGACTGAACCTTAGAAAGATATTATGTGTCCCTCCTTACTGACCTGTGTAGTAGTTAAGAGATTTCTCTCTCCTACTTCCAATTAAAGTCACATTACCATTTGGTCAGTTTAGGCTCAAACAACCATTTCCATCCACTTTCATGAATCATTAGGATTAAAGTTGTGAATTGTTGTTTTAAAGTTGACAAAACCAATCATTTTCGCAGGATATGTGCCCAAGGTTAAACAATACAAGCTTTCCAAACACACAAAAATTTTCAACTTCCCTTGATTTTCCCATGCACTACTGATGAGATGACACAAATTTATGACATCCACGATTACACTAGATAACATGTGGATCCTATAAAAACTAAAATTGCAAGAACAAATAACAAGAACAAAAACAATAAAGTGAAAAAACTAAAAATAGTAAAAAATAAAGCTGTTCCAACTACCCCCCTAAGCTTGAATCCGACTATGGCCTCATAGTCAAAACCAAACTTAAAGATTGGAACAGTGATACCAGATCACTCCTGTGGTGGTGGAGGTGGGTACTGCGGAGCCGTGGGGTCCCAAGAAGGATACTCCCCCTGGAAGCTTGGATCAAACTAGGCCCTGGGTGGAGGTTGTGGATAACCTCCAAAATAATTTTGGCTCCAATAGTGGTCGTAGAAGGGCTCCTGCTGCGTCTCCATCCGATACAACCGATCATGTATCTGTTGTTGGTTGTCAAGGAGAAGACGCTCATTCTCGAACATCGCCCTTTGGTTATCTAGTATCCGGTTCGTAGTGTCTTGAATACCGGTATACATCGCCATGTGCTGCTGCTGCGACTGCTGTATATCGTGCATCATAGTGTACATGCCCTGCATGGAATAGACATCCTCGCTTGGCTGCGAGGGCGGTGGTGGTGGCGGAGTAGGCTGAGATGATGAAGATGCACCCGGATGCATCTGAGGACGCTTCCGTGGTGCCACTCGTGCTCGAAGAGGTGTGAATGCCTCCTCGTCCTCCTCAGCCGCGTCATCATTTCCGTCGTCGCCGCCTTCTTCATCGGAGTCTGCGATGGCTATGATTGGCCACCGGAAATGTTGTGCACCTTCGATGTTGAAAATGGGATCGGGAAGAGAACATTCTTGATATGCTTGATTTATGTGGCAATGTGCAAATGCCACGCCATCTCGAAGAAGTAGCAGATTGGACCTGTGCAAATGCTGCAAGTTTACCTTGCTCCTAGTAGATAGAGGAGTGAGGGTCTGGAAATTCAAGCCAAGGTATGAAGCCAACTTGGTGATGAGCCTGCCGAAGTGAATCGGCGCTTTCCTCGTACTCCTCTTCACGTCCAATACTCATTGTAGAAAGAAAGCACCCCTGTTTCATTCTTGTTTCTTCAGGAGTTTATATAGAAAGAATAGGTCCAACCCCTGAAACTTGCTAAGGGCGAGATCACCCCGAGCAAAAAGTGTGGAACTGAGCATCCGGTGCAAGACCCAGACGAAAGGGTGCTCGAAATCGGCTACCACAGCATTGTGGTAGCTCACCGACTTTCCTTACGGCACTGTCACCAGCTCGACGAAGATTGTGTCATAGTCGGTGCGGTTGTCCGGCCGCCAGTAGTCATACTGCGAATGGTTCCAGTTGAAGATCGCGTTGAATTGTCGGAGTGTCAGGGTGGCGATGTTGAATAGCCGGAATGACACCCGACCCTGGATCCACTCACGATCGGTAGCTACTATGTCGTTGGGCACGACACAGACGTCCAACGACGCCATGAATTCTGCCACCAATTCCTTGTACGTGGGCCAGTCACCGAAGAACGGCTGGCCATCTTGGTGAAATTCCATCTCGCCAGGCTTTATCGGTGTGTGACGGGCCTACCCATTCAGAACATAGGCCAAGTTGGCCTCAAATCCGAGATCTCGGATCATCTCCCGGTCCACATACCGGGTGGGCTCTATCTTCCTCCGCATGATCTCCTCGTAGATCTTCCGGACCTCCGAGGAAGGATGGACAAGGAGGGGACGTGCGATCGATGATGGCGGTGGTGGCATGAATTCCGGCAGAGTCGTGCGTGAGGAAGAAGCTCCGGTCACATTCACCATGTTGGAGACGAGAATTGGGGATTAGAAAGAGAGCTCAGTGAAGAATGGAGAGTTGAATCTCCGCTCGATGAAGACCTTCGCTCGTTGCTGCTCTTCTTCGGGCTTGGACGGCTCGGGGGAGTGCTCGACGCAAAGGGAGGAGATCGCTCTGAAGGTGTGACGTCAACTGACGTAATGAATCTCCTTAAATAGATTTGGCCGGCGCCACTGTTGGACCGTCGATACCATCGACGCATGTTGATGGTATCGACACTAGTCGATGCTATCCGCCCCCATCGCGAGTATCGACAGTTGTCGATGCCTGGATCTTGAAACTCGGATCACTGACGTGTCGATACCATCGACGCGGGTCGATGGTATTGACTCTTCACCCGGATCGATGACCTGGCTGCTGCAATCGCCGATGATTTGTTCGCGTGGATCGATGACGTGGATGGTCAATACCATCGACGCGGGTCGATAGTATCGACTATCCTGATTAGGGTAAATCCTCACGAGACCGGCCGCCGCCTTTTTCACTTGGTAGTGTCGATACCATCGACACGCCCGTCGATGGTATCGACTTTACTGAGTCGATTTCTTCTGTAAATCTTCAGAGATCTCGATGGTATCGACTGGCATGTCGATACCATCGACATTTATTATTCGATCTGCCTGTAGGTCTGTCGATACCATCGACGAGGCCGTCGATGGTATCGACGCAGTGCGAAATCTGCAGTTGTCAACCTGTTCCATGGTCGATACCATCGACCAGTGCATCGATAGTATCGACTCTGCCCCAGCCTGCACAAAGAACACACTGATCACGGTATCATTTTTTTACATGAAAAACTTGAAAAACACTAGAGGGGGGTGAATAGAGTTTTTAAATATTTTAACAATTATTTAACTCAAACAACCACAATTGAAAATGGAAGAAGGAGACAAGTGTTTAGAGTGGTTCCAATCTTAGCAAATACTAAGATTGTCAGTCCACTACCCGGTTGCTTACCCAACCGAGATTTTGAAAGTATCAATTTTATTACCTTCACAAGGATTTACACAAAATACAATACTTTCTTACACCCCTCGAACAACCTTCACTTGAAGTAGATGCACCAACCCGAGGTAGCCTTCTTGAAGTAACTCCAAGCTCCCCCTTGAAGTAGCCTTCCTCTTTAGAAGTAACCTCCCATTGCACCAGCCTTCTTGAAGTAGTTCAAGGTCCCCTTCTTCACCAAGAAGATCTTTCAACCTCTCCAATCCACAGCCTCCAACCTAGGAGTAGCAAGGAGAGTACAAACGATAATAGTGAACAAGAAAGGAAAAAGGAAATTACAACTTATCCTTTGAAGCACAAGGCTTGATTTGCCTAGATCAAGCATATAGATCTCCTAACCAATGTGTATGGAATTGTGATTGCTGTGGATAGGAGATGCTAGCCTATAGGACACAAAATTTGAGCTGAGAGAAGAAGTAACCAGTTGTCAATATGCTCAATTGCTCACAAACAGATTGCTCAATGTAAATGTATGCTCAAAGATTGCTCAAGTGTGTAATCAAAGTTAGTTTAGGTGTCCTAAGGCATGTCCTATTTATAGGAATGTCCTACAAGTGCTTAAGGACGTTCTAGACACTCTCTAGGGATTTCTAAGTGCTTAACTAGCCGTTAGATATAAGTTAGTTTCTTTAACAATGGCTAGTTAATTAATTCTGCAGTTGCTGTCAGAGACCATCTCGGTCGAGAAATGGTCGACCGAGACACCTTCTCGGTCGAAGTTTTGTCGACCGACAGGCTCTCTGGATCAAGTGTTTTGCAATGTTTATCTCCAAGTGCCAACTACCTTGTCAGCTGTGTCTAACGGCTACTTGGGTCTTTCTCGGTCGAGAAGTTTGTCGACCGAGAGTGTCTCGGTCGAAGATTTTATCGACCGAGATAGACCCTGTTTCAATGTTTCAAATAAAGACATTAAGTGTGTGTATGAGTGTGCATATGTGACACTGTTGAAGGGGATGACCTATCTAAATGTGGTGTTTAGCTAGGGAAGATCTAACGCTTGATTTACATGAAGTCTAAGTACTTTTACATTATATATTTGTACAAGTTTACAATTGATTACATTTCATGACATTTACAATCATTCAAGCATATAGATTCCCTAGTGCTTTGTCATCCACCTTATTCCTGCAACACTCAAGTAGCACGTTAGATTAACAAGAATGAAATGTTTGTCATTATCAAAACAAAGGGATTTACATATGTCCATTTAGCCAACAATCTCCCCCTTTTTGAAGATGACAAACATTTCCTAAATATAAAATAAGAAAATATAAAACATGTGAGTTTCATACCTGAAGATTACCTTTGTGAATTTCTTCTCTTGTTTATAAAATGTGTGCTTATTATTCCCCATGAAGTATGGAACATGAAATCCAATTCTTTAGGGAATATAGCAACTTTCAATGTAAAGCCAAGAGTTTATGAAACTCATTGATTGAGTTTTGCACAATTACTAAGTTTTATATTTATTTCTCCCCCTTTGTCATTTCAAAAAGATATCTATTTAAGAACAAATATTATATGAAAAGTATTGCTCCCCCTTAATTAGATGTCCCAAAAAATTCAATGACAAAGATGTCCATTAAAGCCAAAATGATGCAAATAAACGACATTGTTAAGAAGCACGAATATCAAAGAAAACATCTTCCAAAGAAGTGATAAGCAATTGCTTCCTTATTTTGTTGAATTGGTCTAGTGGAAGCGGTTTTGTAAAAATATCAGCCAATTGATCTTCCGTATCAACATGATGAAGGGAAACATGATTTTTAGAAATATGATCTCTTAAAAAGTGATGACGGATTTCAATATGTTTAGCTCTGCTGTGTAAAATAGGATTGTGTGCTAAGTTTATAGTGCTTGTGTTGTCACAAAAGATAGGTGTAGATGAAAGAATAAAACCATAATCGTTTAATACTTGTTGCATATAAAGCACTTGAGCACAACAGGATCCGGCTGCCATATATTCAGCTTCAGTTGTAGAAAGGGCAACCGTGTTTTGTTTCTTGCTAAACCAAGATACGAAAGCTCTCCCTAACAAGAAACAGCCACCACTAGTGCTCTTGCGATCAAGTCGACAACCAACATAATCAACATCAGTATAAGCTTTAAAATCCAAGGATTGTCCTTTTAGATACCATAAACCAAAACATGTAGTGCCGGCTAAGTATCGAAGAATTCGTTTAACTGCTTGAAAATGAGAGTGCATAGATTGTGATTGAAATCGAGCACAAAGACCAACGGAAAATATGATGTCCGGTCTAGAAGCAGTTAAGTAAAGCAAACTACCAATCTTGGCTCTATATAAGGAATCATCAATAGGTTCCCCATTTTCATCCTTATCAATTTTAGTAGAAGTGGCCATAGGAGTAGTAGCATGTTTGCACTGATCCATCCCAAAACGTTTTAAGAGTTCTTTAGTATACTTTTCTTGGCTTATAAAAATCCCGGCAGGCGTTTGTTTAATTTGGAAACCAAGAAAGAAAGTTAGTTCACCCATGAGGCTCATTTCAAATTCTTTTTGCATAATGTCACTAAATTGTGTGCACAACAATTCATTTGAAGCTCCAAAAATAATGTCATCAACATATATTTGAACAACTAGAAAATCAGATGTATATGTTTTGAAAAATAAGGTAGAATCTGAATTTCCAATAGAAAAACCATTATCAAAAAGATATGTCTTGAGCCTTTCATACCAGTTCCTAGGTGCTTGTTTTAAACCATAAAGTGCTTTCTTAAGTTTATAAACATAGTCACCTTTTTCCGGTATTTCAAAACTGGGTGGTTGGGAAACATATACTTCTTCTTGAATGATTCCGTTTAGAAAAGCACTTTTTACATCCATTTGGTAGAGTTTGATGTTTTTATGTGCAGCAATAGCTAGTAACATTCTAATAGCTTCAAGTCTAGCTACTGGTGCATACGTTTCATCAAAGTCTATTCCTTCTTGTTGATTATATCCTTGTGCTACTAACCGAGCTTTATTCCTTATCACTTCTCCTGCCTCATTTAGCTTATTCCTAAAAACCCATTTAGTTCCAATGATGGTTTTATCTTGTGGTTTAGGAACTAAATCCCATATATCATTTTTTGTGAATTGGTTTAATTCTTCTTGCATTGCTATTATCCAATAATCATCTTTAAGAGCTTCAGATATCTTCTTAGGTTCAATGATAGAAACAAAAGCCATGTTTGCGACATCCTTAAAGGAAGAACGAGTTTTTACTTTATCATTTGAATTTCCAATAATTAATTCTTGAGGATGATCCTTAATAAGTCTAGGTATAGGTTGTGTTTCAGCTTGGTTATTGTTTGTAGTATCTTTCTCACTATCATTTGGTATGTTTAAGTTTTCGAATTGATTAGTGAGATCAATTATTTCTAGATTTTCTGATTTGGACTCTTCATGAAAAGAGACATGAATAGATTCCTCAACTTTTCTAGAGATAGTGTTGTAGACTCTAAATGCTTTGCTAGAGGTAGAATATCCCAAAAAGAATGCTTTGTGGGATTTAGAATCAAACTTATCTCTATCATCTTTGGTATTTAAGATATAACATGTAGATCCAAAGGTATGAAAATAGTCAACTCTAGGTTTCTTAGAATGTATTATTTCATATGGAGTTTTCTTCAAATGAGAGTGAACAGTTACACTATTTAACACATAGCATGTGGTGTTTACAGCTTCAGCCCAAAAGGTTTTTGGTGTGTTATGTTCGAGCATCATAGTTCTAGCCATTTCTTGTAGTGATCGATTTTTCCTTTCAACTATACCATTTTGTTGTGGAGTGCGTGGAGTAGAAAAATTGTGAGTGTACCCTTGAGATGTGCAAAATTCTTCAAAGACATGATTTTCAAATTCTCCACCATGATCACTTCTAATGATACATATTTTGGTTTGTAATAGATTTTCAATCATGGAACAAAATTTTATAAAAACATGAATAGTATCATCTTTGGTTGCAATAAAATGTACCCATGTATATCTACTATAATCATCAACAATAACAAAACAATATCTTTTGCCACCAATAGATTGTGTCCTCATGGGTCCAAATAAATCCATATGAATTAATTCTAAAGACCTACTGGTGCTAAGTACATGTTTAGGTTTAAAAGAGGTTTTTGTTTGCTTTCCCAATGTACATGGTTCACAATTTTCAACTTGATCAAAGGATAAAGTAGGAAAACCATGAACAAGATCATATTTCACTAACTTTTTGATAACATGTGAACTAGCATGTCCTAGCTTTTTACGCCATAGTTGTAAAGTATTTTCATTTGCAAGCAAGCATTTTCCTACTACAGATTTCATAGAGTTAGGTCTAAGAATATATAGATTTCCAACTCTTTTTCCTTCATAGACAACATTTGTAGTGTTTTCTATTAATAATTTACAGCAGGTTTTGTTAAATAAAACATCATAGCCACTATCACATAATTGACTCACACTTATTAAGTTATGATGCAATCCATCAACGAGTAGAACATTCTTTATTTTGAGGTTTGTACCAATGTTACCTATTCCAACGATTTTACCTTTACCGTTATCTCCAAAAGTGACTGTTCCACTCTTCTTTTATTCAAAAGTTTGAAATGCATCCTTGTTTCCGGTCATGTGTTTGGAACATCCACTATCGACCACCCAATCCTGCATTAAAATGTAGGTTTTGGTACCCATGTGATGGTCCGATATGGTTAGAAGCATTTAAGTACAGACTGTATAAAAATTCTGATTCAGAACTTTAGTCGGTCGATAATTGTTCGACCGACATCTTTCTCGGTCGACTAATCGTCGATCGAGAAGGTTGCTGTATTGCAAATTAAGAACAAAAAAAACATAGATTCTGCTCGGTTGATCAACTTTCGACCGAAATAGCTGCTGTTTATTTTGATTTGTTACAGGCATCTGGTCGGTCGATAAAAGTTTGACCGATTATATTTTCGGTCGAAAATACTTCGACCGACTAAGTTTCTGTTTCAGTACAACAGTTCAGAAAATTACCATAATGCATGAAACCTTTTATTAAGTTGAGATAAGACAATATAAATTGCAAAATTGAGCGTTTGATCATATCTCAACTAAATTGCATTCGACTCTACTAAGTTTGGGGTTTTGGGACCCAAACTAAGTAGGAATCCTTGGTCTTATAAGGGCATGAAAATGAATAATGTCCAAGACGTAGACAAAAATGACAAGTAATAGAGTCAACTTCATTTCTCTTTCTAGGAATTGTGTTCTTAGGTACAAACATAGTTCGAGTTCTTTTGGGTTGATTTTTCTTTTGAGCATATCCTAAACCTTTTCTTCCATTGAAACTAGAGGAGGCTTTTAGAATGTTGTCAAGGATATCTTTTCTTCGTAACTCATGTAGGTTTCTTTGTAGATTAGCAATGTCATCCATCTTCTTGTGTGCATTTTTCTTGCTTGATCTAAATCAGATAATAGGGAGTCTCTTTCTTTTACAACATTGTCATAGTCTAGATGGTTACACAGAATTGGTTGAGTCTGAAAATCTTTTAGTTTAGCTAACAATTCAGTCTTTTCTTGAGAGAGAAGATCAACGTTTGTTTCTAGAGTGAGTAGCTTTTTAGTGCAGTCATTTAAAGATGTTTTTAAAGACAAATTCTCAAGATCAATGTTGTTCTTTTCAGAAGAGAGATCTTTTAATTTAGCATAGAGCTCGTCATTTGTTTTGATAACCTTCTTTAGTTTCTTCTTGACATCAACATACTTATCATAAACTTCTTGTAGACTAGTAATTAACTCCTCTTTAGGAAGATCAAGTAGGCTTACCTCTTGAGAGTCTTCATCATCTTCTCTTGCCATTAGACATTCTACCTTTTCTTCTCCGCTTTCACTTTCACTTGACTCGTCCCATGCAGCTTTATAGGCTTTTTCTCCCTTCTTCTTGTGTGAGCTTTTCTTTCCTTTCTTTGCTTTAGGACATTCATTTTTGAAATGTCATTTCTTTCCACACTCAAAGCACCTAGGAGGAGAAGAAGAAGAACTAGAAATCTTGTTAGATTTAAATCTTTTATATTTCTTACCATTGACAATCAATGCTTCTTCTCCTTCTTCTCCTTCTTCTTCACTTGACTCCTCACTTTCTGGTGTGATTATCTTTGAAGCTTTTAGAGCCACATCCTTCTTCTTTCCTTGCTGAAGTTCACGTTCTCTTCTTTCTTCCTCTTCTAGGGTTGCTTCATGAGCTTCTAGATTGCCTATGAGTTGCTCCATTTTCAATCGAGTGAGGTCATTAGCTTCTTCAATGGCTGTCACCTTTGGCTTGTATTTAGGAGGAAGTGATCGAAGAATTTTTGATACCTGATCTTCTTCAAGAACAGTTTTTCCTAGGGCATTTAAACCATTAACAATAGAAGAGAATTTTGCAAACATTTCACTAATAGATTCATTTGGATCCATACGGAAGTGTTCAAACTTTTGTTTAAGCATGCTAATCTTAGAATTCTTGACTTGAACTGTACCTTCATAAGTTATGGACAGTCTATGCCAAATGTCATAGGCTGTGTCACAGTTTGATATCCTATTAAATTCTCCTACTGAAATTGAACAATATAAAATGCTTACAACTTTGGCATTCATTTGAGCCAACTTTACCGTATTTGCATCCCACTCTGCATATTGTGTTTGAGGAAGCTCGTATGGGGTTGACACCATCCTCCATAAGTCCCAATTGATGCCTTGGAAGTAGAACTGCATCCTTCTCTTCCAATATGTGTAGTTTGTTCCATCAAATGCTGGAGGTCTAGCAACAAGTGTCCCTTCAAGGTTAAGGTCGTTAAGCACCCCGTCACCCATTCTTCAAGACCTTGTTAGGGTTCCTTGAAGCCTGCTCTGATACCAATTGAAAAACACTAGAGGGGGGTGGGGTGAATAGAGTTTTTAAATATTTTAAAAATTATTTAACTCAAACAACCACAATTGAAAATGGAAGAAGGAGACAAGTGTTTAGAGTGGTTCCAATCTTAGCAAATACTAAGATTGTCAGTCCACTACCCGGTTGCTTACCCAACTGGGATTTTGAAAGTATCAATTTTATTACCTTCACAAGGATTTACACAAAATACAATACTTTCTTACACCCCTCGAACAACCTTCACTTGAAGTAGATGCACCAACCCGAGGTAGCCTTCTTGAAGTAACTCCAAGCTCCCCCTTGAAGTAGCCTTCCTCTTTAGAAGTAACCTCCCGTTGCACCAGCCTTCTTGAAGTAGTTCAAGGTCCCCTTCTTCACCAAGAAGATCTTTCAACCTCTCCAATCCGCAGCCTCCAACCTAGGAGTAGCAAGGAGAGTACAAACGATAATAGTGAACAAGAAAGGAAAAAGGAAATTACAACTTATCCTTTGAAGCACAAGTCTTGATTTGCCTAGATCAAGCGTATAGATCTCCTAACCAATGTGTATGGAATTGTGATTACTGTGGATAGGAGATGCTAGCCTATAGGACACGGAATTTGAGCTGAGAGAAGAAGTAACCAGTTGTCAATATGCTCAATTGCTCACAAACAGATTGCTCAATGTAAATGTATGCTCAAATATTGCTCAAGTGTGTAATCAAAGTTAGTTTAGGTGTCCTAAGGCATGTCCTATTTATAGGAATGTCCTACAAGTGCTTAAGGACGTTCTAGACACTCTCTAGGGGTTTCTAAGTGCTTAACTAGCCGTTAGATATAAGTTAGTTGCTTTAACAACGACTAGTTAATTAATTCTGCAGTTGCTGTCAGAGACCATCTCGGTCGAGAAATGGTCGACCGAGACACCTACTCGGTCGAAGTTTTGTCGACCGACAGGCTCTCTGGATCAAGTGTTTTGTAATGTTTATCTCCAACTGCCAAATACCTTGTCAGTTGTGTCTAACGGCTACTTGGGTCTTTCTCGGTCAAGAAGTTTGTCGACCGAGAGTGTCTTGGTCGAAGATTTTGTCGACCGAGATAGACCCTGTTTCAATGTTTCAAATAAAGACATTAAGTGTGTGTATGAGTGTGCATATGTGACACTGTTGAAGGGGATGACCTATCTAAATGTGGTTTTTAGCTAGGGAAGATCTAACGCTTGATTTACCTGAAGTCTAAGTACTTGTACATTATATATTTGTACAAGTTTACAATTGATTACATTTCATGACATTTACAATCATTCAAGCATATAGATTCCCTAGTGCTTTGTCATCCACCTTATTCCTGCAACACTCAAGTAGCACATTAGATTAACAAGAATGAAATGTTTGTCATTATCAAAATAAAGGGATTTACAGATGTCCATTTAGCCAACAAAACTAAGTAAAAACAAATTAAACTATGAATGTAAATGAACTAAACTAAGGTACCAATGGTTGGGTTGCCTCCCAACAAGCACCCTTATTTAACATCTTAGGCTAGATGGCTTTCGGCACCTCATGCATCCGGAACGGAAATGAGTTTGACCTCATTCACCTTCCTCTTGTAGTTCTCACCAAAGTAGAGCTTCAACCTTTGTCCATTTACCAAGAACGTGGTATCACCATTACGCACTAAGATCGCGCCATATGGTTTGACCTCCTCTACCACAAACGGTCCACTCCACCAGGATTTTAGCTTCCCAGGATGCAACTTGAGTCGTGAATTGAACAACAAAACACTGTCTCCCTTTTTGAACGTGCGCAATTGGATGTGGCGGTCGTGGATCAGCTTTGTGCGCTCCTTGTATATCCGTGCGTTCTCATACGCCGTCATCCGTAGCTCATCCAACTCATTCAATTCCAGCAATCTCTTCCTTCCCGCTTCATTGTAACTCAGATTTAGCCTTCTTAGTGCCCAATGCACCTTGTGCTCCAACTCTACTGGTAGGTGACAAGCCTGGCCATACGCCAACCTAAAAGGCGTGGTGCCTATAGGTGTTTTATAAGCCGTCCTGTATGCCCACAAAGAATCCGACAGTAGGGCACTCCAGTTCTTCCTCGTGAACGCCACCGTACGCTCTAGAATCTTCTTAATTTCACGGTTGGAGACCTCCACCTGGCCTTGAGTTTGCGGATGATATGGGGTACCTATGTTGTGCTTTACCCCATATTTCTTCAACAATGTAGAGAATTTTTTATTCCTAAAATGCGTACCCCCATCACTGATTATCATTCGGGGCACCCCAAACCTGTAGAAAATATTTTCTTTCACGAATCTGCACACTACAGTGGAATCATTAGTCCTTGTGGGTATTGCTTCCACCCACTTTGACACATAATCAACTGCTAACAAGATATATAAATTGGAATTTGAGGACACAAAGGGTCCCATGAAGTCTATGTCCCACAAATCAAATACCTCCACTTCCTGAAACACATTCAGGGGCATTTCCTGTCTCTTTGAGATATTACCAGCTCGTTGGCAGGAATCGCATTGCCTTACAAACATGTAGGCATCTCGGAACAAGGTTGGCCAATAAAGGCCGCTTTCCAAAACTTTAGCTGTCGTGCGTAAGCTGGTGTGGTGTCCTCCCGTAGGTGATGCGTGGCAATGACGTAAACACTCTCATACTCCACTTCAGGCACACACCTGCGCAAGATACCATCCCTACATTGCTTAAGAAGAATCGGGTCATCCCAAAAATAATACCGTAAAGAATGGAAGAATCTCTTCTTCTCCTGATATGACCAATCCTCCGGGATGATCCTGCAAGCCAAATAGTTTACAATCTCAGCGAACCACAGATCCTTAGAGTTAATTTTTAAAATCTGTTCATCCGGAAACATCTCAGTTATGGGTATATGTAAATCTTTTTCATCCACCCTTTCTAACCTAGACAAATGATCAGCAACAACATTTTCAATCCCATATTTATCCTTGATTTCGATGTCGAATTCTTGTAAGAGCAAAATCCACCTAATGAGTCTAGGATTTGCGTCTTTTTTCTCCATTAAGTATTTAATTGCGGCATGGTCAGTCCATACAACTACCTTAGATCCAACTAAGTACTGCCGGAATTTCTCAAAAGCAAAAACAACGGCGAGTAATTCTTTCTCGGTAGTTGTATAATTTAATTGGGCATCATTCAAAGTCTTTGAAGCGTAAAAAATCACGGCGGGTTTATTGTCCACCCGCTGCCCCAATACAACTCCTACCGCAAAGTCCGAAGTGTCACACATTAGTTCGAATGGTTTCGTCCAATCCGGCGTTTGAACAACCGGTGCGGAAATCAGTTTTTCCTTTAACACGTCGAATGCATGTAGGCACTTGTCATTAAAATAAAAAACAGTGTCTTTCTCTAAAAGCTCGGATAGAGGTTTCACAATTTTAGAAAAATCTCTTATGAATCGATGATAGAACCCGGCATGTCCCAAGAAACTTCTTACCCCTTTAACAGAATTTGGTGGGGGAAACTTGGAAATGACTTCAATTTTGACCGGATCTACCTCTAAACCTCTGCTAGACACCTTGTGTCCTAGCACTATCCCCTCAGTCACCATCATGTGACATTTCTCCCAGTTGAGGACCAAATGTGTGTCCTCACAACACTGTAGAACTTTGTCCAAATTGTAGAGACATTCATCAAACGATGCACCATACACCGAAAAGTCATCCATAAAAACCTCGAGACAGTGCTCGACCATGTCAGAAAATATGGCGAGCATACACCGTTGAAACGTCGCAGGTGCATTGCATAAACCAAAAGGCATTCGAAGGTACGTGAAAGTACCGTAGGGGCAAGTGAAAGTAGATTTCTCTTGGTCCAAAGGATCAATTGAAATCTGGTTGTACCTCGAGTACCCATCTAGAAAAAAGAAGTGCGATCGGCCGGCAAGACGCTCTAGGATTTGATCAATGAAAGGTAAAGGAAAGTGATCCTTTAGCGTGACGACATTCAAACAGCGGTAATCAATACACACTCGCCACCCGGTTACCAATCAGGTGGTGACAGGTTCATTCAATATATTTTGGGTGACAGTAATTCCCCTCTTCTTAGGGACTACCTGTGTGGGACTCACCCATGTCGAGTCTGATATGGCGTAAATAATACCTACAGCAAGAAGTTTAATGACCTCCTTCTTCACAACCTCCATCATGCTTGGATTGAGATGTCGTTGAGGTTGAATCACGGGCTTGGCTCCCTCCTCGAGCCGAATCTTGTGCTGACATAGAGTAGGGGAAATCCCCTTAATATCTGCAACGGACCACCCAAAAGCTCCCCGGTGGTTCTTCAGCACTATCAACAGTTGGTCTTCTTCTTCCGCACTCAAATAAGCAGATATGATCACTGGTAACTTGTCCTCCTCAGCTAGGAAGACATATTTGAGATGCGGTGGCAGCGGCTTTAATTCTAGATCCGACGGACTCATCAAAGATGATTGAAGTGGCGGGGGAAGTTCACCTAGATCTTCATAATGCCTCGCATAGAAGCATGGAAGCATCTGGAGTATCTTGGCGCACTCCTAGAGTGAATTGCTCCTCATCCAATCATGTGTAATATTTACCAAACAAGCCTCCAATGGTAATTCCGGATATGCGTCAAGAACAGAAATAGCAATAACATCATCTTCCATGGAAGGCAGAATGTCCTCCTCCTCATCATTCGGGAATCCTATAGCTTTGCACAGAGAAACTACTTTGGTCTGCTCCATGATATCCACAGCCAAAGTTCCATTGTCTACCTTGCTCATCACATGAGCCATGTCTAGAAATGGCTTCCCAAGACAAAGTGAGATGTTACTATCCAGATGTTTTACCATATTGCATTGTTCCTTTGCTTTAGATGACACAGTACTAGAAGGCATGACCATCTCAAAGCGGTCATCGGCTATGCCCAAGGTCAAACGACCTCTTCCCATCTCTAAGATCATGTCGGCTGTAGCTTGGAAAGGACGTCCAAGTAACAACTCGTTGCCATGTTCATCTTGCATCTCCATGACCACGAAATCTGCTGGAAAGACAAACCTATCCACCTTTACTAACACATCTTCACAAATTCCATAAGGCTTTACCACAGAGTTATCTGCCAATTGAATAGTCATATTGCTTGGTCGTGACTCCTTCAATCCCAGCTTTTTGAATGTAGAAAGGGGCATCAAGTTGATGCTTGCCCCTGAGTCACATAACACTTCACCAAATTTAACCTTCCCAATATAACAAGAAATGTTAAAACACCCTGGATCTTGACTCTTTGGCGGCAAAGTGCCCATGATGAAGGCACTCACTTGCTCCTTTAGCACAACAACCTCTGTATCCAGAATTTTCCTCTTCTTCGTTATGATGTCTTTTAGAAACTTCCCGTATGAAGGAATTTGCTCAATGGCTTCCAGTAAAGGGATATTGACTGAAAGCTTCCTGAAACTGTCTAAGAATTTCTTAAATTGAACATCTGCCTTCCTTGCCTTCACACTATTTGGATACGGGACCGGGACGGCTTGTGCCCTTTGGTGAGGTGGCACATAAGGTGTCTTTTTCTGAAGTTCCTCCTCTGCAACCTGTTCTTCAGTATCATCCACGACCGTGTCATTGACTGATTCTGTGACCCGTGCAGGCTGCTCCTCATTGGCTTCACCTTCTACTTCAGCTTGTGGTGTGCTTGTCTTCTTGGCCCTTGGATTTAACAATTTCTTACCGCTTCTGAGCAAGATGGCTTTTGCCTGCTGGTTTCCCCCTGGAACATTGGTATTTCCCGGAAAACCTGGATGTGTCGGTTTCTTCAAACTGGAAATCTCTGCTGCCATCTGTGCCATAGATGTCTCAATGGTTCTCATTTGAGCCCCATGGCTCTGCAACGTTTTCTCGAATTGGTTCATGTACTCTCCTTGCTCCTTGATTTGCTGGCCAAACATATTCATTAGCTCTTGATTTTGCTTTATAACCTGATTGAGCAGCTCCGTGCTCTTATCTTCTGCGACTGGCGAGGGCTTGGCATCCGGATCCTGCAGAAAATTGTTTGGATCCTTCCACGAGAACTTTTTGTCTTTTCTCCATGAATAATCATTGTTCCTATAACCTTGCTGTTGTCTCATGTATTTGACTTGAGCCTCATCCCCAGACTCATTATCCTCCTTTTCCAGTAGCTTCTTTGCGAGAAGATCCATCTTCTCATTCATCTCTTTCATTGCCTTGGACTCACCTGCTACTCGAACTTGCTCTACCGGGCCTCTTTCTCTCTCACCCCATGACTACTTTCTAGCCATATTCTTTAGTATTTCCCAGCATCTGGTGTCTGTATTGTTCAGAAAGAATCCTGACCCAGCTGAATCCAGATTACTCCTATCGTGCTCGGAGAGAGCAAAATAAAAGATCTTCACCTGCGTCTCTTTGTCCAACCCATGATGTGGGCACCTCCTCAGCATAACCTGAAATCTCTCCCATGTCTTAGAATATGTCTCACCAGCCTGTTGGGTAAAGTTATGAATCTTCCGGATCATGTCGTTAGTCTTCTTAGGAGGGAAGAACCTCTCAAAGAAGACCTCCACCATATGGTCCCAGGACTCCACGAACTCATCATCTAAATTATGTAACCACTCTCGTGCCGCTCCCGCCAATGAACTCGGGAAAATCTTGAGATGCACTGTATCCTGTGGAAACCTATCAATTTTTACCATGTCACAGTTCTCAACAAACTGGCTGATGTGAGCGACAGAATCCTCATTCTTAAGCCCATGAAAAGCATTCGAATTCACCAGATTTATCAACGCCGGATCAATCTTATATGTAGGTATGTTGATTGTCTGCTTCTTTATAGGCCCTTTGGAAGCTGATGAGGACGAAGCCTTGATCTTCTCCCATATAGTCTGTGGCTCGGCCATCTCTTCCTGTTCAAGTTCGGAATCTACCTCTTCTTGTTGCTCTTGCTCGTGATACTCCTCGTCCTCAGGTCCCGGCAATGGAACCTCGGGTGCGCGACCTGTGTAGTCAGTACTACGCGTCTGCACCATGCACAGTACCTGAAATAAGAAAGTTCGAGTTCAGTACAGTGCTATGACGAGTATATAAAAATTATCGAACAATTTAGAAATATTTGAAGTTGTTTCAATCTAAAATAAAAAAAAAGAAAGTGGCCCAGAATGGCCGCTCGTAGCACTCAAAGTGCCAACAATTCGCCGTATCCCCGGCAACGGCGCCAAAAACATGACGCAATTTTACTGTGCGTATAAACACAAGTGAACGCGTCGAAGTAATACAAGCCTTTGTGAGGCCCGAGTCGAACATAGGGATACTCAGAATTGTTAGTGACTCCTACTAACTATTTGCGATCAGCTAAGCCGATTAACAAGTTGAGAGTTGTTGTTAAAAATAAAATAAAAATAGAAACAAAACAAAAGAAGCAATCGATTAAATGTTGGTTTAATCAATTCAAAAGGGCATCTTTAGGATTGCGGTTTCACCGTGGGTTTTCATTGTATTAAATTCTATATAATGCCTCAATTTTATCTCTCTATCCGGGTAGTGGCCTGAAAACAGAATTGCCCACTGTCGTGGTACAATTCACTACCTATGTCTAGGTCGGTTCCACCGTCGTAGTAACATATACCCTAAACTAGATGCATTATGAACGATCTCTCAGTATCCACCATTAATTTTACACCACCTTGGTCAAGGGATTTATCGATTAATGTAGATTTCGTCTCTTTTCAGCCATTAATCCTTCTTTCAAAGTGATTAAGGGCATTAAGTTATTATTATGGTGATCAAGCATAACAATATATGGAGAAAACAAAACTATACCACAGATTTAAGAGATAAAATATGAATTACTATTATAAAATTGTCATACAATGAATCCCCGGGCTACTCCCGGTCCTAAAGATGAAGGGGATTAGCCTCGTATGTTCATCTCACACAAGTACATGGTAGAATTAGGGGAAAACATGTGAAAAATGTGGAATGGAAGGGAAAACCCCTGAACGGAGAAGAACCGGTTGATCCTTTATGTAGAACACGTGCTCTCTCGCCTTTCGGTGGTGAAATCCATCTTCTGCGGCGTCCAAATCAACTGGTATGGGCTTCTAGCCTCCATTCTCCTCTCTACCGCTCCTCGGTACTCGTGTAATGGCTCATGCGATCCTCCTCACGTCTGGGCAGCCGTCATTAGGTATATCTCGGTCATTAGGTCGCTAATTAACCGTAGCCGTCCGATTGAGATCATTAGGAAGCCAACTCATATCTTACGGTGTCGATACCATCGACGCGAGTCGATGGTATCGACCCGCTGTAGTAGCGGCCGCCCTTCTTTCCTTTCGTCCGAGTGCCTGATGTAGTCTCGATACCATCGACTCGGGTCGATGGTATCGACTTCCTGTAGGCGTCAGTTTTTGTCGTTTTGCGTCGCTGTAGCCTCCGTGCGTCGATGGTATCGACTTGGTGTCGATACTATCGACTACTTCCTTGCCAGCAAGCTGATGGTATCTCGATCCCATCAACATCCCTGTCGATAGTATCGACACCTTACTGCTCCATTCGGCTGGCAACCTGTGATCATGTCGATGGTATCGACTTCCGTCGATGGTATCGACGGAAGCAAATACTCGTTTGTCCTGAAATTTAAACACAAGATCACATAAATCACACAAATAATAATATTTTGACAATTAATGCTCAAAATGATGAAATAAAGGGGATGTGACATAAAATAGTAGCAAAGACCAA
Source organism: Alisma plantago-aquatica (assembly GCA_963693085.1). NCBI lineage: Eukaryota > Viridiplantae > Streptophyta > Magnoliopsida > Alismatales > Alismataceae > Alisma > Alisma plantago-aquatica. Next base: position 82,703,685 of record OY856410.1, read on the forward strand.
AGTGGATGAATTATGCCACATTAACCATAAAAATGACTAATAAAAGCATAAAACACATATCAAATAGGTCTATAAATGCGACTCAAAATCATCGCATCAGTCATCTAGCCTTCTTCTCCATAGACTAAACAAACACACCAAATCCACTCCATTACCCTATGAAACCTTCTCCCACCCCTCTCCTACATTCATGACTTACTAGACACATGGTTGGTTATTGTATTTTAGCCAAAATCTCTTGCAAAGTCAACAAAATGATATGAGAAAAAATTTCTTAGTAGGAATACATGAAAAGCAAAACAAGTCTCCAACAATAAGTTTTGGCAACCAACATGGGTCCTATACGAGAAATGAAGCTGAGATTTTATAGAATTACGGTATCAATATGAGTATTTTCATCTCCAAAATTTGTATTTTATATGTAATTCATATGTTATAGGTGTTTTTTTTTTATCATAAAACGTATAATGACATCTACATCCTTGGTAAGAAGTTGGTTAGTTTCATTTATTCTACTAGAGGTTGGATGTTATTGTGACTTGTGACTTCTATTTTAGATATAGTAATTTTAGTATTATGTAAATGAGGTTAATGTTATTATAGTTCATGATTTTTATTTTAAAAATGGTATTTTCCAATATTATGTAATCAGAAAGCAATGTTTTCACGAATTTGACAAAGAAGCCACTTGTTGATTATTTGGGAGCATGTGGAATCTTGAAAAATATTGACTCATAGGTAAAGATGAACCATCTCTAGATAACGAGTCCACATATTTCTACATTTGAAATAATCCTTTTCATGATAGTTTGGGATATTTATAAATTTTCAATTTGTTCATATATTGAAAATCATTGTGGATCTAGAAAAGCTTTACTATATCTTGGCCTCACCCACTTCATATCCCTGGATCAGCCACTGGAAGAAACTAATGTTGAGGTGATATTTTTGGCGTCCCCTACATTGATCATTGGCATCCTCAAGCTAATAAAGAACCACTGAGCGCAGCGGTCACGCAGCATATGAAGTTGTACATATCATTTTTTTACTAAAAATGGGAAAGGCGAGTATATGCGTGAAAGTTCCAGTCCTCACGACGGGTGGTTTTCTCCAACGTCCATAGTGATTTTCTGCCATCCGATTTGTTACATTTTTGTTGAATGGCTGAGGTATTTTCGATACCATATTTTGCGTGAACGCCATCTTCTGCTCTCCCCTGCGTCTAATCTGTCAAACAGATGGAACGTCTCCACTTCAGGACAGCACACACACACATAGACTTATATATTTCTTTTCCCGCCCAGTCTCCCCGTCAGGAAAACCTTCCTGTGCCACTTCCTCAATATTTAGCTGCACAAGTCTTTCGGGTTTCTTCCGGTAAGCTATGAATTTTAGCTCAACACTCGGGTGTTCTCCGACGATAAAACACCGCCATTAGTACTGACATCTGGCAATGCAACACCTCATGTCTGCCATCGGGCTAGAGGATCTCATTGTCGATGCTCCGAATCTTTTTTCAACAACTTTGATTTTATCTCTCTTCCAGCAAGTGATATTCTAGTAGACAATATTGCCCACTTACTGTCATCCTCTCTGATATTCAGGTGTAAGGAAAGTACACTTCCGGCATGAAAAGGATTTTCGGCGAGTAACCTTCCGTCATGCTCTCTGACGAGTAAAAAAGGTTTGTAGCTGATACACTCTCAAATCATTGAAACAAACGATTGTCATACTCCTTTTTTTCTCTCTAAAAACCCTGTTTATATCGTATAACCCAAATCGTCCTAGTGTTTCTTCCATGTAGTGTATATTGTTAGTCATCACAGTTGACACATTCACCCTTCCGTCACCTATTCCTCTACTAAACAACAACATTCTTATCTAACACAATATTTTAATAAAATGGATGTTGTAGGAGATTGTCATTCCCAATCAAGATAAGTATCATAAGCTGATTCATCCAAGTTGCTCGATATATATATATGGTTACAACGTTAGGGTTGACAAGCTGATTCGTCTACACAAGTAAGCAAATGAGAAGAACTCTTTCACATGCATTCATCGCCAGGATAAGACGTTGCACGAGCATATTACTTTAATGTAGATCTTAACAAGACTTGGGTAGGACACGAAGAAACTACTGAAATAAGTTCATAAATGAGTGAGTGATTTTTCCAATCCACTTCCAAAGTTTCCAATAACTTCGGAGGTCCCTAACGGTTAGATTTAATATATTTATATATATTTGCATTTCCAACTCAACACCAGGAACTGATTTAGTTACTACTCATGATTTGTTTGAATGGCAAACCATTATTAGAATTCCATCTGAACTAGGATATTGTATTTTTTCTAACTAGGATTTGTGCAATGTAGTAATGTAATGATTAATCAATTCAGATTTTGTGAGAATTGGTTGTCTTGATTATCTATGATTAACTAACTTTCATATCAACCGTCATTCAAATACATGTGAATTCATTTTTCAGATTTGTGAGTAACCACTATTAACCAAAAATGTCTCAAAGGAGACAAAATAGAGATTTTTTTGATGTAGTCGTATCAACTATCATTGGAGGACGTGTGAATCCATTTTGATAATAATATCTATGCTCTTTACCTGTCAAATCTAGTATGTATGGATTTCAGTTATGAATAAAATGCTACTATGATGATCCTTCTATATAATTTTCTCTTTGAATGTCATTCCTTAACCCAGATGAGGGTGTGGAATAATCATTATCTACACCCTCACAAGTTGTCATCATGCTAATATCAAATTAGGATGTAACTTCTGCCCAAGGATAAATTGTCGAAATAAATGTGGATGTTGGCATCTGTCTGAGATCTTCATATGATTCTATGTCGATTGGCGTAGATGGCAAGGAAAGTCTTGCTTTCCTTTGAGTAGACATTAAGAAACATGTAATTAAGAGGCATCAAAAGAAAATCAAAGTAGATGAAGCCAAAATATTCTAGGAATGATTTTGCAATGAAGCATACAATAAATCTTCATTGTTTTACAATATCGAGGTCAAAAACGATGAGAGGATTGTAAACATATTTTGGGAAGATGGTAAAATGAAGCAAGATTATCTATTATTTGGTGATTGCATCACATTTGATATGCCATGTTGTGCGAATAAGAACTACCATCTACTAGGTCCATATATCTTGGACCTAACAATCTAATGTAGCTAGATTGAATTTTCTTCAAATCAATTGTTAGATCAAAGGGCTCTAGAGGGGAGGGGGTGAATAGAGCTAAAAACACTTAAACCAAATCCGTTAGACCTTCAAATTACTTTAAGAAATAGGATTGCAAATATGGTTTTTGTGCAACTAAAACATACATAGGAAAGATGAGAGAGATTGAATGAAATCAAGAACAAGCTATGTAGAGTGGTTCCAATCTCTAACCTAGTAGAAAGTCAATCCACTACCTAGAGAGGTCAAGCCCTAGGATTTTACAACCATTGCATACTTATATTCCATTCTAAGACATACATTAAGATCTTCCTTTTGCATGGAAAGGATACCTAGCCTTCTTTTTTAAGGATCGAAGGAGCCAATAAACCTTACAAGATCTTACCTATCCTTCGAGCAAGAATCTTCAATCTGTACAATGGTTTACCCACTTTTGCAACAAGCTAGACACCTTTGCCAATAAGCTCCCCTATTGCAACAAGTCTTCCACCTTGAAGAAATTACCCACTCTTCTCAAGGATCTTCGTCCCTCACCTTCTCCTTCACCTTGGAGATGCTTTCACCAACTTTATTCTTGAGAAAGGGGTTGGGAACGGGAAGATTTGATAGCTTTACAAGAGTACAATAGAGTAGCTCTCTCACACATACCCTATCTCACTCATAATGACATTTTGATTAGTAAGAAAGAGAGAGAAAGGGGTTGTGTGTGGACAAACACAATCAACTATATCTAGGATCAAGGTAGTGACTGGCCTAGATCACACATCCAAAAAGGAGTGGATCTAGAGTAGTCAGACTCTTAAATTTATAACCTAACACTCATGCCCCCACTATCATACGGGGTCCGATGTAGTAATTGGGGTCGATCCACAGGGACAAGGATGGTAAGTTCTAAGAACGTAAAATCTTTGCTCAGGTCACCAAATAAAGAGTGGGATTAAAAGGGATGTTCCTTACGAAACGATGACGCCTCAACCTACAAATAAGCAAAAGAAGTAACTAAAGACAAGAAATAAAACAAGAGAGTAAGTAGAAATAAAGAGTGATTAAATAAGTACGGAAGGGCACTTGGATCAAGTTTCAAAAACTAAGATCTCTCACCAACATGCAATACTCACACCCATTTGTATACCCTTAGAAAGATTACAAGAAATCACCATATATGTATATTCCCTCCTCTCTCGAGCTTAGGATAGATATAAATTATACAGTTTCCTCTCTATCAAGATGGAAAACAAACAATCACAAACATAACCATACGGTCATTAGCTTACGCATTCCAACATTCTCATGCATTCCTGCAACTCCATAACACTTAGATAAGATTAACACTACTCTTTCGAGGAACTAACAATCAAACACCACAAGATGGTAGCTAATCATTCAAGTGAAGACATAAGAACAAGTGTATGGAGATAGACATTTCTAGTAGTATATTTATATTCATGTGGATGTAAGTATATAAATGTTGGGAGAGTCTTAGTGGCTGCTCCCAACTCAAACAAGATGTTTAGCCACTCATGGTAATGAGTAACATTACAGATTTATAAGTAAACATGAACATAAAACCCTAATGAAGAGAAGGGGTGGAAGAATGAGGCAAGGAAGAATGATTCAAGTAGGGGAAGCAACGAGATACACCAATACGGCCAAGGGATGACCACAACCGATGGTCAGGTTCTCCTTCCAAAGATTGATGAGGCAGTGACGAAGACCTAATCTATGTCCTCCTTCTGTTGAGGGAGTTCATTGAATAGGGGGTGGCGGATGGAAGTAGCAACAATCTTTGATGGACTTTCATCCTCCTTTCCTTCCAACCGATGGTGGTGGCAACGGTTGATGGGGAGCTTCTTCTCTAAAAGTGCTTCAACGTCTGTGGCATTACACGCGAATGTAAGGACCCTAACCTGAGTTTTGGGGTAATCCTGTATGATTTGGCTTAATCATGTGCTTAGAACTTTTCTATAATCTTTTAAGATGTTATTAGGGATAGTAGAGAGCTTAAGTATCTAGTTTGAGCTTGTTTGGATGATGTTTGTGCTTTCTGTCCATGGCAACGATCGATGGGGAGCTTCTTCTCTAAAAGTGCTTCAACGTCTGTGGCATTACACGCGACTATAAGGACCCTAACCTGAGTTTTGGGGTAATCTTGTATGATTTGGCTTAATCATGTGCTTATAACTTTTCTCTAATCTTTTTAGATGTGATTAGGGATAGTGGAGAGCTTAAGTCTCCAGTTTGAGCTTGTTTGGATGATGTTTGTGCTTTCTGAGCTAGTTTTGGTGCAAATTACAATTTACCCAATATAGGGGTTTGATGTGCAATTTTCCACCTATAGAGTGTCCCTTCTCTCTCCTAGATTCATGATAAAGAGAGAGAGAGAGAGTGTGGTACTTTGGGGGTGCTTTGTTTGACCCTTGGATGAGTGGTGTCACCCTTAGTGGTGATTAGGGTTTTCTAGAGTTGGTGTTCTTTGACCTTGTGACCTTTATTGGTTTGTCTCAAACAAGGTCACGACCTAGGGATTATTGAGGGGGAGTCAAGGTAGAGACAATTCCCCTTGGTATGATGGTCGCGACCAAGGTTCTCTTGGGTCGAGACAAAGGCTTGAAGAGGTGTGTTTTGACCTAGGTTGCTTGTGGTGATCTTGGTGTCACGGCCTAGTGGTGTTGTTAGGGTGTGTCACGATCATGGAGCCCTTGGTGTGTCATGGTCGTGACATAGAGGGTGGAGTAGCCTAGGTGGTCAAGAAACTACCTAGAGTGTATCACCATGTCTTACATGTCATGCTTAAGTGATTGCATGTGGTTGCATATTGGCCCTTTTGGTGGACAAGTGTCTCTTTGGAGCCCTATCTTGTTGACACCTCATCCTTTGTCTTACCTACCTCCTCCTTTACTATATGAACCCATTTCTCTCCATGAAAGTGGTGCTTTTTAGTCATCTTCTTCGTCCCTTCTCTTGTGCTCGTCCTTGGAGCCTAGTGGAACAAGAAGGAGTGTTCTTGGTGCCTTGGAGGTGGTCATCCCTTGCATGTGGTGCTTGTGGTGATCCTTGGTCATCTCCAATCTTGGTGAGTATTTATCTTCTTTCTTTTAGGTTTTCTTTGGATCTTTTACCCCATCTTCTTCCTCTTTCTTGGCCTTAGATTGTGTTTTGACATGGTGGTCATTGTTGAGAGTAAGCTCCTCACAGGGGTAATAGACCATGTTTTGACAAGACGACACCCAAGTGAGAGGGAGTTTCTTCTCTCTTTTCCCCTTTCCTCCTTTTTGGTTCAATTTTGAGGTTTTTCTCTCTTTCTTGAGTTACCCTTTAACCTTGGTGTTTCCCCTTTTCTTGAGGTTCTCTTGAGGCTGATTGTGGAGCTTTTGGTAGAGCTTTTCTAACCCTTGAATCATGTGCTTGGAGCTTTGGTGGTGATCTTCATAAGGCGAGTTATATAACACTAAACCCACTCTATTATTGCACTTCTTTATAATTGTTTTTTATTGTTACTGTCTTCTTCCTATAAATTGCCTTCTCACCATATTTGTGCTTAGTGGTAATCTCTAGAGCTTGTTTGGTGGTGATCCCTTGCTTGGTTTGAAACCAATATGAAACCCTAACCTTTTGCACCCATTTTAGTAGATGATGTGTTATGAAGGTTTTTCTCTATGTCTTGATCTTTACCTTGCCCTCATGCATGGTGTTTGTACACCTAGAGGTTGGAGGGATGTTAGGTTCGGTTTTGGTTTTGGTTATCTTGAGCTTGGTGTTCTTTTCTTTTGATAAGGATCCTCCTTGGTAGTTTCTTGAACCATGAGTTAGGGTTTTGGTGATGGGTTGTATGTGAACTTTTCTTAATGATATCTATGGTTTCACATTCTATTTTAGTTCTATTTTGGTGAACTAGGTGGTTCATCTTGGGAGGTCACGACACTTCCCTCAAAATGGTCGCGACCCTAATAGCTTTTGCGTCGGGGTTCTCCTTTGAGGTTGAGTTCAAACTAGTGAATGTTAGGTGGAGACCATTGGTGGCTGGTGGCCAAGTTACCCTTGGTGTTGAAGCTGTCTTACTTGAATTGAGACTCACCCTAGAGAGTAGGGTCATGACTATCATGGTCTTGGGTTGTGACATGGGTGGAAGTTCATCGTCTTGGGTTGCGACATAGGTTGAGGTCGAGACACCTCTAGTCGAGGTGCTTTGGTGGAACCCTAACCCTAAGTGTCGTGGGTGCGACATGGTCTAGATGTTGAAGGTCGCGACATGTGATAAGATGGTTGAGGCACATGAGGGTCGCGGTTGTGACATGGAACATAGTAGGTGGTTGCCACCTATGTGGTTTTGTGGTCAACAAAGGGTGATGGCAGGTGGATGAGAAACACATGTAAACACCTAATGATAACCATATATGTATGATCCAAAGACATACACAATGTTGTTTAGAATGTTAACTAATCAATTCTAATGATGCTTCCTAGTCCCTATACACTCTGTGATGGTGGAGGGTGATGGTCTAGGGTTGATGTTTGAATGTAATCTTGTAAACCCTAACCGATTAAAAGGAAAACCCTAACCCTAATAATAATGAACAATGATCTTACTTAATTCTTCATCATGGAATGTTTATGATATTATGTGGTTACCTCTCCTGTTTATAAACTTCTAACCATGCAGGTGTTATGAGCTTGATGATCATAGCTAGCATATGCTATGGTTATGATGCATTATATAGGTTGAATGAGCCAGGAGAGGCATGTTGAGGCATTTGTGATACCGAAATGATGAGCTGAGGAATTGATATCCCATAGCATGCTATAGTATTGATGATGAGATAAATGACAATAATACATGCATCATGTGGTGATAGTGTGACAAGTTCACACCCTATATGTTTATATCTATTGGAATATTACTATGCCCTTATCTTTGTAGAATTTCTTATGATTTTATATGTTGTAACTTGATTGATTCCAAAAGACACTTAATTGACTTAAATAATCAAGTGGAACTTAATCATGTAGTTTTGCCTTGTGCCATAGATCCATTTAGTGTCAACACTTACTGAATGGTGAAACGAGTTTAACTCAAAGCACATATTTTTGAATATGTAAGGGTGAGGATAAATATCTCTTTACATCCAGGATATATGAGACAACCATGCATGAGCTGGTTTCCTAGTGATATGTTATAAAAGATTGGCTATGGGACATACCCTGGCAGGAGTGTGGATATGGGTCGTAGCTTAGTTTTTCTAAGTGTCGTGACATGTACCAAGGTGGGATATACTTGTATAGATAGACTGTAGGTTGTTGGTAGTAGTTTGAGTTATGATGTCACTGCAGGTTCACTCATACTGGCTGACGGGATGAGGTCGTGGATTCCGACTCTTCCATAGACCTTGTATACCACCAATTTTGACTTAGCAGTGGTTGGTTGTATTTGGGTGGTACGACTCAAATCCTCAGGGCATAATAAAACATGTAATCTGCCATGTAGCATACTTGCATAGGATCAAATATAGAAATATTGGATGCGGACTTACTTGTTTTTTTACAACATAGTTGGTAGTGAATATACATGTTCTTCATATTCTTTTTATGATGATAAGATGTTTCATAATCTAATTGCAAGTGCTTTTTTTTAGTGATGATTACCTATTTATCATAGTTGTAGTTTTACTTCTATTCCTTAATCCTCTTACTTATGCTAATAATAGTGTTAGTGGAGAGTTATATCTCTCGATGAGACTTGGAATGTCACCCCGTGGATTTCCCAAAACTTTTTAGGTAGATGTGCACTAGGAGGTAGAGATCATGCAACAGAGGTTGAGCAGCAGCAAGAAGGACTGTAGCTGATAAGGTTGGAAGTGTTGGTGGTGGTCCTTTTGTTGTTAGAGTCCTAGAGTCATCCTTGTACACTCAAGTCTTTGGGATAAGCTTTGGGTGTGTTTTATAGGCATGATTCGATACATGGGTTGGCTTGTATGTTCCTTTTCATGTACAAATATGTTGGATATGTATATATATGTTTGGGTCAAGCTTTCTTGTAATAGGATGATGACATACATGGTAAGTACCTAGTGACATGAAAGGGCTAATATCTAAATGTTTTTTTTGTTCAGGATCATAATGAAAATGGTTATAATTTCCATTATTGTCTGATAATCTTTTTGTTTAAGTTTTGTTTCCATGGTTAGTTTTGAGTTATCTTGTGGTTTGTGGCGCGCGGCGTCACAGAGACCCCTAATACATTGCTGGAGGTCTTCTCTTTATAGGTTCCCACACAAGGGTCCTTTACATGCTGCCCAAGTGTTCAAGATATCCTCCTTGGGTTATGTGCTAAATGTTCTTGAATGACTGTTCTATTATTGCCGCCATCGGTTGTCTGGTCATCGAGTAGCCGTTGTCTTATACCTTTGACTGATGAGATAAGGTGGCCATCAGTTGACGAGGCCTACGTAACCATTTCTTGATGAGTCTACACGTCTGTCGAATGATGGTGCAGCCATACCATCAACTAGTGAGTCTGTATAACCATTGTCTGACAAACTTTGTAACCATCACTTGACGAATGATGGTGACATTAGATGGACACATAGTTTTACCATCGAGTGTCAAATGAAGGTGATGCATACTGTCCATGAAGTCCATTGGCTGTGATATGATGGTTGTGCTTCTATCTGCTCCAAGTTGTCCATTGGTTGTGGAAACCATTAGAGGTTCTGCTCCTAGATCATCTGCATGAACTGTTCTTGTTATCCTCAAGTAGAGGTAGAAAGAGTATGTATGTGCAAAATAAAAAGAAAGTGAGTATGAATTTGCATGATGAGATCGAATAGGAGGTAAGCTAAGGCATATAAAATCCACAAAATTGGATGTTACCAACCCCCCAAACTTAGAGTCTAGCCTATCCTCAGGATAGCAAATAGAATTGAAGCATCAAATAATTTTAGAGTGCTTATTAAGTTATTGTTTTTGTGAGTGTGAAGAATGTGATAATGTCACTCTTAAGTCAATACATATGTATCATGACTGGGTGTTGTCGATCACAAGACTCTCTCTCTTAGATTGGAGTTGTGGTACTTTATTGCCTGCTACAACCATCTTTTAGCAGAAGGCTTTCTCCATCATGATGCATCGGTGACCCGTTTTCCATGCCATACTTGCATAAGGTTCTGGATGAGGTAGCTTACACACCCAACTTTTTATTTTATTGTATATCCTAACTATTATGCTGGGATGGACTAAAGCTATAGTGTTTCCTACTTTTTCTAGATTCACTCAACCATGTTTGTTGTTGTAAACACAATCTTTCCCGAATGGGCCCTGTTGTAATGTCAGGTGGTTGTGTGATCCCTTTGAAATGTAGGTGTGTAAAAGTTGGCTTTCAAACTCCACTATTGGGCGTAAAATATATGCATTCTTGAGTGCAGAAATACACCAACCTGGTGAAGTCCTTTAGCATCTTTTCAGGCACAAATCTCATGATTTTATTCCTCTCAACTTTTATTTTGCTCACAGACCTAGGCGTGATAGGATTTCAAGGAGGTTTTGGGATGCCAAGCCTCTTTTTATCCCATTTCACTAGATTGGGTAGTTGTTTCCTTCTGCCACAATTTTGCACTTTCCTACCGGTACTTGGGGATAGGGTGATCAATTAGGAGCGTATCAGGTCGAGTCCTACTTACTTTGCAAGGTATAACTAGATTAGATATACAAGCAAGGCCTCAATCAATGTTCTGTGTTTTGCTCTAAGCAAGATATACTATTCGACTCGAGTACATTTTATTATGCCCTGAGGAAGTGAGCTGTCCCTGCTCAAATCCAACCTTTGGCTGTGAAGCCCAAAAACCAGTGCCATACAAGGTCAATGGGATAGCCGGACTCCATGACCTCACCTCCTCGTGGTCAATGCATGAAAACCAAAGCAGGACCGCAATCTCATGCTTATATGTCCTCAGCCTCAGGGTTAGCTCCGCAAGCTTCCCATATCTCTAGCTCACCTTGACAAAGGTGCTAGTATACTTTTGAGCCACATACCTGATCACCATGCTCTTGAGCCATGAATGCATTCATGCTCTAACTCATTGAGTCATGGGCCTGTTCACCATGATTTTTACCATATAAAGTCTACAACCATAGTTTCACTCTAACCCTCCTATTTTTGGCTAGGAGAAAACCCTGCATATTCAATAATATGCGCTCCAGGTAATATCGCAAGATAAACCTGTTTCACCATCAAAAAATTCTGACGATGATGGATCTCGCAAGATAAACCTGTTTCACCATCAAAAAATTCTGACGATGATGGATCTATGGCCAGGGAAAACTACATGATATGTTCTACTATAATTATTTAGTATACTTTAAGGGAGTTGTTGAGGCAACCAAATTACACATCATCGAGTTACATTATCACTGTCACTATTATGGAATCTCGATCCCTCCTCACAGATTGTTACTACCTCTCCAGGCATCAACATCCTACATCAACATCCTGGGATAGAAATCCCTTATCTCATCATCATAGGGTTACACCTCAACTAAGCAATCGGCCGTTATCAGGTCCTCAAACCCATCTCATCATACCGGTGATGCATGTTATCTCATAAACAAAGATTATCATCATGATTAAAGTGTTAATCAAACATATATGCCTCATAGCTCTTACCTGGCTATGAATTCATCTGATACACCTGCATGGTTAGTATGCACATCAAGAGAGATAACTTAAAATAACCAGACATAGCTCTTACTGATTATCATGTTATTAGGGTTTGCAGATGCACATGTCATGATCATAATCATATGAAGCATACACTGTATCAATTATATTATTGCTATCAAATCATGGGCATCCATCTATGCTTTTTACCTTATAAACATGAGAAAGCATCTTATCATCTTAATTGGCATTATCTTTAAACATCCAACATAGCATAGGTTTGTAAACTAACATCCATACTTCACTATCAACAAAGATGCGATTACATGGTATAGGACAACTAGGTAGGGTGTCCGGGTCAGACATGACCCTCACTAAAGGTGCCCGCTACCCTCACTAGAAGTGTGATCGGTAGGGAAACCCTTACTACATGTGGTACCGGGTAGGGTAACAACCCTTACTAAAGGCTCTATCAACTAGGGCATGCAACCCTAAGGTGTTATGCTACCATGTTGGCCATCATCATGTCGTGCAATTATGCATAGAGGGTGATGAGATACCAGTTTGCACAATACCCTGGATGTTGGTCTGCTCATCACCCTCTATGCATAAGTGCACGACATGATGATGGCCAACATGGTGGCATAACACCTTAGGGTTGCATGCCCTAGTTGATAGAGCCTTTGGTGAGGGTTGTTACCCTACCCGGTACCACATGTAGTAAGGGTTTCCCTACCCGTCACACTTCTAGTGAGGGTAGAGGGCACCTTTGGTGAGGGTCATGTCTGACCCGGACACCCTACCTAGTTGTCCTTTATCATGTAATCACATCTTTCTTGATAGTGAAGTATGGATGTTAGTTTGCAAACCTATGCTATGTTGGATGTTTAAAGATAATGCCAATTAAGATGATAAGATGATTGCTCATGTTTATAAGGTAAAAAGCATAGATGGATGCCCATGATTTGATAGCAATAATATAACTGATACAGTGTATGATTCATACGATTATGATCATGACATGTGCATCTGCAAACCCTAATAACATCATAATCAGTAAGATCTATGTCTGGTCATTTTAAGTTATCTCTCTTGATGTGCATACTAACCATGTAGGTGTATCAGATGAATTCATAGCCAGGTAAGAGCTATGAGGCATATGTGTTTGATTAACACTGTAATCATGATGATAATCTTTGTTGATGAGATAACATGCATCACCGGTATGATGAGATGGGTCTGAGGACCTAATAACGGCTGAGTGCCTAGTTGAGGTGTTATCCTCTGATGATGAGATAGGGGATTTGTATCCCAGGATGTTGATGTAGGATGTTGATGCCTGGAGAGGCAGTAGCAATCTGTGAGGAGGGATCGAGATTCCATAATAGTGACAATGATAATGTAACTCGATGCTATGTAATTTGGTTGCCTCAACAACTCCCTTAAAATATACTAAATAATTATAGTAGAACATATCATGTAGTTTGCCTGGGCCATAGATCCATCATCGTCAGAATTTGGTGACGGTGAAACAGGTTTATCCTGCGAGATTACCTGGAGTGCATATTGTTGAATATGCGGGGTTTTCTCCTAGCCGAAAATAGGAGGGTTAGAGTGCAATTGTGGTTTTAGACTCCGTATGATAAAAAGCACGGTGAACAGGCCCATGACTCAATGAGTTAGAGCATGAATGCATTCATGGCTCAAGAGCATGGTGATCAAGTCTGTGGCTCAAAAGTATACTAGCACTTGTGTCAAGGTGAGCTAGAGATATGGGTAGCTTGCGGAGTTGACCCTGAGGCTGAGGCCATATAAGCATGAGACTCTAGTCCTATTTTAGATTTCATGCACTGACCACAAGGAGGTGAGGTCATGGAGTCCGGCTCTCCCATTGAACTTGTATGGCACTAGTTTTTGGGCTTCACAACCAAAGGTTGGATTTGAGCAGGGACATCTCACTTCCTCATGGCATAATAAAACGTAATCCATCTGAATAGTATATCTTGCTTAGAGCAAAACACGGAACATTGATTGAGGCCTTGCTTGTATAACTGATCTAGTTATACCTTGCAGTTATGTGTATGATTCTTATATTTTGTGATAAGTTCTTATAAAGCTTATCTTGTCAATCATGTTCCATAAAGGAAATCGGGAGATAGGCCTCATGAATATCTTGGTAAGAATGATGGGAATAATGGTCTTGCTCAGTATACTGCTCTTGTTATATGCTTTATCAGTTATCTACTTTTATTGCTTTAATCTTCTGAGGTTTTATAGTTTTGGTGAGGAGTTATGTTTCTCGCTGGGACTGTGTGTCTCACCCCGCTGGTTTACAACCTTTTTAGGTAATCGTTGTAGACGTGGTGGTGGTCGTGAGGTTTCGGCCGAGCATCAAGAAGAGCAGTAGAAGGCAAGAGATGGACATGCTGCTATTTTGGTAGTTTTATAGTAGAGTCCTAGAGTCATCCCTGTACTCTCAGGTCCTCAGAGGTGTTTGATGACGTTTCACGATGACTAGCTGTTGTAATTTATATATCCTGCTACTGGCTGTACGTGGCCCGTTATGTATGTATAAATAGGTGATGAACTCTGGTGTTGACAGTACAACTAGTTCAGATAAGCTGTGGGCATATATTAAAGCTTGTAATATTTTTATAACATATTTCTCTACATGATCTGGATGCAAAAGTTCTCTTATGTATACTTTCCACAATCAGTTTTAATTAACCTGTGTTTTCGGTAATTTGTGGTTCTACACATTTTCGCATGTCAGCTTACTGTTTGTGTGATGGCGGAGTGTCACAGTTAGTTTGGTATCAGAGCCCTAGGTTCACTGAGTCTACAAGGATCTAGGACTAGGTTGCGTCTGTTCTTGCGAGTTTTCTAGATTTTCTTACAGTGATCTTCTGCCCTTAGCGGAAGAAAAAGCTTAAAGATGTCTGGAAACTATGAAGAACATGTTGCCGAGAGCAGTGAGGCTGCATCAGTTGATGGAGCTAGAGTGTAGGCAGGTGCCTGAGGTTCCCCAACTTGTCCTAGCCATTCTTGAAAACCCTGTCTACAAATAGCTTATGGGGCAGTTGATGGCTACAATGAATGACATGGTGGAAAGAGTGCTAGTGCCTCCGCCAAGAGCACAAGTTCCCAATGGTGAATCATCAGGCATTGGGAAGACCTTTGAGTGGCTTCGCCGAATCAGAGCTTCAGATTATGCTGGAACGACTGATCCGACAGATGTAGATCTGTGGCTGACAGGTCTCGAGAAGGCCTTCCAGATCCTCGACATCCCTAAAGTAGACAAAGTCAAGCACGTTGTCTACCTTCTAAAGGGTAGTGCTGGCCACTGGTGGGCCATTGAGGAGGAGAAGTTACCCGGTGAGGTGATCAGTTGGGAGGTTTTCTGTCTAGAGTTTGTCAGGAGATACTTTCCGAAGACATATCGGGATGAGAAGATGAACCAGTTTGAGCATCTACGCCAAGGGTCAATGAGCATCACCGAGTATGAAGCCAAGTTCATGGACTTGCCGAGGTTTTATCCTCACATGGAGGCGACAGATGAGGAGCGGATCAGGCGATTTGAGAAGGGTTTGAGTGATGAGCTTTCAACACCTGCTGCTGCTTTGGAGAATCGGGAGCGGTTTGCCACGTTTGTGGAGTCCGTCCATTGGATTGAATGGTCTGTCAGGGAGAAAAGGGAGTCCATGACCAGGAAAAGACCTGCACAGTTCCAGGGACAGAAATCTGGTGACTTCAAGAAGCCAATGTTTTCGACACCTTCCGTAGTGCAGAGTTCTCGTACACCATCTCAGTGGTCTCCAAGTAAGGGGAGAGGGCATGGATTTTCTCCATCCAAAGCACACAGTACCACTTCAGTAATAGTGATAAGGCTGTCTAGACCACAGTTGGAAGACAGGTCATGTTATCACTATGGATAGACTAGGCATTTGAGGTCAAATTGCCCAAAGACAGACATTGAAGTAACGCAACAACCAAGATAGAGTCAACAAGTGTCAGACAGACAACAATCTAGTAGGTGAGGACGCGGTCAAGTGTCGCAAGTAGGATCATCTGCTCAAGGAAGTAGAGGGTGAGGACAGCAACAAGTAATGACTCGATTATATGCTATGAGTCAGCCGAAGGCGATAGTCAACCCGCGAGTGCTGGCAGGTCAGATGGAGTTATTTCATTTTGATTTGTCTTCTTCTTGCTTTATATTTGTTCTGGTTGACCCAGGTGCTACACACTCTTTTATCGCACATAGTCTGCTTGATAGCTGTCATTTACCTGTTAGTTGTAAGAATGATAGCCTGTTGTTAGAAACCCCTCTCGATGGTTCCTCAATGCTTTGAGAGGAGTGTCCATCTTGTGTTCTATCTTTCTCGAGACACAGTATACAAGTGGATCTTATACCACTTGATATGCATGGATTCGATGTGATCCTTGGGATGGATACCTTAGAGAAGTATAAGGTTGTGATGGATTGTGGTTCCAAGAAGGCAGTGTTTGATGACGGTGGAGAAAAGTGGATCTTCTAAGGAGATAGGAAGATTCTCCCGACATGTTTAGTGTCAGCGATGGTGGAAGAGAAGTTGTTGCGGCAAGGTTGTAAGGCATTCTTAGCTCACATTGTGGATACCAAGGCAAAAGGTCCTAGCTTTGAGGAGGTGACAGTTGTCTGAGAGTTTGTAGATGTGTTTCCTGATGAGTTCCCCACATGTTCCCCCACCTCGAGAGATTGATTTTGAGATCAATCTAGTGCTAGGAACACAACCAGTTGCTCAAACACCGTATCAGATGGCTCCAGTTGAGATGGTAGAACTCAAGAAGCAATTACAGGAGTTGTTGGACAAATGTTTCATCAGACTAAGTACATCACCGTGGGGTGCTCCGGTCCTGTTAGTAAAGAAGAAGGACATGTTGATGTGGTTGTGTATAGATTACCGACAGTTGAACAAAGTCATGTTCAAGAACAAGTACCCGTTGTTGAGGATAGACAATCTGTTTGATCATTTGTGTGGCGCTACAATGTTCTCAAAGGTCGATCTACGGTCTGGATATCATCAGTTGCAAATTAAGGATGATGACATACCAAAGTCAGCTTTTAGGACGAGGTATGGTCACTTTGAGTTTGTGGTTATGCCGTTTGGGCTAACCAATGCACCTGCTATTTTCATGGATCTGATGAATAGGGTGTTCTATTCGTTTCTAGATCAGTTTGTTGTAGTCTTCATAGATGACATCTTGATCTATAGTCGAAACAAGCAAGAGCATGAATAACATCTTCGACAAGCGTTGACTCTTCTTCGCCAACATCAGTTGTATGCCAAGTTCAACAAATACGAGTTCTGGTTGAAGGATGTGACATTCTTGGGTTACATGATATATACAGAAGGAGTCAGAGTGGACCCTAAGAAAGTGGAGTCAATTGCAGATTGGGAGCAACCAAAGACGTCGACAGAAGTTTTTAGTTTTCTGGGTTTGGCAGGATACTACCGAAGGTTTATCAAGGACTTCAGTGTGATCACATTGCCGATGACAAAGTTGACCAGGAAGGATGTACCTTTTGTCTGGGATGGTCATTGTCAATAAGCTTTCCAAAGTTTGAAGGAGAAGCTAACTAGTGCTCTAGTGCTAGTGCTTCCAGAGCCGGGGAAAGGCTATGTTGTTTTCTGCGATGCTTCCAAGAAGGGCCTAGGATGTGTGCTGATGCAGGAGGATCATGTGGTTTCTTTTACTTCACGACATCTTAAGAAACATGAGGAGAACTACCCGACACATGATTTAGAGTCAGCAGCGGTGGTGCATGCGTTAAAGATTTGGAGACACTATCTTTATGGGGAAGCGTGTCAGATCTTTACAAATCATAAAAACTTGAAGTAAATCTTTTCACAGAATGAGCTGAACATGCGAAAATGTCGTTGGATGGAGCTAATCAATGATTATGATTGCACCATTGAGTATCATCCTGGTAAGGCAAATGTGGTAGATGATGTGCTTAGCAGAAAGTCTTCTTCTCTCCCCATGAAGAAGGCACAATTGAGTTCCTTGGTATGCCATAGGCGGGATATGTTTGTCTCCTTGCGGTAGATAAATGTGCAGTTGGAAGTTTCGTTGTTGGCAGGACTATTGGCACAGATGCAAGTCAAGCCTACGATGAGACAGTAGATCAAAGATGCACAGCTGGCAGATGATACAGTGTAGTTGATCAGGTCAGAGCTCGGTAGCGAAAAGCGTGATGGGTTCCATGAGTCTGAGGATGGACTAGTTTGCTATCATGGTAGGATGGTGGTCCTCGATATTGATAATCTAAGAAAGCTAGTACTCGAGGAAGAACACACATCGATATATGCTATGCATCTAGGAGTCACCAAGATGTACCATAATCTGAAGGACATGTATTGGTGGTCTGGCTTGAAGAAGGATGTAGCCGAGTTTGTGGCTAAGTGCACAATATGTCAACAAGTTAAAGTTGAGCATCAGAAGCCGACAGGTACGTTGCAACCCATGCCGATAACGCAATGGAAATGGGATCGTATAGCCATGGATTTTGTAGTTGGTCTACCAAAGACATCTAGGAATTATGATTCCATTTGGGTAATATTGGACAGGCTGACAAAATCTGCTCATTTCATACCGGTGAAGACAACATATACAACAGAGAAACTTGCTCAGGTGTATGTGGATGAGATAGTGCGCTTGCATGGAGTACCAAAAACAATAGTTTTCGATAGAGGTCCCCAGTTCATGAGTCATTTCTGGGAATAGTTGCACAAAGTGTTGGGAACACGGTTGAGGTTCAATATCACTTTCCACCCACAAAGGGATGGACAGTCTGAAAGGACTATTCAGACTTTGGAGGATCTTCTCCAAGCTTGGGTTTTGCAGTTTCTAGGCAGTTTGGATGTGCATCTCAGTCTGATAGAGTTCGCTTACAATAACAGTTACCAGTGGAGCATTGACATGGCTCCTTATGAGGCTCTATATGGAAGGAAGTGTAGATCCCCTTTATGCTGGTATGAGTCTGGTGAGTATCAGCTTTTTGGTCCCGAGTTAGTGCAGCAGACAACAGAATAGATCAGAGTGATACAACAACAGTTGAAAGCGGTACAGGACATACATAAGTCTTATGCAGATAATTGATGATGACCTTTAGAGTTCCAGGGGGAGACAAAGTGTATCCCAAGGTCTCACCTTGGAAAGGCGTGCTGAGGTTTGGCCGGAAAGGCAAACTAGCACCCAGGTATATGGGCCATACCCGATAATAGCACGTGTTGGCAAGGTAGCTTACAAGTTAGAGCTGCTGCCAGAGTTGCACAAGTTACATCCGATGTTCCATGTCAGCATGTTGAAGAAAAGTCATCCAGACACAGGGATAGTGATACAACCAATTGAGGTTGAGCTTGATGAAGATGTGACCTATGAGGAAAGTACAGTGACGATCCTTGACAGGAGGGTAAAGAGGTTGAAGAGGAAGGACCTGGTTCTTGTGAAGGTTCTTTGGCATCACCGTGGCGTTGAGGAAGCCACATGGGAGCTGGAGGAAGAGATGAGAAGGAAGTATCCCTCACTTTTCTCTTCGGATTTCGGGGACGAAATCTGTTTGTAGAGGTTTATGGCTTGTAAGGATCCTGACCTTCATTTTGGGCTTATCCTGTTTGATTTGCCTAACCCTTGTGTTTAGTTGCTTTCTAATCATAAGGCCATGTTGGCCATCATCATGTCGTGAACTTATGCATAGAGGGTGATGAGCAGACCAACATACAGAGTATCATGCAAACTGGTTCAAGAACTGTGTCGTGCAGCCAAGTGCTAAGGGATGTGTCGGGTGTCACAACTACCCAACGACCAAGAACTCTATCGCCCATCTAGGGTTAGGGTTGCATGTCGGGCAGCCCACATCACTTCATTAGCTAAGGGTCATATCCACTAGGAGCATGGCGCCCAAGACCAAATCCTAACACCCAACCAGCATACCATATCGTCCAAGACATCATGTTGTCCAAGGCACCCTATTGTCCATGGGCAAGATGGCCACTAAGGCACCATATCGACCAACTCAACTTAGGGTGTGTCGTGCAACCACAAACCCCATGCCCGGCACAAGGTTTACCCATCATACTCATGTCGTTCAACGAAGAGGCTAGGGTGTCACCCACCTATAACAAACAATACTAAGGCGCCACAAGAAGGCCTATCATCCATCTAGCTCAAGAACCTTATATAGGCCACCACTAAAGAACCTATTAGGGTTTCACCATGCAACCACCATATCGGGAAACTCAAGACCAAACTATGTCGCCCAAAATAGAGATAACTTACTAGACACCATGTCGTCCAAGGGAACATCCAAAGCAAGGAAAAACATCTCAGCCAAAGAATATCCTCCAAGGATACTAACAAGGTGAAAGGGTCATATTGCGCACAAAGCCAACATGGTTTCACTGAACATATCAGCCAAGCTAAAACCCACAAAAGGGTGTATTGTGCTAGGGAACAAGGACCTCACCAAGATGGTCATCTTCAACCCCAAACTCCTTAGCAACAAACCCTAATTGATCAAGATAGTTGGCTCACCTCTCAACAACCAAGAGAGAGGGGTTTTGCACAACCTCCATCACAAATCGGGCAACATAAAGAAACATCTCCAACTTAGGTCATCACTCATCTAAAGGCTCACCTCTCAAATACATGGTGAGAGGAGGGTATTGCCCAAGAAACTAGAGTATAGGCTCACCTCTCAACAACCAAGAGAGAGGGGTATTACCTATATCACTAGGGCTCAAACTCACTTCTCAAAACCAAGGAGAGAAAGGGGTATTGCCCCAAAGGAAACCCTAATCTATGGGTTCAGCCAACTAGGTCCAAAGGTATATAACATCAACCACAACAACAAGATCACTATATCCATAAGATTAAAGGTACATGCTAGAGCAAGAGACATATCTAACAACATGCATGGCCGATCAAGATCATATATGAACATATAACATAAAAGAAGGTAGTATAGTTAGGTTTAGAAATTATGTAACCCGCCTTAAGCAAGCTCCTCAAGATCGAAGGCTCCAAGCTTTAAGCTTCTAGCTCCAAAGCACACCACCTTCGGCCACCTCAAGGAAAGGGACAAAGCTCATAACCACCATGGCCGAAGAGCAAGAAAGAAGGAGAAGGAGATGCTAAGGAGAGAGAGGAGATACTTACCAAGGAAGCAAGGCTCACCCATAGATCGGACACCAAGCTAGAGGAAGAAGAAGAGAAATCCTTCAAAGGGATCGACCACTAAGCACCAAGGGAAGGTGTATCGTTCACCAAGGAAGACAGGAGGCAACAAAGAACTAAAGTGACCCTAAGCAAGTGAAAGGGGAGAGATATATAGAAAAGGATGAAGGCGGAAACAAGGCAAGGAGTCATCCCTCTCAGGGACACATGTCCAACATCTTGCCACCTTGCAAACCACATGTGCATGTCATGCCACCCACTATCAAAGGATAGCACTTGTCCAAGGTATGGTGACACAACCAAAGCTAGGTCACATGGGCAACACACCCTCTTGGACGATACACTCCTGGGCGACACACTTCTTGTCCGACACAACTCATGGCCGATACAAAGCTTCAACACCTCCTTGCCTGATATAAGGTCCAACAAGGAAAGACAGAGCCCAAACAAGGCCCAAGGCTACTCAAGCAACGAGCCCAACTGTTCCTCTCAACCCTAGAGGATGCAAGGAGAGAGAGAACATCTCTCAAGGTGACAAACTTGCTCATCAACTCTAAAACTTGGGTTATTTGCAAGTAGCACCTCCAACCCTCAACAAAGCACAAACGAACCCTAATCACCATTAGAGGTGATTAGCAAGCAACTAAACACAAGGGTTAGGAAAATCAAATAGGATAAGCCCAAAATGAAGGTAAGGGTCCTTACAATATCATTCTTGAAGTAATAATGTAACGTCCTTGACTCAAACATGTGATTTTCTTCCTTCAATAATCGAGTAGCTGAAACTGAGTCATTAATATGGCACCAAGAATCAAAGCATAAGAGTGAGATATGTAATGTTTCATTTCAAAATATTACAAGTTTAGAAAGGTATTTTTTGCATTATCTCCTACATAAATAAAAAATAATACATGAGTTTAAAATGAAGATTGATCCATCTTTTGGTTCTTGATGCCCTTCATGATCTTTTCAAGATGAGTCTTCTACAAGGAAAGGTCCTACAAATAATAATCTACAACATGGAATAATATGACGTAGCCCAAGTGGGAGAGTATGTGTTAGAAAAATGTCTAAGTATGGAAAATAGAGATAAGCAACAAGATACTATTAACATAACTACATTCTTAATATATTACTCAAGTATCAAAAGTCCAGACCAATATTATATACCATCGACTAGTATGATGCATAAGGAATGTTTATGTACGTATATTCATTAAGCATTTATTAGATGAAAAATCTATTAGAATGTTAGACCAATACTATGGAGCATAGTCAAAATTATTGGTATTTCTCAAATAATGATAATAAAATGGGAGATCTTATTCCATAAAAGTTAAACTACAACTCTCAGAGAAGGTGTCAATTCACCTTGGACAGCTAGCTTGCAACCACAAAAACTTTGCTTAGCCAAGACTTTAGTCCATTAGTGTCACCAAAAC
The DNA here is from genome assembly GCA_963693085.1 of Alisma plantago-aquatica. NCBI lineage: Eukaryota > Viridiplantae > Streptophyta > Magnoliopsida > Alismatales > Alismataceae > Alisma > Alisma plantago-aquatica. Next base: position 82,726,200 of record OY856410.1, read on the forward strand.
ACATGTATACCCTGGCACACCCCCAGCTAGTCATGCACACTACATGATCATACAATGAATCAGATTACCATATGCAGTCACTGGTCTCCTTTCCAAGACCAAAAGACTATGCTCCTTATACAAAATGCCACTTGGAGTATTATTAGTTAGCATGCTTAATCCCCATTACTAACATGATCATGCCTGACTCTACATGACCAACTCAAGTGTGGGCCTGAGTATGGTAGAGCATCATACTCATCCATCCTTGACTCTAAAGGAATTAAATCTGGATGCCAAATGTATCAATCCCTGACCAAGACATGCCAACTCTGTTACGAGCACATCTCCCAATATAAGGCTTAGAAATAAAAGGATATCATCAAAGATATACTTCTCAATATGATGACTAGTCAAAGTTAAAGTGGTCAAAAGGTAACAATGAATAAATGAATCATTAGTTGAGTATTTCACTTTGATACCTAAAATGTAAACTTGTGATATTATGGAATTGAATCAGACAAATCTATGACAAAAAACATGCAAGGTGTTAGGGAGTCCCCCGTGCGAACACAGAACAATTTAAATATCATTTCCTATTTAATGGCTACAATCATTAGTGAAATAGGATCCTAGTCACCTTAGAAATGCCTGATGGAATTCCACTTTCCAACAAGATCACATGACTCAAATAATAGGGAGAAATAAAGGAAAAAGGAAATTAAAAGAGAATAGAAATAGAATGCACAAAGGCATTCTTAATTATCATCTAAAATCTTAATTCAAAATGTAAAGGATGATAGGGACCAATATATGTAAGATCTTACAGTAATGAAAGAAAATCCATTAATATTCATCTCTAGATTGTTAATAAAATAGTTGTATATGGTATATCATTTGTTCATTCTTTACAACGCATATGAAGTATACCAAATATGTTTCTACATACAATACCAAACCATACAAATCATGTTTTTCATTGTTGGTTGATATCATAGATCATGATAAGAATGAAATACCATACTGAAAAACACTAGAGGGGGGGTGAATAGAGTTTTAAAACTATTTTAACAATTTATTGAACTCAAACAACCACAATTGAAATTAGAAGAAGGAGACAGGTGTTTAGAGTGGTTCCAACTTTAGCAAATACTAAAGTTGTCAGTCCACTACCCGGTTGCTTACCCAACTAGGATTTTGAAATTATTTATTTTATTACCTTATCAAGGATTTATACAAAATAAAATACTTTCCTTTACACCCCTTGAACAACCTTCACTTGAAGTAGGTGCACCAACTTGAGGTAGCCTTCTTGAAGTAACTTCAAGCTCCCCCTTGAAGTAGCCTTCCTCTCTAGAAGTAACCTCCCGTTGCACCGACCTTCTGAAGTAGCTCAAGGTATCCTTCTTCACCAAGAAGATCTCCACCCTCTCCAATCCGCAGCCTCCAACCTAGGAGTAGCAAGGAGAGTACAAACAGTAATAAAGAACAAGAAAGGAAAAAGGAAATTACAACTTATCCTTTGTAGCCCAAGGCTTGATTTGCCTAGATCAAGCGTATAGATCTCCTAACCAAGTGTGTGGACTTGTGATTGCAGTGGGTAGGAGATGATAGCCTATAGGACACGAATTTTGAGCTAAATAAGGAAGTAGCCGATTTTCACAATGCTCAATTTGCTCACAAACATATTGCTCAAAGTATGCTCAAGGATTTCTCAAGTGTAACAAGTGAGTTTGAGTGTCCTATGGCTTGTCCTATTTATAGGAATGGTCTAAGGATACTTAAGGACGTTCTAGACAACTTCTAGGGGTTTCTAAGTGCTTAACTAGCCATGAGGTACAAGTTTGTTGCTTTAGCAACGGCTAATTAATTTACTCTGCAGTTGCTATCAGAGTTCATCTCGGTCGAGGAATGGTCGACCGAGATACCTACTGGGTCGAAGTTTTGTCGGCCGATAGGCTCTCTGGATCAAGTTATTTGCAACGTCTATCTCCAACTGCCAACTACCTTGTCAATTGTGTCTAACGGCTACTTTGGATCTTTCTCGGTCGAGAAGATTGTCGATCGAGAGTGTCTCGGTCGAGGAGTTGGTCGACCGAGATTGATCCTGTTTCAATGTTTCAATTTAGGCACTAATTATATGTATGAGTGTGCAAATGTGATCCTATTTGAAGGGGATGACTTATCTAAATGTGGTGTTTAGCTAGGGAAGATCTAACGCTTGATTTACATGCATTCTAAGTACTTGTACATTATATATTTGTACAAGCTTTTACAAGGCGATTACATTGCATGAAAATATAAATATGGAAGCATATGGATTTCCCTAGTACTTTGTCATCCGCCTTGTTCCTGCACACTCAAGTAGCTTGTTAGATCAATAAGAATGAAATGTTTGTCATAATCAAAACAAAGGGATTTATAGATGTCCATTTAGCCAACAATCTCCCCCTTTTTGAAGATGACAAACATTTCCAAAATATAAATGAAGGAAATATAAAACATATGAGTTTCATACCTTTAGATTACCTTTTGTAGCTTTTCCTCTTGTTTATAAAATGTGTGCTTATTATTCCCCATGAATTATGGAACATGAAATCCAATTCACTAGGGAATATAGCAACTTTCAATGTAAAGCTAAGAGTTTATTTATGAAACTCATTGATTGAGTTTTTCATAATTACTAAGTTTTAGTTTTATATTTATTTCTCCCCCTTTGTCATTTCAAAAAAATATTCGTTAAGAATAAAAACTCCCCCTTAATTAGATGTCCCATCAAATTTAATGAAAAAGATGTCCATTAAAAGTTTTTGTTAAGAAGCACAAATATCAAAGAAAACATCTTCCAAAGGAGTGATAAGCAGTTGCTTCCTAATTTTGTTAAATTGATCTAGTGGAAGCGGTTTTGTAAAAATATCAGCCAATTGATCTTCCGTATCAACATGATGAAGGGAAACATGATTCTTGGAGATATGATCCCTTAAAAAGTGATGACGGATTTCAATATGTTTAGCTCGGCTGTGTAAAATAGGATTGTGTGCTAAGTTTATAGCGCTCGTGTTGTCACAAAAAATAGGTGTAGATGAAAGAGTAAAACCATAATCATTTAACACTTGTTGCATATAAAGCACTTGAGCACAACAAGACCCGACTGCCATATATTCAGCTTCAGTTGTAGATAGGGCAACCATATTTTGTTTCTTACTAAACCTAGATACTAAAGCTCTCCCTAACAAGAAACAACCACCACTAGTACTCTTGCGATCAAGTCGACAACCAGCATAATCCGCATCAGTATAAGCTTTAAAATCCAAGGATTGTCCTTTTGGATACCATAAACCAAAACAAGTAGTGCCGGCTAGGTAACGAAGAATTCGTTTAGCTGCTAGAAAATGAGAGTGCATAGGTTGTGATTGAAATCGAGCACAAAGACCAACGGAAAACATAATGTCCGGTCTAGAAGCAGTTAAGTAAAGCAAACTACCAATCATGGCTCTATACAAGGAATCATCAATAGGTTCCCCATTTTCATCCTTATCAATTTTAATAGAAGTAGCCATAGGAGTAGTAGCATGTTTGCACTGATCCATCCCAAAACATTTTAAGAGTTCTTTAGTATATTTTTCTTGGCTTATGAATATTCCGGCAGGTGTTTGCTTAATTTGAAAACCAAGAAAGAAAGTTAGTTCACCCATGAGGCTCATTTCAAATTCTTTTTGCATAATGTTACTGAATTGTGTGCACAATGAATCATTAGAAGCTCCAAAAATAATTTCATCAACATATATTTGCACAACTAGGAAATCAGATGTATATGTTTTGAAAAATAAAGTAGAATATGAATTTCTAATAGAAAAACCATTATCAAAAAGATATGTCTTGAGCCTTTCATACCAATTCCTAGGTGCTTGTTTTAAACCATAAAGTGCTTTCTTAAGTTTATAAACATAGTCACCTTTTTACGGTATTTCAAAACCAGGTGGTTGGGCAACATATACTTCTTCTTGAATGATGCCATTTAGGAATGCACTTTTTACATCCATTTGGTAGAGTTTGATGTTTTTATGTGCAGCAATAGCTAGTAACATTCTAATAGCTTCAAGTCTAGCTACCGGTGCATACGTTTCATCAAAATCTATTCCTTCTTGTTGATTATATCCTTGTGCTACTAACCGAGCTTTATTCCTTATTACTTCTCCTGCCTCATTTAGCTTATTCCTAAAAACCCATTTAGTTCCTATGATGGTTTTATCTTGTGGTTTAGGAACTAAATCCCATACATCATTTTTAGTGAATTGATTCAATTCTTCTTGCATGGCTATTATCCAATAATCATCTTTAAGAGCTTCAGATATCTTCTTAGGTTCAATGATAGAAACAAAAGCCATGTTTGCAACATCTTTGAAGGAAGACTGAGTTTTGACTTTATCACTAGGATCTCCAATAATTAGTTCTTGAGGATGATCCTTAATAAGCCTAGGTGTAGGTTGTGGTTCAGCTTGGTGATTGTTTGTAGTAACTTTCTCACTATCATTTGGTATGTTTAAATTTTCGAATTGATTAGTGAGATCTATGATTTCTAGATTTTCAGATTTGGACTCTTCATGAAAAGAAACATGAATAGATTCCTCAACTTTTCTAGAGATAGTGTTATATACTCTAAAGGCTTTGCTAGAAGTGGAATATCCCAAAAAGAATGCTTTGTGTGATTTAGAGTCAAACTTATCTCTATCATCTTTGGTATTTAAAATATAGCATGTGGAGCCAAAGGTATGAAAATAGTCAACTCTAGGTTTCTTAGAATGTATTATTTCATATGGAGTTTTCTTCAAATGAGAGTGAACAGTTACTCTATTTAACACATAGCATGCAGTGTTTACAGCTTCAGCCCAAAAGGTTTTGGGTGTGTTGTGTTCGAGCATCATAGTTCTAGCCATTTCTTGTAGTGATCGATTTTTCCTTTCGACTATACCATTTTGTTGTGGGGTTCGTGGAGCAGAAAAATTATGAGTGTACCCTTGAGATGTACAAAATTCCTCAAATGTATGATTTTCAAATTCTCCACCATGATCACTTCTAATGGTACATATTTTGCTTTGTAATAGATTTTCAATCTTGGAACAAAATTGTATAAAAACATGAATAGTATCATCTTTAGTTGCAATAAAGTGTACCCATGTGTATCTACTATAATCATCAACAATAACAAAACAATATCTTTTACCACCAATAGATTGTGTCCTCATGGGTCCAAATAAATCCATATGAATTAATTCTAATGATCTACTGGTGCTAAGTACATGTTTTGGTTTAAAAGAGGTTTTGGTTTGCTTTCCCATTGTGCATGGTTCACAGTTTTCAACTTGATCAAAAGATGAAGTAGGCAATCCACGAACAAGATCATATTTCACTAACTTTTTAATAACATGTGAACTAGCATGTCCTAGCTTTTTATGCCATAGTTGTAAGGTATTTTCATTTGCAAGCAAGCATTTTCCCACTACTGATTTCATAGAGTTAGGTTTAAGGATATAAAGATTTCCAACTCTATTTCCTTCATAAACAACATTTGTAGTGTTTTCTATCAATAACTTGCAGCAGGTTTTGTTAAATAACACATCATAACCACTATCACATAATTGACTAACACTTATCAAATTATGGTGCAAACCATCAACGAGTAGAACATTCTTTATTTCGAGGTTTGTACCAACATTACCTATTCCAACGATTTTGCCCTTACCATTGTCTCCAAAGGTGACCGTTCCACTTTTCTTTTCTTCAAAGGTTTGAAATGCATCCTTGTTCCCGGTCATATGTTTGGAGCACCCACTGTCAACCACCCATTCCTGCATTAAAATGTAGATTTTGGTACCCATGTGATGGTCTGATATGGTTAGAATCATTTAAGTACAGACTTGTATAAAAGTTCTGATTCAAAAATCCAGTCGGTCGACAATTTTTCGACCGACATCTGTCTCGGTCGACAAATTGTCGATCGAGAAGATTACTGTAAACAAAGAAACACAGAAATTTAGCTCGGTTGACCAATTTTCGACTGAAATAATTGTTGTTTAGTTGCTGTAGATTTTGATTTGTTACAGACATCCGGTCGGTCGACAATACTTCGACCGATTAAGGGTTCGGTCGACAATGCTTCGACCGACTAAGTTTCTGTTTCAGTACAACAGTGCAGAAAATTAACAATATGCATGGAATCTTTTGTTTAGTTGAGATAAGACAATATAAATAGCAAAATGGAGCGTTTGGCCATATCTCAACTAAATTCCATTTGACTCTACTAAGTTTGGGGTTTTGGGACCCAAACTAAGTCGGAATCCTTAGTCTTATATGGGCATGAAAAGGAATAGTGTCCAAGACGTAAACAAAAATGGCAAGTAATAGAATCAACTTCATTTCTCTTTCTAGCCATTGTGTTCTTGGGTACAAACATAGTTTGAGTTCTTTTGGGTTGATTTTTCTTTGAAGCATATCCCAAACCTTTTCTTCCGTTGAAAATAGTACCAACACTTAGAATGTTATCAAGTATATCTTTTCTTCTTAACTCATAAAGTTCTCTTTGCAGCTTAGCAATGTCATTCATCTTCTTGTGTAGATCTTTTCTTGCTTGATCTAAATCAGATAACAATGAATCTCTTTCTTTTACAACATTATCATAGTCCAGATGGTTACACAAAATAGGTTGAGTCTGAAAATCTTTTAGTTTAGCTAACAATTCAGTCTTTTCTTTAGAAAGAAGATCAACATTTGTTTCTAAAGTGAGTAGCTTTCTAGTGCAATCATCTAAAGATGTTTTTAAAGACAAATTCTCAAGATCAATGCTATTCTTTTCAGAAGAAAGATTATCTAATTTAGCAATTAGCTCATCATTTGATTTAATAACCTTCTTTAGTTTCTTCTTGACATCAACATACTTATCATGAATTTCTTGTAGACTAGTAACTAACTCTTCTTTAGGAAGATCAAGTAGGCTTACCTCTTGAGAGTCTTCATCATTTTCTCTTGCCATTAGACATTCCACCTTTTCTTCTCCGCTTTCACTGTCACTTGATTCGTCCCATGCAGCTTTATAGGCTTTTTCTCCCTTCTTCTTGTGTGAGCTTTTCTTTCCTTTCTTTGCTTTAGGACATTCATTTTTGAAATGCCCTTTCTTCCCACATTCAAAGCACCTAGGAGGGGTAGAAGAAGAACTGGAAATTTTGTTAGATTTAAATCTTTTGTATTTCTTACCGTTGACGATCAAGGCTTCTTCTCCTTCTTCTTCACTTGACTCCTCACTTTCTTGTGTGACGACCTTTGAAGCTTTTAGAGCCACATCCTTCTTCTTTCCTTGCTGAAGTTCACGTGCTCTTCTTTCTTCCTCTTCTAGGGTTGCTTCATGAGCTTCTAGGTTGCCAATAAGTTGCTCCATTTTCAGTCGAGTGAGGTCGTTTGCTTCTTCAATGGCTGTCACCTTTGGCTTATATTTTGGAGGAAGTGATCGAAGGATTTTTGATACCTGATCTTCTTCAAGGACAGGTTTTCCTAGGGCACTTAAACCATTAACAATAGTAGAGAATTTTGCAAACATTTCACTAATAGATTCATCAGGATCCATACGAAAGTGTTCGAACTTTTGTTTAAACATGCTAATTTTGGAATTTTTGACTTGGACTGTACCTTCATAGGTTATGGACAGTGTATGCCAAATATCATAGGCTGTGTCACAATTAGATATTCTATTAAATTCTCCTACCGAAATAGAACAATATAAAATGCTTACAGCTTTTGCATTCATTTGAGCCAGCTTTACCGTATTTGCATCCCATTCTGCAAATTGAGTTTGAGGGAGCTCATATGGGGTTGACACCATTCTCCATAAGTCCCAATTGATGCCTTGGAAGTAGAACTGCATCCTTCTCTTCCAATATTGGTAGTTTGTTCCATCGAACACTGGAGGCCTAGCAACAAGTGTCCCTTCAAGGTTAAGGTTGTTGAGCACTCCGTCACCCATTTCTTCAAGACCTTGTTAGGGTTCCTTGAAGCCTGCTCTGATACCAATTGAAAAACACTAGAGGGGGGGTGAATAGAGTTTTAAAACTATTTTAACAATTTATTGAACTCAAACAACCACGATTGAAATTAGAAGAAGGAGACAGGTGTTTAGAGTGGTTCCAACTTTAGCAAATACTAAAGTTGTCAGTCCACTACCCGGTTGCTTACCCAACCGGGATTTTGAAAGTATTTATTTTATTACCTTCTCAAGGATTTATACAAAATACAATACTTTCCTTTACACCCCTTGAACAGCCTTCACTTGAAGTAGGTGCACCAACTTGAGGTAGCCTTCTTGAAGTAACTTCAAGCTCCCCCTTGAAGTAGCCTTCCTCTCTAGAAGTAACCTCCCGTTGCACCAGCCTTCTGAAGTAGCTCAAGGTCTCCTTCTTCACCAAGAACATCTCCACCCTCTCCAATCCGCAGCCTCTAACCTAGGAGTAGCAAGGAGAGTACAAACAGTAATAGAGAACAAGAAAGGAAAAAGGAAATTACAACTTATCCTTTGTAGCCCAAGGCTTGATTTGCCTAGATCAAGCGTATAGATCTCCTAACCAAGTGTGTGGACTTGTGATTGCAGTGGGTAGGAGATGCTAGCCTATAGGACACGAATTTTGAGCTAAAGAAGGAAGTAGCTGATTTTCACAATGCTCAATTTGCTCACAAACAGATTGCTCAAAGTATGCTCAAGGATTTATCAAGTGTAACAAGTGAGTTTGAGTGTCCTATGGCTTGTCCTATTTATAGGAATGGTCTAAGGATGCTTAAGGATGTTCTAGACAACTTCTAGGGGTTTCTAAGTGCTTAACTAGCCATTAGGTACAAGTTTGTTGCTTTAGCAACGACTAATTGATTTACTCTACAGTTGGTGTCAGAGTTCATCTCGGTCGAGGAATGGTCGACCGAGATACCTACTCGGTCGAAGTTTTGTCGACCGACAGGCTCTCTGGATCAAGTGATTTGCAACGTCTATCTCCAACTGCCAACTACCTTGTCAGTTGTGTCTAACGACTACTTTGGATCTTTCTCGATCGAGAAGATTGTCGACCGAGAGTGTCTCGGTCGAGGAGTTGGTCGACCGAGATTGATCCTGTTTCAATGTTTCAATTTAGGCACTAATTATATGTATGAGTGTGCAAATGTGATCCTATTTGAAGGGGATGACTTATCTAAATGTGGTGTTTAGCTAGGGAAGATCTAACACTTGATTTACATGCATTCTAAGTACTTGTACATTATATATTTGTACAAGCTTTTACAAGGCGATTACATTGCATGAAAATATAAATATGGAAGTATATGGATTTCCCTAGTACTTTGTCATCCGCCTTGTTCCTGCACACTCAAGTAGCTTGTTAGATCAATAAGAATGAAATATTTGTCATAATCAAAACAAAGGGATTTATAGATGTCCATTTAGCCAACACATACTAAACAATATTAGCTCATATTAAATCATACTTTCCATTGACGTTTATATCATGGTTTATGATAAGGAGTGAAGATGATATTTAACTATACTAAACCATAATAAACCCTACTTTTCATTAATGGTGATACAAGAGATTAACTCAAGAAGTGAAAACTTATACAGAATCATACTTCCCATTGATGCTTGAACAAGAGACTTTTACAAGGAGTGAGGACCATAATAAATCCTGATACTAAATCCTACTTTTCTTTAATTGTGATCTAAGAGATTATGTCAAGTGGTGAAAACATAAAAAATCATACCTCTATATGTACTTGATACATAATTCCACAATAAGTCCATAGCAACATTAAATATATCCAGTCTTGATAGGTTTGGGCTAAAGCTTCATGATATTTTTGGAATATATAGTATTGTGCTTCTCTTACTATGGTGGAGGAGGGAGGTAGTAGGTTTCTATAGAGAGAGGGTTTGTTGGGAGGTGGTTCCAATCATCAACATAGATAAAGAGAGAGTGCTTTGCTAATCTAGAGAGAGATTGGAGGTTTATGGTGAATGATATGGGCAAGGAGGAAGAAGGGACGTCCACCTTTGCTTTGTGATAAATAGGAGAGAATTTGTGATGATGGTGGGGTGGATGAGGGCTCCTTTTATAGGAATGGTGGAGGATACCATGGTCCTAATTGCAAAAAGAATATGGATGACACATGGGTATATGTGTGTCATGAAAAGAGAGATGATTTGTAGTTAAGTGATACATGGATGTGTATGTGTCATCTTAAGAGAGATAAATTCGTGTCTATATGACACATAGATGCATATGTGACATCTTAAGATATCTATAAAGGATTAGTGGACACATGGTAGGATATGTGTCAAACATTAGGATGTTCTAGGTGTTTAAGAGATGAGCATGACACTAAGATACTTTCTTTACCTAGTAGTGTGTTTGCTCATGCTACCTACTTGCTACACATCTACATGCTTGCCTCCATAAGCAACTTGCTTGCCACCCGGCTACCTACTTCTCTGCTTACCCACCAAAATGTTATTTTTCAAAAATTGACAAAAACTACTGCAATTATATATATATATTTTATCAGTAAGTGTGCTACTTCTTTATTCCAACTTTATCAATATACAAGTGGTATGGTATAAGCAAGAAAGAAAAACTATATGTGCATAAGATAGCTATACTCATCAGGCTATTCTACTCCATGTAATGCTAGCTACAGGAGTTCTATCTTAAAAAATGAACATATTCCTTGTGCGCCAGATCTAGTAAAAGTTTAGTAGAGCCATAAGCTTTTCATTGCTGCCATTTAATTGCAGTACATCTTCTACATAGATGGGTGCATGAGGGATGACATTTTGAGCTCTCTGCCATACTTCAATCGCAAAAACATAGTTCCAATGAAGATGGTTACTCGTTTCACATCTGTTCTTACATAGACTGCATCTAGATGCTATGGTGAATCCTCTATGTTGTAGGAAATCTTTTGTAATTAGTCTTTTTTGCAGCAGTTTCCCACCAAAGCATTTGACTCTGTTAGGTGCTTTGGAACTCTAAAGCCATTTAGCCCAATCAAGTTCAGTACCTCGTGATCTTCAAAGATCCTAGGCGCCCCGGAGAGTGAACTGTTCTAGTCCTTGAAGATAACAGTGGTCATTTTCAGCAAGGTTAATACTTGATCATATGTTAACAAGTTCTTCAACACCTCGAGCACAGGGGAAGACCCATCTCCTGTTGACTATAAAGTCTTTTAGCAGTTTGGATGAGTCAAAGCCATTTCTAAGCTTGAGTTACGAGCCAATCAGGTCCTGTAAGAAGTTACCAGAGATCCATGGGTCCTTCCACAGAGAAATGCAGCTACCATCACCTATGTGAAATTTCACGATAGGGATAAGAGTGTCTCTGTGCTTGATGAGTGTTCTCCAAAACCAACTGTGGTCTTTCTTAGCATTGCATGACCACATGGAGTCTTCTTTTATGTATATACTGTGGACCCACTTGATCCATAAGTTATTTTTCCCCTTTGCAATATCCCAAAGTAGCCTAGTCTGTCCTGCAGAGTTCCAATCCTGGACTTTCCATATTCCCAAGCCACCTTCCACTTTAGGTCTGCAAATGTTGTCCCAAGACACACTATGTATGTGTTTTTCTCCATCATGTTCACCCCACACGAAGGTTCTATACATGTATTCAATATCCTCAATAGTTGCTTTTAGAAGGGGAAAAATACCAGTCTAGTACATATGGTAAGCAGAGAGAGTGGACACCACAAGCTCTATTCTACCTGCCATAGATAGTAGTTTTGCCTTCCAGGAGTCCAATTTCGTTTTGATTTTGTCCACCAGTGGAGTGCATATACTTTTAGTTAGTCTACCAGAGAAGAAAGGAAGTCCTAGATATTTGACTGGTAATTCTATTCAATTTATGCCCATCATGGTCGCAATTATATTTTTAATATGTAAAATCTTTTAAATCAATCAAAATATATTATTTTAACATTAAAATTAATTTTACAATTTTTTCTCAAAGAAGCTTGTTTTTATGAATAGCTCTAAATAATGAGTTTTAACTAGGGTGGGAGATCAGGATGTTACAAATTATGCTAAGAGTTAGCCTAAAGACAAGCAAGCCTTAGGATGGGAGTTATGACTATATCCAAGAAAATTGGATCCAAAATTTTCCTCTTTAGACATTTTTGTGAATCAAAAATTTTCAAAGAAATAAGAGTAATACATGTGCAAAAATTTTGTCAAAATTGGTCTTTTTAGGCAGTTCTATTTTTTTGGTTAGAAAGCGAGTAAGGTAGAACAATGCAATGCAATGCAATTGACATGTTTAGTGTAAACATGTACCAATTTTGCCTATTCATACCCCCCAAACTTATCATTTATCATGTCCGTAGGGGGGCAAAGGATGAGGTTGATCAAGAACAAGTGATATAGAGATGGTCTTTTGAGATTGACCACTCTGAAGTTAAGATATTGATTGTGTATTTCCCTCAAATATGGTGGTAGTATTCATCATGGTAGTGCTCCACCTTTTGGTCTGAGGTAGCGAACATCTACATCCAAAAGAGTATGTAGAAAACACAATCATTTGAGAGAGGTTCTTATTGTGGGTACTAGTGACAGAATTGCGGCTTCTCGAATAGTAAATCATTTGGTATGCTGCAACCATATGTGTGTATCATCTCCACTATATCTGTGGCCACTTGGGCAGGCTTTTTGTTCAATGACTCTGTTAGTTGTTTTAATATTTTGTGTGCTTGTTGCTTAACATGAAATCTAAATTGTTATAGAAGATGGTTGTTATGCTCACAGTATCAACCAAAAAAAGTGCCCAATGGCCATCATGCAAAATTGACACAAATATCCACCTTGGGACATTGTATTTCAGGCAGTACATCAGTCGCTGCACTGTACTAGAATCCTTCTTTGATATAACGTCTCCCACTATTTCATAGAACACCATGTATATGTTGGAGAGGTTGTCATCCAGAAGTAACTGGCATGCATACATGACATTCACAGTCATGTAACCTCCTATAGTCAAGATATCTCAAAGGGCTGACAGCAGTATTTGAACATTTTACCTCTCAAAAGTTATTACCAGATCATCCTCTTCTGGGCATAACTCATCAAAGAGGAAGGTAGTTTCTTATACAGACAACCCATAACATGCCAGTTCGTCAAAGTTATTGAAAGTGGGCATAATTATGTTTGTTGCTTTTGGTCCTTCCTTAGGCTGACTATTGATTTGATGCTCTTCAATGTGCTTAACTGCCTTGTTGTCTAGAGTGGTGTCTTCCTCCTCAGTGATCTCTGTGTTGGATGGGACATGTGAATCCTCTATTGGAAATGTTTCTATTGGTGCATCAACATCTTGTGTTGTCATACGTTGTTCTGGTGCTGGGAAAGTTGGTGATATTTTAGTATCGAGTGGGGTAGCAACAATAGTTGTTGTTGGTTCAAGAAAGGGAAGTGGCGAGGGAGAGTGTGGGACTACTGAGTCAGACATTGTTTCTTCATATTCTGAGGTTTCTACTATTTCTTTAAGTTTTCTCAACTATTCTCTCCAAGGGGTTTTTACAGGTAGGGGAATAAGTGAATACATACTCCTTGGTATATCAACCATCCATGCATCATAAAAGAATCTCCTATCATGCATTATTTCAATGAAGTATTTTCCTCTCAGTGCAGGGAAATCTTCATTGACAATTTGTTCCAACATGATTCCTCTATTGATGGTCTCTACCATTCTTAGAGCCATGAAAGCATTGTCCCCCAAGTTCTTCTTCTCTAGGGGCATTATATAGTCCATGTAAATTTCTTTCCAGTTTGGATGATACCAACCGATGACTCCTTGTGTTAACTTCTTCAAGTGGGTTTGGATATCCTGAACTGTCCTATGCTCAGGTTTTTTGAAGACCATCCTTCCGCAAGGAATGTCTTTCAAGCTGAAGTTATACATGATAAATTTTCTTTCTAAAAGGTTAGCCATAGTTAGGAGCCATTAATTGTAGGCCTTGAATGGTAGAGTAATGAAATTTAGGGCTTTAGTTACTTGTAGAGTATCTTGAATCTCTTTGACTAATGTTGATTCAGTTCTTTCCTTGTATAGTTGAGCTTCCAGATTTGAAGTTTCATTGAAAATAGAACCCGTTTTGTCTCTACACACAAACTCCTCTATTATTGTTCCTCACAAGACTCTGGAAAAGATTGTGCTTATGTTTGCCTTCTATTTGAAGGCTGAATGGAAATTCTTTCTTGTTAGAGTGTACATGTTGTTGTGGTAGATGACGTCCTTCCTGAGCTTCTCGTCATCTAAGATATCGGCAAGGACATGGATGTCTCATACTATCATGCCTATCATAGAGGTCATGTCCATGTCAACCATCTTTCATGGAAGAGGTGGTGGTGTTGTTGGACTTGGACCATCTCTAGGTGTAGAAACTATGGATGGGTCTGGGAACACTGGGGTCTCCTGCTTTGGTGGTGCATCGCCGAACATGTGGTCTAGGTTCCCATTGTTGGCTTCTGACACCATTTGTTCTATTTGTTCTTCAAAGGAGATGGGGAATCCATTGCTCATAGTTGGTTCATCCAACATGATTTTGTTTACAAAATTGTCATAATTGGATGTTTGTATCGAGTTCTTGAAGTTAGATAGTAGAGCTAGCCCGTCCATAACATCTTCAATGGTCTTAGATGCATCTTCCCTTTTTAGGGGATATTATCCTGACGTCATTCTCACCAACTTCCTCTGAGTCCTCAGTGTGATATAATGACTGTAGGGCATTTAGATTTGGTTCTGCTCAGGGTTCTTCTTCTCTGTAGTTGTTGGTGGAGTGCCCTGGTGAGGCTGGGGAAGTAGTGAGATTGTCATCCCCAACATGCACTCCCTTGCTTCTTCCAGAGTTCTCTTCTTCTATAGGAATGGTATGCTCAAAAGTCACTTCTTCTTATAGGATTGGAGCATGTCCAGGTGGTATTGTGGCCCTTAGAATGTCAGCTCAAAGGTGCACATCTACATCTACTAGTGTGGCAGATGATAAGTCAATGACCACTGTTCATTGTCTTTTTATGTTGACTCCAATGTTTTTTGTCATGGATTCCTTCCTCTTTGCCACCTCTTCTTTTAACTGTAGGTTCTCCTGGCATAGGTCATCATTCTTTTTGTAGAGCAGGGAGTTTGTTTATCACTCCCTCCAATGGCTGCATAACCTGTCCTTTATTTGTAACAAACTATGGCATTTGTTGTGGCAAGCTTAGAATCGGTAGTATGCCTATTTTTATTATTTGCACATGTTTTGTTAGTGTAGACAAGTTTGTAGTTAGGTTAAAAATATTTGTGGTAGAGTTCGAGATGATAATATGGAGGTCGTCAATCTCCAACCCTATTTCCATGAACTTGCTTGCAATAGGCACCCATCTTTTTTGTTTTGGTCTGCTGAGGGAGCTCACTTCATGACCCCCCTCATCTGCTTTGTTCGATACTTCATGTTCACCCGTCATATGCACTTTGTATTCTCGTTGTGGTTTCTCCCTCTTTGGGGTTTCTTTTCATGACTTCCTTATGATCGATATGTTCACAGATGCGCCCACTCTGGTATCAAGTTTCATTTCCCTATGCTCTCCATGGTGTGAGTCAGTGTTGACATTTTGCCATTTTTCCTTTTTCGGGATGGCTATTGTTGTTGATTCTTCCTCATGGATGACTATTCTTGGATTTGATATGATGTCTTCTTGTATAGTTGTGATGAGAGGGGTTTTTATAATCTCATCTTCAACTTCATCCAGATTTATAAACTTAGGTGTGGGGGGTTTCTTTGACTGCTAGTTGGTGTTCAACCTTTTAGAGAGGTGTAGAATTACCCTCTTCCTTGTTGTTTTCTTTGTAGTGATATCCCTTGGTCCTTTCTCACATTTCTCAACCGACAGACTTGTGTTTGTGCCTTGTTGAAATATCATTCTAATAATTTCTTCTTCTTTGAAAAGGAGCTCGTCACAGTCGTAGTTGCTTAGTTTTGGGAGAGGTAAACAATGTTTTATCCCATAGAATCTGTGGGAGTAATTATGTTTTGACCATGCTAGAACATTTGCAACAGTAAGGTACTTAACATCTACTATGTCATCACCCTCTATTCTTAGGAAGTATTTCAACTTTTTCGGGTACCTAGTTGGTGTACAATGTAGGTGACTAGGCCCCCCATGTATAAATCACAGGGGCTATCAGGTCCTGCATCTGCTTCTAGTTTATTGACCAAAATCTTCTCTATATTTATGGATTTCCATTCCATCACACTCCATAACACGTGGAGATCTAGCCTGGTATCATTGCCTATGTCTGGTCTGAAAGTCAATGCATTGATAAAGATTTTGTGCACAACCCTCAAGAAGCCTGAGTCCATCATAGCATCCTTAGACTAACCATAACTGTACCGATAGTCTTTGGAAAGCTTATCCCATGCTTTGTCCATTACAAATCCTCTTGCATCCCTACCTATATGTGCCTTATTGGCCCATTCTGCTTTCTCATTCAAGTCAGTAAAGATCGCATTGAGCCATATTTTAGTCAACATATATTCTTCCTTGATGATCCATACATATAGTTTATATTCTCCTCTACACTCTACCTTTTATACTTTGGTTGCTGGTAGATTATTTAGTGAGGAAATGAATTCTAAACATAGATCATCATACAAGGCCAGTCTGATGAAGGAAATCTTATGAATTCCCAACTGGTCCAGGCTTTGTTTCATCCTGTAGTATATTCCTAGCTTCTGTAGGGTTTCTACATCACCAAACCTAGTGGACTTGAACTTCTTTTTCTAGAACATGTCACACCAAATTTCCTCAAGTTCTTCATCCCTATCCAGGAATTGGTTATCAGTCTTTTCCTTGTAGATTACATGTGATGTTTTCTATGAAACACTTGCTATCACTGTTTGTTGAGGTATGGTTGCTTCTACAGTTGTACCCTCTACAGATGTCTTGTCTGCCTTCTGAGACCTCCTCTGATTAGGACCAGGTGCAACTCTTTTCTTTGGTTGATTCACCTCTTTTGATGGGGTGTACTGAGAGACCTCGGTCCCTATTTATTCTACATCACTTGTTGACTCCTCAAGTGCTAGTTCTTCTAGTATTATGAGTATGTCTACCTCTAAGCATGCTTTGATGCTTTCCTTGGTAGGCTCCCCATGTATCTTGATGTATGCCACTACTTCATATTTTAGCTTTTCCATTCTTTCCATTTCTTCTAGATTCAATGGCAATTTAAGTTTCCTAGTGTACTCAGACTCTTAGATTGCCTGGTCCCTATTCTTCCTGCCATCTTTTTCCTGGTGGATACTTATCTCTAGAAATATTTATTAGATAAGAAAGGATAGGGTTTTTTTAGAATAATAATCATCAATAGCTAAATAACATTTGATGGTCTTAGAATGCTAGAGAGACAAACTAGAACATGACAATATTAATTGATGGTTATGGAAGAAAACTGACAAACGATGGATGTCTGATGACGGTTGTGTAGGGATCACGAATCGATGATCTAGAATACCAGCTCAATAATTGATGGTTTTAACCCAAAAATCAACCGATGGTTGCTGGTAGTGGGGTACCAACTGATGGCGTCGTATGTTAGAGACAAAACATGGTTATCTTAGAGAAGCATAGGTCAAAGAACTGATGGCGTGGATTCTAGATCTCAACCAATGGTTGGGTGTGATGGTGACAACTACTGGTTAGAAGTCGATGGTCAATGAGAAATTAGAAACCGATGGTTTAGGTTTTGATGGTTGTTCCTCAAAGGGGAAATAAGCAATGGGCGCGAATACAAGGTATTCGTAGCGAACTAAAAGTAAGAATGGATGGTCTATACTAATGCACGATGGTTGACAAGGTTCATTGTTAGCTTAGAAACCATTGAAAGAAGAGAAGGAGAATGCTCAGAAGATTGTGGGAATAAAAGACTAGGGTTTAGGTTTAACACATTTGATGACATTGGAGTTTCACCCTTGGATCTCCGTTGGATCCACAGTAGATCTTGGCCCATGTTCTCTTATCACGAAGGTCCTCCGTGTTTTAGTTGGTGGTTTGGAGGTGTAAGACAACATCTTTTGATGGTGTCTCTTCAGTTTCCTTATTGCTGGAGCATTCTCGCAACTAGGGTTATTAAGAGGGGATTCGATGGATCGATTTGGTGGTTTCACAATCTCTTTTATAGGTGTGCATTCATTGGTTGACCATCGGTTGTTAACATCTGATGGTTCAATACTTGGTCACCTACTGATGGTTCAACAGACGTTGACAGTCGATGGTCGCCAATCGATGGTTGGCTCCCTTTCAACAATCTATGGCTTTTCTGCTTCCTTTCCCTTTCTATCTTCCGATGGTAGGTCAAAAAATTATCACTTGATGATTAGGTAGATTTTATTCAAACTCAATGGTTGAACTGCATGAGACATCCGATGGATTTACTAACTCCTGGTGTCTTCTGATGGCTTCACTAGACTAATCATCCGATGGCTAGGCAACACTTAGCCAAACTTGATGGTTATATTGAATACCTCAACTCCACTGATGGTCTTACTGATGGTTGTACAATATATTCCAGAACTGGATGGTTGGCTTAGCTGACATGATCTGATGGCTTTCCTGCTTAGCAAATTAGCTGATGGTTCAGGGATCCTATGGTTTCCCTGTATTAACTAAAAGAGTTAAATTCAAACTAATTTTATTCTTCATATGCTATAAATTTAGAGATAGAAAAAGCGTTCAAATCTTGTAACTAAAGTATAGAGAATTAGGAAACATATAAACTTGTAAAGAAAGACCTAAATTTTAATTCTATGTACACTAAAAGTTACTAAACAATGCAGGAATTGCTAAAAGCTAAGATAGGAATTGAAACAAAATTAGGAATTCTCAATTATGGAAGATTGGAAAACTAAATATAAGGAAAGTAAGAGATTAAATTATGCTTGGGTTACCTCCCAAGAAGCGCTAATTTTAGAGTGTTTTAGCTTGACTTCCTTGATTTTTTTCCCTTCAACTTCATACTTCCTCTGGTGGTACGAGTGGTGGTTCCTCCAATTGGAGTTTTGACCTTCTTACAAAAGCTTCATCTTCATAATATCTTGTAACTATGTGTCTATTCACCTTAAATGTTCCAATCTTTTCATATATGATTTCAATCATTCTACACAGGCATATCTTTACAACTGTAAAGCAGCCAAACCACCTTGACCTGAGCTTACTGAGAAATAGTATGATGCTATAATTAAATCGAAGGACCTTATCTCCCTCTGACACATCGTTTCTTTTGAAATGGGAATCATTCCATACTTTGGTCCTTTGTTTGTAAATTCTGGCATTTTCATAGGCTTGTATCTTAGCTCCTCTAGCTCTTGCAATTGTAGAAATCTCTTCTTACCTTCTTGGTTAAGGTCCACGTTCAAAAACTTAATAGACTAAAAGGATTTGGGCTCTAGTTCCATAGGTAGGTGGAATGATTTTCCATATATTAACCTATAGGGTAGTTCCTATCAGGGTTTTATTCTCAAGAATTTGCTTAATCTAGAGGTTTGACACTTACACCTATCCAGACGTCTGTGGGTAATATGGTGTCGACACTTTATGCTTGAACCCATACTTCTTTAATAATGCTTGAAAGTTTCTTTCTCCAAAGTGGGATCCCACATCACTAATCACTATGTATGGGACTCTAAATCTAGAAAAGATAATTTTCTCAAATAGTCTGATCACTACCTTGGAGTCACATGTAGGGGTTTTAACGACTTCTACCCATTTGGAGACATAGTCATTGACAACAAGATGTATTGGTTGTCCCTGGAGGATGGAAAAGGTCCCATGTAATCAATCCCCCATACATCAAAGATTTCCACTTCTATCCAGTCAGACATGGGAATTTCATTTCTTTTTGAAATGTTTCCTATTTTTTGACATTCATCGCATGCTTTAACATATGTGTGAGCATCCTTGAATACGGTGGGCTAGTAGAATCCTGATTGTAAGACTTTTTCCATCATTCTTTCTCCTCCTAAATGTCCTCCATATGATGAAGAATGACATTCTCGTAGAATCTAAGGGACTTGTTCTTCTGGGATGCACCTCCAGCATAATTTGTCAACCCATCTTTTGAACAATAGCGGTTCATCCCAGTAGTAATTTTTCAAATCTGAAAATAGCTTTTCTTTTGGATATAGGTGATATCATGCGACTACTGTCGACAAGGTAAATAGTTACAAATATTAGCAAACCAGGGTAGGTTGGGTTTGATGGACCTTGTCATCATCAGGGCCTCATCAACATAGTTATCATTAATAGGCAGGTGATCTTATTTGTCTACAACAATCCTTGATAGATGGTTTGCTACTACATTTCCAAAACCTTTCTTGTCTATTATTTCATGATCAAACTCTTGAAGCAACAAAGCCCACCGTAGAAGCCTAGTTTTGTGTCGTCTTCTACATTAGATACTTTATTGCTCATTGGTCTGTATATACCTTGAATTTTGACCCTACTAGATCAGATCTAAACTTGTCAAAGGAAAATACTATTGCCAACATTTCCTTTTCTGTCGTGATGTAGTTCACTTGAGCTTCATCCTGAGTTTTGTTGGCATAGTAGATTACATGATATTTCTTGCCTTTCTTTTATCCTAGAATGCCCCCAATGGAGAAATCTCTAGAGTCGCACATTATTTCAAATGATAATCCCCATTTTAGATCTTGGAGTATATATGTTGTTGTGATCTCTTTGCTCAGGCTTTCAAAAGCTTTGTGGTAATCATCTGAGTATTCAAAAACTACATTCTTCACGAGTAAAGTAGATAACAAATTTGCTTGTTGGTATGTATGCTTGGAGAGCCAATCATATGCTGATTAGTGATGGCATATTACATAAAGTACTTGATTAATAATAATCAAGGCAAGCTTCCAATTCATTATATTTTACTCAGTTATCAAATAATGAGGAAACATGATGAATGTCTAAAGAATGATATTACTCAATGACATATGTCTTCAAGTTACATGACTTGAACAATGAGATCATATGAATGTTAAGAGTATGTACATTCTTGTTATGTCCCTAGTCAAATGTTACTATGGAAGGTAGATAGACAACAATAACACATAAGACTAGAGTGTGTGTTGGTTGATGACATAATCTCATCAGTCATGATATGTGATATCAAACTAAGCACATAGATACTTGTTAGTAAATAGTGTATCAGACAGATCCACCTTGAGAGTGACTGTAACATCCCAAGATTTGAGGCCTTGGATAAAACACTCTTAAAAGGAATGATTGGACTACCCATATCATCATGGTGCACCTCCTTTTCAGGGAGCCCATCTCTAAAGAACTCCATAGTTAAGCGTGCTTGGCTTGGAGTAGTACTAGGATGGGTGACCAGTCGGGAAGTTGATCCTGGCTTGCGCGTCAGTGTGGACAAAGTGCGCAGTTAAGGCTAGTGGTGGTCCGTGGGGCCAGTCATCATTCCTGAAACTCTACTACAGCCTTGGGCAGTGGGCCCCAACGTTACAAATGGTATCAGAGCCATAACCCCGCTAGTAGGTGGGGCCCACATGGGCATGTGGCATGCCAGTCTTGAGCCGTGCGGTCCAGGCAAGTTGGAAAGGGCTATCCGTAGGGACGAGATGGAGCCGCCCTTGCACTGGTAGCCGTGGACGGGAGCTGGATGTCCATGGGCCATTGTGGGTCTGCACTGAAATGGGGTCAAATTATGAGGCCATATAGTTGGGCCTTGACGAGGACGTCAAGAGTCTAAGTGGGGGAGATTGTAACATCCCAGGATTTGAGGCCTCGGATAAAACACTCTTAAAAGGAATGATTGTACTACCCATATCACCAAGGTGCACCTCCTTTTCAGGGAGCCCATCTCTAAAGAACTCCATAGTTAAGCGTGCTTGGCTTGGAGTAGTACTAGGATGGGTGACCAGTCGGGAAGTTGATCCTGTCTTGCGCATCAGTGTGGACAAAGTGCGCAGTTAAGGCTAGTGGTGGTCTGTGGGGCCAGTCATCATTCCTGAAACTCTACTACAGCCTTGGGCAGTGGGCCCGAGCGTTACAGTGACACATGGAAACCATATATGGTGGTCATAATTATCTCTTATAGTGAAGGTGGTAATTGTGGTTCTTAGACCTGAAGTCACTACACTCATCACATGTCATTTTGTATACTTTGGCATCATCCAACGTAACCCTGAATGAGGATTTCCATAACAATGATGATTGGGTAGTTGTGTCACATGGGGATTGATTGTGGTTATGGTGTAACGACCCCGCTTTCCAATAACCCCCAATTAAGGAATACCAAGAAGTCAGAGCCTCTATCCCAAAATAGGATCAGTGGCTTTGCAAATAATAAAAAATAATTAATAAATTTACTTTTCAAATCGGATAATAATTTACTTTTCACATACCTTTCAAAAATAGGAATCTAGAACTTTACTTAATGTAGAGTCATATCTAACTAAATCCTCCTTTATTATGTTAACTTTATTCTTCATAAATGCCACCTTATTATTTGTCCACTTTCAGATATTCCTAAAATGCCAACAAATAAAATGTCAGACAATATAAATGAATATACCGGTATGTGGTGACAACCAAAATATTGCACATATATTGTAACAACCTAATCACATCAAATAGTTGTTAACAGTGAAATATTATGGTTTTTAATATGACTTCCCAACCGCTTTTACTCATTCTCTAGGATACCCTCTCTTAGGGTTAACTCCTTGCAAGTGAATTTAGGCTACCTTCTCCATCCTGATCTTGGTACTTGGGGTCACCTCTCTGGGTGCCCGGTGGTCTTCCCTATGGGGCTTGACCACCTCTGACCTTTTCTCCAGGGCTTGGTCTCTCATCTTACATCCAGAGATGGTATGTAGGTTCGGGAAAGTCATATATATACTTAAATTGTGATAATCATATTCACTTTAAAGATTGTAGAAATAAAATCATCCAAGCTGTTTATTTCCATGCAATCGATAAAACATCAAAAAACACCAGGAAACTAAAGTATGTACTCATAATTAACCACATACCTGATTTGGAGATCTCATAGGAAATAAGCTCAATCCAATCCAATCCAATCCAATCCAATCCAATCCAATCCAATCCAATTAGGAAATCCAAGCAATCAATCAAGCCAATCACACAACTATATAGAATCATGAAAAGCATGTACAACCTATTCACTATATACTCACCAAGAACTTACTTTATTGACTTGGGATTACTTCCTAGGGTTTCTAATCTGAATTAGGGTTTCCTTAGGGTTATTTAGTTCTCTTTCTTATCTTTCCCCTTTTAAGTCAACAAAACCCTAAAATAGCAATTATATGTTCAAAACCCTAATTACTCAACTATTCATATTAAAGACTCTTTATTATAAAATTTGGCTTAGGATCATCTTAATATCATATCATACAAAGGATATCAAAATATAACTCATTACAAGTCATTAACACCTACATCAGGATTTCAAAGCCCATTAATTCACTTTAGACATATGAAACCCTAAATTAGCCAATTAAGAACATGGATCATCCTTTTAGGATCAAAACGTCCTTAATATTAACAACATGTTGATATTCACATAAAACATCCATATTACTTTTTCCAATCTCAAAATTTGGGTTTATTACTCATGAAAGCATTAAAGATTGCAACTTTAGGTACTTTTAGAACTATGAACAAATTCAAGCTTCAATTTTTTTTTTGAGTTCCTTGTATTTTTTGATCAATTTTCATATATAATACATGTTCATTTGAGTTATCAATCGTATGCAATGAATTTTGCAAGTTAATTACCTCTCATCCAATTGCTAGCTGCCATGTCAGCCTTGTGGCTCCTTTTCTACATGGACTGGCATCCACGAATCGACCCTCGCCACGTCAGCAGTGCACTCTACACATGTAGGGTATCAAGCCATGCCGATTATACGCTTCTTCCCTTGCCATCCTTCACAAACGCCGGAGCCAAGGAGGTCTTTTCCTCCTTTCTCATCTTCTACATTGTGAGGCTTGCCTCCCAGGAGCAGTGCCCCACAATGGTCAACCAAACTGTTGACTCTGGGCTCTAAGGCATCAGAGGTTAAGCGAAGGCGAACACAACTCCACCGGGACCATCTGGAGTCCTTGGCGCTCCCAATTTTGTCAAAGGTGCACCAGACCGACGGGGTGAGAAGAGAGGTTGGAGGTAGGGTACTATAGCACCAAGGGAGAAGAACCATTGTCCTCATGATGGAATTGACAATAATGAGCTCTCCTTCGAATTCCCATGTGGCCACTCATTCAGTTCTTGGTCTCCAAAAGGGTAGTCCCTTCATATATAGGCATGGATCAGTAGAGTCTGCCGGTGATGGGGTCTTCTCCCTACACAAATTGGGAAACCCCCATTTCTCCTCAAAATGGGACCATCCAAGGATGTTTGGACACATACTCATCTTCTGAATTCAACTGAATCACTTCTGGGTTTGCACAAGATCAATAGAGGGATCCAATCGTGGAAATCAATAGGAACTTACTGTTCCTGGTTTCCTTCTCAAACTAGAATTAGATGATGCCCAAGCACCATCAGATCTCAGATCCAATGACCCAAATCTCACATGCCAAGAAAGTTGAATTTTGATTAATATTAGAAAAAAACGTGACATTACTTGCTATGCTCTTCACTTTAGGAAAATTTACAAAAATCATATCTCCTAAACTGCTCATCTGTTTGATTTCAAATTTTAGAGGAAACTCCATAATGACTTAATGTACTTACATGCCAAGTTTGGGACTCAAATTTGAAAGTATGAGAGACTTTTCTTCACAAGTAAGTTATCACTTATTAATGCATATTTTATGCATATTATCTCTCTCCCATTCTTTTATACCCTCTATTTGGATTCCTTTTACCATTAGAAATGATGTGGATTCGAAATCTCATCCCTGATGATCAATCATACCTATTTCCACATATTTCTCATATTTTCATTACTATCTCACTTTCTTTTCCTTTTTATGTATTATTTGATTTCATTCAACTTTTCTTTCATTTTTATCATATTAGACTCACTACTCATTAGGATCCATTAAATCATACTTTCATAAGAAAATATTATCAAATAAATCCACTCATTACCCATATATCATATAATTTCATAATCATACATTTCATTGGAGACATTACATTTCAACCCATTTAAGCCCAAAAATTGGGGTTCTAACATCCTTCCCCTCTTATAGGAATTTTTCCCACAAAATTCCACCACCAATACAAATAGTGAGGATAAGACTTTCCCATGTCCATCATTAGCTCCCATGTGGCTTTATCCTCTCCACGGTGCTTCCAAAGAACCTTTATCATCTTATATTCTTTCATCTGAGTTCTTTCACCTAGAATCCTCACAAGTGACCCAAGATATGTTGGCCTCCCTTGAGGCTCAATAGGTTCAATGCTTAGCACATGGTTTGGGTACATCACATAGTGCTCTAGATCGGACAAATGGAATACATCATACATCATATTATCCTGAGGGGTAAGGATAAACTTAAGAAAATCCACCAATCCATCTCAAATGGACCCATGTATCAAGGACTCAGCTTTCTTAGCTATAGCTCAGAGGGGTTAGATTTTCAAAATGCATGCTCACCCACAGTGAACTACATGTCAGTCTACTTCGCATCAGCCGCAACTTCTGTCGATCCTGGGCTTTCTCAGCCATTTCTTGATCAAAACAACTTCATCTACATACACTGTGGTTTCTGTGACCTTCACAAGGTCCTCTCACTGACATCATCCTAGTGAAGTGGTGACCGACACGACCTCCCTTATAGAGCTTCATACATCTCGATATTGTCTATGGTGGCTATCATAACAAGCAAACTATGTTAGGGGCAAACTCTACTCCCATGTATCACCAAGAACAAGCATACATGCTCTCATCAGACCCCTCTAAAGTCTAGATCATAATCTCTTAACTGTCCATCAGTCAGGGGTGATATGTTGTACTAAACTTCAACCTATCATCAAGTTCTTATTTACCTACTCCCACCATGTGGAAGTGAACTTAAGGTCACACTCAAGAAAATTTGAACTCAGATCACTCTGCAGTTAAGCTATATCTTCAATCCCTACAACTCAACAAGATCTTCCATACTGACAGTGCTCACTCAAATGAGGGAAATGTGTCAACTTGGTAAGGCGATCTACCATAACTTGTATTGCATCTTGACCTCTCTTGGTCCAGGGGAAACCCTACCATAATAACCATGGTGATCTGCTCCCATTCCCTCTCGAGTACTCTTCATTATCTGTAGCAACTCACTGGGTTACTGGTGTTTGACCTTTACCCTATGGCATGTATGGAAACTCGCAACATGCAACTCTATATCCTTCTCCATTCTAGGTCTTCAAGGTACCAATGCAAACATTAACCATCTTAGTAGTAGGTGTACAGTGTACCTAAAATCATGAACTTCCTACACTACATGATTCTTCCAAGGCTAATCCTCAAAAACCCTAAAACGCTCTAGTAGTGGATTTCACCAGCTACTTTTCTTGGGAGGTGAATTTGAGATTCTTATAATAATCATTTTATCTCATAAATTTCTAGGTTGGCTAACTGGGCAACCACTAACTCGACCAACATGTCTGATTGTATCTGGATGTTAGCCATATTGGTCTCTTCTTCTAACGATCGTAGGGTTCACCTAGCAATCTCTGCCAGCCTCTCTATAGGCCAAACAAGATAGCTATATACCTGAGCTATGTCTCAGCTAAGAGTATCTCCTACCACATTAGTTCCCTTATGTTCTAGGTGATGTTGAAAACATAAACCGTCATATACTCCACTCATCATCCTAGTCTCGAGTTTAGGTCTATCTTCATCAAGAAAACTTTGAGCTCTTACATCCATCCTCTCAGTCATCAAACCCAAATTTTAACTCATAAAATCCAAACTGCTCTGGATAAGAGTGTCCTCATATGATGATTACCTTAGTTCATCTATGTTTTCATACCACCTATCTAATATACCTCCAAAAGAGTGTGATACTCCCTGTATCCTCATCATAGGAATGTTTCAACTCATATTACCTTTATCCTTAGTATATGGCATGCATTTTGTCCTATCTCTCACACCCATAATTACAGGAAATATGCATTTGGCTACAATCCAAATATAGAGTTCATCCCGTTCTAATAGTAGAGATGGTGCATCACACATCACCATTACACTTTCCAGTCTAAGTTGAAACATGCATCACATGTATCCACATCATGAATATCTCACATCTATTTTTACATCCATGGAAAGGCTATTCCTAAACACTCTTGGGTCTTGACATCACTCTTGTGTAAAATCCTTAGCCATTTCCTCAAGGTCTCTAGGGTACTAGTACTTTTGGGGTAATCCTTCCCTTATGCATCCAGGGAGTGCCTCTCACATTTATCCTTAGACCCCATGAACTCATGAAGGTGATCAACCTCCTAACCCATGGTCCTCAGGCAAAGGTAGCTATTACCTCCTGACCCTATGGTCTTGTGCATTCAGGGAACATACCACTCCTACTCCCATCGATCTTATCCCTCCTTGAACTTGGTATTGACTTAGGATTTTATCATAACACATTTCCATCTTGAATCCTTACCTAAATGTCCATCATCTCTCTGGAAACTCATGGTCAAACTTACGTCCCTTCATGGGAATCATGGCAAACTACCTATCTCAATCTGACCCCATAGATGTTACCTCCATGGAAGCATATCCTCATTCCCTTTAGAGATGGTCACACATGGGTCTATAGATTCATGCTCATACTATGTGCTCTCCATTTACATCACCAAGATCCTACAAGTGACCTCTTTAGGTTACCTCAAACCTAAACAAAAGTTGGTGCTAACCCTACATGAAGGGTCCCTCCCCAGGATGAAAGAAAGCTATCACTTGATAGCAAAAAAGGTCACAAAATGTTCTTACCTCCAAGGTTAACATCATCATGTATATGCTTAGCTCCTAACATGATACTTATGCACGTATCTAGCAAGAAGACAACCTATTAAACCATGCTAAGTTCCTTGGTATGTCATACATATTAATCATTCCTCAAGGTTGTACTAATATCATATATACATATGCCACCAACTTGTGTGAGTGGTTCATCAAACATATATCTCAGTTCGAGTGGGGTTTCCTTTTGAACACATGAGGGGGTGCCATACTCAAATACTATGAACTCAATCAGCCTCGTGAGCATCATATGCTCCAGGTATGAATACTTCCCCTCTTTGGTCCAACAACCTCAGGTTCACCTTTTATGCATTATCTATCTAATTGCATTCTCAACTATTCAACCATGAACCTAACCTCTACCATATAGGGCATATACATCCTAACACTCTTCTACGTCGACAACCCTTAGAGTCCTACACCAGGACAACCAACTGGGTGTGAGGCCTCACAATTTGCTATCATATCATACCTCCTTAGGGTCTTTTGAACTCTCTCTCCTACACCCAAAAGGTAGGTGCTCATATGATCCATATGTTTATTCACGAAGAGTCTCTCTCTTTTCTATGTTTTGGTTCCTCTAAAGTCATCCAAGGAACAATAAAACTCCAAGGATCATGCATGAGGCAACCACATACATCCACTCAGGGTCGTCTATTCTAGGCCATATTATACCCAACTTCTCATGATTACTCATGTCTCGGAGTCTAGGTCTCCAACCTTCTTCATCAGGTCTCTCTGTCTCTCTCGCTAGAGATAACCCTACAACCGATCCTACCACTGGAGGTTCTCTCTCAGAAGATGGGTCAAGCTCTTAAGGATACACATCTATCCCCATCTGGGTGAAACAAACTATCAAAAATTATGTTTGGCCAAGATCATATGAAGCTCTGCATGTCTATCTAGCAAACTATCAGGCATAATCCCTCAGGCTCAAGTCTAAAACCAGCTACCAAGCCTTATTATTGGGTTTTATAGCCTCATAGTAGGCAGCGGAAACAAATTTTTTATTGACCATTAACCCATAATAGGAGATTTCATCAACACCTATGTAATGGGAAGGATGATTTTATTGAGATATACCTAGTCGTGGGGCTTTCCTAGTGAAAATACCTCACAGCTATGTGCGATCTTCAATGCCATGTCTTCGACAGTGTCTGTGCAGCTCTTGGTCTTCGCCATGGACTCTGGCCTCCACCACTGACTGTAGCTGACGTGTCCTCCTAAGAGGCAGACATCTCCTTCCTCTACAGATAGTCCACACAGACCACATGGAACTCCTTCCATTCTAGAAGAACTGTAAGGAAGGAGAAGACCCTCCTGTTGGTGTACTAGCACCAACCTACTCTCTCAAACTCAGACTACTTTTCTACAGTTGTCTTTCTCTTGTTGTGCCTCCCTAGTTGGGTAGCACTTGATCAGTCTCTCTCAGTTACCAAAACCAGGGAAGACAACAATTTTGCAGAGAAACTGATGTTCAGAGAAGCCCCCAGTATCCCTATATTTATAGTAGAGGGTAGGGTCAGGGTTTCAAGTCTGTTTGGGAGTAGAAGGATTAAAAAATTCCATGAATAGTTTGTACTGCGGCAGGCGAACTGATCGGTTCACAACTGAACCAATCATTTGGGCAGGTGAGACGATCGGTTCATAATTGAACCAGTCATTTGGGTAGTGAGATGATCGGTTTGCCCAGTGAACCAGTCATTTCACTTCCTAGACTTTCCCACAATTGACTTTCCTCAATAGTTTCCAATTAATGCAAAGATTAATCCTTTTTCCAATCAAATTGAACAAGTGAAACGTGGAAGTTTTCCTCCAATCGAGCAAATCTTTATTCCCTTAGTTGGTAGGAATGTGAGCCACCCGGTTCACCAAGTGAACTGGTTAGTTGGATCACACCAGTCGATCATCTCGCAAGGGTGAATTGGTCGGTTGGTAGTCCTGACATTGCCAATGCAGTCTCCAATTGACCTAACACTCTAACCAGCTAGTTCAACACTTGAACTTGATAGTTGTGAGTCCAGTCAGTCAATTGTATATTTAATTGAGTACCTAAACACTTTTCGTCTCAATATAAACATCATTCATGGATAATCTCCTCTTCCAAGAGTATCCTATGTGTGTGACCCTACAGGTTCCAATTTATGTTGGCAGTGAATGTTCATAACAACTTATGACATTACAAGCAATGTGTGGAATCTAGTAACTCGTCATTGCTACCCAAGTAACTCAGAAAGTTGGAGAAAAAATTCAACCCACAATATGTGATTAGTGTTACAGTGATCGTATAGTTCCTTTGTCACAGACATCCTAATTGAACTCGAGGTATGGAATGTCATCCTCTTCAATATTCAATCCATGTTCCTTGACCTAGAGAAGACTGTCTGAGATGCATGTGAATTCACATATCATATATTGAATCACATGAGTATGTCCATACAATTCTCAGTCTCACTAAACAAGGAGACCTAGATATCATACTCCTTGTAGGAGTGACAAATCGCATATCTATCGGTCATAGTCAAGTCCCCATGTGTCAAAGTAACCCAATCATCACCGTTATAAAAACCCATGTTTCAGGAATACATTTGATGATGTCAAAGTCTACCCAATCACATGTGATGAGTGCAGTGATTTCAAGTCTAAGAACCACAATCACCACCATCGCTATGAGAGATGATTGTGACTACCATTCCATGGTATCCATGTATCACTCTAACAGTGGGTCTATTCTATATACTGTTCTCTAACATATATCTGTGTGCTTGACTTGATATCACATATCATGACTAATGAGACTCTGTCATTAGTCAACACACACTCTAGTCTTATGTATTACTGTTGTCTATTTTGCTTCCACAGTAATATCCAGATAGGGACATAACAAGAATGTATACACTCTTATCATACATATGCTCTCATTGTTCAGGTCCTCAACTTGAAGACATATGTCATCGAGTCACATAACTCTTTAGACATCTATCATGTATGTGTCATCATATCATGAATGAGACAAACATAATAGATAGAATCACCTTTATTATTATCAAATCAAGTATCATATGCCTCATTGCAATCATCATATGATTGGCTCTCTGGGCATACTATACCAACAGACTCCCACTTGCACTTAGAGCCAATCACCCACAAATCATATTCCAAGTGATCTTAACATGTGCATCATGTTTCTGCTACACAAGTGCTTTTATAGCGGGTAAGAAACATTAGCTTCAAGTCGGTATATTACATGTTTCACATCCCCTTGATGTAAGACAACTTATATGAGATGGAAGTGCCATAGTATGCTATCTGAAATTCCTTTGCCTAACCAGTAGCTCCATTATTGTCACAATATTACTACTGAGTCACCAATGGTTAGAACCTCCCAAAAGTTCATCCATATGAATTTCTAGATCCATACATTATCCTTTACAATGTTCGCAACACTAAGGTACTCAACTTCTTATTGTAGAATTAATCAATTGTTTTATGTTGGAACATTTCCAATTAACAATTCTTATTCCAAAGTCAAACACAATTTTGTCATTTCAGAAACTTGCATCTGTGTAACTCTTTACACCCAACTCTTCCTTATTACCATAACTAAATAATTAATCCTTTTTATTACTTCAAAAGTACACAAAGATTTCCTTCATGGTATTCCAGTAACTCTTACTAGAGTTCGATAGATATCCATTCGTCATGTCCAATGAATATGAGATAACTGGATATTTATATCATCTCATCATACAAGATGACGATTTCATATCTTCTTGTCATGTCCAATACATACAAGATGATGAATTCATATTATATCGTCATGTCCAATACATACAAGATGATGAATTCATATTATATCGTCATGTCCAATACATATAAGATAATTAGTTCACATTTTCTTGTCATGTCCAATACATATAAGATAATGAGATGAGCTCATATGTGATAGATCCAATTGTGAATGAATATGGCATCTATCCATGTGTTCCTTATTCTTCATAAGAATTGGGATACTTGGCTCTTGAGAGACTAACCCCATGGAACATGGACACGTTTTCTCTCATCATGCTAAACCCTTTCAACATCTTGCCGATGTATGTTCTCTTTCCTAGGACAAGAAGCCCTCTTGATCTATCTCTATAGATATTGATTCCTATCAGATATGATGCTTCTCTCGAAAAACCTTTTAGAATGCACTTCGTTGCCATATTTTGTAGTATAAGGATGATACTCCCCATCAATATGTGGAATATATATATGTGCTCCTACTAAATTCTTGTAATCACACATTACATCTTTATTCTGACTCAAGTCAAACTCTTTGACTATCTTATAAAGTCGAAGATCCAGTTCTGAGGAGATTGCTTCAATCCAAAGATTGATCTATGCAACTTTATAGACTTTATTTCCATTATTAGATTTATAAAACCTTTAGGCTATGTTACATACACATCCTACATAATATTCCATTTAAGGAATGTGGTTTTTAACATCCATATGCCAAATCTCATAGCCATATTAAGCTACAATAGCAAGCATTATCCTGATGGATTTATCCTTGGTAACTGCTGAAAAGATTTCATCATGTTCGACTCCTTGAACTGGTTAGAAACTCTTTGCAACCAAATTACCCTCCATGTCAGTCTTCTTTTGGAAGACCCATAAGTACATTTTGGGTTTTATCCCTTCAGGTGGATCAACAAAAGTCATACTTTGTTGATGTACATGGAGTCCATCTTGGATTTCATGGCTTCAAGCCATATCTCAGTTTCGGGCTCTCATTAGCTTCTAGGTAGACTGTTGACTCATCATATGATCAACTCACTACCTTCTTATTCATAAGATATCATATATCATTCAAGATCTTGGTGTGTTCTACCAGAACCATGAGTTATGTATGTTACTTAAGGACCTTTGAGATTCCAAAACATTTTGTGATTCTCTTTATTCCCAATGTCAACAGTCTACCTAGAAGTTTAGCTAGTAATCACACTCTGACTTATCAAGGTGTGATTCTTTCTTTCTGATACACTTCTCATGATACACTATCATTGAGTTTCAGATGGAGTCCATCATGATACATTATCATGATCTTCTAGAAGGTTCTCAAACTCTTGGTTGTAGGTATCTCCAAATAGATCATATAGAAATTTAATACTTACACCAAGTTTGTTATGTACTTCATTTTGATCTTCTTTAACACTTCAAGAGATTCATGTTTGCATTTCACTAAATAAAAACTATCATATCTATTGAGGTCATAAGTAAATCCATTAAGGTACTAGTGATTACCTTTAGCATTTATTTTGAAGGTCTATATACATCAATATGTATAATCCTTAATAGAATAATCATTCTCCCACTACATCTAGTGAAGAACCTTTTTCATATTGCATAATGAATGAGATTCAACAACCAAAAGAGTCTAGATATCCATCATATGTATTTCTAGAAATGCAATTCTAATTTATGCACTACATATGACTATGCTATAGGCATTCAAATTTGAGTTATCATGTCATTCATTACATGTGTCACACACATTTGTCTCTTTAACTATCAAGTATAGTTAGTGAGACATAGGCATTGCCATCAAAGATCATATCTTTAAAATGAAACATCAGTCCATAACATTCTTGCCCATACAAGATGTATGATGTTTTTCATTGATGGAAGGTATATAATAACAATTCACTAATTATATTACATGCCCATTACCATCATAATGTAACTGTAATGGTAGCAACTCTTTCTTTGCACATATTCTAGCTTAATTCCTCTTAGGTCTTAAAGTAGAGATCTCTATCTCTATCATCTTCTTGAGATCCTCTATAAAGAGGTTATTTCCCTTTCCTACTTACCCCTCTCCATATCTTGAGTGATGAAGACGTGGACCTAAGCTTGTCTTTAGAACACTTCTTTACCTTGCTTTAGTTTATAGACTTCACTCTACAGATCATTATCACAGGTTTTGTCCTTTCTTCATTCACGCTTTGGCGTGAACATGCCAAGCACTTCAGACAGTGGTTTGGCTAAGTTTCTCAACATTTAATAAACTGGCTATATGATTCACACAACTATTTGCAGAATAATATGTTTGGTCAACTCGTTACCTATAAGAAATGACATTTAATATATATGCACAATCATATTGAGCATATGAGATTATACTTGATCTCCATCTGTCTGATTATACTCAAACATTTCTTCGAAGACATTATACCTTTCATGCTTTACATGATTATTAAGATGTATAACCATCTCAAGAATGTCCATCTTCAAGCTATTTATGCAACTCATAGTTCATATAGCTCAACACAAGGTTCTTGATATCTTAGGTATCATTGGCATACTTCAAGTAAGCATCCAATTTTAGCCTTAGGTACATTTGGAGTGGTTCAACTGGCACTGGTCTTTCAAGGACTTTAGAGTTTACACTCACCATTGAGAACACTTCTCAAAGGTCCCAAACTAGATTTGAAGTTTATCCTATTTATGAACTAATTGCAACGATAATGTATTTGATTTTGTCATTTGGATTCTACAAAAGAATTTTGCAACTTTTCAAAAAACAATATTTGCTTGATTTGATAAAGTTGACGATATTAATTAGGTCTTTAATTAATTATCACTACCACTATTTTGATCCAATTAATAACCCTCATGTATAAATTTGGAATATTACAATGTACAACCTTCAAGTGAGAAAGATCCTGACTTCCTCTAAGTTATGGACCAGTGAGGGCTGTCACCCACAACTACATTCTTTCAGGTAGGAAACTTTTGTCAATTTTATCATATGCAACTCTTGATAGATGTTATGCAAAACTCTTTGTCATGAACATTGGCATGCCTCAAGGTGCTTAATCCTATTAAGATTACCTTATTAAGTCCATTCCCAAAAGTCAACCCAATGAGCATGCACCCTGCAAAGGTAGACCCACATATCCACTATCACACTTCTATGAGATAGACAGTGCACCACGCGAAGGCATGCCCACACTTAGTCGATCAAACTTTTCATGTGTGTTTCTTTTGGAAGGCATCTTAAAGTTAATATGTGTATTTGAGGGGTTTGAAATTTATATACATATACGTATCCAATCACCACATATATAGTACGTATCATATACATGCTATATCCCACAAGAAAATATGCCATATCGATAAAAATGATGATTATGGCCATCCTATTGTAATTCCTTGGAGCCAAAAGGAATTATGGTCATCTAAGGTCTACATCATATGCAACCTGTTGTTGATGAATATCTTTGTACTTGAACCATTTTGGGTTGATCGACTCATCCTATGACAGGATCGACTCATATCCTGGTCGGTTGGTTGGTCGATATGGACTCTATTGTCTAGACATCTCCAATAAGCGATTGTTCCAGTTTCTTTGCAATCCTCCTTGATCCTCCAGGCAGTCGACTCATCTGGTACTGAGCGTCTTCTTCTTCAATGTAACATAAAATAAACTATCCTACTTTTACATAATCTTTGGGAAACCTCAAGTTACATTCGAGGAGAGCAAAGGTAGAAGAGAAAGGATCTCAAGTTATCTCGAGATACATGTGGAATAGAAGGTAGAGGTTTGGTATGCAAACTGATATGAAAACAACCATAACCAAACAAGCACACATAGGGTTTATAGGCCATAACCATGCTACACATCCACTATCAAAATTGTTTTATGACGATGCATATCAATTGCATATATACCATATCATATATGTATATTAGTTTGAGGTCACATGTGGTATTTAGTTGGATATGGACATTAGTCAATTAAAATACTCACATCGTATGAAATAAATAAATGATAATAAAACCAAAATCCGATCATATCGATTTACCCCAAAACACAGTATGTTGACGTGGCTCTGATACCATTTTTGGGTTTTATGGCCTCATAGTTGGCAACAGAGACAAAATTTTTACTGACCATTAACCAATAACAGGAGATCACATCAACGACTATGTAATTAGAAGGATGGTTTTAGAGAGATATACATGGTCCTGGGGCTTGCCCAGTGACAATACCTTACAACCATGTGTGGTCTTCAACACCATGTCTTGGACGGTGTCTGTGCATCTCCTGGTCTTTGCCATGGACTCTGGCCTCCACCATAGACTACATATGACGTGTTCTCCTGAGCTGTAATCATCTCCTGCCTATGTAGATAGTCCACATGAACCACCTGGAACTTCTGCCATTCTAGAAGAACTAGTAAGAAGGACATGACCCTCTTGTTGGTGTACTAGCACCAACCTGCTCTCCTGAACTCAGACTGCTTTTCTGTAGTTGTCTGTGCCTCCCTATTCAGGTAGCACTTGCTCGAGCTCTCTCTGTTACCAAAACTAGAGAGGAAAAAAACTTTGCAGAGCGACTAATGTTCTAATTTTTGTGTTCTGAGAAGCCCCCGGTACCCCTCTATTCATAGTAGAGGGTAGTTCCCAGTCTGTTCGGGAGTAGAAGGATCCTAAAATTCCATGAATTGTTTGTACTATGGTAGGTGAACCGACGGTTCACAATTGAACTGATCGTTTGGGCAGGTGAGATGATCAATTCATAAATGAACCGATCATTAGGGCAGGTGAGCTGATCGATTCACCTAGGGAACTAGTTGTTTCACTTCCCATACTCTCCCGCAATTGACTTTCCTCAATTGTTTCCAATTAATGCAAAGATTAATCCTTATTCCAATAGAATTGAATAAGTGAAATGTGAAAGTTTTCCTCCAACTGTGTAAATATTTATTTCCTCAGTTGGCAGGACTGTGAGCAGCCCAATTCACCAAGTGAGCTGATCAGTTGGCTCACACCATCTGATCGGCTCACAAGGGTGAATCACTCAGTTGGCAGTCCTGACATTGCCAATGCGGTCTTCTATTGACCTGACACTCTAACCAGCTAGTTCAACACTTGAACTTGATAGTTATGAGTCCAATCAGTCAATTGTATGTTTAATTGAGTACCTAAACACCTTTAGTCTCAATCTAAACATCATTCATGGACAATCTCCTCTTCCAGGGGTATCCTATGTGTGTGACCCTACAAGTTCCAATTTACATTGGCAGTGAATGTTCATAATAAATTATGACATCACAAGCAATGAGCAGAGTCTAGTAAATCATCATTGCTACCCATGTAACTCAAAAAGTTGGAGAACAACTTCAACCTACAATATGTGATTAGTGTTACAATCATCGTATAGTTCCTTTATCACTAACATCCAGATTGAACTTGAGGCATGGAGTGTCATCCTCTTCAACATTCAATCCATGTTCTGTGACCTAGAGCAGACTGTTTGATATGCATGTGAATTCACATATCATACATTTAATCACATGAGTATTGCCATACAATTATCAGTCTTGCTTATCAAGGGGACTTGGATATCATACTCCTTGTAGGAGGGACAAATCCGATATCTATCACTCATAGTCAAGTCCCCATGTGTCAAAGTCACCCAATCATCACTGTTATAACAATCCATGTTTTAGGGCTGCACTGGATGATGTCAAAGTGTTCCCAATCGCATGTGATGAGTGCAGTGATTTCAGGTCTAAGAACCACAATCACCACCATCACTATGAGAGACGATTGTGACTACCATTCCATGGTATCCATGTATCAGTCTCACGGTGGGTCTGTCTGATAACCTGTTCTCTAACATAAATCTGTGTTCTTGACTTGATATCACATATCATGACTAATGAGACTCTATCATCATTCAACACATACTCTAGTATTATGTATTAATGTTGTCTATTTTTCTTCCACAGTAATATCTGACTAGGGACAACAAGAATGTATGTACTCTTATCATACATATGGTCTCATTGTCCAGGTCCTCAACTTGAAGACATATGTCATCGAATCACATCTTTCTTTAGACATATATCATGTATGTGTCATCATCTCATGACTGAGACAAACATAATAGATGGAAATACATTTATCATTATCAAATCAAGCATCATATGCCTCATTGCAATTATCATATGATTGTCTCTCTGGGCATACTATACCAACACTTGTTGCCACACACT
Source organism: Alisma plantago-aquatica (assembly GCA_963693085.1). Taxonomy (NCBI): domain Eukaryota; kingdom Viridiplantae; phylum Streptophyta; class Magnoliopsida; order Alismatales; family Alismataceae; genus Alisma; species Alisma plantago-aquatica. The sequence continues at coordinate 82,764,293 of OY856410.1, forward strand.
TCTACATAGGTGCATGCCTCTTTTCTGCTCAATTATGTCCATTAGGGTTCCTATATGGTCACCACTAACCTTCTCAATGAGGGAGCTATCCCTCACCCTTAATAGGCATGACCCAACAAGGTCGGGTCACCGAAAGGCACTAGGGTCAAACAACCACACATAGTTCATTCTTCGCATGTGTACTCAATACCTATACGTAAAGCATGCATGTCCAACCCACATATTCACAAATATGAACAACTGAGGTATCCACCTACTCGTGTCTTCTCTTTCTCTATCCATCGCTTACGGTATTGAGCATCATCCTCAGATAATGTGTCATGTCTCTTCCTCTTCCTGGAGGCTTCTTCCTCCAAGGTTAACTCTCTCCTCATCTTCCTACAAGATTGTCAAACCTCAACATTCTCCTGAGAGGTCACCAAGGGCACAACAACACGGGCCATGCAACCTAAGCATGTAACTAAACTTTAGTTTACTCTTAAACTATAAAAACTTATGTCCATGACATCTTGTTTTCATTCTTTTCATTATTTGGTGGAGGATTCCTTAATCCTTATTACACTTAACCCCAAAACTTAGGAGGGTGGAGAGGGAGAAAAACCCTAATCTCTTTGAGTTATTCAATGAACGGGGTAGAGAAGGGATGAATACATATGATAGAAGACCTAAAGGTATGTTATTTTGAGTCAAATCCTCCGATTTTTTCCAGGCAGTCACATAGAATCCGGGAGTCCTCATAGACTGACTGTGGGGTGGAGGAAAATATTGTCAGCCCCCAGATTATGATCTGTTTCATCATTGGAAAATCCTCTCATAACTCCCTTGGGTTCTATGAAATTTGTAAAATTTAATAATTATTAGAGATTAAGTGGAAAACCATGCTTTGATACCATTTATAACAGTTGGACTCACTACCCAAGGCTCTAGTAGAGTTTCAAGAATGATGACCGGCCCCACAGACCACCACTAGCCATAATTACACACTTTGTCCTCACTCACGCACAAGTCAGGGTCAACTTCCTGACTGGTCACCTATCATATTACTACTCCAAGTTGAGCACACTTAACTATTGAGTTCTTTAGTGATGCACTCTTAGAAAAGGAGGTTCACCTTGGTGATATGGGTAGTCCAATCATTCCTTTTAAGATAATTCTATTTGTGGCCTCAAATGCTGGGATGTTACAGATGGAGATGGAATTTTTCCCTCCTACTCGAGTTTGATATCATAACCACTAGATAAGAGAGATTGAGAAAAGCATGTGCATGTACAAGTGAATCAATATATGATATTGAGGTGACATATATCTCAGACAGTCTGCTGTAGTTCATGGAACATGGATTGAAGATTGAGAGTATAATGTTTCCATGCCTTGAGTTCATTTCTGGTATTAGAGACTAAGGAATTATACAATCACTATAACACCTTACACAAATTGTAGGTTGAAGTTGTTTTCCAAGTTTCCATTCACTTGGGTAGCACTGATGTGTGACTAGGCACCACTCTTTGCTTGTGATGTCATAAGATAGTCATGGACATTCACTACCAACGTGATCTGGGACCTATAGGTTCACACACATAGGATACACATAGAAGTGGAATTTAATCATTGATGACAATTGAATTTATTGCCCAAGTGCTTGGGTATTCAACTCAAGCAACAAATCAGCTAACTGATCTCCCAACTGAATGGTTCATGGATCAAACTAACTGGTTGTCATGTCAAGTTGATTGGATATTGAATTGGATGAGTTATGTCTGAAATGGGGAGTGAACTGACTGGTTCACATAGTGAACCAATCAGCTTGGCTCAGCAATCGACCATTTGGCTGGGTGAGACACCTGGTTTGTGGAGCAGTTCGATTGCATCAAGGATTAGTGTTGACGTCATGTTGTGTATTAATTGGATTCAAATTGTCAATTCATATGCGATTGGGAAACATGAAAAAATGACTCGTTCACCGAGCAGACAAATTAGCTCAAATGTGAAACTACCATCTCGCTTGTGAACTAACCGGTTCACCTCTCACGGGTTGTGAAAGTTCATGATCTTCCGGTCCCTTCCACTTCCACATAGACTGGGAACCCTAACCTTAACCCCTCTTATAAATAGAGGGGTACTGGGGGCATCTCAGATACAACTTTATTGTCTCTGACAATTGTTGTCCTCTCTAGTTGTGGTAACCAATAGAGAGCCTATCCAAGTCCTACTCGCTAAATCGAGGGATAGAAAGGGAGAACAATTATGGGAGAGCAAGTAGGTGACTAGTACACCGACGAAAGGGACAACTACTTGCTTCTTGTTCTAGTAGAATGACAGGAGTTCTAGGAGGATCGTGTGGACTTCCATAGAAGTGAGGTGGACTTTGTAGTTCGTGGTGAAGACCATAGAAGCTACTGTAAATGTTGTTTGAATCTATTGTGTGTGGTGGAGCTGCAGATGTTGTCCCAGTGCAACTAGGAGTGTACGACTACTGCAATGAGTTATAGTCACTGGACTTACTCTAGGACCATGTATGAACTCGTTAAACCATCCTTTACTTTACATAGTTGTTGACACGATCTTGCTGTTATGGGGAATATGGATAGATATTTTTTTTGTTTCCTCTACCTGCTAACATCAATTTACTATGTTTTGGGATAATTGATGTGATCAGATTGTTGGTTTTCATCATTTATTCATTGCATAAAATGTGAATACTTATACTTCTTTATATATATATATATATATATATATATATATATATATATATATATATATATATATATATATATGCGAGTCATCAAGGATACTTCCTCTCCTTGACCCCTCATTGGCCTGTGGAGGCCCGATACAGGAGTAGTATGGTAAACCAAGTGTACAACCCATTAATTCCGGCGCAAACCATGTTAGAGATAAGTCTTAGTTTATTTGTCCCCATAAGGATTCAAACCTGAGACCTCTGTCTGCGTTCATGGTCCAATCACTAGTGATCCACACCCTTGCGGGCTAATATATATATATGCGGGCTAATATATATATATATATATATATATATATATATATATATATATATATATATATATATATATATATATATATATATATATATATATATATATATATATATATATATATATATATATATATGAGTCAGGCTAGAATACACTCGAGTGTATCCGGAGCGGAATACACTCAAGTAGTTTTTCATGATGCAATATTTTTTTTGAAAATCTAATCCATTGATCTTCTTAAACATCTTGTGAGAAAATCATACGCAAAATTTGAGCACGTTTGGATATGTATAGCTCATGTTATGAAGACCGCAAAAATTATGCATTTCAAATTAGTTTCGTGCGTTGATTTTGTTACCCTTGGATGAGTGACTTACACTCATCCAAATGGGCTCAAAATTTGTATGTAGCCTAGTTATAGTATGACAGTGAAGATCAACGGTTTTCATTTTGCAAAAAACTAGTCTTGATATGCAAACAGACTTGAGTGTATTCATGCGATCCGTACACTCGAGTGTATTCTAGCCTGACTATATATATATATATATATATATATATGTATATATATATATATATATATATATATATATATATATATATATGAGTTAGAATTCGTTGCCCGACGGGTAGATTTGGGCTAAGTTACCCGGCAGAACATGCGGTGGCATTGCCCCATAAATATTTCAAAAAATAAAAACAGCAGAAAGCGTTCGAACGTGACCTGCCCAAAACCCTCGCTCAGACCGTCGCTCTGCCTTCCCTCTGCCATCGCTCTGCCTGTCGTGCAAAAATCACCGGCGACCCGAACTCCTCCGTCTCTACTTGCTCCTCAATCTCCATCATCTTCGATTCCACGTCTCGCTGCATCTCAATTCTGAATCAGTTACCTCTTCCAAGATGACGAGAACAAAGAAAGCGTCAAGGAAGACCTCGACAATGCTGCCGTGGAGAAGGAGTCTACAACCAGTGATTGAAGAAGACGATGACTTAAAAATGCAGCCCCATCAGGCCGAGGAGAAGATGGCCAAAGAACCAGAAGAAGTGGCGGCCGCAGAATCACATACTACCCAGAAAGGGGATGCGAACACCGGTGAAATAGGATAAGAGGAAGCTGCTACCCTGAAAGGGGCTACCGAATGGGCTACGATGCCCAAGACAACAGATGTAGCGGAGAAAGGGACATCGGTTGCTTCTGCGAAAGGGGATGCGAACACCGGTGAAACGGGACAAGAGGAAGCTGCGAAAGGGGAGGAGGTTGCTTCTGCGACTCCTCTGTCAGAAATGAAAAGGAAGAAAAGAGGGGTTGCAGATCCCCTGACGAGTAAACTGTCCGAGAAAAGAGCAAAACGAAGTAATCTAGTTACGGCTGAGAAAGAAGGCAAAGGATCTACTGAGACTGGAAAACCTCGGAGTGACAAAGCGGAGAGCAAAGAACGGCAAGGTAATTTATGATAGCATGTACATTACAAACGATAAACAGAAAGATATCGTATAGACAGTAACAACACAAGTTAAAAGAGTAATTGTTATAAGAAGTAGAGTAACTGATATAGAACATTAGAGTAACTGTACGATAGCCTAGAGTAACTAGAGTAAATGCTGGAGTAACTGTACATGATACCAAGAGTACCTGTACCATAGCCTAGAGTAAATAGAGAAAATGCTGGAGTAACTATACAAGATGCCAAGAGTAACTACATGATACCAAGAGTAACTGATATAGAACATTAGAGTAACTGTACGCTAGCCTAGAGTAACTAGAGTAAATGCTGGAGTAACTACTATATAACAAAGAGTAATTTGCACACTTTACATATCAGTTTGACATATGAAAACCATATTGTTAAGCTAAAAAAGACTAAAAATATAGAGTAACTTCATTCCTATGCAGGAAAAGAAAGTGAAAGGAAAGGGAAGGCCGAAGAAACTAATGATACAGATAAGGCTGTTGACGAGATAGAAGAAGAGGAAATAAGGAGGAAGAAAGAAAAGGGAAAGGAAAAGGCAGCTGAAGGTAATATTGAATGGATTTGTAAACTTATTAAATTGCTGTTACTATCATATGACACTTTTCATATGTTTGCAGAGGGGATAAAGAGGCTGTACCATAGGTGTTACCTAAAGAGCTACATCACAGCCAGCAAAAGCGTGGTGTATACAAGTAATCATATAAGAATGATGAGGGCGACGCCATTTGCAAACATGATAAAGATGCCAAATCTTATGGTTGATGTATGCCTCCTGGAAGATTTGATAGACATATATGTAGATGATGACAGGTTTTTGCTGGCCAGAGGGGTGGAAAGAAGAATGACGGTTGAGGATGTAGGGGTAATTCTAGGTATCCCAAGCAAAGGTATGGACATCATACCTAGGAAAAATTCTGAGATTGTGAGATCAATATGGAAACAATTTGCCAGCGCAACAGGTAAAAAAGGAAATGAAGAGGACACCGGTAAGAGGTTAAGGGAAAAGGATGTCCTGCACAAGGACAACTTAGCAAAGCTTTGGCAACAATTTGCAAGTACCGACGATCCATTGGACTACCAGAACATGTGTCGTGCATGGATGTTATACCTGCTGGCAACATTCCTACTCCCAGACACCAGCTATTGCACACCAATCTACATACTGCACTACCTAGACGATGTTACTGAAACGACGCAGATGAATTGGGCAAAGCTGGTGCATGGGAGCATCTTCAAGAATATGAAGATGTTGAAGCAAAATGTCCAGCTGAGGAGGAAAGGGGAGAAAGGAAAAACCACCCTCTACACAATAGGGTGTGTGATGTGCCTATGTGTAAGTGAACGAAATTATCTTCATCTACAAAATTGTTACAATAATGACTATGGGGGGGCAGTTACATATGCATTGAATTTTCACTCTATTTAAATGTAGGTTTGGGCATATGAGATGACAAACATGGCAAAGCCAACGTTCCTTGATGCAAAGCCAAGGATAAAGAAGTGGGCTACGCCGGTCGAGAAGTTGATGGATTTAGGGGCTGTGAACCCTAAAGATGTAAGAATATTTCTTATTTGTTAAAAAAACTAAAATATAACATAATCCTGCAAGTTTGCATTGTTAAATACTATTTTTGATTTTTTTATGGACAGTTTTGTGAAGGTATGAATGTACACCGGGGGGATAACTGGCAAGTTGCAAGAACAATGAAAGACATGCCCTACTACCTTGCGGATAAAAGGGTGAAAAGTAAACAAAAGCCAGACAAGGTGCCAGCAAAGCCAGTCATCCAAAAAGGAGTGCCTACTGATGACTCCAACCTGGCGAGAAGAATTGAAATACTCAAGGATGAGCTAAAGATGCAGAAGGAGATATGCACAAAAATTGTTGTTGAAGCATTCACTGAGCTGCAGAGAGAGAATAAACGGCTAGAAAACAGAATAGCCGAGCTGGAAGAGGAGAACAGAAAACTGAGGAGAAAATTCGGAGATGAAGGTGACAAATCACAGTCACCTGTCGGTGGATTAGAACAATCTGCTGAAAGGTTCTCATCGGGGAATGTTCAAGAACCCAATAAGGATGTTGCTTCGATGAGCAAAGTAGATAATGAGGGTATGGATAAGGGAGACAAGCCGATGAAGCAAGGCAGGCTGAGCCTTAGAAGAAAATATGTGCAACAGAATGACTCAGAAGATGAGAATGATGGGAAGAAAAATGATGAGGAGGAGGAGAAGAAAGAAAAATCAGCTGAAGGTTTAGACCAGCAGAAGAATATAATCGATGAAGAAGGGCAGAAGGAGGAGCCTAGAAAAAAAATGTCAAAGATAGAACAGAAAATCATAGGCAGCGTCGAGAAAAACATGAAGAAGAGGAGGGAGGAAAAGGTAAGGTTGCATCTCCTTTAAATTATATCAATACTTGAGTAACTGTGTAAATACAATAGAGTAATTGTGTAATAGAAGTAGAGCAACTGTAGTAATATAAAGAGTAACACTAAGAGTAACTCAGATAGCACTGAGAGTAACTCTGATAGCACCGAGAGTAACTGGTAGAACACTAAGAGTAACTCAAATAGCACTGAGAGTAACTCTGATAGCACTGAGAGTAACTGATAGAACACTAAGATTGATTCTAACATGAAGTGCTCTTTTGTTGTTGACAACACAAGTTGTCAAACTTTATTGGTTTCGAGCATTTCAAAACAAAACAATCTAGGGAAATTGTCCACCACTTCATGGAAAATATAGAAGAAATGTAAGAGAATTTGTTATTTTGCCAAGTGTACACATATAAAACAATGCTTATTGAATATCCAAAACTAATATGTATAACATCTATACAAATGATTGACAGGTCAAAACAAGAATTGAGATTTAGTGATGACACTTGGTGCACGGGGAAGGACCTCGCCACCCTACTGTACAAAGATCAAATGATGCAATCACCAGTAAGAAACTAATAAATAGTAGTGTAACTCTTTGAGAACTTGTCATTTTTTTCTAAACAAAGAAATGTTGTGGTTATTTTTTCAGGTTACAGACTGCTTTGTACAGATGCTCAAAGCTACCACAAGTAAAAGGAGAAAGAAGGGTCTGTCATGGCACTGCTTGAGCACATATGCTCCGGTAAGTAGAACAAAATTGGTATACAAAATTACATCAAAAATACACAAATATATACACAAAACTGAAACTTATAGATGTGAATTTGCATTTGCAGCAAAAGCTGTCGTTTGATGTTGAAAACATAACCTTGGAGCAGATCGACATGCTATCTCCACTATTCAATGTCCCGATGAAAGATTGGGACATAATGGACTCGGTGTTCACCATATTGAACAATGACAACCACTGGCACTTGTACGAGGCAAGTTTCAGGGAAGGAGTACACCGGTCTTATAACTCAATTAGTGGAAATAGCAAGTCGAAAAAGGAATTCCTTAGATGGGTAAGCAATATATAAAAAGAAACTCTATTTATAGTGGATTGATAGGATTAATGTTTGTTGATAGATGATTAATAAGAGTTTTCAACTTTTAATGCAGGTTGGTATTGTCCACGAATTCTTCAGGGGGGCAGAAAAAGGTGACCAACTATCACAATGGGGACAGGAGTACCCGCTATGTCTACAACAGGCAGAAGACTCACTTGAATGTGGGATCTTCGTCATGAAGTACATAGAATGCCTGGTAAATGGAAAACCCATGGACTTCACCTGCAAGGACATGCCGGCCATAAGGGCTGATATTTTTCAGAGAATGATGGCGAGGGGGGAGTTGCAACCTGTACAAGCACATCAAAAAGACAACAATGAAGTCATCAAAGAAGGTCCATCTGAGCAGAACAAGGGAGGAATAGATGAATGTCAAAAGCAATAAGAAGAAGAGAAGACAGAAGCACCAGCTGAAGAGAAGAAAACGGAGGAAGAAGCTGTTTCAAGCCTAGATAAATGGATGGATTTTAGCTGAAAGAGTGAATTATTAATTGAAATGTTAAATTTGAACAGTTTGCTTCTGGAATTTTGATGTGTAACCCCTATGAGATACATTACTTGTGTGCTGTGAAAATCTTATTGCAAATACGAGTATTTCTGGGTATAATATATAGTGTTTTGTGCTTTGAATGTTGTGTTCTTGAATGTAAATCTATTGTGATTTTGTATGGAGATATATATTTTGAGTTAGACTGTTGTGGTTTTGCATATCATAGTTACTCTCAGTGCTAACATACCTGTATCGAGATATGTCTGCTTCTGATAGTATCTGTGACAACACTAGGGAGTAACTGAGACTCCACTAAGAGTAAATATGATACGCACTCAGAGTAACTGAGAGAACACTAACAGTAACTCTGATACACACTCAGAGTAACTCTGATATGCACTGAGAGTAACTATGATAACACTGAGAGTAACTGTGACAGCACTAAGGAGTAACTGAGAGAAAACTAAGAGTAACTCTGATAGCACTGAGTGTAACTATGATAACACTGAGAGTAACTCTGACAACACTAAGGAGTAACTGAGAGAACACTAAGAGTAACTCTGATAGCACCGAGAGTAACTGTGAGAACACTGAAAGTAACTGTGACAGCACTAAGGAGTAACTGAGAGAACACTAAGAGTAACTCTGATACGCACTCAGAGTAACTCTGATATGCACCAATAGTAACTGCGAGGACACTGAGACTAACTGTGACAACACTAAGGAGTAACTGAGAGAACACTAAGAGTAACTCTGTTACACACTCAGAGTAACTCTGATATGCACCAAGAGTAACTGCGAGGACACTGAGAGTAACTGTGACAACACTAAGGAGTAACTGATAGAACACTAAGAGTAACTCTGATACGCACTGAGAGTAACTACGAGGACACTGAGAGTAACTGCGATAGCATTAAGGAGTAACTGTGATAAACCAAAAATTAACTCTAACGTTCAGGAGTTTGCTGTACACGATTCTTTATTAAAGAAGGAACCAGAAAAGTGAAGAAAAGAGAGCACAGAGCTATAAAGATATGTACAAGAGTCTGTTGTACGATGTAAATGCACATACACATAGCACAGTGCACTGCTGTGTCGTCAGAACAGCACAGTACTGCTGGCATGTTTGCAACCCAACAGGATAGAGCACTGCTATCAATAATTGCAGCACCAACAACACAGAGCATTAATCTCACTGCTGTCAATAATTGTAGCACCAACAACACAGAGCATTAATCTAACTGCTGTCAATAATTGCAGCACCAACAACATAGAGCATTACTCTCACTGCTGCACATATTTGCAGCACCAACAATACAGCGGGGGGCTTTCAGATCTTCAACATCTCCATCCTCCACGACACCCTCTACGTCCATCTCTTCTTCATCCACGACTACTATGGTTTCCAACACAGCGGGGGGCTTTCAGATCTTCAACATCTCCATCCTCCACGGCACCCTCGACGTCCATCTCTTCTTCATCCGCGACTGCTACGATTTACAACGCAGCGGGGGGCTTTCAGATCTTCAACATCTCCATCCTCGACGGCACCCTCGACGACCACTTCTTCTTCATCTGCAACTGCTACGGTTTACAGAAGGTACAGTTTTATAGAAGAAATATAGACATCCCACTTAACATTTCAGTAGCACCCCCTTTGACCATCTCCTCAGATCCCCTTTAACATTTCTTCACAGCCTACCATGGAGCCATTCATGCAGCCAATCAACTACACAATTGACGACAAGACAGTGGAATCCATTCTACTTCCTATAGAATGGAACCATCTCCATTTTCACATCAAACCAGGCAAGACCACCTTCCTAATCGGAAACCAGTCTTTCCAGATAACCCTTATGCAGAATAAAAACGGGTCACTTTCAACTGCTAAGGGCTGGAAAAGGATGATCGCACAGCTCAGTCTTCGCAAAGGTTGGATCATCTACCTCAAGGCAACTGATCACCAGACCATCACAGCATGGATCATAGATCAGTTCTTAGAAACACCAACTGAGCTTATTCCGCTCTTCAGAATACCTGGCCACGAAGTATACTCTGGATTGGAGGACTCTGCAAATCAGCTCTTCGTTAGGGACATATACCAAGCAGGACCGGGATCAGCTGTAAATCCCGTTCAGGTTGACTCATCCACAGCAGCGGACACCTCAACATCTACAGAAGACACTGCTTCTTCGTCTATCCAACGTTCCTTTCACAAATAGGTATCTCCATGGATGGATCCGACCCCCTGAGCTATTTGATTTTTATGTTCAGTTGATGAACCTACTTTATAGCCGATCTGGCTGTATTTTTCTGTATTTTTATGTTCAGTTGAAGGACCTTCTTTATAGTTTATCTGGTTGTATAATATATAACGTTTTATGCTTTGAATGTTGTAATCTTGAATGTTTAGCTGTAGTGTTTTTGTCTGATTATATATACTTTCAATTAGCACTAAGAGTTACTGAGAAAACACTAAGAGTAACTCAGATAGCACTGAGAGTAACTCTGATAGCACCGAGAGTAACTCTGATAGCACTGAGAGTAACTCTGATAGCACCGAGAGTAACTGCGAGGACACTGAGAGTAACTGTGACAGCACTAAGGAGTAACTGAGAGAACACTAAGAGTAACTCTGATACGCACTGAGAGTAACTCTGATACGCACTGAGAGTAACTATGATAACACTGAGAGTAACTGTGACAACACTAAGGAGTAACTGAGAGAACACTAAGAGTAACTCTGATAGCACTGAGAGTAACTATGATAACACTGAGAGTAACTCTGACAACACTGAGAGTAACTGTGACAATATAAAAAGTAACTCCAGTAACCAGAAAGTAACTCTACCAGTGTATGGCATAGTAGCAAAAACTGACATTTCGTGAGTACACTGAACAAACCATGAAAAAAATTGTACTAAACCAAAAATGTATGTATTCCAAAAGAAGAGAGTATTCAATGCACACTAAGATAAAACAAAAAATATTCTACAAAAGAGTAATATCTGATCAAAATAGATTCTTTGAAGCATAATCAAAGTATACATATAGCTGGTGGAGTTCAACGCAACACATAAAATACATTACAAAACACAAAAGTAAAAATACATGGATGGTTACAAAATCACTTTCACAAAAACTGTAGACAAAAAGAACAACCCATTACATGTTTGAATATCCCTCACTCACACGCTAATCAACTACAAACTCCACTAAAAAACGTCCAACATCAATAGACCACACGATCAGCAACATGGATAATCATTGAATAGCAAACAAAAACAACACATAGTCCATAATAGGAATGGACTACTTCTTCATAGGGCAGTTCCTACTATCATGGTTGACCCCAAACTCTAAGCAATTCTTGCACTGCCTCTCTCTTTTAGACTGTGCAATCTCAACTCCAGATTTAAACCTCACATCGGTCGATCTAGGTCTTCCCTTAGTTTTGCAAATACTAGGTATATGGACCTTGACAGCAGAAGAGGAAGATGTATTAGAAGCGGTTGCACCAGCGCCTGCACCAGGATCAGGGAGATCCAAATCTAAGAGCTCCTTTCACAAAGATCTACAACATTGTTCCTAAACGCTATGTTGACAATAGAATTGCAGGCAGAAACAAGATGAAGTGTCCTCCCAGTGGATGGGTGCTTAACTGACGCTTTGCCAAAAATCAAAGGGTGTTCTCTGTACCCTTTAGTGCACCTCTTCAGAATGTAAGGCTCGGGAAGAGTGCAATAGTCATGGCTCTTCAAATAAGAGAGGATGTGCCTGCAAGGGATGCCTTTGAATTCCAACATGAAGCAACTGTAGGAAACATTGTCACTAGATAACTCTTTCTTCAATATACGGGGAGTTCCAAGTCCACCAACGCGATACACCTCAAAGACACCTTCTGAAGCTTGCTTTACATTGTAGACCATACTTTGGTGAACCTCGGACTGGAATATCTTAAATATGGACTTGGTGTATATACCTCTCATCTGCTCCTCTAGGGGCCACAGTGATGACAAAGGGAGGTTACTGTACTAGTCATCAAAATCTTTGAAATTTTCAATCTCTCGCACATGAGAGTACGCAGTCTCCAACGAACATACAAGTTCAAATAGAGTCTTCCTACTATTCACATGGCTCCTAATGAACGCATTCAGGCTCTCGCTCCTTTGAGTCATCCTCATGCCCGCAAAGAAGGAGGATTGCATATAGCACGGAACCCAATCGCAACGCATCACATACATATCAGAAAGCTAGGTGATGGACAACAAATCATGCTCCTGAATTTCAGAATCCCACCTCTCTTCAAAAATGTCAACATCATCCACATTCCAGACACAATCATTCAACAAGCTTATGATCTGGTCCTTGTTAGGAATGCCACCAAGCTTGGAGGGAAGCTTTTGTAGGATGTGCTAGCTGCAGAAGCGATGCTTGCAATTGGGAAAAACAGAGATGATAGCAGCATTCATAGCAGGGTCCTGATCGGTTATGATGGAAAACGGCTCTTTGCCAAAACAAAGTAAGTACTGCTTGAAAACCCAAACAAATGAGTCATACTTCTCATCGACCAGCAGAGCAAATGCATACAACACTGTCTTGCGATGGTGATCAACTCCACCAAACATTCCAAAAACCATCGAATACTTATTGGTGCGGTAGGTGGTGTCAAACACAATCGCATCCCCGAACAGCCCGCAGTCTTCAACAGAGACGGGATCAGCCCAAAACAGATGAGTAAGGCAACAATTGGGGTCTTTTTGGTAGCTATAGAAGAATTTCGGATCGATGGCTTTGAAAATAGAAAAGCGATCTAAAACTATGTCTACGTCATATTTGGCCAACTCTTTCCTCTTGCTACTGATGTGTCCATGAGCTTGTCTACTAGTAAATGTCATATTTTCATAGCCATCAGACTCGGATGCTATCAATGCAATTTGTTTCGATACAGGTATGTTAGCTTGGCTCATGGAAGAAAGGATCTCTTTTTGAGTTTCATCAAGAGATGAGTTACACTGGAGGTAATGGAGATGAGCAACGTCAACAAGTTCATGGTTGTGTTCCTCAACAAATGCAGTCATGACCCACATGGATGAGGACTTGTCCAGTGTGAAACGTATCATGGCTTCACAACCACAGCTCTTCACAGAACGCCTGTGCTTCTTTGACAACTTATCCTGCAAGTTACCCATTTCATCACAAATGGGGCTCAGAAGCCCTCTAGACCTCTTAGAACGACCAATCTTACCCTGCTTATCACAAACCAGATCTTTAGCAACCAGAATCTTACTTCCCCGTTCATATCTATTGTCATCTTTCCTGATGTTAAACCCACTCATTCCAGCATAGCTTGAATAGAAGGATATACCTTAATCTAGACTTCCAAACTGAAGGCCAACTCTAGGGACTGCAGCTGGGGATGGAGAAGAAACACCAATAGAATGAGAAGACTGAGGATTATCATCATCACGACCGACACTTGCATTAGCAGCATCCGTATCAAGGCTGGGATCCATGACAGTGTGTTGCAGTAACTCGGAAATCAGAAGAGTAACTCTGTAACACAACAAGAGTAACTCGGTA